>JAQQTO010000063.1:103612500-104815000 GCA_029884595.1 Ormosia semicastrata
TGAACCCTTTTTCTTTTACAAAATGATCTAAGTCCTAATGCTAGTCTTGAAAGGTTTTGGACTTGATATTACCATCATCTTCATGTTTGTTATCATCAAAATAGTCTTCAATGACCAATAGCCAATTACAAATTTTTGGTGGATTAATCTTCAATGTGAAGGAAATATTTTGAAAAAAAATTAAAAAAATAAATTTTTTATTTAAAAAATTATTTTAATTTTTGGCAGATTTTTTGCTGGAAATGTTTTTAGTAAACCAAGATAAGGCTCGCGTGCCTTGTTTGTGCTAGAATTTCGAATGAAAAGTTTAAAAACTTCAGCTGAAATAATTTTTGGTAGAAATATCTGTCGAAAATTAACCAGTTATTTGTAGAAATGGCCTTCCCATCCCATATTTCCCCATTGTCTTCCTCTCTACTCAGCCTCATTGATTCTCTCTCAGTCTCCCTTCTCTTGTCATTGTCGCTCACCTTCGTGTCACTGCCTTCCCTCACACCGCTGCTACTACTATCTGTCACTTCGCTGCATTGCTGCTACTCTTGATTGCTATGCAATCATTGTTCTCCACCTCTCCGTCTGTGCGTGCATTGTTCTTCCTCGCAGGTAGGTTTTTATGCTTTAATCTTTACTATTTTCTGGTTTAGAAACTTTAGTTGCATGATTTAAGTTAGTAATTGACATAAGTAGCAAATGTAAGTTGCCATCATATTCAGTTTTTATATAGATCTGTTGTGTAATCTATGATTTAAGTTAGTATTATTTTGTTGTTCCTGTCAATGTGGTTTATTTATTTATTTATTTTAGTTAATTATTAGTTGTGATGTGAATGTTGTAAAATTTAAAGAATTTTATTATTAGTTTTAAACTTAAATTGCAAGTTTTAAACTTAAATTTGAGGTCATCATAGGTTATATACTTATATTGAATCGTTGATGAGTTCCATGAAAACTATTACTACAAGCTTTAGGCTATAATGGAATGGAATGAAAATACAAAGAATGAAATAGAATAAAACATGTCACTCCATTGTTTGGATGTTTAATGCGTTTAATGAGGGAGATGAGTGGATTTACTCAAGTCATTCCTTTCTTGACATCCCACATTGGAAGGACAAAAATTGGAAGCTTTAAGTGGCAAAGGAGGGACTTCTTGGGCCTCCCTTGCCATTCCACTTCTTCTTTTAAAATAACTCTCAAGCACACTTTCATTAAGCTTTGTCATTCCATTCCATATCATTTCTTCCATTGCCATCCTTCCAAACATAGCATTAGGGTGGTGGTGGGTTTGATTGGTTGCTATGTGGTGGTTGGACGATGGCTAGTGGTGGTGTATGCTTTTGATTCCAATAAAATCATGAATGCAAGCTTTATACTAAGTCATAGTTTAGATGTATTTTTATTGTTATGACATTTTTATCTTGCAGTTGAATTAGTTATTGAAAAGTTTAAACTAAATGTTAAATGTTATGGTTTAGGCCTTTATGGGTTTAGGGCTAAATTAGAATTTTGTTTGTTGTGAATTACAGAAGATGGATATCCCTGAAAATCGTTGATGGATGTATAATAGGCTTCTTCTTGGTAGGAAGGATTTTGTATAAGACTTTTTGGATAGGGTTGAAGAATATGTAATTTTGCTTGTTGGTCTTCACAATATGAATATGAAACTGAGGGAACAATTAGGTGTCCATGTGTGAAATGTTGTAGTGGAAACCTAACAGACCCTGACATGGTTAGGTTACATTTGTATAAGAAAGGATTCCGACTAAATTATTGGTATTGGTCGGATCATGGGGAGCTTGACCCAACTATGCTTCAATTTTAGTACAATGCTGGTGTTGGTACTTTTACTACCCCTGAAGTTAGTAATGAAAATGTAGTTAATGACTACCAACAGCTGGTATACAATGCTGCTAAAGTAGAAATTCCTAGTTTTAGTGTGGCCCTTCTGAGGACAGAGTAAAGGAACCCTAATAAACATAATTTTCATATATTAGTTAACCATCATATTTAGTCTCTTAGACCTCTTATGTGCTTAATTGATTAGTCTTGGCCACATTTTATAAGTTTGGGTTCAAATTGAGCTTAATTGTATTTTTTTAGCATTATTAAGAATTTTATACTATTTTTGTATTTTGGGCATAACTTGAGTTATAGGCATCTAAAAATTATGAACTTTATCTTATAAGAAAGTTGAGAGAAGGCTCTACAACTTTTATGAAAAGCACGAAGGCTGAATCGAATGTCTAGTGGATCACATTAGGTCTAGAAGTTAGAATAGAGATGCTATCATTGGAACCTGGATAATATGCAGAGATTGGACTATAATTTGAGATGTAGGAGTTATATGGAGCTGATATGATGCCATTGGAAGATGAGACACATATATTCAACTCTTATGAATACCACTTGTAAACTATGACGTTTTGATGATGCTTTTGCCCTTTGAAGTTGGTTGATGGGTCCAGAGAGCTGTTAAGAACATTCTGGGCATAATTCTCTCATCCTATGCCCAAATTAGGTAAATTAGGTGTCAAATTAAAGTCAAGAGGAATAGGATTAACCTTAAGTTAAAGGAAAACTTAGATTTCTAATTTTAGAAAGCGTTATTTAAGCAACAACAACAACCATGAATCCAACCCTAATTTTCTCTTAGTAGCATTTACTTGCACTTTCTTTCTTCATCTCTCTTCATCTCCCTTCTCTCTAGTTTTTTTTTATTTTTTATTTTTCTTCCCTTCCATCCATGGAGGGCTAGACCCTTTTTAATCAATCTTAGGGATTGACAATCTTGATGTTTAATTCTGAGATCTTAATTTGCTTGTTTTACATTTAATTGTTAATTAAGTTTCTCTATTACTTGTTAATTAAGTTTCTCTTTTACCTTTTTTGATTTGTTAAATCTGGATTGAATTGCTTAATTTGATTTAGATATTGATATGATAATTGCATAATTACCATGTGTTAATGAGGATTATAGAAACTAAACAATGCATCAAAGTTGTTTGTAGCATTGATTAGCTTGGTTGAATTATGAGTTCTAGGTTAATTTAGGATTATATGGGTGCTTAATTCATTTAATCTTGATTAATTAAATTCTAGATGTTTATCTAATAAAGAATTCATGGATCATTTTAAGGCTTCTTGATGTGATTTAAGACTAAGAATCTAATTAGCAATTGAATGGATTCCTAGTGATCAATGATGAATTAAATTCAAGATTAGTTAATTTCATTGGATTAGTTATTTACTTAATTCTATTTATAGTTTTTAATTACTTTTATTTAATTAATTTTGTAATTTCCACCCCTTTGTTAACTTCTTTATCTGCTTGCTTAATTAGAGTGATCCAAGGGCTAAACTCGGTTGTGCCTTATACTACAAGTATTTTGGTGAATCAACTTACAAATTGATATAATTTGATAGTCTCGGTAGCTATCAAACCCCAAAATGATGAGACTCAATAGTTTTCTAACTCATTAAATGATGCAACGCAATCTTTGTGACCTTGGTGTGAAATACACTCCCAATTATCTGTTGCTCTTTAGATATTGAGCATTATATTTGATCATAACTTGTCTGAGAATGCTTATAATGATGTAATGAGATTAATGAAGGAAACAAATCCTATTAGGTCACTCATTCCTCAAAATCTATATATGACAAAGAAATTACTTGCTAAATTAGGGATTAAATCAGTTGAATATGATTTTTGTGTGAATGGATGCATGATATTCTACACCAACGAGGATAAGCAATTGAGGCAATTTAAATTTTATGGTGCGGAATGGTATAAGCCTCGTACAATTATAAACTGAAATAAAAAAGGTGTTCCTGAGTGAAGAATGCTTTATTTGCCTCTAATTCTTAGGCTTAAGAGATTGTATGCTTCTATGAGTTCTGTTAAACATAGGAGGTGAGATTATTTAAATAGAAGACAAGATGGGGTCCTATGTCACCCATCGGATGGAGAGATATGGAAGCGATTCAATCACTACAAGAAAATTTATTTTTTGTTGTGAATTCAAATCCTTCACAAATTACGATGGAAATGGCTGCTAATAATACATGAATTTTTTGTAGTTATAATTTAATTTGCTTGGAAATTCAATCATTTTGTATTTTCTAAGAATCTCAAAATTTGCTGCTTGCAATATTTGATTTTTCCTTATGTTTTTGGTGGTTTAGCATCCTAGTCTCCTAATGATACCATAGTTTTTATTTGAAAAATTTGTATTTGCATGTGTGATAACTCCATGAAATGTAGTTATTTGTGCCCTATCTCCATGCTATAAAGAATGCTTAATCCTTGTTTGTTGTACATATATGAAAGATTTTATGTTTATATTTGTCAAATTCTAATTTGGATATCTTTCTATATGTTTTTGAGAAAATTGTGCATATTTTGTAAGTGATTAAGTGGATTTGTAATTGTGATTGACTTTGTGAATTTTCTATTTTAGGAAGTGCTCCAATCAAGCTGAAATTTGGAGGATTTTGACAAAAAGTGGAAGAAAAAGTCAAGTGTGAAGTTTAACAACACATGCGTGGCACAGGCATGTCAATGTCGCGGCACGGTGCATCCCTTCCATTAATATAGAAGACTCAAGGCTTGAACACCACGACGCAAAGGAACGTATGCCTTGGCGTGGTGACCTAAATTGCATATGCGTCGTGGCATGATATGTGTGGCGTGACTCTATTTTCTAAGCCTATAAATACTATTTCATTAGTTTTTGTAAAAAAGAGCTTTTTGTGTTTTTAGAGAACAACAGCTAGGTTTTCATTTTAGAGTTGAAGGGAAGCAGAAGTAGCCAAGTTTGGAGGCTATCTTCATCTTGGAGGAAGATTCAAGATTCAAGGATCATCATCATTAAGCTTCTCTCTTCCATTCACTTTACTTCCTCTTTTCCATTATCATGAACATGATGTATATGCATATATTTTCATGTTTCATGGCTACCTCAACTGTATTAGGGATTACTTTGGATCTTTCTATGGATATTGAATGATTTTGTAATCCTTTGAGTTTATATACATGATTTGGTTTTGTTCAATCATATGAATCTTAATGCGCTTGATTGTTTGATCAGCTTTTAAGTGATTGTTAAAATCTAATGAACCTAGACATAGGAATTTGGATTTGAGATCATATGTATGGTTGATGCATGTTCAATTTCATTCTAATGGTTGGATGAGTTGATTAGTTAATGGGATAGAAATATACCTTTTAGCCATGCACAGTAACTGATTGAGAATAGATCTTAATGAGTGAATTTTGCACTAGTTCTCATGGAAACATAGTGAATTAGGTAACTGAAGCATGGTTGATTGACCTAGACATAGGCTTTTAACTAAATTAGATTCTCAATCTAACCTAACCATTTCGTTTATATTGCTCATAAGGATTGCATGTTTTCAATTGAAATAAGAGGTGAAAAAGGATTTTCTATTCTCTAATTAACATCTTTAACTCAGATTTACTACATTTTAGTCTTTATAGTTACTTCGAACAACCTCTTATAAATTGAATGTGCTTGGATAGTATTAATTAAACTATTGGTTAATATTTGGTTCTTGAGATTAGTGTATTCCTCGTGGGAATGATATCCAACTCTTGACTATATTACACGTGCAACCCATGCACTTGTGGTAAACAAAAGAGCGAACAAGTTTTTGGCGTCGTTTCTAGGGATAACAGTTTATTTCTATATTGTTAATATTGATAATGAGCTTAGGTAGTTCTAATTCAAGTTTTGTATAGTTCATTTTCATTTAAGTTTTCATTTATGTTTTTGTTTTTACTTTTTGCATCAAATAGGTTGTATGTTGATTTTGTAGTTTTATTATATTTCTATTATAGATATTGTAATTTAACCTTTTGAACAAGTTTTGCAGGTGCTAGAAATGAAAGCAGAATTGGCAGCAAAACTGTGTTTGCTGCAGAATTTTGTAGACTGATCTCTCACACTGCGGTGCAAGACACTTCATGTCGTGACAAATGTGATTTTTCTACAGAATTCTGCAGATGAGCTACACGCCGCAGTGCAAGCAGGTTCAAGCCGCAGCGTTAACCCCTGTTTTGTACATGTTTCTTTTATTTTTCATGTTATTCCATATTTTAGTATGCTTAGACTAACAGCGTACACATTTTTGCTAAGTTTAGGTAACCTTTGTGCTATGTAAAGTGAGGACATTGTCTCACTTTGGTTTAGTGGAGTATCATGCATGTTTTGGATGCTGAAATGTAGAATGTATAACATGTTATGATATTTACTGTATGCAATAGTGATAGCCACCATATTGTCATGTTTCTATATTGCTTTGGCTATTACTGATGGGTTTATGAAAAATTATTTTTCAATTTTTAACATTATGCACATAATGTTATGTATGCTTGAATTGAAAAAGTTGGATCTATTTGAATGCATGACATGTTGCTAATTGTTGGTGTAGTTTTGGTTATCCAGTGATATAAAAGGTTTCTATTTGCCCTCTTTATAGTAAAACCTTTGGCGATCATGAAGCATGTGAAACAATTTGGTTGCTTTTTATGCATGATTTACATCCTACTTCAATGCACGTGTAACTTTTAAAATGATAAGAGTGCATGTCTAGAGAAAGTTTATCGATGTACATGTAGAGTTTTGATTATCCTAGAAATTGTATTTAAACTCTCTTGAGGCGAAATCCTAGATTATGCATGATTGAAGAAATGATTAGGGCATTATTTGGATCGATTGAGCCTTTCGAGCTTACCCTGAAATGATTATATCCATAGGTCCCCTTTTGAAGCTTTATAAATTTCGGCCTTATATATTTTTTACCACCATTGTATTCATTAACCTATTAACCATTCTAATGCATGTGAAAACATTGCATTTTCTTCCTACCATCATTGTTGGTTGAGTACATGATATGTTATTTCTTAAAGTGAGTCTAGTGATTAGGGGTATTAATGCATATTCAATATAAAATGAGCCTGAAGAAATCAGATGCAGTCAAATAAAAGAAGCATTACTTTGAAAAATAAAAAAAAATTGAAAAGAAAGAAAAGAAAAGAAAAGAAAAACAAGGGAATGACATAAGAAAAGAAAAGTATGGAAATCATTGAATGATTTTGGCTAGTTTTCTTCTTTCACTTTTGAATACCCTGCTAATATAAGTTAGAGGCTCAAGTCTTGAAATATCATGTTATGTTTCTCAATGTTTGTATTGTATCATTTCCCTATTTTTCTTATGCTTGTAACCATGGGCCTTACACTACAAGCTATTAAAGTCCCTTTTGATCCTTAATTTTGTGTGATTTACATTAGTGGAGAGAGTTTAGATTCAATTTTGTGGATCTGATGATTCATATACATGTATGCTTATAAGCTTATCCGGATAAGTATGACTTGACTAGGAGAATTTTATCTTGCATGTTTGAGGAAAATGTGAATCGCATAAAAGGATGCTTGGGTTGTTAGCATGTTAAGGATTGTGTATGTGTGGAGCTAATTATGAGGCATTTACACTTTTTGAGGACTATACAATCATTATGCACTTGTTGTGGTTTAATTGGAAAATTGAAATTATGTTAGATGCTAAATGAACGTTTGCACATGAATTGTTAAGCATATTTACTTAGTCATACTTTGTTTTGCTCGAGGACTAGCAAAAATATAGGTTTGGGGTGTGATAACTCCATGAAATGCAGTTGTTTATACCCTATCTCTGTGCTATGAAGAATACTTAGTCCTTATTTGTTGTACATATATGGAAGGTTTTAGGTTTATATTTGTCAAATTCTAATTTGGATATCTTCTTATATGTTTTTGAGTAAATTGTGCATATTTTGTAAGTAATTAAGTGGATTTGCAGTTGTGATTAACTTGGTAATTTCTCTATTTTAGAAAGGGCTCTAATCAAGCTAAAATTTGGAGGATCTGGACAAAAAGTAGAAGAGAAAGCCAAGTGTGAAGTTCAGTAGCACATGCCGTGGTGCAGGCATGTCAATGTCGCGGCGTGGTGCATCCCCTACATTAATATAGAGGACTCAAGGCTTGAATGCTGCGGCGCAAAGAAACGTATGCCGTGGTGTGGTGACCTAAATTGCACACGTGCCACTGCGTGATATGTGTGGCGCCATGGCGTGACTCTGTTTTCTGAGCCTATAAATATTGTTTCATTAATTTTTATAAAAAAAAAGTTGTTTGTGTTTTTAGAGAACAACGGCTAGTTTTTCATTTTAGAGTTGAAGGGAAGTAGAAGTAGCTAGGTTTTGAGGTCATCTTCATTTTAGAGGAAGATTCAAGCTTCAAGGATCATCATCATTGAGCTTCTCTCTTCCATATATTTTCATGTTTCATGGCTACCTTAGCTGTATTAGGGAATACTTTGGATCTTTTTATGGATATTGAATGATTTTGTAATCCTTTGAGTTTATATACATGATTTGGTTTTGTTCAATCATATGAATCTTAATGCTTTTGATTGTTTGATTAGCTTTGAAGTGATTTGTTAAAATCTAATGAACCTAGACATAGGAATTTGGATTTGAGATCATATGTATCATTGGTACATGTTCAATTTCATTCTAATGGTGGGATAAGTTAATTAGTTAATGGGATAAAAATATACCTCTTAGCCATGCATAGTAATTGATTTAGAATAAATCTTAATGAGTGGATTTTGTACTAGATCTCATGGAAACATAGTGAATTAGGTAACTAAAGCATGATTGATTGACCTAGATATAGGCTTTAAACTAAGTTAGATTCTCAAGATAACCTAAACATTTTGTTTATATTGCTCATAAGGATTGCATGTTATCAATTGAAGTAGGAAGTGGAAAAGGATTCCATATTCTTTAATTAACATCTTTAACTCAGATTTACTGCATTTTAGTCTTTATAGTTACTTTGAAAACCTTTTATAAATTGAATGTGATTGGATAGTATTAATTAAACTATTGGTTAATATTTGGTTCTTGAGATTAGTGTATTCCTCGTGGGAATGATATTCGACTCTTGACTATATTACAAGTATGACCCGTGCACTTGCGATAAACAAAAGAGTGAACAAATTGATGTAAAACTCTAAATGTTGAGTTTTTCTTCGTGTAATACATGAAATACCTATTACCATTAAATGTTGAAAAAATACAATTATGTATTAAACAAATATTCGTGCACCCTTTTTGCAGCTTGATTTTGATGATAAAAATGTAGATCTATCTTTCCATGTTATGTTAGCAATATTAGCTTAGTTATCTTTAGGATAATATCATTTTGAGGTTTTTATGATGATCTTTTTGTACCAGACACCGAAGTCTTAATTCTTACTGGGATGATAAGCATGACAGCCACATATTTTACTTATTCAAGTTATATGAGTCCTTTATCATTATTTATGTAGAAAAAACACCTGTAGCATGTTCCTTTTCATATCCTTGTCATATGTAATGCAATGTTTCTTGTATCTGAGATACTATAATTAAAAATATTATGTTATGACATGAATGTTTCTATGTTAAATAGGTGAATTCAAAATATTGGCTCTTGGATACTTCATTTGTAGCGGGTGGGAGGTCAAAAATATTGCAACTTGTAGTGTATATTCTTCAACTCAATCGTACATTTAATTTCTTTTTTTCCCCATAAATCTAAGCTAAGAACTTATTTGAGTCAATTTATTATTTATATCCTTATCGATAAAATGAAAAAGAAAAAAAGAAATTACTTCTTTGTCTCTTTCTCTCTACTGATATACATATTCTCAAGTGTTTGATTTCAATTTGTTAATTATGTTCTACTATAAGACAAAATTTACATTTCAAGCTTCCTTGTCTATTATGTCAGGTATATACCATCTGCGAAAGAGTGTCCTCTTCAATTGGAGCTTCTAAATGGAGAGATCCCTAAGACTAATGGCTTTATATCTCTGGTTTTTTTTATCTTACCTTCAATGCTGGTAGCATTGTTTTGTTGCGACTATGAGAAGATCACAATTATAAGGACTTCATGGATAGAAACATACCTAAGAAGGAGATTCTTTGGCTATCGAAACAAGTTAGTGAGAAATAAGCAAGCAATGGTGAACGAGTTGAAAAGCTGGAAGAATAGAGAAAATTCTTATTTTTCTTACTAGTGCTAAGTTAGTGGTTAATAACTGGTGCTATAATATATCTATGGTGGGTTGAAAGGGTTGAGGATGGGACAGGGTTATGCCCTTTGCATAAAAGGCATATATGATGTTTGGTTTGGGATAATTGTTTATGGGAAAGGTAGGTTGGTATTGGCAATGTAAGTTAGGTACTGACATGAATGATTTTGGTGTGTATGTAATTTTATAATGTCATGAATCTGTAGTTTGGTGAAATGAAATGAAATAAAGGATTTTGTTCACATGCAATTTTCATTTTTCATTCTTTACCTGTCTTTGTCCTTGATAAGTAAACAAATGATAAAATGAAAGAAGTAAACAAGTGATTTGCATGCCAGTATAATTGAAAGAAAATGAGACAGAACTATAATAGACCGAGAAGTAAACCAACATCTACAAAGAAACTATGATGGACTGTGAATAGAACTTTTGGGCAAAGCTCATGATAATAGAACCAAAACTACATCACCATTAACCAATAACAATGCCAGCAGCATACTAAACTAATACTAGAAGCATACCAAAACATGTATTATGCCCCAAACTGAACCCAAATTGAACCAAATCATACCCAAAAGTAATCAAAACTGAACCTAAACAAGACCAAATCATACCCAAAAGAACCAAAAGAATAAGTTAATAGAGATTCATTTCATTGTCCTCCAAAAAGACATTGTTTATGAATAACTACAAAAGACCATTACAGAAAATACTCATCCAAAAAAAGACTAATTTCAGAAACTTAGAATCCCAAACAAAGATCATTACATTTGACTTATTTGCCTAAATAGAAGCATCACAAAATGCCATTACATAAATCCTAAAAAACCCTAGTACATCAATCCCATAAACCTAGTTTGGCCTTGAAGAAATGCTAACTGTTTCTGCAGGGGCTTCTGTAGACTTTGGCATCTTCTTACTCTTGCTTTTCTTGTACATTCTCTTATTTGGGTTAATTGGACCCTTGTATTTCTTGGCATTTTGTCCACTACCTCTATAATTCCCACATTTTATAGTTTGTACTTTCCTACTAACCTTGTAAGGATTCACTAATTCATCAGTTGCCATCTTTTTGGTATTTTTAGGCTTTCTAGGTGCTTTCTTATAATGTGGAGGCTTAATTGGATCCTATTCTATTTGTTGTCATTCCTCCTTTCTTGGTATTAGTCCAATTATAGGATCATATGCCTTCATAAAAGTTTCAATTGAGAAATATGCATCCATATAATTCTCAGGTATGTCTCTCATCTTATAGATGCATGCCACAACATGCTCACATGGGATTCCAGTCAAATCCCATTTCCTACACCCACAAGTATGCTTGTTCAAATCTACCACCCTTGTAGATTGTTTTGAACTATCAACCTCGAACCTCCCATCTCCAGCCATGTAACAAATTAGACTTGCTTAAGCATGTTTTGATTTCTCAGCCTTGTTTTGGATCCTTGGACAAATTGGACCCTTGTATTTGGTTGTGCCTTCTTTTTTCGCCATATATCTCTTCTTCAGCATCCTCCTAATGAGCTCACACATTGTGAGAATGAGTTTATCTCCAGATTCTAGAATAAAAGAGTTGAAGGTCTTAGCTATGTTGTTTTATAGAATAATAGACTTAGTCATGGGACTGAAAGCATGCCTAGACCATTGTGATGATGTAAACTTTCTTATCAATGTAGCTACAAATCAATATGATCTTTCTATAATTCTCATGTGATAATCAAACTCAACTTTTGTGGTTGCCTTTGCTGCATTCCAAAGTTCATTTTTCAAGGCTTTTCCTTTGAACTTTATCTTGAAATTGGCATAGAGATGTCTCACACCAAACCTATTTTCGCAGCCTAATGCTTTCAATGTCTCTACCAGTCCCTAAAACAATAGCAAAATATTGTATACTAATATGAATTACAATTGAAAATAAGACCAATGACATCAAATATATAAAAACCAAAAGCACAAATATAAACCAATTACAACAAACATATAAACCAATGGCATATATCAGCCACCTTTAAACCAAAAGATAGTAAACATGTAAACTAATGACATATAAACCAAAAGCACAAATTTTAGCCAAAGGCAGTAGTAAACATATCAATACAACACATATATAACAGGATAGTAAATAAATGTTGTTAAGTTCTTAACAATAGAACACTAACCTTTTACTGATCAAGCATTATCACCCACCATTTTTCTTCAGTTGACCCAAGATCCTCAAGCAATAGTTGAATGAACCATTGCCAACTATCCTTGCACTATACTTCAATAATAGCATATGAAATTGGGTACATGTTATCATTAGCATCTTTCCCTACAGAACATAGTAATTCTCCCCCAAACTTTTCCTTAAGAAAGCACCCATCCATACATATGATTAGTCTACAAGTGGACAAAAAGCCCTTCTTGCATGCATCTAGACTTACATATAACCTTTAAAACAATGAAGTTTCAAGTTTTAAGAGCATTGTGCTTCTAGGATTGTACTGTCTAATGGCAGCACAGTAGTTCCATATCTTTGGAAAGTGTTTTGCATGGCTCCATTCAATTGACTCTAAAGCAAATCTCTTAGCTCTGTAAGCTTGATACTTGTAGGCTTTTATACTTCGATCTCTTTCCACTTGGTTTGAAAATGTTTTTGGCTTCCAATCAACCTGGTCACTTATGGAATCTATGTATTTATTTGACAACCACCTTGCATAACATTAGTATTGTCTCTTATCCATCCACAATTGTGCTCAGGATGGTAGAATGACTTAATCTGGAAAGCATCTCCATTTTGAGTCTTTGATGCATGTAGACTTATTCCTAATATAGTCAACATCTATACCATTTTCAATGGCATACTGTTTAAATACCTCCTTGCATACTCTAAAACTAGCAAACCATGATCTAACTACTAAGCTGATTTTTTTTCTGTATATCTATTTTCTCATTGAACTTAGGGAACCTTGGTCTTTGAGCCTCTTCACTAAAACCATCAACACTTATTAACTCATCACTATCTTGATAATCTGAAAGAGATTCACCATCCTATTTTTCAGCATCTTCAATAGGTTAATTGCTCACAAGTTGTTGAGTTTTTCATTTTGTTTTCTTTGCATTTTTTCTAGGTTTCTTACTACATTTCTTCCTTTGAGCCACATATTTTCTCTTCATTCCTCTAATACTATCTTGGGTCACAATTTCAAGTGGTGTAGTTTCTTAGGTGTCACTTTGGGTTTGCTAATAGTCATCATAGGTCTACTGAGTCTGTCCAATCTCTTCATGGGTTTGTCCAACATCTCCATGTGTTTGCCTAATTTCCTATTCATTAAGCCAGGTGTTAACCTCATCAACAACAACTTTAGGAGTAATTTTTTCACAGAATAAGTTTGGATTTTTCATATCACTATCTAAAAAATCACATCCAACTAAGTTTAAATTTGTCTTTTCCTCTTCAACTTCTTCCTCCTCCTCTTGGTCTTTTGCCTCCTAATATGAATATTCCTCATGACCATTATCTTCTTGGGGTGATGGAAGTGAAGAAACTATTGGGTTAAGTGTTAAGAAAAATTGACATGCCCTATATCCAATCTATAGTATAATATTTTGGAACACATTGTAATCATTTTATTTTTTGATAAATAACATGACATTCAGTTTATTTTGTCATATTTACTATTTAATTATTTAATTAATATGAGAAGGTCCTTGATTAAATTTAAACACTTGTCATCATGATAGAGATCATGATAATGAGAGGTAAGTTTTTATTTATAATTTAATTTAAAGTGTTCTTGATCATAGGATTATTGAGAATAGGACATAGTAATCCAGATAGATCAATATATATGTGATTGTCTGTATTTGATAGAGATTGATAAATCTCATTTATTAATTCACATATATAGATGATGCATATGAAGATATGATCATTGAACTAACTTAACTGAGAATTCCTAATAGTTTATATTATCGTTAAATTGTTAATAGGATATTCTCATGAACATGGTGTAAACTTTTCTTTTGACTTGAGATTATCATAGTAATTAACAAGTTATTTTTTATACTTTGATTTCAAACACCTAATGTCCTAAGGGGTTAGTTGAATGGATATTGGGTATGACTAAATACTTGTAGAATTAATGATATATCTACAAGGAATCCATTAACTCTTGGTAATGAGTTTGAATTCTATGATTATAACAATAAAATTAAGACTTTGACCAGGGAAATTGAATGAATGAAGAAATGAGTTTCTTAAGTCACTCACTAGTTGGTCATAAAACATAAATGTTTACCTATTAGAGTTTGACAGTTATACCATACTCTAAGGTTAACTCAAAGTTGAAACGATGGAAGGAAATATTTCATTATTCTTCTAAAGGTTCCTGAAGAGAAAAAGATGTTACTTCATGCTATCCGGTTGTTGAGGAGTGTTACTAGATGTTGTGGATTTTTTGCAAGCGCACGGATCATACAAGTAGTAAAATAAAGATCATTCCCACGAGGATCGATTGATTACTAACTTTTACGGCTAATTTGATTGTTTAAGCGAATAAAATTGACAGAAAAGGTTCAATTAAAATTAATACAAAAAGCAAAGCAATAAAGTAAATAATTGAAACTAGAAAAGATGAGATTTAACAAGGATTTAAAGTTCTAGGATTCGGAATCCACTACACCACCCTCTACGATAAATTGTAATCTTATCTTGGTTAATGTTTGGTTAATGTTCAATTATGTTCTTGAAGGCGATTTGTCCTAAATTATTTAAAGTCCAATTTCTTGGCACTAAAAACATATGAAAACTTCACTAACCCCGTTTTCATGGCAATTAATCCAAGTTCCAACCTATTAAGATTCATGACAATCGTTTAACCCTCGAAGGATTTAAGTCTATGTCTATGTCTTAATTCCTAAGTTCAATTCTTGGATTATTAAGCAATTAGATTTTATCTTTCGATCCTTCACCTAAAGCCTAAAATCATATAAGTATGGCGCGCAACATATCACAAGCATTAAGCATACTAAAAATGAATCAAGAACAATAATTTCATTAACAAAGAATCAAATTAACAATTCATAATAGAGAAATAGAGAGTTTCATCCTAATACTAGAAAAAAAGGGTTTAGCCGCTAATGGCCATCATAACACAAACAAGAACAAGGTTTAAAAAAATAACCATGATTGATAAACAAAAAGAAAAGATGAGAATATAGAGATCGAGAAAAGAACTTCAATGGTTGATTTTCAAAGAGTCTTGCTCTTGTCTTCAAAGTCTTCGCCTTTGAATCATTGCGCTTCTCATCTCAAAATCTGCCATCACACAAGTCTCTAGCTAAGAGTCTTAGATTTGGTGTTTTTGCCCTATTTATAATGATTTGGGGGTAAAATTTTCTTTTTTTCGTGTCAGAGGGACTCACACAGTCGTGTCTCACTTCGACACAGTCGTGTGAGCTTTAAAAATAGTGTAATTTGCATGTTTAGGGATCACACGATCGTGTCTCTAAGGGACATTGTATCTCCAACACAGAAGCTTCATTGAAGTTAGACAGGGCCGTGTGAACTTGATAGAAGCATTTTTGAGATTAGACACGGTCTTGTCTAACTCTTTAATCACTCAAAACGTCATTTTTTGGAGGAGTGTTCTCATGAAAGTTATAGATCTTTTTCTTATCTTTCCAATGCCACCAAAATCATCTCGTTTTGATTTCTGTAACTCAAGTTATGCTTATTTTATCGCGCAAAGGTAAAAAATTCTGTGAATCTTGGTCATATAAATTCCGAGCTCAACTCCATTGCAATGAATTCATCCAAAGCTTCATAGAGCCATGTCAAAACACCTCTTTTGGACCTAAAAATATAGAGAAAGACCAATAATGAGATACCAAGGATAGTTAGATTAAATGTGGCACAAATTCTAACATAAATCATCAAAGCACACCTAAATCCACCTCAAATCAAGCACAAGAGGTATGTATTTTATCCACACATCAAATCCTTTCACACTTGAACTTTGATTGTCCTTAAGCAAAGAATATGAATAAAAAACAAGATTAAACTCAACATCAAGAAACCTGAATCAAGGAAAATTTCACAATTTAAAAATTCAATAAAGCTCAATAATCAAATCCAATCAAACAAGAAAGTCTAGCACTTAATACAATTAGAAGCTCTTGAGTCTATCTTGCACCTCTTCTCTCTACCAAACAATTGAGGTCACTCATCTTTCCATCTCTCAAGTGTTTAAGGGCTAAGAGATCACTCAAATTTTTCTTAACAAATGCATGACCATAAGCTTGACTATCAATCTCATCTCCACTTTCAAGTTCACATATATAACAAGAATCAAAAGGACTTCCTCTGGTTGTAATGGGACCAAGGGTATAATGAAAGGTAGGAAAAAGATAAGAAAATGTAAAGAATATTCATGGTTAAATCTATACAAAATAAAATCAGGTTGAAAACATAATGCATAAGGAGATAACCAATTCTCACTTTCAATCAAATATTCTCATTATTCTTCACCACAATTTTTTTCTCTTTTTTTTTTCTTTTTCTTCTTCATTCATTTTCATTTTTTTCTTTTAAGCAATAAACCCCTTGAAGACAGAAACAATCCTTTATGACTTCTCAATTAACACATCAGTTGCTTCAAAGAATTCAACTTGATCATTCAATAAAGTATCCAAAGAAATCAAATTCAGGCTCAAATGGGGCAACTAAGGGATTATTTAACAATGCAACTCTAAAAGTTAAGAAAGAATTAAGCCTAATTGTCTTAATCATGTTCAAGTATGTATGTGAACCATAAAAGTTTCAACAAGATATCAAATCAAGTTCTAACACACAAAAATCAAGAGAAAACTTACTTTAGAAGAAACAAAGGATTTAGTTGATGAAAAATCCAATCAATAAAGGCTCAAAACTCACTTTCTGGATTAAGTTAGTAAAGAGAATAAATTGCAAGCCGATATGACTAATTTCCTAAATAAAATGCTAAATTGTTCAACACTCAATTGAAAAAAAATTGTTGTGCTAAAAAAATTAGTAATGGATTCCCCTCTCAAACAAATTTCTATCAGCTCAGAAATAACCAAGAAATTAACACAATTCCCACTAGATTCAATGCAATAAACAAGTGCTCAACGATTCCCCCCCACACTTGAAAGAAACACTGTCCTCAATGTTTAGACAAGAAAAGTAACAGAACAAAGGACAATGAAACTTCCCTAAAAATGGAAATGCAAGATCACGAAGGTGGTGGGAGAGGGGTGGGAGAAAGAGGCGAGTAACCATAAACTCGAACATCTGGTCTTTATGAGCGGCTACATAGGGTCTGAAAGTACACAAGAAAAATAAAGCAAAAACTAAAAAACAAAATGTAAGAACTAAATGCGAAAATAAAGAAACTAAATGAAAGAAAATAAAAATCCTTTTAGGCGACCGACAACTATATACATCCCCCTACAAAGGCTTCGAACTCAGGGAGGCATTTAAGCTGACTCAATAATAGCTAACTACAAAACAAAAATAGAAGAATGTTAATTAATAAAATAAATAATAATAAGCTAAAAACAAAATCAAAAATAAAAGAGTAAAGAGAAAGAGAAAAAAAATTGGGTTAGCTCCCAAGAAGCGCTAAGTTATAGTCATTAGCTTAACTCTGGTCTGGTTTATGTGCTCAGGTGATGTCAATAGAGTAGTGCTCAGTCCCCACTCATTCAAAGTGTTTCAATCTCTGGCCATTTATCATGAATGGCTCATGGCCTTCTTTCTTCACCTCAAGCATACCATAAGATAAATAAACTCGAACAATCCCATATGGTCCTGACCATTTTGACCATTACTTACTAGGACAAAAAAGTAGAAGTGAGTTATTGACAAGAACTTTATCCCCAAGTTTAAATTCACGCTTCTTGACACACTTGTCATTCTGCTTCTGAGGTCCTTTCTTATAGGACTTAGACTTCTCAAATTTTGTGGCAGCCTTGGGCAAGGTCTTTTCTAGCACAACATCAGTCACTGATTCTTGCATACCTGAAAGCACATAACTATCCACGACATTAGTAGCATCTATGTGATTACATGAATTTAAGGAATTAGAATTATTTTTAGAATTAAAAACATCAAAAACTATTTCCTCATGATTTAATTGTAGAGTCAATTTCCCCTCATGGACATCAATGATTGCCCTTCCAGTGGTGTGGAATGGACACCCAAGTATGATCGGCATTTTAGTATCATCTTCCATGTCAAGCACAATAAAATCCACTGACATGTAAAACTTTCCCACCTTCAAGGGAATATTCTCTAATATGCTAATGGGACGTTTGATTGACCTGTCGGCTAGTTGAAGAAGGATGGTGGTCGGTTTGAGCTTCCCAATATTAAGTTTTTTACAAAGGAAAAAGGGCATCAAACTCACACTTGTCCCAAGGTCACATAAAGCCTTATCAATTTGCATGGCCCCAATCGAGCATAGAATAGAGAAGCTACCCGGATCCTTAAGCTTAGGAGGAAGCTAGTTCTGAATGAGTGCATTGTATTCCTTAGTTAAAGTAATAGTTTCATAATCGTCAAGCTTCCTCTTATTAGAGAGGATCTCTTTCAAGAATTTAGCATAGGTGGGCATTTGAGAGAGCACTTCCGTAAAAGGAATGTTTATATACAGGTTTTTAAGAACCTCCAAAAACTTTCCAAATTGCTCATCAAGCTTTGCCCTTTGAGATTTTTGTGGGAAGGGCAAAGGTGGAACATATGCTAGTAGAGGAACATACCTTTTATCATTTTCTTCTTCTTCTTTCTTGGTCTCGCTGTTCTCTTGCTTCTCTTCCTTTTCTTGGGATTTCTCATCTTCATGCTTTTCTTCCCTTGTGGGGCTTTTAACTTGATTGCCACTTCTTAAGAAAATTGCATTGGCTTGCTCCCTTGGGTTTGTCTCCAGTTGACTTGGGATTCGCCCTTGTACCATGTTGAACAAGCTTGCTTGTTGGGCTATCTAAGTTTCAAGCATCTTAGAATGAGTCACCATTTGATTAAGGTGAGTATGAATTTGCTTGATGGACTCCCCATGTTGTTGCATTTGAGTTTGAATGGTATTATTATGCTCCTTTTGAATGACTATGAAATTTTCTATGAGAGCTTCTAAATTGGATTTCTGACCTTAATAACATTGTTGAACCTATTGGAAACTGAATGGGCCCACATTATGTTGTTGATTTCCATAGAAGAGATTTGGGTGATTTCTCCAGCCGGGGTTATATGAATTGGAAAATGAATTCCCCTGAGACTTGAAATTGCCATTTTGGACGTAATTCACTTGGCCCATAGACTGGTCTTGAGAATACGTCTCCACTGCATTGCACTCTGAAGTCAAATGCCCTCCTCCATATGTTTCACAAGTTACTTTAGGAGTATTTATAGCATTGACTTTCAACTTTTCAAGTGACTTGGCCAAGGCATCAAACTTGGCAACATGGTAATAACATCAAGCTCTAAAATTCTGGCTTGCTTCCTTGAAGTAGATCTCTCACTTGGCTACAAATAAATATTCAAAGACACTTCATTGATCAAACTCCTTGCCACTATTGGAGTCTTGGCCATCAAAGCACCGCCATCTGCGGCATCAAAGGCTGCCTTTGTAGAGAAAGTCAACCCAGCATAGAATGTTTGGATGACCACAAAATCCTGTAAATCATGATGTGGACATTGACGAATCAGATCACTATACCTCTCCCATGCTTCATAAAGAGACTCATCATCGTTTTGAGGGAAGGTAGTGATATCTTGACAGAGTTTAATTATCTTTTAAATTGGGTAGTATTTATCCAAAAAGGCTTGCTCCATCAAAGCCCAAGTGGTAAGTGAATTTGGGGCTTCTGAGTGAATCCACTTCTTTACTTTTCCCTTAAGAGAAAAGGGAAAAATTCTGATGCTTATAGCATCCGTAGAAACCCCATTTATCTTTATGGTGTCACATAGCTCTAAGAACTCATCCAAATGCTTATTTAGGTCCTCAATTAGTGACCCACTGAATTGCATTTGTTGGACCATCTGGATCGATGATGTCTTTAATTCAAAATTATTGGCCTCTACCCATGGCCTAACAATGGAAGACTGACGAGCGTTAGTGTTGGGAGCTCTATAATCCCTCAGACTTAGCTCTGCATTGGCGGCTTGGTCATTATTGTTTTCCATGTTGTCTTCCTCAATTCTCTGTGCTCTTCCTTCCTTTCTAATATTACGAAGCGTCCTCTTGATCTCAAGATTAATAAGGATAATAAGATCTCCTTGACTCTTCATTCTATGCATAAGAAAGAAACAATACCTAACAATTCAAAGAAAAATAAAAGAAAGTTAAAATAAAATAAGATGAAAAAATAAAAATAAAATAAAAATTGCTTAAATCAACCAAATTGCCACTTGTGTTAATATCAACATGATCCTCAGCAACGGCACCAAAAATTTGTTATGGATTTTTCGCAAGCGCATAGATAGTACAAGTAGTAAAATAAAGATCATTCCCACGAGAACCGATTGATTACTAACTCTTATAGCTATTTTGATTGTTTAAGCGAATAAAATAGATAGAAAAGGTTCAATTAAAATTAATATGAAAAGCAAAGCAATAAAGTAAATAATTGAAACTAGAAAAAATGAGATTTAACAAGGATTTAAAGCTCTAAGATTCAGAATGCACTACACTACCCCGTACGATAAATTGTAATCCTATCTTTGTTAATGTTTAATTATGTTATTGATGGCGATTTGTCCTAAATTATTTAAAGTCTAATTTCTTGGCACTAAAAACGTGTTAAAACTTCACTAACCCCATTCTCATGGCAATTAATCCAAGTTCCAACCCATTAAGATTCATGAAAATCATTTACCCCTCGAAGGATTGAAGCCTATGTCTAGGTCTCCATTCCTAAGTTTAATCCTTAGATTATCAAGCAATTAGATTTCATCTTTCGATTCTTCACCTAAAGCCTAAAATCATGTAACTATGGCACGCAACATATCACAAGCATTAAGCATACCAAGAATGAATTAAGAACAATAATTTCATTAACAAAGAATCAAATTAATAATTCATAATAGAGAAATAGAGAGTTTCATCATAATCCTAGAAAAAAGGGTTTAGCCGCTAATGGCCATCGTAACACAAACAAGAACAAAGGTTAAAAAAATAACCATGATTGATAAACAAAAAGAAAAGATGGGAATATGGAGATCAAGAAAAGAACTTCAATGGTTGATCTTCAAAAAGTATTGCCCTTGCCTTCAAAGTCTTCGCCTTTGAATCCTTGTGCTTCTCTTCTCAAAACATGCCGTCGCACAAGTCTCTAACTAAGAGTCTTCTTAGGTTTGGTGTTTTTGCCTTATTTATAATGATTTGGGGGCAAAATTTCCTTTTTTTTCACCTCAGAAAGACTCACACGGTCGTGTTTCACTTTGACACAGCCGTGTGAGCTTTAAAAATAGTGTAATTTGTATATTCAGGGTTCACACGGCCGTGTCTGTTTCTCCAAGAGACACGACTGTGTCTCCAGCACAGAAGCTTCATTGAAATTAGACAGGGCTGTGTGAGCTTGACAGAAGTATTTTTGAGATTAGACATGGTCGTGTCTAACTCTTTAATCACTTAAAACATTATTTTTGGAGAAATGATCTTTATGAAAGTTGTAGATCTTTTTCTTAGCTTTCCAATGCCACCAAAATCACCTCGTTTTGACTTTTGTAGTTCAAGTTATGCTCATTTTATCGCGCAAAGGTAAAAAACTCTACGAATCTTGATTATATAAATTCCCAGTTCAACTCCATTGCAATGAATTCATCCAAAGCTTCATAGAGCCATGTCAAAACACCTCTTTTGGACTTAAAAATATAGAGAAAGATTAATCATGAGATACCAAGGATAATTAGATTAAATGTGACATAAATTCTAACATAAATAATTAAAGCACACCTAAATCCACCTCAAATCAAGCACAAGAGGTGTGTATTTTATCCACACATCACTAGACACTAATCTTGATTTGTAATTTGGTTTGACTAATTTACTACTGGCTTAGTATTGAACCTACGGGGTCACACACTAACGAGTGTTCCAATATTTGCTAAAGGATTATTTAATTTATTATTTGATAAATCAAATCAATAAATTTAATGTTAATATGGTTTTGATAAATTAATTTATTATTTAATTTATCTTTTTGTGGTTTTAACAATTTCTTCTTAATATATAATTTTGTTCAACATGCAATAACATGAATATATAAAATTTAATGATATTGTTTAGTAGTAAACTCAAAGTTAAATATTCAACTAATAGCATTTACGTTATATATTTTAGTGCTTTTAAACATAAATAAGATATAACATATGTTGTACATATATATTTTATCATTGCTTATATACCAAAAATTAAAAATTAGTAACATGACCTTATATATTACATTTTTTTGTATATTTAAACTTAATATGCTTTATAGTTAATTATCAGGTCCCAAAAATGACATAAATATTGATCTTTGCCCCTACCTCATAGAGAAAATTTACTTTTATATCCGCTATTTGTATAATTACCCACTTAGAAAAGTATTTTGGCCATCGTTATTGTTTTGTCTAAGTTGATGGGCTCCTTGGACTAGAACCAGTTCATTGCAGCAACCTCCTTAAAGCTTTGGATACGTTGAAGAAGGGGGTTAGGTACTTGTAAGGCACTTCAATAATCAAGTATGTGAGGGTACAAAGCAAGTGCAATGGGTAAGAAAAGATCTTTACCCTCACGACTACTGTAGCTATTTATAGTAGAGTGAGCCTTGGGGGTCAAGTAGGTTTTAGGGACATTATGGTTACAATAGGTGCCTTGGTGGACGCTTCCTGGCACCTTCCTAGGCTTGTATGTTGACCCATGATTGTTCTATAGGGGGATCATTCCTTTTATCGAAGATAGGTGGTCATATCCCATAGGACATTTAGCTTGATCTTATTGGGCCGAAACCTAGTTCATATCATTGCCCCTAGGTCGTTGCTTTGATGACTATCAGAGTGCAGAGGTTTGGTGTCCCTAGGGATTTAGGCCATTATCATTATGGGTTTTTTATTCTCTAAGGTCGAATTGAAATGGCTCCAGATAAGAGTCCGCTCAAGTAGAATTTTGATTCGAGTGTCGAGCTCAATCAAATAATAAAATTCATGTTCTAATGATAACTTGTGCTACAAGACAGTAAACTGAGTCGTCTATTGAGGATCAAGATATCAATCAAACCAAATCAAGATCACACAGGGGGGATTGTATATGCATAATGTAAACATAATAATTAAATATAAAAAGAAAAATCAAATTACAAAGCAACCAATCTAAGAAACCGTCAGAAATCTGGCTTGTCATCGATCACTAAACATGTATGTTGATTGAATTAATTAGTTAATATACGAATGATTGAAATATCTGCATCAAACACGTAGAATTTAACACTAGATAATCACCTAGAATTTAACTAACAAACAATTCATAAATTCGCAATCGCTAGAATCATGCAACCAATGTTAGTTTAACAACCAGAATTCAATTAATTCAGATTAACAAATCTGCCAACCTAACCTTCAATTCATGTGACTAAACCACAATTAATCAATCACAATCTAATCATAAATAAAAATTAGGATTAAGCATCCAATCAGATCACATCACACAATAGAGATCTCTAATCATGTAATTCAAAATCCCAATCAAGAGAAGAAGAAGATAATTAATTCAATTCAAAATCAAAATTAGGAACATAATATCAAAGCCAAACTAGAATTTCCTCAAGATCCTTAGATTGATCTCAGATAATTAGCTCTCCATGATTGCCACACATAATTTGCAAAAGAAAGGAGAATACGCTAGGTAGAAGAATCAAGTAAAAATGGCTAAGGTTTCTATCTATCTCGAATCTCCTCTTTATAACAAAATAACTAACTTAAAAATTA
Source organism: Ormosia semicastrata (assembly GCA_029884595.1). Classification (NCBI taxonomy): domain Eukaryota; kingdom Viridiplantae; phylum Streptophyta; class Magnoliopsida; order Fabales; family Fabaceae; genus Ormosia; species Ormosia semicastrata. The sequence continues at coordinate 103,636,609 of JAQQTO010000063.1, forward strand.
AGAATCATAATTTGCCCCAAGGTTAAAGTTAATTTTTGAACTTTTAGCTTTCCTTGGCCACCGATCCTATCAGCCGACTTCACAGGGGTGAAACGCTGATAACTACATGGAATGCAGTTATTTGGACCCTATCCTCTGTGCTAAAATGAATGCTATTTCCTTGTTTAAATGCATATTTGGAGGGTTTTGTACTTATATTTTTCATATTCTGATTCTAAGCCTTTCTGATGTGTTAATATGCAAAACTGTGCTTAAATGATCATGGATTAGGTAGATTTATATATGTTACTGATTTGATGTTTTCTCTATGTTAGGAGGGGCTCCAAACAAGGTTAAATATGGAGCAAGTGAGCTTAAAGAGAAAGAGAAGCCAAATCTGCCAATTCAGTGGGTAACATCGCGGCGCAATAGTATTTTCAAGCTTACTGTACTTGGACCCAAGGCAAGAGCGCTGCGCCATAAGGAAGTGAACGTTGCGGCAGTACATAGACTGACCCATTGGGCGCTGCGACGCGCATATGGGGATGCCGCGGCGCTGAGGCGGCTACTGAGCTTATAAATAGTTTTTAATCATTTTTCTCTCTCTCTTCTTCCCAATTTTCTCTTTGTTTTTCTAAGTTTTGGCCATTTGGCCATTTATCTCTTTTTAGGTTTTGTTAGTTTTGTTAGTTTAGGTTAGTTTTAGGTTAGATAGTTTATCTAGATCTTCATTGCTGGTGGATTGGAGTCAAGGATCAAAGGATTGAAGGAGGATTCAAGCTTTAGAGACAAATCAATGAGCTTCTTTTTCTCTTTTCCCTTTCTCTCTTCTCTTCCTTATCTTTTGTATAGCTAAGCTTTATTTAGGATACTTTGAATCCTTTTATTTATATTAATGATGTGTTTTTCTCTAAGTTTGTGTGGATGTTTGATTATGGTTCAATCATTATTTGTGTTTAATGATTGTTCTTGGTTGGCCTTAATTGCATGATCCTAATATTGGCAAATGAACTAGACATAGGGATTTGTTGATATGGATATGGTGTGGTTGATATATGTTCGGTGAGTTCAATTGGCTTGGATGAGTTAATTCGTTAATAGGATAGAAATATACCTATTGGCCATGTATAGTGTGTGATTGAGAATAGATCGTTCATGAGTAGAAGTTGAGCTGACTTTCAAGGAAACTTAGTGAGTTGGGCAATTGAAACCAGGGTTGATTGACCTAGACATAGGCTTTTGACTACATCAGATTCTCAAGCTAACCTAATCAATGCATTTGTGTTTATGAGGGGAATTGCATGTTGTTGATAGATGTAGGGGGTGAAAGAGGATTTCTTGAAACCTAACCGCTTTTAGGTTTATTGCTTTTGTAGGTTAGATAGTTTTTATATTATTTTCCTATTTTTATGTCCTTGTCTAGAATTGATTAAGCTATTGGTTGGTATTTAGATTTATATCGTAATATCCTCGTGGGAACGAACTTTTACTCTGTATCTGTATTACTTGTGCGATCCGTGCACTTGCAGTTAGCAAATGGGCAACACGTTTTGACCCTAACAAACGCCATCAAAATATCGTAGTCTTGATTCGTGGTCTTTATAAGAATTGAAGATCTATGTCAACTCAGATTATAGCCAATTTACTGCTGCCAAATAGACAAATTAAGGTTAATTCATGCAATAATTCCTTCAACAATCCAATTAGGCTCAATATCATAAAATGTGATAAAACTAACTTAATTAAGCCTAATTGATCCTTAAGAAGCCTAGTAAGAGGATTATTGAATGGATAAAATATATTGCTATCATGTGCCAAGTTCCGAGCTCAAGGCAAAAAAGGTGTGGAGGCTTCTGGGTCTAGAAATATTCTCCAAGGATTTTGTCTGTACTCCGAACTCAAAAAATGCTTGGAGAAATATCTTGGTCCCATGAGTAGTGATTCTGAAAACTCTTTGACCTCTGTAGATACTACTCCTGCTCTGTCGTCCAACAACATGGGTAGGAAGAAACTGGAAGTGGAAGACCAATTGTAGAAATTTCCACCAGCACTAGACGTGAAGGAGTACTCTTGGGTTCATTACTAGCCCTTGGGTATTTGATCATTGACTGCAACACTGCAAAATAACACCAATCTCTGAAAATATATGGACATGACAGAGGTCGAGATACCAGAAGTGAATTATCTGGTTCAGCGCTACGATGAAAACGAGAGGGACTGTATCATGTTGAAGACGAGGCCTCTGTTCACATATATGTATGAGACTTTCTTTACATGGATCGGGCTCTAGATCCCATTCCTTGAGCTCTATATAAAGGTTTTCAACAGAATCAAGGCGGGTCCTTCCTAGCTACATCCCAATAGTTGGGTGAACATGTTATCTTTAAGATCATTTGTAAACATTTTAACGTCGAACCTTCTGTAAATGTCTTCTTTTTATGTTAACGTCTTGGGATCTACGGGGGATGACAAGCTAGTGTGGATCACCATTAGAAAACACCAGGGATAGAAGTGCTTCAAGCTCTTTGACGAGTCCAACAAGGACTTCAAAGAGACTTACTTCATACTATGGGATACCCTAGGTAAGACTCCATTCTTCCTCTACTCGAACTTGTTGCCTAAGTTCTACTTGTACTGGAATAAAAACTTCCAATACAAAGGGAAAGTGCACACAAGATGGGAGGACATATCCAAGGTTAATCAAGAGACCTACAACTTCTTCATTTTGATAATAAAGTGTGAGAACTTTGAATGTTCTCAGCTAATTAGTTGGGATCTAGTTGAGGTCAAGGCCTTCGTAGGTATGATTCAGTGTCTATAGTATTTCCTTCTAAACTTTATAACTTAGCATTTTTTACTATTTTATGCATAACAATTTATGCTTAGCTTTTTGTAAGTTCACTTGTTTCTAACCCATTTTCTATGGTTATTTTTGTAGGCAGCATGATTAAGCACGGGGATGTCAAATCTCAAAAGAAAGCCCAGAAGAAATAGGCCTTTGAGGTTACAGCTACTACCTTAGCGATCCCCCTGCATCGTATAAAGGCACCTAGATGGACTCTATCATCTGTGGTTTTGCCAATGATCAGCATATTGAGTCATCAAAGGAGGTTTTAGCTCTGACACTTTGCCCCTTGTAGCCCATGACTGCAAACACAAACATCGTGAATAAGGAGGGGAGAGTAGGCTAAAGCGTGTTCAATCATAAGAGGTCATACCACCTTCGCCCCATAGGTCAAGGATGTTCACGAGTCTTCTAAATGGTCCAAAGGGCGGGGCATAATTGACCTCACCAAGGGATCTCCATCCTCCTCCACTTCTATATAGAGTCGGGGCTTCGATGTTCGAGGCCACATTGATACTTTCTTCCAAATAGGGGATATTGACATGTTGAGGAAAATATCACCCTATGATCTCTTGCTCCATTTACAAAAGACCCAACTCTAGTCCGCTAGCAAGATTATGGATACCAAGAGGATGTCTATGATAAAGTATTATAATAAGATCCTCCATGAGAAGGTCGCTACCTATGAGGAGGAGAAGAAAGAGATCAAGGGAACTTTGGCCTAGGCTTAGACTGATTTGAAGACCATTGAGACCAAGGATATGGAGACCGGATAAAAGAAAAAGAACTAGAAAACAAAGGCTATGGACTTTGTTAGGCATGGCAACTGTCACCTAGAATGGGGGTAAATTAGGTGATTATAAATTTTATTGCAACCTTGAGAAATTATACATTTTAATATTTTCAATTAACACATACGGCGGAATAAGTCTAACAAAGGCATAACTATTAAGAATTACTCAAATATAACTTAGGATATATGATGATTCAAGTGAATAAGCTAAAAATCAAGTTGTAAGAGTCAAAACATCAAGATATGCAATAGATAAATATATATCACCAAATACTGAAATTAAAGAGTGTAGGGAAGAGAAAATTAAACTCAATAATTTATCTTGGTTCAGCCATCAACCACTTATGGCCAACATCCAGTCCCCAAGCTTAACTTGAGATTTTCTTCACTATCTCCTAGACTTCACGGGTGCTAGGAAAACCTTTGTACAAATAAGAGTACTCCTCACACCTTAGGATACCTCACCCTTGTGCTAGAGCCTCCAATTCTTCAAGCTTTACGGGTGTTTGATGACCTTTACAAATTTGAGCACTCAACACACCTTGAGATACCTCACCCTTTGTGTTTGAGCCTCTCTACTTTCAAGGGATACCTCACCCTCTCTTTTAGATAATACAAGGATAGAATTGATAGAAACTCTCTCAAGAGTAGATAATACAAATTGAAGTACTATGGGTATCAAGGATTCACACACTTATAGCTCAAAACAGAGTTTTGGAGAAATAGAGAGTGAAAAATGAATTTAATGCTCAAGAGTGATTTTTATATTATTCTCTAACTTTTCTTTGATGCCCAAACACTTATATTTATAGCCCAATAATATTTAGAGCCGTTGGGTGAATATTCGAAATGAATTCTTTATGAAAATTAGCCCTTTTATGACCGTTAGGAATATTTCTGATCATGTTTTATTTGAATAAGAACACTGTTATTCGAATAAATCCACTTATAGCACACCAGGAAATGTTTTCTTGAACTTGTTATTCGAATAAGACTTTGGTTATTCGAATAAGACTTTGGTTATTCGAATAAATCTTCAAAAATACATTCTGGAACATTTTCTGCGTTGTGTTATTCGAATAACACATTTGTTATTCGAATAAACCTTTAAAAACACATTCTGGGAAGTTTTCAGGGGTGTGTTATTCGTATAACACATCCCTTATTCGAATAAATCACTCTGGTTTCAAAAACTGACTATAAATGGTCATAACTTCTTCATTTCTTATCCGTTTTAAGCGAATGACCACTCATTGGAAAGATCTTTGAGTCTATTTTCATATGAAATATTTCATAATAAAACTCAAAGTATTTTGAAAGATATGATCAAAAGAGTAACTAAAGGTCAGTTTTGTAAAACACAAACTTGACTATTTTTCATAGAAATGAACTACCACCATGACTAACTTTTCAAAAATAGTTTGTTGGGCATTTCAACATTTTAGAAATACTTTTAAAGATGTTTAAAACTTGTTTGAGCTTAGTGTGATCCCCATTTACTTTTACATAAGATCTAAGTCCTATAAGCTATTCTTAAAGAACCTTGATACTTGATCTTTTGCCATGATCAATTCTTGATGTAATCCAAGCTTCCAAAAATTCATTCTCTTCAAATCTTGCAAATGCTTGGAACACCTTTATGATTTTCATTTTTCTTGAGCTGAGCATAGTTGTGATCTTTTGCTTTCTTGTTGCAATACTCACTCTTGGTGCTTGGACTATCCTACAAAGTATTACTCACTTAAATAAATATAGTTAGTCCAAATTCATAATTCAATATCTTTATATGCATGATTCATAAATGTATAAATCTAGTTAGTCTAACATGCATATAAGACACATCCAAATAAGATATTTATCAAATACAAATGGATATACACTATGTAGGATGCAACAAAGAACATTTTGCACATTTTCATTTAAATAGAACCAAATCTAATATTAATTCATCATAACTCATATAAAGCAATATTGGATATATTATATGAAGAATGTTACATATATCTCATTGCATGATTATTAAGTGAAATATACTTAGATAAAGTACATAATCATGCATAATACAATATATCTCATTAAGCAAATTTATATAACATGATCAACATTCTTTTGTGATGCATTTGTCATTTATTAAGCACAACTGTAATGCATAAGCTTCATTCTTTTTGTTTTGTATTTGTCATCATCAAAACTTAACATATTAAACCATTGGGACAAACCTATTTCCACAATCTCCCCATTTTTGATGATGACAAATCACTAAAGAAAAATATGTTGAACAATGTAAAATAATAGATATTCATGTAAGCATATCAAACAATTAAGCACAAGAACATATTTTTCTTTCCAATTTTCTCTCCCCCTATTTGACATCAACAAAAAGGCTTAGGAAGGAAATATAATATTTTCTCCCCCTATAGGTAAAACTCATGTTGTCAAGCAAAGAGTAGGATCATCAAAACCAAAAACTTCTTTAACTTATTCAAAACATAATTATCTCCTCTTATTTAATTCCACACATGATTCAAGAAGAGAGAGATCAAACAAGCATGCTTTCAAGATATAAAAGATTATTCATGCAATACTTGTCATATTTTGGTACTTCAACATTTAGCATATGATAGCAATAAGCTTAAGAAATTATGTCTAACATATAATATCTTGCATATCACTTCATAAATAAATATCACTTGATATCACTTGATAGGAGATACAAAATATTCATGTAAGATCATGGAATTAAGGTTTTCAAAATGAAAGATCATACAACTTGTCATATATCAATCATTTCTTAATGAAAGAATCAAAAGATATGAAGTTTAAGAATATTTACCTTCTTTCATTAATAGAGGGAAAGAGAATAAGAGATGATCTTTATTGACAAATTGATAATATTAACAATAAAACACTTCATGTCAAGTAAGGATATAAGCCAAATGATATAAGTACCAATTTAAGAGCTAGGCTCCCCCTCAAAATATGCATGTTATCAAAATATAATAGTTTAACATAGTCATGCATATATTTTTAATCAACAAGGACATGGAAGAAAGATATATAGGATAAGTAAGATAAGCTCCCCCTTATTGAAGCACAAGATAGATAAAGAGAAATATGTATGCCAAAACCATGTAAGCACATTACCATAAAGTAAAGCAATGTAAAAGGTACATATTCTTAATATATCAAACAAAAAACATTTTTAAAACTTTCTCCCCCTAAAAAGAATTTTACAAGAGCACATTATATTTTCAAAAGCATTTTAGAAGGGTAGAGAGGTTTTGTATTAAAATCACATATTCCTTGAAAGTGATCAAACTTAAGTCAAATGAACATTTGAAAGTATATCTCCTTTCTTTTTCATTGAACAAAAGCCTTGAAAAGATAAAACACTTTTGAAGAACAAGACTTATTTTTGAAGTATTAAGATGGGCTCTATAGAGCACTTCAAAATATTTATTTGGAAACTTTTGTAAGTATTCTCTTAAGATTTAGTAAGACTTTTCAAAGCAAATGAAGAGAATACTACATTTATAGCACATATCCAATGATTTTCAAATTTTCACAATAATTAGGAGATGATAATACTTTCAAGGTCATAAGACAAGTTCAAGGGATTCTTAAGGATATAAAACTTTAAAAACTTCTTTTAAATACGATAAGAGATTTTTCCTTAAAAAAAACTTTTTAATTAACCAAGAAAATCTTTTCAAAGGAAGAGCATGATTCTCATAGGTGTTATACCACTAAAAAAATCATAGATGAAGAGAATCATATATATCAAACATTCATCTTGATGAAATATGCTATAGGGATCAAAGTATGTATAGAACTAATATCATCCACCCTATATGGAATGACAAAAACTAGCAATTTAATGTCCAATTAGGCACTTTGAGAATGCTAAGTATACTTCTCATATAAGGAAAGCATCTAATTTTTTTTAAGATCAATTTATCAACAAGTGTCATATAATTCATAGCATATAGAATACCACAATAGTTTAGGGACAGAGATATTTATTGGGTTAGATAGAAAATGATGCTCCTTTAGAATGTTCTTCATTTATAGGTCCTTTGAGTTTGTACTTTCTTCCATTGAGTATTTCATTCAATTGTACTTGAAGAAAGTTTCCTCATGTCCCTTTTCATTCAACTCTTCTCATTTATCCACATATGCTTGACACTTTAATATTTGATGGCTATACTTGAAGCACATAGAGACACTTGCAAAGCTAACTTTAAAAATTCTCTAAAACATAGGTTAGCATCAAATATCATTGAATCTCATTTATAAGCATAATTTAGATTAATATATAATGTAAAACATGTACCACATTATCAACCATACAATGTTAGTTCTAACAAGAATGCATGAAGCACATATGCACTTGAATCCACAAACACAGTTTAAGCATTTTCAAAGCAAGATTCAAGTTTATCAAAAAAAGCTTGATCATCATCAAAACATAAATAAGCATTTTGCAGCAAACATTGATCATGTAAGGCATGTAATATCAAGTAAAGAATTCTAGTGCGCATATGTGCTAATCAAGAATAAAAAGTCCCTTATTGTAATGAAAGAATTGAAAAACCATGAAACTATAACTTTTGAAATCATTTACTTCTTGTTTTCAAAATTTAAACATATTAAACAAGAAGACAAATAACATTTTACTTTCCAATCTCTAAGTGAGTATATAAGACAATTAGGCATCAAAGAGAAAGGATTAGAATAACTTATGAGCATGTGAATTTACATATTTGAACAAAGAGAATTGGTCACAAGCTCAAGATATTACCATAACATGTCATTCCAAGCAAGATGTGTTCATATCTAGCATGTTAGCATATGTAAAGACATTTTTTAAAACATAATGCTAGAAAAAGAACAACTTAAAACATGTTAAGGCATAAAATAACTTTCTACTTATCCAAATATCACATAATATTCTATTTAAAGCATAAATAAGGATAAGAGATTGATATAACCAAAAGTGTACTTTTTGAGTTTTTGTAGGTGACTCCAACTTTCATGCCTCAATGCTCCTTGAGAATGTTGTGGTTCTCCATGCCATTCTTTTTATATTTTCATCAATCTTGGAGAACTTTGAACCATTTCAAATTTTCGAATCTTAAGTAGCATAGTTTCACTTCACTTCAATGCATGCTTGAGTTAATAATCACCTTATAATACAATTCATAGTACTTTCTTTGGTATCCACTAATTTTGGATCCGTAAGAGTTAGTCATTGATTATTAATCCATTATGCTCTTATAAATATTAATTTTTCATAGTATACAAATTGAGCAAAACAAATCAAATAATTAATTACCATTAAGCACATAACTAATAGCATGCTAGTTTTCATGATATATAGACAATTCAAAACATAGCAAGCATACCTAGGCATTTTGGAATCTCATGTACCAAGATATATAACAATTAATGAGCTATGGTACAATAAGAATAAACATAATCATGTGCTAAACAAAATATTCAGATTTTACCAAGAGCACATGATTCTATTAATCACTTAAGGCCTACAAGGAATATACCTCAAATTTATTGACTTTACAAGTGAATGTTCATGAGAGGTAAAAACTTTTGATATCTTGGCCTTGTTGATCAAGGAAGCTCTTTTCCTTACCCATTGCTTCTCTTTTGATGTTTTGAATTTTGTAAGTTTCACATTTTGTACTGGAGAAGTTTTGGTTGAAGTCATCTTTCTTCTTTGATCAAAACTTTTACCAATGGGCTTTGGAAGCATTTCCCTTGATGATTCCTTCTTCACTTGACCAATTTGTCCATCTTTTTGAGAAGTTTTATGTATAATTGAAATGCTAGGAGGACATTTTAGTGTCCACTTCATCTTGGGTCCTTGAATATTAGTATTAGGGCATTTAAGATCTTTAGGAACCCATACCATATTATTTCTCATATAATAATTTATTCTATAATTGCATAAATGAGAAATATGTCCTAGATGACCACAAAAATTACAAACAAGTGAATTTAATGATAGCTTGGTCCTTTGAAGATCATTTTTAAAAAACTTGATCATTGGTTGTTATTACATTCTATACTATTTTTGCCACAAGACTTACTTGAATTTCCATGTAGAATAACATCAATTTCATTCTTATTAACAATCATGGAATGTAAGCAATTAGAATCATTAGCTTTGGCAAATTCACAATATAAGTTCTCAACTTGATTTTCTAAATCAATGTATTTTTCACAAGAAGTTGAGGTTTCATATTTTAAAGGCATTTCCTCATCAAGAAAAGCATATTCATTTTTCAAGATATCAATTTCATTTTCAATGGAGGAAATGTTTTCTAAACAAGATGAGTTTTTCTTTTCTAAAAGCAACAAACCATCATGCAATTCATCATATGCACATTTTAGCTCATCATAGGAAGGACTATAATATGGTTTAGTATTATTTACCTCAAGGTCCTTTTTAGCCATATATGAAGTAGTCTCAATTTCTAGCATATTTGGCTCTTTAAGGGAATCACCATCTTCCTCATCAATTTTGTTTTGCTTTGCCTCTTCTTCAAATTGAGCACCATCATCACCAAGAGACATTGAGCTCATTTTCTTGCTTTGAACATGTTCTTGAGGACATTTTTCAATATTGTCTTCCTCTAGAAGTTTTTGCTCTTCTTGCTCTCTATAGACAACTTTATGCAAAAGATCATCATTAGAAACATAGATAGAATCAAGAGCATCCCATATATCTTTAGCACTAGAGCAACTCTTAATTTTAGCATAAGCATCATTATTTAAACTACTTCTCAAGATTTGCATTGCTCTAATGTTCAAGGAAAAACATTTCTTATCATAGGCAGTCCAAGTTTGTTTTGATTTACAAGTAAATTCATGAAGCATAATATCTCACAAATCAATATCAATAGATTGCATATAAATTTCCATTCTAACTTACCAATAAACGAAATTCACACCATCAAAGAATAATGGTTTATCAGTTTTAAAACCATTCATTTTGAAAAGCTTTCAATGGTTGCCAAACAACCAAGGATCTTTAACTCCAAGCGGTTAAGCTTTTAACAGAGCACGAAGCTCTGATACCACTTGTTAGTCATGGCAACCATCACCCAAGAGGGGGGTGAATTAGGTGATTATAAATTTTATTACAACTTTGAGAAATTATACATTTTAATATTTTCAATTAATACATGCAGTGGACTAAGTCTAACAAAAGCACAACTATTAAGAATTACTCAAATATAACTTAGGATATATGATGATTCAAGTGAATAAGCTAAATATCAAGTTGTAAGAATCAAAACATCAAGTTATGCAATAGATAAATATATATCACTAAATACTGAAATTAAAGAGTGTAGGGAAGAGAAAATCAAACTCAATAATTTATCATGGTTCAGCCATCAACCACTTGTGGCCTACATCCAATCCCCAAGCTTAACTTGAGATTTTCTCCACTATCTCCTGGACTTCATGGGTGCTAGAAAAGCCTTCGTACAAATAAGAGCATTCCTCACACCTTGGGATATCTCACCCTTAGGCTAGAGCCTCCAATTCTTCAAGCTTTACGGGTGCTTGATGACCTTTACAAATTTGAGCACTCAACACACCTTGAGATACCTCACCCTTTATGTTTGAGCCTCTCTACTTTCAAGGGATACTTCACCCTTACAATTTTGAGGGATACTTCACCCTCTCTTTTAGATAATACAAGGATAGAATTGATAGAAACTCTCTCAAGAGTAGATAATACAAATTAAAGCACTATGGGTATCAAGGATTCACACACTTATAACTCAAAACAGAGTTTTGGAGAAATAGAGAGTGAAAATTAAATTTAATACTCAAGAATGATTTTTATATTGTTCTCTAACTTTTCTTTGATACCCAAACACTTATATTTATAGCCCAATAATATTTAGAGCCGTTAGGTAAAGATTGGAAATGAATTCTTTATGAAAACTAGTCATTTTATGACTGTTGGGAACATTTCTGATCATGTTTTATTCGAATAAGAACACTGTTATTCAAATAAATATTGTGTTATTCAAATGAATCCACTTATAGCATACTATGAAGTGTTTTCTGGAACTTGTTATCCGAATAAGATTTTGGTTATTCGAATAAGACTTTGGTTATTCAAATAAATCTTCAAAAACACGTTCTAGAACATTTTTTGGGTTGTGTTATTCGAATAACACATTTTTTATTCAAATAAACCTTCAAAAACATGTTCTGGGAAGTTTTCAGGGGTGTGTTATTCGAATAACACATCCCTTATTCGTATAAATCACTCTATTTTCAAAAATTGACTTTAAATGGTTATAACTTCTTCGTTTCTTATCTGTTTTAAGAGAATGACCACTCATTGGAAAGATCTTTGAGTCTATTTTCATATGAAACAAGTTTTAGAACAAAACTTAAAGTATTTTGAAAGATATAATCAAAAAAGTAATCAAAGGTCAGTTTTGTAAAACACAAACTTGACTTTTTTTCATAGAAATGAACTACCACCATGACTAACTTTCCAAAAATAGTTTGTTGGGCATTTAAACATTTTAGAAATACTTTTAAAGATGTTTAAAACTTGTTTGATTTTAGTGTGATCCCCATTTACCTTTACACAAAATCTAAGTCCTATAAGCTATTCTTAAAGAACCTTGGGACTTGATCTTTTGCCATGATCAATTCTTGATGTAATCCAAGCTTCCAAAAATTCATTCTCTTCAAATATTGCAAATGCTTGGAACACCTTTATCATTTTCATTCTTCTTGAGTTGAGCATAGTTGTGATCTTTTGCTTTCTTGTTGTAATGCTCACTCTTGGTACTTGGACTATCCTACAAAGTATTACTCACTTAAATAAACATAGTTAGTCCAAATTCATAATTCAATATCTTTATATGCATGATTCATAAATGTATAACTCTAATTAGTCTAACATGCATATAGGACATATCCAAATAAGATATTTATCAAATACAAATGGATATGCACTATGTAGGATGCAATAAAGAGCATTTTACAAATTTTCATTTAAATATAACCAAATCCAATATTAATTCATCATAACTCATATAAAGTAATATTGGATATATTATATGAAGAATGTTACACATATCTCATTGCATGATTATTAAGTGAAATTTACATAGATAAAGTACATAATCATGCATGATACAATATATCTTATTAAGCAAATTTATGTAACATGATCAACATTCTTTTGTGATGCATTTGTCATTTATTAAGCACAACTATAAAGCATAAGCATCATTCTTTTTGTTTTCTATTTGTCATCATCAAAACTTAACATATTAAACTATTGGGGTAAACCTATTTCCACAGACTTTGGGGCCGAACTCCGAGGCCCAGGTCAAGGAGCTAGAGACTAAGATCAAACTTGGTCGTCGAAAAGAAAAGTCTAGAGTATGGGGTCTTGGAGCTCGAAATGTGGCTGGCTTTGGAGCGTCGGTTTTGGAAATCAAAGCAGGCAAAACTGGTAGTTGACCGAGACAACTATCTTGTTGGATAGAAAGCTTTAATTGAGACCTTCTTTGAGAATGCCCTCATTGAAGCCTCCATCATCTACCCAATAATCCATCAATTCCTTGGAGTTGATCACATAAAGATCGATCGTTGGGGTTGAAAAGTCAGATTCAGATGACAAGGATGGGGTAGGCCCCAACACAGAGGACAGAGTTGAGGCTAATGCCAAGGCAAATGCTGGCAAGAAAAAGGACTAGGACAGAGCTCTTGCTTGATCCTTTTCTTTTTATTTTTTTGTTTTGGCCCTTGTGTGGACCTTGTTGATTTTGTAAGGACAAAGATTAATCCTTTGTGGGCTTAATACTATTTACAACTTTTTTCCACTTTATTATTTTTTTAAGTTTCCTCATTATTTTACTATTCTGTGCTCTGGGGACTAATGCCCTTAAACGCATTCATTTGTGCTTTAGCTTGAGTTGGATTCATTGTCCAACTCTTAGCTCTTTCCATGAAACACTAGCCTAAGTTTGGTTCTGTGTTCCCATACTTAGCTATCCATCTTTGTATGCATTAGGGATCGATTGTCCATTTAGCATTCTGCCTAAGTTAGGATTCATGGTCCTATACTTGGCTATCCATCTTGGTATGCATTAAGGATCTAATGTCCCTTTAGCATTCTACCTAGGTTGGGATCCGTAGTCCCATACTTGGCTATCTGTCTTCATATGCTTTAGGGATCCAATGTCTCCTTTTGCATTTTGCCAAAGTTAGGATATGTAGTTCAATACTTGGCTATTTTTTATGCTTTAGGGATCCAATGTCCCTTTAACATTTTAGTTTTTTGAGGGTCTGAGTGGAGGGCGTTAAGAGCTCAAAATACACCACATTTCTGAATAATCTCATTTCATTCATTGGCATTCTCCTTCATTACAAACTAAAATTTTAATGATAAAAGGATGATTAATTGTAATATTTCTCCATGTTCAAGGCATGCCATGCCTAGGTAATTCTTGTCTTGTAGGATCAACAATCTTGTATACTCCTTTATCTAGGACCTCTGTTATCTGGTATGGTCTTTCCCGATTCACGGCTAACTTTCCAACCTTCGTGTTCTACCCTCATATACTGGTCTTTCTAAGGACGAGGTCTCTTACTCTGAATCTTTACGAGAAGACTTGCTTGTTGTGCCTCAACGTAGTATAGAGTTTAAAAGTTACTTTCGTAGTATATGCCATATTTAGGTACTCCTCACTAAGATCGAGCTCCTCCGTAAATGATTTGTCACTAAGGTTTCCAGAGAAGTATTCTTTCCTCCAACCTGGCTCTCTGATCTCAACCGAGATCATGGCTTCACACCAATAAGTGAGCTTGAACGGGGTTTCACCGATGGCTAAGTGGGTAGTCATCTAATATGCCCAGAGCACGTGGCCCAACTGCTGCTCCTATTTGCCCTTAGCATCGTCTTTATACCATGGAAGATCACTTTATTTCCAGTTTTAGCCTACCCATTTGCTTAAGGGTGTTTCACTAAGATGAAGTGTTGCTTGATATGGAGGTCAGATGATAACTACTGAGACTACCAATTTTAAATCAAATTACAACTGAATTATCAAAATTTCTTACAGCATAAGGTAACATCGGGTCGAGCCCGTAGATCACTATAATTGTGAAATTACATTAAGAGGTTAGTAAAGAGGGGGCAAAGGTTTACGAAATTAAACAACAGAAAGCAGAAAGTAATTAAAAGAGGTAAATAGAATTTGGAAAACAACTAATCCAAGATAATTAATCAATCTTGATCTTAATCCATCCTTGATCACAAAAGGTCCATTCAATTATCGATTAATCATTGGATTTATATTATATCAAGATGCATCAAAATAATCCATAAATCTTCTACTAGATACACATCCAAAATTCAATTAATTAAGGTTAAACAAATTAAGCATCCATCCAAAATTCAAAATAACTTAAAAACCAAGATCCAACCAAGCTAAACATTTCATCAAACACCTTCAATGCCTTGTTTAGTCTCTGAATTCCTTTCTTAACACATGGTAATTATGCAATTATCAAATGCAAATCCCAATCAAATTAACCACCCAATCAGAATTAGAAAAAGAGAAAAAGAAAAGAAACTAAATTATCGATTAAATGTAAATAATTAAAATAGAATCTCAAGATTAAGCATCAAGAATGTTCAATCCCTTGGATTGATTAAAGGCTCTACCCCTCCATGAATGGGATGGAAGAACTCAGAAAAAGAAGAGAAAATCTAGAGAGAAGGAAGAGAAGAGAGAAAGATCTAGATCAAGAGAGAGGATGAAAAGTGTAGAATGAAAACTCAATCTTGGACTTCTACTTCAAACCTTTATAACTACTCCCTAATTTGGCCTCACATGATTGGAAACCTACTAGTTATAAATCTGGGTTCATTAGGAATCATTGGGCCTAAGTCCCATGTCAATTAGAGGCATACAACTCAAGTTATGCCCATTTAAGTGACATAAACTCATCAATAACTTGTCTCGATTTTTGAGCTTCAATTACATACCCAAAACAATGTAGTTTGGCTTAGGAGTCTTCATAAGAGTTGTTTCTTTGGATCTTATATTTCATTTGGGCTTAGGGTGAAGCCCATTGCATTCTTGTAACTCAAGATATGGGCCAATGAGTGCACAAAGATCAAGCTGTCAGGATCAGCATTCTGGCTCTTATTTCAACTTCAATTTAAATTATCCAAATGTGTGATTCAGCTCTCGATGTCTCATGAAAGTTGTAGAGATTTGTCTTAGATTTCTTACAAGACTAAAATCACATTAATTAGATACTTGAAACTCATATTATAGCCAAAATACTGAATACTGCTCAATAGACAATTTAAGACCAATTCATGCAATAATTCTCACAATGATCCAATTAGCCCCAATATCATAAAATGTGACCAAAAAAATTAATTAAGCCAAATTGAACTTTAAGAGACTTAGTGAGAGGATCATTAAATGAATAAAATATATTGCTATCAAGTTTCCCCACACTTAGTTTTTTACACTCCTGGGTAAATCACATAAGACCAAAACTAGAGAACAAGGAATAACAACACAAACTCAAAAGTTAAAAACTCTAAAAGACTCAATTTCCAATGATATTCAAGTATGCAAAAGTTTACAAGCAAGAAGAGCAACCAAAGATTTAAGGGATCAAAACATTCATGAAGTAACATTTATTCACATCTCAAACCAACAAGTAAGGTAGTTTCAATTTGAAAAGCATGAATCAAGAATGATAGATCCTTATAAGATACACTCTCAATCTCTCAAGTGTTTAAAAGGTAATATCCACTCAATTCAACCCATGAAAATTGCACTACCATAAGCTTGCTTATCTTCTACTTCTCCACTACTCAAACACATGCACACAAAATTAAGAGGACTTTATTCAAGGTTGTAATGGGGTCAAGGTAAGGAAAGGAAATAATATGGATATGACAAGTTAAGTACCCAAGAGAATAAAATAGCATTAGGGAGGAACTCAAATGACAAGTAACAAGCATGAAATTTTACCCCCAATTCCATATAATGCACTTTCTCTGTACATATTCCTTTCTTTTTTTATTTGATTTATTTTCTTTCATAACTTTTCTTGCATTTATTCTTTTTCTTTTTCTCTTTTTTTTACATTCTGTTATTTGTTTATTTATTTTTCTTTTCATTTGGCTCTTTTTTTCTTTCTTTTTCTTCCACCAAACACTTTGTATGTTGCACATCAATTTGCACAACCCCTACACTTGAACTATTAATTACCAACAAGAAAAAGAGCTCCTCAAATGAAAATGAACCAATGCTCCCTCATTCCCTATGGTAAGGTAGAATCATGGTTTTTCACATAGGGCATATAATGAGTTAAGACAATGGATAAGTAAATAGGCTCAAAGGGGTTAATCAAAGAGAAATGATGCAAAGTTGGTTATTTGGCCAAAGTAGCTAATGCAAGAAAGAACGCCTCAATTATGTTTATGCATACAAGTGAAAATGTAGCTTCAAAAAGAATCAAAATAAGTTCTAAAGTGAGCAATTTCCATGAGTGAAAATCACACAAGAAAGAAGAGAATGACACAAATGCTAAATTCATCCATTAACAGACTCAAAATCTCACAAGGTATGCATCTATCAACTTAATCCACTAATTCAACATCCAAAACCAAGCATGTCAAATTCAAGAAGGAAAAAAATTTATTCAATCATGTTATGAACCTTGAATTTCAATTGCTTCAAACTCATAAACTTCACAAATCTCAAAACATCATTGGAAAGGAATTAAAAACACATTTTTTCTTTAAAAATAGAAAATAGAATAAAAAAATAGAATTAAAATAAAAAAATAGAAATAGTAGCAGAAAAATAACAAAAAATATTAAAAATAGAAATAAGTAAATCATCAACAATGAAATTAAAAACAACAAAAATTAGAAATAGCAAAAATCAACAACAACAGAAATTAGAAATAGCAGACAATTAAAAACAAAAATTGAAAAATTGTAAGCAAAGTAGAAACAAAAAACTAAAACTAAAACAAAAAAATAAAATCGAACAAGTAATAGCGAGAAAATAAATGAAATAGAAAATTAAAATAGAAATGAAATTAAACACAAAACAAAAAATAGAATTAAAACAGAAAATATAATGTAAATTCATCCCTCACACTTAAATTCTACATTATCCTTAATGTAAAGCTCAAAAGAAAATAACATCCCTCACTTAATATCAATTAATCTAGGACAAGTAAAATAAAAGAGAGGGAGAATAAACATCATTATCAAGTGAAGAGACTTCCACCAGGGTCCCATTACTTGAAGTGTAATGATCAAGTTAAACTTCACTACAAAAAATGCGCTAAATTGCGGGGGGTTTTTTTTTCAATTTGCGACAGTTTTTGACCCCCGCTAATTAAATTGCGGCAATTTTAAAAATCGCTACATTTACGTTGGCCGCAATATATTGCGGCGGTTTTTGAGTAACCCCACAACAGTGATAAGTTGTGGCGGTTTAAAACTCCCACAATTTGCGGCAATTTTTATTCAATTTGTGGAGGTTTTTAACCTCCACTATCTAATTGTCTGATTCTATTTACCAAAAAATTGCAGAGGTTTAAAACCGCCATTATTTTGCATGTCTTTTTAAAAAAAAAATTTACTAAATATAAAACTGTTTATATAAATGTGAATCAAATTGCATTAAAAATATTCATAGTACCATACAATATCACAAGTTTGAATCCATAATAAGCTAAATAAATTCATCTCTTGTAACTTAAATTTACAACTTAAAATCTTTAATAACTTTAAAGTAGTGTCACAATAAATACACATAAAAGATTAACATTAAATCTACTATTGGTGGTTTGTATTGCTATCGAAATGCACATAAAAAATTAACATTAAATCTGCTATTGGTGGTTTGTATTGCTACCACCAAATGATCTTCTTGCATCCAATGGCATAATAGGTTCACTTGAAGCATCACCTGACTGAAATAGTAAAAGACATTTGATAAAAAACTACAAAGAGATAAAGATATATAGTGTTATTTGACTCTATAATGATAGTACAAAAATAATGATAGTACTTATAGGATAAGATTTTTGAAAAAAATTTAATCTCCAAAGCAATAATAGTATTCGAATATATGCTTTGCAATGATATTGTTGGAGTGTTCAAATGAATATATATATATATATATATATTCATAACTAAATAAATAATACATACAAGTAAAAGCAATTGTGATTATGATTAGCAATGAGCCGAGTAAGCTCTTATTATTATTTAGATATTATTATTTTTTTTGTGAAGTGTGAACCAACAAAAGTTGCTTTTTTCCATAGACCTATTAGAGGAAAAAAATGAAGAGGAATGGGTGGGAAGACCAACAATTTACTCAACAAAATTGAATAGGGACCCATTGCAGAAAAAAAAGCATATGATAAGAACTCAAATCCTTATCCGAACTGCAACAAGTTGTTGGATCACTTCTGTGTTGTGCTTTAGCTGCAACAAAATTAGCCAATATTTTACATGTAACAACTTAGGCACGACTTCTCATAACTTAGTCAAATCAATATAAGAAGTTCAAAGGTGTCTATTTTTGATTGGACATTTTTGTAAATATATAGTCAATTATAAGATAGACCTTATGATAGCTCACAGGAAATTTGGCTCTTCTCTTGAACTCTTATGGATCCATACTTAGCTACCAAGGGTAATTCTTCCTGGAGATTCCTAGCGTGTTGTGATTTTATTGTTTTCTCTCATTGCCATTTAATTTTTCCCCCCACTAAAACAGCCTAACTACTTTAAAGGGTATGTTATTATTACTTTAGATTTAACAAGCTTTATTTTGGATTTATCCTAGAGTAATACTGAAATTTTGACAAAATTCAGGATTCAAAAATAGTTGTTGGATAAGTCAAAGTGGTGGTAAGGACTACTAATTTATCTAAAAATTAATAATAATGTTTAATTTAAAAATATATAATAGAACAACTAAGAAATTGCATCACATATGAAAGCTAATTTCCTTTTGAAATTAGCCATTTAGTTCAACATCTCACATGTACATAATGTACTGCAGTTATCTTTGTGGGTGTACTAACCAATTCAATTACAAATTCCATTTGTTTTTCGGATGTCTGGAAACTGGAAAAGCCATTTGGGGTATCAAAAACTTCCAAGTCCCTGCATTTGAAGAGGCAACATACATATATCATCAGACTGTGACAAACTTACAAACTCATTACATAATAAAATAGTGAAGAAAGTTTATTTGAAAATAACATGCACTCAATTACAAATGAAGCATATTTTAATTAATTGCACAAAATTTCTTTTACCATTACATGATTAGTCCAAATGCCCTAAGTTTATTTAGTTAATTCATGGGAGCAAGTGTCTTACTTTACACTGGATGCTGGCCCTCCCCCACCCTTTTGCCATTATATTCTCTGTCCAGTGATAGTCAATTAAGAATGCATAATAACTTAAGCGAAAAGGTAAGAAGCATAACACCATGTTTTCTCCTCAAAAAAGAAAATTTGATCCATGAAAAGGATATACTCATTCAAAAATTCAAAGGCACAAGAAAAGACAAATTTCTAGTGATAATATTCTAAAGCAGTAATTTTGTGACAGCTAGATCAGATTTAGTTTATTATTTAATCATGTATCCACTTCAAACCATGCATGAAGCAGAAGCTCAGCAGTTAGGAATACTTCCACTATGCAAATGGTTACATCAAACATTTGTACAATAGATCAAAACTACAACTCAAAGCTAATGCCAGCCTAAACATACATTTATGTAAGTAAAGAATACCAACCTTCAGAAGTTATGTTCCATTGGGAAAATAGACCTTTGAACATAACATCTCACGCACAGAGTCAAGTCATACTACATCAAAATCACAAGAGTTCAATTTTTTTAGCTTTATGTTGTGAAAAATTTATCCAAATAATAATAATAATAGTAACAAAAAAATTTACCTTATCACAAGCAGAGCAAGCAATGGTATAAACGGCTTTGCAGCCACTGTAGACTCTCTTGGAGGTCTCTCTAATTGGAGCTGATGATTCGATGGAATTGGGTACATCTTCTGGTTTGCTCTCTTTGTTGTCCCACTTCAAGGGCTTGTTCAACGCTAAACCCCATGCTTCCAGGAAATCGAATAATCTACAAATTGAACCTACATCTCTGATGAGCGTTTTGCAAACATCGGTAAAGGTAATTTTTCTGGTGTGATTGTATTTAAAATACTTGATAATGGAGTTCCTGTAGTACTTGTAAACCCTAGGGTTCTTGGAGGAAGAAGATACGGAATCAGTGAGTGAGAGGAACAGAGAGAGACAGAGGCTCGTGTTGGCCAGATCCGGGTGGAGGCACGGCGGTGGCCCGAGTTTCACGACGGGTGGGCAGAGGCTGCGGCTTTGGGTCACGGTTTCACGGTAGATCTGGTTGCGTGCGGTTTCGCAGGTCGCACGGATCGGATCAGGTTGGCGCTGATTTGGCATGAGAGGTTGATGGAGCAGCTGGTTACGCTCTGGCACGAAGCGGAGGAGAAACGATGGCGGTGGCTCCGATTCGAGTGGCTACTGGTCTGGTTCAATGGCTGGTGGTTGCACGGCCACTAGCGTCATGGGTGTGAGAGGGAGAAATGATAGGGGGCAGAAATGGAGAAAGCTGCGAAAAAATGAGAGGGAGAGCGTGAGAGAGAGAGGAGTAAGTCAAATGAGAGGGGGAAAATGAAATCAGAAGAGGAGGGTAAAGCTAAAAAAAATCAATCAGCATTTTTTACTTTACGGGGGTTAATAACCCCCACTAATTAGAAAAAAACTCCCACAATTTATATTAATTTACAGCGTTTGATAACCTCTGCAATAAAACTCCCACAATTTAGCATTTTTTTTGTAGTGCTTGAAGCATAAGAGCTTCCACTAGGGTCCCATTGGCCTTCCTTAATTTCCTTGGCTGCACCACTAGAATGCAATATGTTTACTTTTTCAACTCCATTTTTATTGTTTATGTTGGACCATGGTCCAAAAACAAAATCCACCATAGTAGTGACCACCAACCGATGCTATTCTCATTTCTCTAAAAATTCTTCAGTGGCCTTCAACTCCACATCCTTATGTGTTTCAGAATATGCAACTGCATCAACAACATTGCTGATAGACCCTTCAATACCATCAAGTACTACTTAAACAGAATCATCATCTCAAGAATGCAAAAATCTCAGCACGAATAGCACTCATCATATCACCAGCACAATCAGTACATGAGTGGCAATGGATAGAGTCATTAAAACCAATAAAATTAGGAAATTCATCACACAACTCATCATAAGTTTTCTCAACTAAATCAATATGAAAAACAAAATGTAGGGAGTTTTGGATTGTTTGGGAAGGGAGTTGGCCAGATCCATGGGCCTACAATTGACCCAGAATGGAATCTAATTGTCCAATTTGAGTTTCCAAGTTTTGAATTGAAGCTTCTGTCCTTTGTTGAAATCCTCAAATAAAGGCTCAAGTTCTATGGCTGCTGGACTTGGTAGTTGTATAGGATACTGAAATTATTGTCTACTTAGTCCAACTTGAGGTTGAAACTGTTATTGTCTTATTGGCTGTTAAAAGGGTTACTTGTACTGCTGCCATGGTACTGCATTCCTATATCTCAGGTTAGGATGATCTCTCCAACCAAGGTTATATGTGTTGGAGAATGGATCATATCTTTATTGCTGTTGCTGGAATTATGGATTACCAAGAAAGACACATGTTGTAGTAATAGACTGATCTGGAAAAGCAGAACCACCATCTTGAAGTATAGGGCATGCTTCTATGGAATGAGATGAACAAAAACAAATGCCATACAGAGTTACAACTATCTGCATAGGTAATTGTTGTCCTACTGCTAACTCTCTTACCAAATAGGTCAATTCATCAAGTCTATGCTCTATTCTCTGTTGATCAGAATTGGATACATAAAGCTTATTGACTCCTCTGGTCGAAGTGATCATTCAAGTTCCAAACTGTTAGGCATTTGTGGCCATATTTGTTATCAAATCTCTTGCTGCAGCAGGGGTTTTGTCCACTAAGGCACTCCACTCGTAGCATCCACCATGCTTCTGTCCATTTGTAGCTAGCCTTCATACAAGTACTGGATCAACAACTTATCATTGATTTGGTGATGAGGACAACTTGCACATAACTTCTTAAATCTCTCCCAATATTTATGCAAGGTCTTTCCTGTCATCTGCCTTATGCCACATATGTCTTTTCTAATGCCAGTAGCACTAGATGCATAGAAGAATCTCTCTAAGAATAGTCACCTCATGTCATCCAAACTCATGACTGAACCTGGTGACAAGTAAAACAACCAATCCTTGGCTACATCAGCAAGTAAGAAAGAGAATGTCCTCAGCTTGATGTGCTCCTTAGGGATCCCTTGTGGCT
Organism: Ormosia semicastrata; assembly: GCA_029884595.1. Taxonomy (NCBI): domain Eukaryota; kingdom Viridiplantae; phylum Streptophyta; class Magnoliopsida; order Fabales; family Fabaceae; genus Ormosia; species Ormosia semicastrata. Next base: position 103,659,730 of record JAQQTO010000063.1, read on the forward strand.
TCATGGTTGAACGAACCACATGGAATTCCTTAAGATGCTTATGAGGGTCTTCACCTGCATGACCATGAAACTTGGGCAACAAATGTATCAATCCATATTTTAATTCAAAATCATCATTAAGATCATGATATTCAATGCACAACGACTCATAAGTTATATCAGGAGCAACAAGTTCCTTAACAGTCCTAATCTGCATGTTATCACCCATAATTGCAAAATTACGTAAGATCTAGGGTTCACTTTCAAATTCAAGATCAAAATCAAGTTCAGAAGCAGTTCTTGCACTTAGCCTATGAGCTCTAATAAGTGTATACAAGGTCCTCTCAATGTCAGGATCAATATCAAGTAAATTACTAGTGGAAGACCTAGTCATGCAACATACAAACCACAAAACAAAAAAATGCAAAATTGACTACATAGTACTAAAATTCAACCAAAATAAATCTAGTTAACCTATCTACACATTTTTAAAAATTATAGGACCACCATAGCATGAAAGTTACACAAAAATGGAACTAAAAATTGTAATAAAAATATTAAAAAGTTGAGAAACTGGTATAAACGATGGAATTTGGGAAAAATAGGGGTGACCTCATAATTAATTGTGAGCCTTGTTAATTAGGCCATTTTCCTTCAACTGACCAAGTTTCAACTCATTCTGGGCACGTTTGTTGTTAATACGAAATTTTACAAAGTGACCTGTAATCATTCGTTTTCGCCTGAAAACCACCAAAACACAGCAACATAGGGGTTAGTGAGGAATTAGTAGTCAAATATACTCTCAATAATATTTATCAAAATTAAAGTGATCCCCGACAATGACGCCAAACATTTGATAACTTCCGAGGCTACCAAATTTAAATCAAATTACAATCGAATTACCAAAACTTCTTACAGCATAAGGTAACACCGGGTCGAACCCGTAGATCACTCTAATTGTGAAATAAGATTAAGATGTTAGTAAAGAGGGGGGAAAGGTTTATGAAATTAAACAATAAAAAGAAGAAAGTAGTTAAAAGAGGTAAACAGAATTTGGAAAACAACCAATCTAAGATAATTAACCAATTTTGATCTTAATCCATCCTTGATCACTAAAGGTCCATTCAATTATCAATTGAATCCTTGGTTTTAGATCATATAAAGATGTCTCAAAATAATCCATGGATCTTCTACTAGATACGCATCCAGAATTCAATTAATTAAGATTAGACAAATTAAGCATCCATCCAAAACCCATATTAACATAAAAATCATGATCCAACCAAGCTAAACATTTTATCAAACACCTTCAATGCCTTGTTTAGTCTGTGAATTCTTCTCTTAGCACATAGTAATTATGCAATTATTAAATGCAAATCTCAATCAAATTAAGCACCCAATCAGAATTAGAAGAATAGAAGAAGAAGAGAAACTAAATTAACAATTGAATATAAACAATTAAAACATAGATTAAGCATCAAGAATGTTCAATCCGGTGGATTGATTAAAGGCTTTAACCCTCCATGAATGGAAGGGAATAACTCAGAAAAAGAAGAGAAAATCTAGAGAGAAGGAATAAAAGAGAGAAAGATCTAGATTTAGAAAGAGGATGAAAAGTGTAAAATGAAAACTCAATCTCAGACTTCTGCTTCAAACCATTATAACTACCCCCTAATTTAGCCTCACATGATTGAAACCTATTAGGTTACAAATCTGGGTCCATTACGAATCATTGGGCCTAAGTCCTATGTCAATTAGAGGCCTATAACTCAAGTTATCCCTATTTAAGTGACATAAACTCGTCAGCAACTCATTTCTAGTTTCCAGCTTCAATTACATTCCCAAAATGATGTATTTTGGCTTAAGAGTCTGCATAAGAGTTGTTTCTTTGGATCTTAGATTTCATTTGGACTTGTGTTGAAGTTCATTACATTCTTGTAACTCAAGATATAGGCCAATGAGTGAGCAGAGGTCAAGCTGTCAGGATTAGCATTCTGGTGCTTGTTTCAACTTCAATTTAAATTATCCAAATGTGTGATTCAGCTCTCGATGTCTTCATGAACATTGTAGATATTTGTCTCAGGTTTCCTACAAGACCAAAATCACATTAATCATATACTTGAAACTCATATTATAGTCAAAATACTAAACACTGCTCAATAGAAAATTTAAGACCAATTTATGCAATAATTCCCACAATGATCCAATTAGGCCCAATATCAAAAAATGTGACAAAAATAATTTAAGTAATCCAAATTAAACCTTAAGACACCTAGTGAGAAAATCATTAAATTAATAAAATATATTGCTCTCATCAGAGCATACCTTAGAATCTCAAACTTACAAATAAGCCTCTTATGAAGCTTTTTGACCCTTTCTATTGTGATGATGACTAAGGAAGCTTTAGTCCACTTGGTGAAGTAATCCACTACTACCACCAAATATTTCAGTTGAATAAGGGCCTGAAGGAATGGTCCCAACGAATCTAGAACCCATTTGAAAAATGGCCAAGGGACGGAGATCATGGAGAGTTCTGCAGGTGGTGCATTCTGGATATTAGCAACCTTATGGAACTTGTCATAATTCTACATATAGGACATGGCATCCATCCTCGTCGTAGCCAGTAGTATCCAGCTCATAGGGATTTCTTTGCTAAGTTTCTTCCCCTCCAAATGTTGGCCACAATATCCATCATGGATTTCGGCCATGACATATCGGGCTTCTTTTGGGGTGAGGCATTTTAATAATACGAGAGAAAAGCCTCTACAATATAGCTTGTCATAAAAAAATGATGTATTATGCTATGTTTCTGATTACCTTCTTTGCTTCTAGTCGATCTTCTAAGAGATCTCCATTCTGTAGGTAAGTAGCTATAGGCCTTATCCAGTTGTCTTCATCTGTTATTGCCATCACCACCCTGTCATCTAAGATGCTAGGGGTGGGTAGCATCTCTTGTATCATGAACCTATTATTCCCAAGGCCTTTTGTACTCACCACTTTGGATAGAATGTCTGCTCTAGAGTTTTGCTCTCTGAGAATATGACCAACCTTGTCTTCGGAGAATGCTACCATAAGTTGCTTCACCTTCAATAGATATCTTTGTAGTTGAGAGTCTTTAGCTTGGTATTCCCCAAAGACTTAGGAGATTACCAATTGAGAAATGCTACAAAGCTTGACTGTGGATGCTCCAAGGTCTTTGGCCATAAGAGTCATGCTATCATCACCTCATATTCTACTTGATTATTTGAGGTAGGGAACTCAAAGTTGATTTTCCCAAACGTGACTCCGTTGGTATTTTCCAAAATGATTCTTGTGTTATTCCCTTTTAGGCTAGAGGCTCTATCTACAACGATCGTCCATTCTCTTTCTTGGTCAGAGGTCAGACAATATGTAAATTCCACCATGAAATCAGATAAGGTTTGCACTTTTATGGCTTGGTAGGGCTTGTACCTTATTCTGAACTTTGACAACTTTACAGACCATGCTATCATCCTTTTGATGAGCTCAGGCCTGTGGAGGACTTGTCTAATAGGTTGATCCGTCCTCATGACCACGGGATAACATTGAAAATATTGCCTCAATCTTCTTTCCAAAATGAGTAATACAAATGCCAACTTCTTTATCTTATGATAGCAGAGTTTGGGTATTTGCAACACATTTTTCACATAGTAAATGGGTTTTTCACCCTCATTTATTTCTCTAATATAGGCTAAATTGACCGCTTCAGTTGCCACTAAGAGGTAAAGATATAAAGTCTCCCTATCCTCCAGCCTGGTCGAAATATGCAGAGTGGCAACTGAGATCATCAGATTCTAAAAAGCCTTTATGCACTCTAATGAACTTGTAAAAAACTCATATTTTTCCATTGCAAAATCTTGGTTTTCATTCTCTTCCAACCCTTTTGATTAAGCTTTATTCTTGAATTTTTATCATGATTTTGATGTTTTAAACTTGGTTTTCATTATGTGTTTTATTTGTTTTCTTAGGTGGTTACACAAGGAAGAAGTCAGGATGCCTGAACAAGGAGCAAAAAACTAAAAAGGAAGTTGTTGTTGTTAGGCGCTTAAGTGCCTAACTTTCCACCGCTTGATTGTCCAAGCACAGAATGCAAGGGCCTACGCGACTAACAGCCCAAAAACTAAGCGCTCAGAACATATTCTGACACATTTTTCTATCTATTAATATAAAGGTGATGTTTTTAGGTAGAATATTTAGAGAGATAAGCAAAGGCACGAACCATATTTTAACATGGGAGCATCTAGGCTTGAAGATTCAGAGTTTTCTTTAACCTTTCCACCTATCTTCCATGGAGTTTGTAGGAATTTCATCTTTGTTTTCTTCTTTCTCCATGTGTAGTTAAACTTCTCTAGTTAGGGTGACAATGAATTTTGATCTTGGATGATGTAAATTTATTTTTGTGTTTAATCTAAGTTTCTATTTCATGATTTACGTGTTTATCTATTCTCTTAATGCTTTTCTTGATTTGGCCATTCTTGGAATGATTTTAGGGTTAATGTAAAATTTGAAAAAATTATGCATGAACCTAGAACTTATAATAAATACCTCAATTTCTGTAATTTCTAGGAATCAACATTATAGGTTGTGTGGTCTTGCTCTTTATTCCCTTATTTTTGATAAAGCCTTCTCTATTTAGGATTATACTAAGGGATTGGTTAACTCAAAGTAGTGTGAAGATGATTAATATATCAAGGATTTGAATATCGATTATTTTTAGGAATTTGATCATGAATCTTGGAATAGAACTTGGTTAAACTAATCTTTGAATTTGCATCAAAACAATTCAAGTGAAATATGAACCCTAACACTTTTATATCATTGTCTTTCATCCTTTGTCTAATTGATTAAATTTACTTTTGTTAATTTTGAATACTTTCTTGTTAGTGTTTATAAATTTAGATTTTTTATGTTAATATTATTTACAATCCTATTAAACCTCAATTTTTGATAGCCTAAATAATGTTAATTTGACGAATTTAGTACTTGACAACATAATCTCTGTGGGATGATACTCTTTCTCATCATTCTATTACTTTTTTGTGATTTGGTACATTTGCCAATTGAGTAACAAGTTTTTGATGTTATTACCGAGGATTATTTGTTTGACAATATTAAAGAGTAGTTAGAAAGATACTAATTTAGGCATTTATTTTTCCTTGTTTAATTTTCTTTTTAGATTGTTTCTCTTTAACTCATTATTGTTTGTGTTGTTTATGTGAGGTACTATAAATCTGGAAGCATTACTCTTTGATCCAAAAATTAAGAAAACAACAAAGGCAAATAGAAATGCAACAAGAGAGAGAAAAAGAATTGAAAGAGAAATAATGGCAGAACTAAATTAAGAAAGAAGACACACTTTTGGAGATTATGCAACTCCTACTACTAAATGGTGTGCAACTAGTATAGTGAAACCTCCCATCTAATCCAATAACTTTGAAATCAAACCAGCACTTCTATAGCTGGTGCAACAAAATCAGTTTAGGGAAAATCAGTCAGAGGATCCAAATATGCACATCAACAATTTCCTACAACTCTGTGATACAATGAAGTTCAATGGAGCAAGTGATGATGCTATATGACTAAGGCTTTTCCGATTCTCTCTAAGGGATAAAGTTAAGGGATGGTTACAATCTCAACCTTAGGGAAGCATTACTACTTTGGGAGATTTGGTTAGCAAGTTTCTTACTCAGTATTTTCCTCCATCAATGTTTGTGAAAATGAGAAGTGAAATTGCATGTTTCGTAATCAAGGGGAATCTTTGTATGAAGCTTGGGAAAGATACAAGGAATTATTGAGAAGATGCCCTTATCATGCATTTGAAATATAGCAACAAGTCCAAGTTTTCTATAATGGCTTGAATCATTCCACCAGAGCTATAGTGGATGCATTTACAAGTGAGTCTCTCAACACCAAAATTCTTGAAGAAGCTCAAGAATTGTTTGAAACTATAGCTACAAATGAATATCAAATGCCTAGTAAAAGATCAATGATTAAGCAGGGAGTCATGGAGCTTGGTACCTTTGATGCCATACTTGCACAAAACAAGACTTTTTCTCAACAAATAGCCAATCTTACTAAGCCAATTGGCAACATGCAAGTAAGTTCAGTCAATCATCAAGCTTTAACTTGCGATTTCTGTGGGGCCAATCATATCAATGGTAAATGTGAGGCAAGAAATTCAGGTTTTACCTCTCAAGAGAAAGTCAACTACATGGGTAATCCTCCAAGACCTTAAGGCAACCCATATTCAAGCACTTATAATCTGGGATGGAGGAATCATCCCAACTTTTCTTGGAATAATCAAAGGATGCAACAAAAAGCTCAACAAGAGAAAAAATATCCTCTAGAGAGTGCTCTTGAAAAACTCTCTCAATAAACATCTTCCTTTATGCAACAGACTTCTAATGTCCTGTAGGAAATAAGGGTCAACTTCAAAAATTAGGAAATAGTTATTCAAAGTCTAGAAACCCAAATGGGTCAGATATCAAGACAACTCATAGAGAGAGCTCTAGGTAGCTTACCTAGTGACACTATGATTAATCTAAAGGAACATTGTAAGGCAATCATTTTGAGAAGTGGCAAGACAGTAGAAGAGCAAGTGAAAGAAGTGCCAAGCTCTTTGGGAATGGAGAAGAAAAAAATGATGTTCCCAATGGTGATGTCTCAATTCAAGATGGTAATAAAGAAAAAGCTAAGGAAGAACAACTAAAGTAGCAGAGAAAGAAAAAGTATCTTGAGAAAAACAAAGCATATGAACCATCACCTTATGCTAAGATCTCATTCCTTCAAAGTATGAAGAAGGAAAATCAAGAGAAGCAATTCTCTAAGTTTCTAAATGTCTTCAAGAAACTGTAGATAAACATTCCCTTTGCTGAAGCACTTGAACAAATGTCATCTTATGCTAAGTTTATGACAGAGTTATTATCCAACAAGAGAAAGCTCAAGGAAGATGAGACAATAATGTTGACAGAGGAGTGCAGTGCTATAATTTAGAAGAAATTGCCACCTAAACTGAAAGATACAGGTAGTTTCACTATCCTTTGCACTATTGGGAAGTTAGCTATTGGGAGGGATTTATATGATCTTGGGATGAATGTAAAACTTATGCCAATATTTATGATGCACAAGCTAGGAATTGAAAAAGTAAAGCTGATAATGATCTCTCTTCAACTAGTAGATCAATCTATCAAACTTTCATATAGTATAGTTGAAGATGTGTTAGTGAAGGTAGATAAATTTATTTTCCTAGTTGATTTTGTGGTTCTAGATATGAAGACGTTATTATCTCTCTTATTCTTGAAAGACCATTTTTGGCAACTTCGGGAGCTGTGATTGATGTACCTAGGGGTGAACTCATCTTGAGAGTGGATGAAGACTATATGACAATCAATGTCTTTGGGAATGCTAAATCTTCCCCAATGTCAAATCTCTATGCCCTTGTCAATTTCATTTAAGCTAAGAAGCATGAAGCTTTGGCTATCAAGGATCCCCCACCATTATACAAAGTTGATGTTGACCCTTCTAAGACTCGAGTTATTACAAAAGAGAAGGGCCTTCTTAGGGAGCATGGTCCACAAGCTATATTTGGGGCACAATATGATCCTAGAAGCACACCTAAGGACATTTGTCATGATATGCCTCCATACTTTGACAAAGAAAAGGAGATATCACCTTTTCTTCAATTAAAACCACCATGGCCTAATGGAATCTCTCATGCCAAGCCTCATTTAGGAGAACCAATACCAATCGGAGTTCAAAATGCCTTTGAAGGCATTTCTAAGGTCATTGACCAAAGATTGAAGCATCACTTTAAAAAATGGAATGAGTAATCTTATTTCTCTTACTTTCAACCACCTTGATCAACTTGAACAAAAGGCATTATTGAGCTAATGACGATAAATAAGCACTTTTTGGGAGGCAACCCAAGTTTCTTTCTTTTTTATTTTACATTAATGCATTGCTTTTGAATTATGTTAGTTAGTTGGTTTGGTTATTTGTTTTGTCTTTTTTATTAGTGTTTGTGATGTCTCTTCCTTCAAAGTTGAGTTGGTTGTTTAGCAGAAATGTGGTGTTAACAATAGAGTTAGGGGTTTTTTAATTTTTTCCAAGTGATTCCCTGAAGCTAGGCATTTAATCGCTGGATATCAGTAAAAAAAAAGTTGTTTTCCAGTCATTGAGCGCTTAAGCGCACAAAAATTGAACACTTAGTCGCTCAATACCCTTGCTCTCTGCCACTCACTAATTAAGCACCCAAAAAACTGACCGCTTAAGAGCTTAGTACCCTTGCTCTCTGCTAGCCAACGATTAAATGGTGACTTTCTCACTGCTTAAGCGCACAACACCAAATTAGGCACCCCATTCTATGAGCCAACGATTAAGCAGTGGATTTCTCATTGCTTAAGCATGAAACACCAAAAACGCAGATTTAAGTGAGTTTTCTAACCCACTTTCTCATCTTTTTCCCAAATATATATCCCAAAACCCTAACTCCCTCTTCCACCTTCAACCCAAATCCTTCTTAATCATTCTTCATCCACCTAAACACCAACCCAACCCTATTCCCACATCAAAACCGCACCTAATCCCTATCTTCATCCCCTTCAATTCGTAGGAAAACTCCATTGAAGCACCCATTGGATAGCTACGGTGTGAATTTGGGGGGAAACGTGGAAACTCCCATTTGGTGCTCACCTAACCTTTCTTCCTTGATTTAGGTAAATACTTCATCTTCTACTTGTCTAAGGTTAGGATTTCACTTTAGAAATTATTAAATGCCTATTTGGAGATTTTGAGAATTTTGGGTATTTGGGGTTTTTATGAAGTTTGTTGAGTTTAGAGGTTTAGTGACTTATTTTTGAAGATAAACTTGAAAAAATGCTTACTATGAGTTTGATGGGTTGTTATGAATGTAATTATTGTGCTTAATTTGTTAAGTTTCCTTGCAACTTTGAAATGCATGTGGGATATCTAAGGAATGTTTTGAATTGTTGATGGGTTGATGTTGTTGATGCATTGATTTTAATGAATAGTCTTTGTTGTGAATGCCTAGATTTTGTCTTGGCAATTTTTTTGCATAATTGATAGGTTGATATTATCCTTGTGTTTTGAATTAAAAAGTTAGCTTTAAATTTGATCACATTATGCATTGTTGTCTTTCCTTTTATACTCAAATTCTTACTTACAATGTACTATTTTGGATATGATAAATTGAGCAAAGAGTCACTAGTTGTATTCTTCTTTTATGTAGAAATAGCTCTTTCAATTGGCTCCTAACAAAAAAAAAAGAAAGGAAAATGGAGGGTCTAGTTCTAGAAGTGCCGTTTTCGATGAACACCACTTTTGCTCTTCTGAACATGAAGAAAGATATAGAAATATAGTAGGAAAGAAGAGCATGATCAAAGAAAGGGGGATTGACATGCAGGGCAAGAGGTATTGCCCCATTATTAATGAAATTAGGAGGAGAATATGGGAAAGATTCTATGCGCCGCCTCAACCAAGCCGCGCTACATTAGTCAAGGAATTCTACACAAACAACTTTGTGGAGAAGAAGAAAAAAGGAATTTCATTGACATATGATGAACGAGTCATAACTTATGTGAGAGGTCATGAATTATGGTTCAATAAAGATGAATTTAACAAATTGTTTGGTACAGAATGCAATATCCAATGAGCGGGATATTGTGGCTATGCTAGGCTAATGAATCAAGAATTGGATCAACAGGAAGTGCTTCAAGAGCTTTGCAAAGAATGAGCTACCTGGGAGTGTGATGTTAATGATGCACCCAAGCATCTAAAAAAAGTGACTTGAAGCCCATTCCAAAAGTCAAGTGTACCTTTGAGCAAGCTACCCTGCTTCCCTGCTCGCACACCCACCAAGGTAACAATAAACAGAGCTCTTCTCATCTTCGCAATTATGATTGGTCTGCCAATGAATGTGGGTGAAGTAATCGCATCTCACATTTATGATTTAGCTCACAGTGATATGGTTAAGTTGGCATATCCCTCCATCATCACAAAATTATGCTTGAACAATAGAATTTCGCTAGAGAATGATGTGCAAGAGAGACCAGCCCCGTCGATAGACTCTGCCATGCTGGAGGCATACCTCAGAGAGGACACCTTGCTAACCAACATCCTCCCTCGCCAGGTATTATAAAGACAGAGGAGGTAGCAACGACTAGTCAGAGAATGGTTGACTAGGGTCGAAAGAGAAGTGCGAGAATACAAAGGGATATTAACTCATCTCCCATTGCATGGTTGGAATGGAAGGAATGATATGCAACTTAACTTCATAACTGAACCTGGATCTTGATGAGCTTAGAGACCTTCCCATCTACGTTCTTGAGGAAGAACAAGAGGAGGAGGAAGATGATGATGAGGAGCACGATGATTAGACCGCCAAACAATGAGCTTTTCTTTGCCCTTCACTTTATTTTATTGTTTTTAATTTCTCTTTGTAAATTGCTTATATTTAGTTTGCACAGTGGGGGCACTATTTCTTTTAAGTTTGGGGGAGTCGGTATTTTATTTTTATTTTTAGTTTTCTTATTTTCTACTATCTGTTGATATTTTGTTTAGGGTCATATAGTTGAAACTAAGCATACCAATGTGTTAAATTTAATATCCAATGATTGTATGAACTGTGAATTGATCTCTTTTCTTAGGAAATCACATAAGAATTCAAGAGTTGTGTTTATCTCTAGTGCTTCAATTATGTATGAATGCATCACCCATCTTATGTTTGGTAAACCTTGAAATATGAATGCATGTTAAGCTTAGAGAAAGTTTATGGAAATGCATGTGTTTGGATTACTTGCATCTAGAAGTTGTTTAGATTCTCTTTTAAGGCGAAATCCTAAACAATGCATAATTAAGAAATGATATGGCATTCTTTGGACCGTTTGGGCCTTTCAAGCCAACTTTTGAATAATATTATATCCCTAGGTCCCCTTTTAGAGCCATATATGTGTTTGGCCTTTATTTCTTTTCTCTACCTACATTTTTCCTTCCCATTCCCTTTTTATTAAAAATAAATAAATCTCTCACATGTTCCCTTTGTTGAGTGCTTATCATGTCATGTTTTATTATTCAAGCCAACTAATTAGTTATCTTTGTGCATGAGGTATTAAAGGTGCTAAGAAAAAAAATTGATAAAGAATGGAAGGAAATGAAATGAAAAGCATTTAATAAAAAAATGATTGAATCTTGTGCTCCATTTTTGCACTTCCTTGATATTTTATGGCTTGAATTTTGAAATTTGCATGATTTTATAACTCAACTTTTGATTTATTTATCCTATCCCTTCTTTCCCAACCCTCACTCTTAGCCTTATATTACAAGCTTAAAAAGACCCTTTTGATCTTTGGTTATGTTTTGTTTATATTAGTGGAGAGAGAGAGATGAAAAACAACCCTTTGGATGCGAGTTTGATGTGCATTTATAATTTTATAACCTATCTAGACTTGTACTTCATGAATAGGAAATGGTCTTACATTCATGTCTATGGAAAGTCATTTATGCATGAAAGTTGTATGTGAGAGTCGATATAACAATTGGATTATACATGTGTGATACCTTGAAATGAGATTGTGAAGTAGTTTTTGAGGATATGAATGATATTTAATAACCAGTATTGCCCTGTTTGAGTCTGCATTTTTTTTTAGTTTTTAGTTGTTTAGTTTTTAATTTCCTTGTCTTGTTTTGAATTTTTTGTCTTGTTTTCCTTGAGGACAAGCAAAATCTTAAGTTAGGGGAGGGATGAACCTGTAAAAACTCATGTTTTTCCATTACAAAATCTTAGTTTTCATTCTCTTCCAACTCTTTTGATAAAGCTTTATTCTCAAAATTTTATCATGTTTTTTATGTTTTAAATTTGGTTTTCATTACGTGTTTTATTTGTTTTCTTAGGTGGTTAGATATAGAAGAAGATGGGATACTTGAACAAGGAGCAAAAAGCTAAAATGAAGTTGCTGTTGTTAGGGGCTTAAGCGCCCAACTTTCACCCGCTTAATCGCCCAACCATAGAATACAAGGGGCTACACAACTAAGTGCCCCAAAACTGAGCGCTCAAGCCCTCAGAATGTATTTTGACTTGTTTTTTGTTTATAAATAGAAAAGTGATGTTTTCGGCCAGATTATTCAGAGAGAGAAGTAAAGGCACAAACCCTATTTTAACGTGGGAGCATCTAGGCTTGAAGATTCGGAGTTTTCTTCAATCTTTCCACTTATCTTCCATGGAGTTTGTTAGAATTTCATCTTTGTTTTCTTCTTTCTCCATGTGTAGCTAAACTTCTCTAGTTAGGGTGACGATAAATCTTGTTCTTCGATTATGTAAATTCATTTTTGTGTTTAATCTAAGTTTATATTTCATAATTTACATGTCATGGTCCACTCAAAGTCTTTGCCCTTCTTTAGGATCTTGAAGAAAGGTAAAGCCTTTTGAGTTGACTTGGGGACGAACCTAGTGAGTGCTGCTAATCGGCCTGTGAGTTGTTGAATTTCCTTCGAAAAGCTAGGGCTATGCAGGTTGATGACAACTTAGCACTTATTAGGATTAGCTTCAATACCTCTATTGGTTAGCATGAATCCCAAGAATTTCCCAGCTTGGACCACAAACACACATTTTTCTGGATTCAACCTCATGTTATGCTTATTTAGTTGTATAAACACTTCTACGAGGTTAGACACACGGTCTTCCATGGAGTCTTCACAATCATATCATCAATATAGACTTCTACTACTCTTCTAATTCGATCCTCAAAGACCTTATTCATCATCCACTGGTAGGTGACTGCTACATTCTTTAAACCAAAAGGCATCATCACCTTGTAGCACTAGCTAGCCATTTTCTATAATGAAGGTTGTTTTCTCCTCATCTTTTGGATGCATGGGAATCTAGTTGTATCTAGAATAGACATCCACAAAAGATAATTAATAGCCAAAAGGTTCATTAACTAACTTATCTATGTTATGTAGTGGGTAAGGGTCCGTAGGGTAGGCTTTGCTAAGGTATGTGTAGTCCATACACACACACCATTTTCTTGAGGACTTCTTAACTAAAACCACATTAGATAACCAAGTAGTGTAAGATACTTCCCTAATAAAGGTAGCCTTAAGAAGCTTTATGACTTGTTCCTCTATGGCCCTCTAGCGCTTTTGTCCCACCTTTCTCTTCCTTTGTGCCACTGGTTTAGTGCTTGGAAAAACCAATAACTGATGACAAATAAAGTTAGGATTGAGGCCAGGCATGTCAACAGACGTCCATATAAACAAGTCTTTGTTTTCTCAGAGGAATTCTATCAACTTTCTTCATTCTTCCTCAGAAAAGCCAACTCTGATCTTGGTGGTTTGATTAGGTTGTGGTCCAAGTTGAACATCCACTAGCTGACCATCTGGTTGTAGCCTTTTCTCCTTCACTTCACAATGGACATTGAGCTCTACCATCATCATGAGATGTTTGTCTTTCCCTTGAAGTGGCGGAGGGCAGTTGTTCACTATGGGTGTCCTTCGTAGGGAGGTCCATGCTTATATTGTAGCAGCTCTTTATTGCCACTTGGTCTACCTTCACCGTCACCACTTCTCCATAATTCGATATGAATTTTATTATAAGGTGGTGAGTGGACACTATTGCTCCAAGTGCGTTCAAGGATGGCCTCCCTAAGATGACATTTTAAGCTGAAGGGCGGCCTACCACTAGAAACTTCACCTTTATTATTTTTTCCATGGAGTCATCACCAAGAGTCACAAACAGCTCAATATAGCCTTCTGGTCTGACTTTCCCCTCTAAAAAATGTATGAGGTCAGTGTCGAAAGGTTTATGGTTGGACAGAGGGATGCCCATATTTCTAAAGCATTCCATGAATAATATGTCTACTGAACTTCCTTGGTCCACGAAGTCCCATTTCACCCTTACGTTGACCATCTTCATAGTGATCACAATGGGGTCATTGTGGACCAGTATGACTCTTTCTCTGTCCTCCTCATAGAAGCTTATCACAGATGTCCAAGATCCGCTACCCCTCTTGGTGATTGGGCACGATGCGACACTAAGCACAACCTTCACTACAAGAAATTCGAAGTTTAGCGGCAGCTATTTCCAGTAGATTCTTTGCTATCAATAATCCAGGTAATTTTCAACAGAAATATCCACTGAAAAACCAATCGTCGAGAAAAAAATAACTACAACAAATTTTTTTACATGTCTGATAGATAATTCGCAAGTAAATGGATTGATTTTGTTTCTCGAGGTTTAATTTTGTCAAAAAATTCCTCTTACTTCTGTGGAGGAGCTTCGACCATTTTCTACTAGAAAACACTGGTTATTTGGGTAACGAATAGGTTACGTATTCTGAGGTTTTTGGCAGATTAGCTGTTGAAATTTCTAAAAAAAGTTACCAAAAAAAATTATGTTGAATTTTTTTAAAAGCTATGCGAGGCTCTTTTCTCTTCCATCCCTGCAACTGTTTCTCTCCTCTTCCTCTCCCTCTTCTTCATCCTCTCTCCCTCTCCACTGTCGAGATTAAACTATTGAACATAATCGCCTGAGCTCATGGCAGAACTAAAATCATAACCGCCTCTTCTCCCTCCTCTCCGCCTCCATCCTCCAAGTTCAAGCTTACGACATCCTGTGCTTGACCTCTGACCACTAGGGCCACGAGGCGCTGTTGTTGGCCCAGAAGGCCATGAGGGCCTAAATTCCAACTATGGGTTCCATTGAGATTGATGTCCTATGCGACCCAACTACTGGGTTTGGCCGATGCAGCTAAGAAGGTGATGGATAAAGCTCCAACCACGAGGTGTTGTTGTTATCCTTGAAGGCCACGAGAGCTTGAGCTCCAACCATGGGCGCCATCGAGGTTGATGGTTGATAATAACTTAATTTTTATAAATTTTTATTATAAAAAATAGGTATTCTTATATCTTATTATATTTAGTTTTAATGACTTTGTGATATTGTTGATTGATTTATTTAAAAATTAATTTAATTATTATGATAAATTTCATGATTAAATATGTAAATTTATTTGACTTCCTATCTATATTGGTGCATGCATTGGCCCATGTCCACGTGAAGCAAAACATTTGCAAAGAAAGCCCAATGAGAATAACACATTGTCCAATGAGAATAGCAGCTACAAGGTTATGGGCTGAGGTGATGAGAAAATATCTTATAAATAGAAGATTGGAGCAAGGCAAAAGTTCAGGTTGAATTAGAGATTGGAAAAAGACACAACGCAGAAAGGAGAAAAGAAGAAATGCAGAACATAGAGCGCAACGTGACGCAGAGAAAAACAATATCAATTGAAAATTTTAGTGAGATAATTTTATTGTGTTTTAATTTTCTATGTTATGCTAAATTTTTTATACCAAGGGGATGATGAAATTTTGATTGTTTTGTCATTGTTATGTTGAATTATTATTACCTAATTTTAGAATTTAATGTTTATTGATTCTATTTTCTTATCATATTATATAAATGAATTTTTAGATTAGTTTAGTCATGATTTTCTCATGTTTTGTAATTTATTTGTATTATCTAAGTATTGGTGGTAATTATTGAATATCAATTATGATTTCTTATTAAGGATACATTTGATGATTTGATAATTTACTATTAATTAGAGAAATTTTATCATACACTTGATTATTATTTTTATTATTTCATTGATATATTTTTCATGAGCACATGTTTTGCCACTAGATGTTCATGAGATAAAATATTTGGGTATAATAATTTGACATAGTTAATGTTAAAATTAATCTTGACGGATTCTGAACCTTAGTCCTTTTATATCTAGTAGAAACCTCATCCATATACTTGCTTTTTTTATTTGATTTTTATTTTAGTTATTTATTTAATTTAATTTTTGCATCTTTGGCTCATCAATTCATGCCACTAGATTGGAAAGAAATTTTTAATATTTAAAATTAACTCTAAGTCTCTATGGGATCAACATTGTACTTGCTCAACTATACTTCGGTATGGTTTGTGCACTTGCGAGTATTTTTAAGTCTTTTAAAAAAGTCACAATAAGTTTTTAGCGCTACTGTATCGAGAACTTAGTTAGTTAAAATTTAAGTATTTGTTAAATTTTTTTTCTTCTACTAGTTGATTTATTTTTAATTTTTTTATTTGCCTTATTTTATTTTATTTATTTTTAAAATTTAATTGCTCTATTTTTTATATTTTTTTGTTATTTGAGCATTGCATGACAGTTTGGATTCGTGACCATACATATAGATTAGTAAGAGTTGATATAGAACCCATAACAGAGATGGAAGTGACTATGCAAGGAGTTAAGGTAGAAAACATAGTAGACACAGGTGTGGCTTGTGTAAGGAGATAATGTTAGACCACTTAGGGAATTATTTTGCCCAATATCTGTGAATCCACCCTTATGCATTGTTTTTCCTGCTACTACTACTACTTATTTTGAGATTAAACCTCAAGTTATCAATCTGCTTCTAATTTTTCATGGCTTAGATAGGAAAGACCCATACTTGCATGTTAAGAATTTTTTAGAAATTTGTGAAACATTTAAATTTCAAGATTTTTCTATAGAATCTGTGTGTTTGTGTCTCTTTCCTTTTTCATTGAAAGATAAAGCAAAAACTTGGATTAATCCTTTACCTTCTAACTCTATTACGTCATGGGAAATGTTGGGCCAAAAGTTTTTGTCTAACTTTTTTTCCCATGTCCAAAACAAATACTCTGAGAAGGAAATTTTCAAATTTTTGTCAAGAAGACCATGAAAAATTCTTTGAAAGCTAAGAGAGGTTTAAAGATTTACTTATGAGGTGCCCTCACCATGATTTTGAAAAATGGCGCCTTGTGTAGTATTCTTATAATGGGTTAACACAATCTAATAGGGGCTTTGTAGAGTCTATTAATGGTAGCATATTTTTGAATTTGAATGCATAGGAGTGTTATCAGTTCTTTTAGGATTTATCTAAAAATTCTCAACAGTGGGACTTTGCTAATCGTAAGGATAGATCCATCCAACCCAAGAAGGGAGGTTTGTATGAGGTTAGTAAGGATACAAATATCAAAGCTAGACTAGATGCTATTGCACATTATAAGTTAAGTCCTTATCATTCAATAAAGGAGTTAGTCAAGTTAATAGTATTCAACAGGAAAATTGTGCATTTTGTGGGAGTAATATGCATGATTCTTCTATGTGCTCTTCTTTTGCACCTAATAATGATTGTTTTGTTGAGTGGGGAAACGTAATAGGGAGATCTTTTGCTAATAGTTCTTCAAATACTTATAATCCTAATTGGCGAAATCACCCTAATTTTTTCTTGGAAGCAAAATAACTTTTCAGGTAACTTAGGTGGTCAACCTATGGAGAGTTAGACTCATTTCCAACAACCTAACCGAGGTTAGCAACAACCATCATATTTCCCAAATCAAGGAGCATGTCAGTTTAGGCAACAGTTATCACTAGATGAGACTCTTGGTCAATTTATGCAAGAGATGAGAAATACTAGCCAAGTGACTACTAATGTCATTCAAGAGATAAAGAATGTTACCCAAGTGCACATTAATGCTATAGAGAAGTTGGAAGTTCATATGGGTCAACTGGCCAGTCAGATGGCATAAAGAGAGAGAGGAAAGTTCCCTAGTTAGCCTATCCTTAATCCCAAATGACAGTATACAGTTCATGAGACATCTAGATCTAATAGGGAAAATGAGCAGGTTCAGTCTATCACTACCCTTAGGTTTGGGAAGCAAATAGATAATCATGTTGTAGAGCATGTGAGAGACAATATGAAATTAGAAGCTAGTAGTTTTAGGGATAAGAATAAATCAGATAAGGATAATGTGTCCTCAAAGCTTAATGTTTCTACTCCTAAAGTTGTAGAGCCTGAAATTAAAGAGTATGTGCCTAGGGCCCCTTTTCCTCCCAAATTACTAAATCCCAAGAATAGTGTACAGTCAGGTGATAAGAGATTTTTAAACAGGTGCAAATTAACTTGGCTTTTCTTAATGCTATTAGACAGGTGCTTGCATATGCTAAATTCTTAAAGGATTTCTCACTATGAAGATGAAGTCTACCATTCCCAAGAAGACCTTTTTGACAGAGCAGGCAAGTTCTGTGATTCTCAATAAATATTCTGTTAAGTATAAAGACCTTGGATTACCCACTATTTCTTGTAAATTAGGGATCATCATGTTGAGAGAGCTTTATTAGATCTAGGTGCAAGTGTTAGTTTATTGTCTTATTCTATTTACTTGCAGTTGGGTTTAGGGGAGTTGAAACCAATTAAGATGACTCTCCAATTAGCTGATAGATCTGTTAAATATGATAGGGAAATTGTTAAGGATATGTCGATAAAAATTAAGAATTTCTACATTCCTATTGATTTTGTTGTGCTTGATATTGAACCTATTTGTGGTCCCTATCCTCCTATTCATGTTATTTTAGGTAGCCCATTCCTTGCTACATATAATGCATTGATTAATTGTAGGAGTAGTGTGATGAAACTATCATTTGGAAACATGACTGTTGAACTTAATATTTTTCATATCAATAAACAAATGCCTGAAGATAATGATAATGAAGTGCATCACTTGAATTTGATTGATAGTTTAGTTCATGACTCATTTATGCATTCTAGTTGTGATGATCCATTATTGGTATGCTTGAATCATTTTAATGCTGATTTTGATATTGATTCAGTCATTAGGGATACAAATTCTTTGTTAGATTCTATTCCTCTGATGAATATGGATAGATGGCAACCAATAGTCCAACCAATCACATTATCTTCATCCCCACCTTTGCCATCCATTATAGAGCCACCTAAGTTAGAAATGAAGCCCTTGCCGAGCACCCTAAAGTATGTGTTTTTAGGCACTAATGAGATATTACTTGTCATTGTAGCTTCTGATTTAGATGAGTCCCAAGAACATCAGTTAGTGGATGTGTTGAAAAAGTATAAGGAAGCTATAGGATGGTTAGTTATAGATATTAAGGGTATTAGTCCTTTGATAGTAATATATAGGATTCATTTAGAGGAGGGTGCTAAAGCTAATCATGAGGCCCAAAGGTGTTTGAACCTAATCATCCAGAAAGTAGCTAGAAAAGAGATGTTAAAATTGTTAGATGTAAGGATTATCTATCATATCTCTGACAGTAAATGGGTTAGTCCTGTGCAGGTTGTGCCTAAGAAATATGGAATAACTATGATTGAAATGCTCAAACAAACTATTTTTGCATAACTAGTCTTGGTGGTAATTTTTTTTCGATGAAAATTTATCATGTTTATGCTTTGGAAAACTAACTCTAAGTCACTTATTTGTCCTTTTCTTTCAAACCTTTCTGAGTCTTGAATTGAAACTTATTTCATTTTATAGTAGACTCAATAAACTTTCAAATGGGTGATCTTTTGTTTTAAACAGATAAGTATCAAAGAAGTTATGATCTTTCAAATATCTGTTGGTCAAAAATAGGGGTGGAATAACCGATTATGGAATATCCATAACCAGTTATTCACCAAAGTTAGAGGCACAAGCTTCTATTTTTTAAAGGCCATAACCTGTTATGAAATTTGCATAACTGACTATTCACAATGATAGAAGTGTAGGTTTCTTTTACAAAAGACCATAACCGATTATGCTTTTTCCATAATTGATTATTGACATGTTTTAAAAAGTCTCTGGTTAGGCCATAACTGGTTATAACTGGTTATGGAATAAGAATAACCAGTTATCTGGAAACTAGAAATAGATTTCCAACAGATATAATTGGCATTTAATGCTCCCCAACCATCACTAACAGCTCTAAAATTATTTGGGCTATAAATGAAAGTGTTTGTGCATTAATTATAAGTTGGAAAACATTCTACAAATCATTCTTGATTATTAAATACGAGTTTTATCATCTTTTCAATCAATACTCTGTTTTGAGCTTCAAAGTGTGAATCCTTGATACCATTATTCTTCAATTTGTATTATTGACTCTTGAGAGAGTTTCTTATCATCTATACTTTGTATAATCTGTAAAAGAGAAGGTGAGATATCCCTCTAAGCTGTAGGGGTGAGGTATTCTTTGAAAGAAGAGGCTCAAGCACAAAGGGTGAGGTGTCCCAAGGTGTTGAGTGCTCCAATTTGTAAAGGTTATCAAGTAGCTGTTTGAAGCTTGAAGATATAGTAAAAATCTAGGGTGATTACTTGAGGACTAGACGTATGTCACAAGTGGATTGGTGGCTGAAGTAGGATAAAACTTTGTGTTTGTTTTCCTAAACTCAACTCCCTTACTTTGTGCACTATTTTATTGATTTACTTGAATGCTCTCTTCCTTGATTGATTCATTTATAAGTGAAAACCCTTTATCCACTCTATCAATTCATCTCTAACAAACAATAGATTCAACAAAAATTAATAATCAAATGTTTTTCGAAAGAATTGTGAAAATATTTTATATATTCAATTCACTCCCTCTCTTGAGTATTGAGGGCACTTGGTAACAAGTGATATAAGAGCTAGACTCTTGTGCAAAGAGCTTAGCAGCTTCAAGAGGAGAAATGGCTTCAAATGATTTTTCTTTTGAAAGTTCTTCTATAAATAGACATCTTTTTTTCAATAGGGATAGTTATACCTATTAGAAAGAAATGATAAAAATTTTTACTGAAGCCATTGATCTTAATGTGTAGGACGGCACTGAAAATGGTCTTTTTGTCCCCACATGCATAATTGATGGTGTAAAAACTAATACACCAAGAAATGAATGGACGAACAAAGAAAAGAAAAAGGTGCAACATAATTTGAGAGCTAAGAACATCATTACCACTTCTTTGGGGTATGATGAATTATTTAGGGTGTCAAATTGTAAAACTACACAAGAAATATGGGATAACTTACAAGTAACTCATGAGGGCACAAGTGAGGTAAAAAGGTCAAGAATAAACTCACTTACTTATGAATATGAATTATTTAGAATGAACCAAGGAGAGAGCATTCAAGAAATGCAGAAGAGGTTCACTCATATAGTAAATCATCCTACTTCATTGGGGGAAAAAATTTAATAAGGATTTTATTAATAAAGTGTTAAGATGTTTGAATAGGAATTGACAACCCAAGATAACAACTATTGTGGAATTAAGAAATTTATTAACAATTACTCTAGCCACTCTATTTGGGAAGCTCCAAGAGCATGAATTGGAGTTAAATAAGTTTAATAAAAAAGAAGAGCATGATAAGAAGAAAAATGAGATTGCACTCAAAGTTAACTCCTCTACAATTGAAGATGAAGATGATGATGGGATAGGAAACCTTGAGCTAAATGAAGAAAATCTTAGTCTTCTTGTAAGGAAGTTTGGAATATTCCTTATGAAGAAAAGAATTCAAAGAAGGACACATTTTCCTCCTAAGAAGACCTATCATAAAGGGGAAGGAACCTTATCAACTCCAACATACTATGAATGCGAAAAATCAGGACACATGAAGATAGAATGTCCCGTATATCTTAAGAAGATGAAGAAGTTTGAGAAGAGACCTTCAAAAGAAAAGAAAGGAAAGAGAGCTTACATAGCATGAGAGGATAATGACATAGACTCTACCGATAGCTTAGAAAATGAAGAAGCTCGTCTATATCTCATGGCAAGAAGTGAAGAAGAAGAAAAAAGTGACACCGAGGTAACTTCTTCTAACTTAGATTTCTCACCTTCCTATAGTGAATTACTAGATGCTTTTGAAGAATTGCATGATGAGTCCATGAGGCTCACAAAAATGATTTTATCTTCAAACAAAACAATCTCCTTATTGTTAAACAATATTTCTATTTTAAACAAGGAGATTAATAAGCTCAAAATTGAAAATAAGACTTTAGGATTAATCGATGCTAATTCATCATGCGTAACTTGCTCATCACATGATAATGCATTCATACCTTCATATTGCTCATCATGTAAATCATTTGAAAAAAAGGTTGAGGATTTGGAAAATATTCTTTCAAAATTTACTTTTGGAAGAGACAACTTAAATATGTTACTAGGAAAACAAAGATATGTTTTTCAAAAAGCAAGTTTGTGGTATAATCTCAATAACCAACAAAAATTTTACAAGAACTTCTGTGTTTCCTCAAGTACATCAAGTAACCCCTTTATTAAATGCTTTCATTGTGGGAGGAAAGGGCACAGTGCATCAACATGTAATGTTAGGAAGAACATAAATACTAAGGTTAGAACTAAAGTGGTTTGGGTTCCTAAGGGCACCTTGCACAAAACTAACACATAAGGACCCAAGGGAATTTGGGTACCAAAGGTTAAAATTTGAATGTGTGTTATAGGTGTGCTTAAAGACCAAGAGCTCAAGTTGGTATCTTGATAGTGGATGCTTCAAGCACATGACAGGTGATGGTTCCAAGTTCTCCTTCCTTACACCTAAAAAGCATGGTCATGTCACATATGGAGACAACAACAAATGAAAGATCGTTGGGGTTAAAAAAGTTAGTAAGAATTCCTCTACTTCAATTGATAATATCTTGAATGTAGAAGGACTCAAACATAACTTGTTAAACATAAGTCAATTGTGTGACAAGGGAAATAAAGTTATCTTTGACTCTAATTATTATATAATTGAAGGTAAGGATGATAAGCAAGTTAAGTTTTTTGATGTAATACCCTAAAATGACATGTTAGACATGTTTATGTGTTCAAAAGGTAGCATATGACTTGCTTAGCATGCATGTTTAATTTTGTGACAATCTGAGTTAGTTTAGGTACTTAGTTACAACCCGGAGTGTGAAAAGTAGCTTAAAATGACTCAGCTAATAACATAAATTGCTTAGATGAGAGAAATAAATATGGATAATTTATTTCTAAGTCAAAAATATATGAAACAAGTTATAGTTAAAGTTTCAAGGTAAACTGGGTTAGTTTGACATTTTTAGGCATGTTAGTTATCTATTTATAGCCAGATTGACCACTAGCAGATATGAAAAATTTAGATAATGGTGAATCGACCATTCATATGAATCCTAATATTTATTTTAAAGTTGTTGGAAGCTGAAAATCTTAATTTTGTTAAATCTGAGTGTTTTTAACATATCGAGATTTTATCAATTTTGGCCTAAAGGTCATTTGAGTATTTAGTTCACTCTTTATAAGCCTTTCTCACAGGCCCTTACTTAACAAAAACAGAAATAGAAAACTTTTAAGGAGAAAGAAAGAAAGAGGAAGCAAAGACCAAGAAGCAGGAAGAGAGAAAAAGGAAAGCCAAAGGAAAAGTCAAGGCTTGAGATTACACCAAGCTTGAATCTCTTCACAGCTGCTAAAGGTAGGGGTTTTATGCTCATCTTCACTTCTTTTTACTCTTTTCACCATTTATGCACTTAAGGTGCTTAATGGGCCAAATTGAGTTCTAGATGTGTTTGAAGTGTTTTGCTTGCATGATTAAGTTTCTTTAGTCATTTATGACTTGTTCATAGTATAAGTTGGAGTTAGAAACTTATAACATCTTATATAGACCTTTGATTCACAAAAATGGGGTTTTAGGTCAAGTAGGTGATTTTGATGCTTGAATCCAAATTAAGAGGTTTAAGTTTGTGATTAATGATTCCTATGTGTTTAAGAACTGATTAGGGACTTAGAATCATTTAGAAACTGATTTGGAATAGCCAAAATCCAAAAAAAAAAAGACTAATGGAACAATACCACGATTCTACAGAATCTGGTTTCTGCTATGCACACCGCGGCGTGGGGTTGAATTTTGCTGCATGCGCCGCGGCGTGAAGACGTTGTGTCATAACATAAGAGTAATGATGCACCCAGTATTGAGACCCGAGGCTAGGGTGCCGCAGCATGCCCAAGTTAGTGCCACGATGTGAGCACTAGGAAAACCAAAAATATCATTTTTGATGTTTTGAAGTTCTATATTAGATGGAATCATTCGTATATGTTTCCTAAGGTGTTACAGGATACAAATAGGCATAATTTCAAGATAGAAATTATTACCTAGCATAGATAAGTAAATCTAAGCCTTTGGTCATCTAAGAATAATGGGTGGTCTTAGGATATGATTAAATACTACTAGAGGTAAATCAATGAGAGGATGATCCTTTGGTATGTATAAGATATGTATGAGCTTTAAGCAACCAAAAGTAAGGGTTTTCTATAGATAAGTGTCTATCACCTATGATAACTTATTGTTACTTAGTTTCACTATAGATATGATGATGAGGGGTGCTAGATATAAGTAAAGTACAATAAGTTGGCATTATCTACCATTTATTGTGACTTATATGACGTGAGGTCATTTAGCCAAGAAGGAAGGGAGTCAAGAAGTTCCTAAGAGGACAATTGTTCCTAACTAAGTGTTAGGATTGCAGGTAGTGTGAAAATTTCAGTTTTCCTATCTACAAGGGGGTAAACATGAGAAGTCAACACTCCTAGTGAAACATGCCTAGATCTGAAACGAACTAAGTATTTTAGAATAAATGTATGCATGTTAACTTGGTTTATTTAAATGCTAGAGTTAGACCTTGCAGATGCTTTAAACATATCTTATTTAGTATGTGTTAAGATTATGTTTATTATGATATGTAAGTTAGTTTTGATTACTTATACTAAGAAATGTTAGTTTTCACCCCGCTGTATATCATATAATTCTAGGTGAAACTTCTTCCAATAGTGAGAAGAAAAAGGAAGCTAAAGACTAAAGTAGCTTTATAGTTTATGTTACAAATGTTGTATCTTTTAGTACTTCTTTATAATGTAAATAATTATGTAATACTTCAAGCCATTACTAAGGCTAATGTTGTATACGTATATGCATTTTACTATGATGGTTATGTTTTTCGCATTTTATAAGGCTCTCTATAATGTTTCCAATGAACACTATAGATGTATGTATCAAATTAGTATGTATATAATGACATTGTAATGCTAGGTATCTCCTTGTATACTATATATATATTAAGAAACTGGTATTAGGACGTTACAATTGGTCATAGCATTGATAACATATATATAATTAACCTTGATGATATTACCTTTCCAAATGCAAGATGTCTTATGAGTAAAGAAAGTGATTCATGGCTATGACATAGGAGAATTGCCCACATTCATATGGATCACCTAAATAAACTTATTTCTGAAGAATTAGTAATTAGTCTTTTAAAACTCAAATTTGAGAAAAATAAACTTTGTGATGCATGTCAAAAGGGTAAACAAGTAAAGGTTTCTTTCAAAGCTAAAAATGTTGTTTCTTCTATTAGACCTTTACAACTTTTGCACATTAATCTTTTTGGACCATCAAGAACTATGAGTTTTGGGGGTAACCACTATACTTTTGTGATTGTGGATGATTACTCTAGATATATATGGATTCTATTCCTTACTCATAAGAATGATGTCTTTCGTGCATTTAGAAAACTTGTAAATGTTATTCAAAATGAGAAAAATTGTAGCATTGCATCTATAAGAAGTGATCATGGTGGAGAATTTGAAAATCATGAATTTGAATTATTTTGCAATGAGAATGACATTGAGCATAATTTTTCTGCTCCTAGAACTCCACAACAAAATGGAGTAGTTGAAAGGAAAAATCGATCTTTAGAGGAGTTAGCAATAACTATGTTCAATGAAACAAACTTTCCTAAGTATTTTTGGGCAGATGCAGTAAGTACCACTTGTTATGCTATGAATATGGCTCTAATAAGGTCAATTTTAAAGAAAACCCCCTATGAACTATACAAAGGAAGGAAGCAAAACATTTCTCACTTTCATGTCTTTGGTTGTAAATGCTTTGTTTTAAACAATGGAAAAGATAACCTAGATAAGTTTGATGCTAAATCCGATGAGGGAATATTTCTTAGTTATTCACTTAGTAGTAAATCCTTTTGTATTTATAATAAGAGAACTATGACTGTAGAGGAATCAACACATGTGGCATTTGATGAAACTAACTCCATTGAGTTAGGAAAAGATGATTTTAATGAGATTGCAGAAATTTTATCCAATACTCACTTCGGAGGCAAAGAAGAAGAGCAAAGGAGAGAAAGCCAAAGAGAGGAAGCACCACCACAACAAGAGGAGGAAACTTTAAATGATCTTCCAAGAGAATGGAGAACTTCATATATCATCCTCTTGACAAGGTGATAGGTGATGTATCAAAAGGGGTAATTACTCGAAACTCTCTTAGAAATGCATACAACCATATGGCTTTTGCCTCTCAAGTTGAACCTAAAAACATAAATGAGGTTATTGAGGATGAACATTAGGTCTTGGCCATGCAAGATGAACTAAACCAATTTAAGAGAAATCAAGTTTGGGAATTAGTTCCAAGACCCAATGATCATCCCATAATTGGCACCAAATGGGTCTTTAGAAACAAACTTGATGAAATAGGCTTAATAATAAGAAACAAAGCTAGGCTTGTTGCTAAATGTTATAATCAAGAAGAAGGCATAGATTATGAAGAAACATATGCTCCCGTAGCTAGATTAGAGGCCATTAGAATGCTACTTGCATATACATGCATCATGAATTTCAAGTTTTACCAAATGGATGTCAAAAGTGTTTTCTTGAGCGGTTTTATACAAGAAGAAGTGTATATGGAGCAACCTCTTGATTTTGAAAACTTTGAACTGCTCAACCATGTTTTTAAATTGAAAAAGGCCTTGTATGACTTAAAACAAGCTCTTAGAGCTTGGTATGAAAGGTTGAGCAAGTTCCTTTTAGAAAAAGGGTTCTCTAGGAAAAAAGTTGATACTACTCTTTTCATCAAGCATAAACAGCATGATATTCTTCTTGCTCAAATATATGTTAATGATATAATATTTGGTGTTACTAATGAATCACTTTGCAAGGAGTTTACTAATATTATGCAAAATAAATTTGAGATGTCAATGATGGGTGAGCTCAACTTCTTTCTTGGACTCCAAATAAAGCAAACAAAGGATGGGACTTTCATAAGCAAATCCAAATACTGCAAGAAGCTGCTCAATAAGTTTGGAATGGTCAATGCCAAGCATATGACTACTCTAATGGGCACCTCTTGCTATTTGGACAAGGATGAATGAGGTAAATCTGTAGAAATCTCAAAATATAGAGGTATAATTGCCTCACTCCTTTATCTTACAGTAAGTAGGCCAGATATTATGTTTAGTGTATGCATGTGTGCTAAATATCAAGTTAATCCTAAAGAATCACACTTATGTATTGTAAAACGAATTATGAAATATATAATAGGCACTTCACAAATGGGTTTGTGGTACCCTAAGGGTAACTCACGTAGCCCAAATAATTATTTTGATTTTAATTTTGTTGGATGCAAATTGGATAGGAGGGTACATGCCACTTGCTTGGAAGCTCACTAGTTTCTTGGCATAGTAAGAAACAAAATAGTGTGGCATTGTCAACAGTTGAAGTTGAATATGTTATAGCTGAGAGTTGTTGTGCTCAAATCCTTTGGATGAAGCAACAACTTATAGACTATGGTCTTGAGCTTGATCACATCCCATAAGATGTGAGAACACTAGTGCAATCAATTTGTCTAAGAATCTCATTATGCACTTAAGAACAAAGCACATTGAAATTAGGCATTACTTTATAAGGGATCATATTCAAAAAATGATTACATGCTTGAATTTATTGAAATCACTAAGCAACAAGCTGACATCTTCACTAAACCATTAAATAAAGAAGCATTCTTTTATATAAGAAGAGAACTTGGCATATTGGATCAATCATGCAATTAAATCCTACTGTTTAAATTCATTTTACTACATAATGTTATCTCTTGCTACATGATATAACAAATTTGCTGCATTAATTTGCTTTGGACTTTCATCTTGAATCCAATACTGACCTGAGCGTCGGAGTTTCTCCCAAATTTGTTTTGTAGGTGCTTAATCCGTATTTAAGTCTCTCAAATCTCAAAATTTCAAATCTTCTAGTGCTTTTGAAGAAAGAAAATCAGTTAGTGGGTTGATCTTTAGTTCCTTGGAGAAAACAGAAATGAAAAATGGTTTCAAGGAATGTTTTATGGAAGAAATTATGCTTCTGGTGAATAAATGATATATATTGAGAAGATATATAAGAGGATTGCTCATTGAAAGTGAAAAATGATATCTTTTGATGAAGTTTTTGCTCTCTGCCAAGCTAAAATAACCGGTTAGGAGAATCCCATAACCAGTTATTATCAAAGTCAGAGGAGGGGTCTTTTGTGCAAAAGGAAAATAACCAGTTATCAAATAACCATAACTGGTTATTAGGTTATTTGTTGCTCTCTGGAAAACGCAAATAACTGGTTATGAAAAACTCATAACAGATTATTCCCTCATAAGAGAGTCCATCTAGTTTTTCACGCACGAAAATAATTAGTGATCCATTTCCCATAATCGATTATTGAATCCAAATTTAAATACCAAACAGCAGCCCTTTCCCTCCATTCACGCGTCCATTCACTCTCTTTAGCTTCCTCATCTTCTTCCTCTCATCTCTCACCAACACCTAATCCCCCAAACTCTTCACCCATCACCATTTTCACCAAAATACACCTTCTAAACACAATTTCCTCCTTTTTCTCACCATTCACCATTTAAAATCCATCATTTCCTTAAAATTTCACCATTTCCCACCCTTCCACCTTGCTCTAAACTATGCCTTAATACCTCCACCTTCACCATGGCTAGTAGCTCCAAGAAGCATGCATAAAGAATCCCTCTGTACCCAAGGAAACACCCACCCTAGATGTGGACCTTGACCTTCCTCTCAGTCTTGACCACAAAAGGTTCTTCTCTCACAAATAGCAAATGCAAAAATATCACCTGGAGTTCTAAGTGCGTAACATAATTCAGCCTAAGTACATGGATTGGAACTTCTTTGTTAGCCAGGAGTGCAGTACCTCACAAAACTTTAGGAGTATCATGGGTTGAAATATTTTGTCTCTGCTCAAAGTAAGTACTATTACCTTGAAGCTACTAAGGTGTATTTCTGCAATCTGAGCATCATTGGAGGAAATTTAGTTTTTGATATTAAAAGGCATAAGATTATAGTGACCCCTAGTCAATGGAATCCTCTGTTTGGACTCACTCATGCTAGAGACAGATTTACAATGGATAGTTATAGGACTTGGGAAGGATATCTTAGAGCAGAGGCTATTGACAGTATGCTTCAACTAGGCATTCGTGTTACAAATGGAAGCTTCACTGCCGAAAATCTAAAACCACAAGATCGTCTTCTTCATTTTGTGGTGGTACACATCTTGGTTCCAAGGACTAGCAACTATGCCCTGGTTTAAGACAAAGATGTCTTCTTGATGTAGGCAATAAAATCCAAGGATAAGTTAACGATCGATCTTCCATACACCTTGGTCATTGTAAAAATCTTGGACTAATATAATCTTAGCCTGCATGATGGTGCAATTGATCTCACTGGCGACAACAAAATTGGCCAAGCTACCTTCAACTGGATGCACATTAAGAAGGTAAATGATGAATGGGTCTATGGAAGAGGACATGAGGCACCAGCACTAGCAATTGAAGATGTTGATGTGCATATGGAAGATGCCCCTACTTCCAATCAAATCATAGAGGCCTTAGCTAGCTTCCAAGCCTAGCTCACAGATCTCTGAGTTTATTAAGAGCACAATAATAGGATCATATATGATCGCCTCAGCTCCATGGATGCTCGCATAGAAAAAATTGAGTGTCGATTTCAACAACCGGAGGGTGGTGGGGCTTAGGCATGGATCCAATTTTAATTAGTGAATGTTTTTTTATATATATAACTATGTTTTTCTTTGACAAATGTTGCTTTATATTGTGAGCAATTGCTTTAAACTCTATGATGCTTTTGATATGATGTGGCAATGCATTTTCTATCTTGATGATACTGTTGCTCAATATTATTCTAGAAATATCTATTATCTAGCAATGGTTTTTAGTTAAATTTGTGTTGCGTTATGACTTCTCTTCTGTCAAAAATACGTTATATATCTTTTTATCATGACAAAAAGAGGATAATCTTTGGTTCATAAGACTTTGAGAAAAGGTAAATGAAAAAGTATAAATTCAATGATTCTGGAATTCCAAATATTAAGGGGAAGTTGTGCAAACTCTGAACTAATCACCTCTTGAAAAAAAGAGGGGGAGTACGTCTCAAATATCTTTTGTGAATTTCAATTTAAATTGAACTAACACTTTTCTCAAATGATTGTTTGTCATCATCCAAAAGGGGAAAATGTGAATGTCAATGGTTTTGATGATTAACAAACAAGAAAGAATTGGTTGCGCGAAGATCAAGCTCAAAGTTTCATCAAAATTAGCTTATAGGACTTAGATCTTACGTGTAAAGGTAAACAGGAAACACACGAAGTTCAAACAAGTTTTAAAATCTTTAATTGTGTTTCTTAATTGTTGAAATGCTCAAACAAACTATTTTTGCATAACTAGTCTTGGCAGTAATTCTTTTGGATAAAAATTTGTCAAGTTTACACTTTGGAAAATTAACTCTAAGTCACTCATTTGTCCTTTTCTTTCAAACCTTTATGAGTCTTGGACTGAAACTTATTTCATTTTATAGTAGACTCAATAAACTGTCAAATAAGTGGTCTTTTGTTTTAAACGAATAAGTATAAAAGAAGTTATGGTCTTTCAAATATCTTTTGGTCAAAAACAGAGGTGGAATAACCGTTTATGGAATATCCATAACTGGTTATTCACCAAAGTCAGAGGCACAAGCTTTTGTTTTTTAAAGGCCATAACTGATTATGACATTTGCATAACCGGTTATGCTTTTTCCATAACTAGTTATTGACATGTTTTAAAAAGTCCCTGGTTAGGCCATAATTGGTTATGGAATAGCAATAACCGGTTATCTGGAAACCAGAAACATATTTCTAACGGCTATAATTGGCATTTAGTGCCTCCCAACCACCACTAACGACTCTAAAATATTTTAGGCTATAAATGAAAGTGTTTGTACATTAATTATAAGTTGGAAAACATTTTGAAAATCCTCTTTGATCATTAAATACGAGTTTTATCATCTTTTCAATCAATACTCTATTTTGAGCTTCAAAGTGTGAATCCTTGATACCATTATTTTTCAATTTGTATTATCCACTCTTGACAGAGTTTCTTATAATCTATACTTTGTTTAATCTGTAAAAGAGATTGTGAGGTATCCCTCTAAGCTGTAAGGGTGAAGTATCCCCAAAGTGTTGAGTACTCTAATTTGTAAAGGTTGTCAACTACCTATTTGAAGTTTGAAGATATAGTGGAAATCTCGGGTGATTACTTGAGGACTGGATGTAAGCAACAAGTGGATTGATGACTGAACCAGGATAAAGCTTTGTGTTTGTTTTTCTAAACTCAACTCCCTTACTTTGTGTATTGTTTTATTGATTTACTTGAATACTTTCTTCCTTGATTGATTCATTTATAAGTAAAAGTCCTTTATCCACTCTATCCATTCATTTCTAATAAACAATAGCTTCAACAAAAATTGATAATCAAGTATTTTTCAAAAGAATTGCGAAAATATTTTACATACTCAATGCACCCCTCCTCTTGAGTATTGAGGCCACTTGGTAACATCTTTGTTGAAAAATTAAAATAATTAGAAAACTTGATGAAAGCATGTGGATGCCATATTTTCGTCGAGTGAGTTTTGAAGCATTCATTTTTATTGTGAAAATATTTTCTTGACCTTCTAATATTTTTTGTTAGTGCTCATTATTATTTCTTTTTTTTCTCTCACTAGATCATTTCATTATTGTTATTTTTAGTTAAAGAAAAGTTTTATATCACACTTGCATTTAATCTAATGTCATGAAAGTTAATAGAATTGTGTGTTTCCATGAGAGATAATATTAGGTCATGTTTCTTATTTTGAATCTTGGAATAATGTTTTTGTTCTTTCACATATTATCACTAGTCACCCCTTTGAGCTTATTTATTGAGCTTTTCATTCTTAACATTTTCCCAAGTGTTTCAGGAAATAAGCAATATTAGTGCAATATGAGAAGATATAAAGGAAGGAAAAAAGAAAAAAAAAATGAAGATAAAAAAGGCAAAGTGAAAGTGCAAGAAAAAAAAGAAAAAGAAAAGGAATTTTTTTTAAAAGCTACAAAGTTAAAAAAAATGATTTAAAGAAGGTAAGTAAAATTGTGTTGAAAGTGTAGAAATCACGCTTCTAAATATTCTTGAAACAATTTTGATTTTCATTGTTTTCCTTAGCCTTCATATTATTTTGTTACCCACATTACAAGCTTAATAAAATCCTATTTTATCTTAAGGAATTACATGGTTCTTCTAATGTACATGACTAATCTTAAAGTGTGATGTAAAGTCTTTTCCTAACATCTTTTCATGAAACGATACTTGTTTTACATTTTTTAGCCTTCTTTCTATCATTTTATTTGTGAGATTTTTGTTTTGATTTGTACCTAATACTTTACTCACATATACTTATTATGAGTGTTGTCATACTTCTGAGTGATTTTCATTTTTGAGTGCAACTATTGTGAGGATTGTATATAGTTAAAAGATGTTTTCTGATAGGGATTCTAATTGTGATATTTGGAAACAATGTGTATCTATCATAATAGCTATATTATTCACACACTTTAAGATTGATGATGGTAGAATGTTTGTGATAATTATGGTATTCTGATACATGATTAATATTTTTAAGTTAAGAAAAAAATAAGTTAGAAATATTATTTATTTTGAGACAGATTCTTGTATAGGCACAGATGTAACACATAGGATTTAGGCACAACCAATTAAAAACTAACAACACAACAAGGTTGGTCCCACCAAATAGTTTTATCTCTACTGGCTTAGACAGAAGTGGAACGTGACTTGCATTTGGAGAGATTATTAGCTTGGCTAATAAGTGAGTGGCTTGGACATGGGCCCCATGAAAAGTTTCCTGTTGCTCCACGAAAAGTTTCCTGTAGCCTTGCTAGCTTAGCTTGGAGACGTTAGAATTAACTACTTCATTTATTTTGGTTCTCCTTCATTCACTATTTTTCATTTATTTGGTTGAAAATTTCTCTTCAACCAGAGTTGCCTTCTATCCACTATAAAAACACTCAACTCTAAAGGGATAAAGGAAGAAGACGACACCCACTCATCATAACAACGTGAATACATATTGCTGTGGTCCCAGATTTAGTGTGGCACTTACTCAAGGTAAATTTCTTATTTTATTTTAAAAAATTATTTCCTTGTACCAAAAAAACTATTTCTTTTGCACTCACATTTCGATCTCATGGCTGAAACACAATATTTGAGATCTGAATATATATATATATAATTTACCTCCAGAGTTGCAAAGCATTATTTAGCTTTAGCAATAGGAAATCGACTTCACATTTGTTCCATTTTCTATATATTTTTGTAACTTTCTTGTATTTTTTTGGTTTAAGCAAAAAAAAAAGTTAATTAAAAAACAAGTTCCCACTTAATGATAGTTATATTTTTGTATTAGTAGTTAGGCTTTTAAAGTTTAATTATATTTGCAGGAGATATATGGAACAAAATGAGATCTTATCAGTTGATGAAAACCAAGATATTTACCTTGGTCAAGTAGTCTATAGCAAAGATGAAGCTTATAACTTGTACCAAGCTCATGCCTATCATTTAGGTTTTAGTGTCAGAAAAGGAAAGGAATTATGTCATGGTAATGAGAAAAAAAAATACGCTTGAAGGAATTTTATTGTAGCAAAGAAGGTTTTAAAAATAATGAACAGTGTGGTGAGGCAACTTACAACAGGTCAGATTCAAGAACAGGTTGTGAAGCGATGGTACGATTCACAGTAAGCAAGGAAGGGGTGTGGACGATTACAAAGTTGGTGAAAAATCACAACCATGACTTTGCACCACCAGAGCAGAGGCACTTATTGCGTTCTATGAGGAATGTATCAACAACAAAAGGAGGTCTTATTAGCTCAATGGTGAATCTGGTATAAGTGTAAAAACTATTTGGGGTTATTTAGGTAAGAAGTGGGTGGATTTGATAAGCTTGGCATGACAATGAAAGATATGTACAATTATGTTTGTACTGAAAAGTTGAAATTGATTGAAGCGGGAGATGCCCAGTCATTAGTAAACCACCTTCAGAGTAGACAAGCACAAGATGCTATGTTCTACTATAGTGTGCAGTTAGACAAAGAGTCACACTTAACTAATGTGTTTTGGAGAGATGGAAAATCTAAACTTGACTATGAGTGCTTTGGAGATGTAGTGGTTTTTGACACCACTTACCGTACAAACAAATATGACTTGATTTGTGCCCCATTTATTGGTGTAAATCATCATTGGAAAAATGTCATGTTTGGTTGTGCCTTTTTGTTGGATGAAACAACAGCTTCTTTTGTTTGGCTATTCAAAGTGTTTTTGGAGAGTATGGGAAATCAACAACCAAAAACAATCTTTACTGACCAAGATGCAGCCATGAGCAAAGCAATTGGAGCAGTAATGCCAAATACACGTCATCGGTTATGCTTATGGCACATATCTAAAAATGCTCCATCTCATTTGGGTGCTTTGAATTCTAATCATGAGTTTCAACTCCTATTCCAAAAGTGTATGACACATTGTGATTCAGAGGAAGAATTTAAGGAGACTTGGGACAAAATGATTGATGAGTATGATCTTCATGAGCATGAATGGCTAAAAAAGATGTATAGCCTCCGCCACAAGTGGAGCACTGCTTTTAACAATGATACATTTTCTGCTGATTTTAGGTCCTCTCAAAGAAGTGAAAGTACAAATAATGTGTTGGGTGATATTGCTGGTAAAACAACTAGTCTCACACAATTCTTATTAACATTTGAGAAGATGGTAGCAAAATGGCGTCACAAAGAAGTTGAAGATGAATTTAAGAATAGTCAAAGTGCCCCTCATCTCATAATAAATAGTGACACTTTACATCAAGCATCTACTTTGTACACTCACAAGATCTTTAAATTATTTTTGAAAGAATATCTTGAAGGAACAGGAGGAAGCACATCTATAGAGATTGGGAGTTGTGGTAATGTATCATATCATGAGGTTGTCTTGAATCATAAGACTTACAAAAAATATAGTGTATCCTTTGACTCATCTAATCATGAGATTGCTTGTAGTTGTAGAAAATTTGATTCAATGGGCATTCTTTGTAGTCATGCTTTAAGAATCTATAATATTAAGGGTATTTTAAGAATACCCAACCATTACTTCTTGAAAAGATGGTCAAAAAATGCAAGGTCAATGATTTATAATCATAGATGTGGTGGTTTGGGAGAAAGTGACAGCTCTAACATTGACTCAATGACTAATACTGATGATGCTAGTCTTGTTTATCGTAATGCTGTTATGAAATCTTTCTACAACCTTGTTTTGGAGACTCAACACTGCACAGAAACTCAACAAATCATGTGGGACTTATTAGATACAGGAGTTCAACGTGTGCAACAATGTCTTGGGAGGCTAAACTTGAATACAGATACAATGACAAATGTGAATAATTTCAATCAAAATGAAGATAGTGGGCATGCCATAGTCTTGAACCCTCATCATGCAAAGACTAAGGGGAAGTCTAATGCTCGCATCAAAGGGTCTTTAGAGAAAAGGAAACGAGCATCCACAAAAGATAAGTCAAAAAAAGGTAGAAAAAATGAACACCATCTTTGCTATAGTTTCTCACAATTTAATTACAAACAATACATGATTATGATATGTTTACTAATTTAATTCTTGATTTATTATTTAGGGAAGCAAAAAGAAGATGTTGACCAACATGTTGATGCCTCTTTGAATTTACCAACACAACCTCTTTTGATGCAACCAGTTGGGCTATCATTTAATCATATGAGTCAAGAATCTTGTAATTTTAATTGGATTCCACCAAGTGATAACTCATAGTGGAGAGGAACATGTTTTAGAGTCTTTTGACTTTTAGATGCAGGAGACCATATTTAGATTTTTTTTTTGACTTGTAGTGCATCCATCTTGTATTTTTGAAAGTAAGTAATGTTTGTATTAATCCTATAATATGAATGAAGTATCATTTTTATTTCCAAATTTCACAATTATGATGGAATATCATTTTTTGGTATTTTTGTGCAGGCTTTGTTATTTTACAATTGTATTTGCTATCTTTGAATCATATATTTATTGTTGAAGACATTGTTAAATCCTAGTTCCTACAATGGCACTATTTTCATGTGAGAGTCAAGTGCAGGTTTTGGTTGTGTCATGTGCAGGTTTTGGTTGTGTAAGGGTCATGTGCAAGTTCTGGTTGATAGAGCCAAATTTGTCTAAAATTATAAAATACTCAAACAATAAAATCTAATAAGCCAGATACTATCTTAACATTATTTTCAGTTTAACATTATTGTCAGTTTAGCAATATTAGAGCAACCATCAAATCAAATTCACCATTGAATAATGACAGCAAATGGCATTACAATTTAATATTTTAAGTTCACCATAAATGGGATTACAGACTCATTCACCATTTCTTGAAATGGCTTTATACATTAATATTCACCTAAACTCATACTCAATAAAGTTTGACAGCACTTATGACAAACACCTCAACTTAATGATTAGGAACATGAAAACGGATTGAACTTCTAGTGACCATTGATCTTAAACTTTTTGATCTCCCACCAATTTCTTTCTCTGTAGCACTTTGCCTTTGATAATTGGCAACAGTTGACAAGAGCTGTTTTACTCTCACTTGAAATCAATCTTTTGTATTTGATCCCTTAAATTCTGATGTTGTTTGTGAGCTTGCTTAATGTCTTCCTCAAGCTCCATAATATTCTTCTCCATAATGTCTTCTTCATGTAGGCAATTAGCAATCTTTATCAGTTTCTACTCAGGAACTTGCTTTAGGACTATTTTCAGTAAGTTTACCATTGACACTTCTTTATTGGGCTCTATTGCTCTTGTCCTCTTTACAAAGTTATCAAGACCTTGAAGCCATCACCTGAAGTATTTGATTGTAAAGGTTAGATATTTTATATATTACATCAAATATGATTGCATCAACAAGTAATATGCATATCCAACCACAGAAGATAGGCCTTCAACTTAAAAACCATTGTAAGTTAGAAAGCTATAAGCAAAATTCAAGATCTGCGAACCTTGCCCTCTCTATAGCACAGGAATGTGCAGGCCTGCTGCCCTACCCAGATCCCAAAACACACCAACAAATGAAACAATCATTTTCTGCAAACTCTGTTTATACTTTTCTGCAAAACATGTAGACAAATCCCTAGAAACAAAACCCACAAACAACTAAAGGAAGGAAAAGAGATATTGAAATAGAGGGAGACTGATTCTTACCAGCACCAGCAACAAATGGAAGAAACACTGAAATTTTTATTTTTTTTAAGTAAAAAAACTGGAAGCTAAATGAATAAAAATTGTTCAAAAAGAATCGAATAGGAAGAGGAGATGAACCTTGCAACTTGGCAACTGCAACTCCCTGCCGGTCAGAGAAACCAATGTCGCAACAATTTCTTGGTTCCCTGCTGGAATGTTCGCGTGACAGGCACAATGGAAGAAGTCAAAGAGAAATAAGACAGTGAGAAGGAGAAAAAAAAAGGAATGCCGAAATAGTCTCCAGTGTTCATATAAGAACCTGCAGCAGGAAACTTTTCGTGGGGCCCATGTCCAAGCCACTCACTTATTAGCCAAGCTAATAATCTCTCCAAATGCAAGTCACGTTCCACTTCTGTCTAAGCCAGTAGAGATAAAACTATTTGGTGGGACCATCTTGTTGTGTTGTTAGTTTTTAATTGGTTGTGCCTAAATCCTATGTGTTACATCTGTGCCTATACAAAAATCTTTCTTATTTTGAGCTTAGTTTTAAGTCATTTTCATTGTTAAGTACTAGTAATAAATTGATTGAAAATTATGATAATAACTTAATTTTTATATATATATTTTTAAAAAGATATGTATTATTATATCTCATTATATTTAATTTTAATGAGTTTGTAATATTATTAATTTATTTATTTAAAAAACTATTAATTTAATTATTATCATAAATTTATAATTAAATATGTATATTTATTTGACTTCCTATCTATATTCATGCATGCATTGAAGGCGATGAGAATAACACATTGTCCAATGCGAATTGCAGCCACAAGGTTATGGGCTGAGGCGGTGAGAAAATATTTTATAAATAGAAGATTGCAGCAAGGCAGAAGTTCAGGCTGAATTGGAGATTGGAAAAAGACAGCGTGGAAAGCAGAACGGACAGTGGCTCGCGGCTAGAGGAGAAAGAAGAAACGCAGAATGTAGAGCGCAGCGTGACAGATAAGAATAATTTCAATGAAAAATTTTAGTGAAATAATTTTATTGTATTTTAATTTTTTTATGTTTTGTTAAATTCTTTATATTAAGAAGATAATAAAATTTTAATTATTTTAATATTATTATATTAAATTATTATTATTTAATTTTAAATTTTAATATTTATTAATTTTATTTTTTTATTAAATTATATGAATAAAATTTTAGATAAATTTGATTATATTTTTTATATTTTATAATTTATTTGTGTTATCTGAGTATTAGTAGTAATTGTTAGATATCAATTATGATTTCTTGTTAAGGATGTATTTGATGATTTAATAATTTACAATTAATTAAAAAAATTTATCATATACTTGATTATAATTTTTAATGTTTTATTAATAAATTTTTTGTGAGCACATATTTTTACTAAATGTTCATGAGAAAAAATATTTGAGTATAATAATTTTACATAATTAATGTTAAAATTAATATTGATGGATTCTGAATATTAGTACTTTTCCATGAGGTAGAAATCTCATCCATATACTTACTTTCTTTTAATTTATTTTTTATTTTAGTTATTTATTTAATTTAATTTTTGCATATTTGACTCATCAATTTGTGCTACTAGATTAGAAAGAATTTTTCAATACTTAAAATTAACTCTAAGTTTATGTAAGATCGACCTCGTACTTACTTAATTGCACTTCGATACAACTTGTGCACTTGCGAATATTTTTAAGGTTTTTAAAAAAGTCACAACAATGGCCGACGCAACCCAGACGTGAATGGACATGGTGTATGGGACATGGGTGCATGGGACATGGGTGCATGGCTGCTCACCTATATATTTTTTTTTGTCAATTTTGAATGTTATATATATGTGTGTGTGTGTGTGTGTGTGTGTGTAAATTGTGTTTATATTTTGAATATATATGTTTATGTATATATTTGAATGTATATTTATATGTATGGTATACTATTATTTGTTGGTGTTGGTATATGCTAATAAGCTAATTTGAAAATTAAAAAATTGAGGTAAAATAGTAGTATGAAATATTAAATATTAAAATTTTAAAATTTTAAGTGAAGGGGATCATAAATTATTTAATTTAATTAATTAATTTAATAATTTATATATTAAATTAAAATGATTATTAATTAATTTTAATTTTAATAAATTAATAACATATAATATAATATAAAGAAAGTAAAATTGTGAAATATATATATATATATATATATAATTAAATTAATAATAATTTATTAATTTCATGATAATGATAAATTTCAAGAAGCTTACTAGCTTAAAATAGGAAATGTCAAAAAAATTAAGAGTTAAAGTAGAACTCTTATCTTCTAAAATCTACTAAAACAATCCAAATGAAGAGCACATATTAAAATTTTGAATCACTTTCATTTAAGTTAGTTTCAAGTTGTAACTCAAAATGTGATTTCAATTCTCCAAAATTACCATATAAATTTTAATTTAATTGTATACAAGATAATGTTTCTTTATTTTACTTATCTTTAATGATAATTCGTTAAGAGGAATGACGAATATGAAATAGCCTTCTGTTATGGTGATATGAATTGCATAATATAGTAATATATGTTATTGTTATTAACAATTATCTACATGTATGTTGTTGTGTTTGAATTGTTAAAATAACTAATGCTCTACCAAATTAGGAAGCTTTTAACCTTTAGTTAGACGATATTAGTTTTGCATTGATAAGTTAAATGGCTCTGAGCAGTCTGTGATTTGATTGCTCATGTAATTTATCTTTTATTAACCACTGGTAGTGAGGATAATGACTCTAGTGATAAGATTATCAGGTGGTAAATGTGATAGAAAGTTTAAGTACACGAGTTCACCTCTTATGATAATAAGGAGAAGATTAGGTACGATGATATAAGAAAAGGAAGAAGAAAAATATCGCGGATTAAAAAAAATGCATACTTTTGTTAAGTAGATTTTCTAATGGATAGAAGTTGCATTGTGGAACAGTTGGAGAATAAGACAAAAATTGAAAGCAGACGAAGTTGATATAAAGAGTTATTTCAACAATGAAAATGACATTATACAAGAGTCTCAGGATAGTGCCTAGACTTTTTTCCTTGATGGCAACACCGAAAGTGTGTGTCTCCTTGCATTTATTTATCAAGTTTTGGAGAGTAGTTGAGAAAAAATTAATTTAAGGAGTATTTGGTTGAAGTTAGGATTAGGGTTTTGATAGTAAATGTAATACAATTGGAAAGTAAAGGGAAGACTATCCATATTTAATGAATGAGTTTAGGATCGAGGAGCATCAGTATCAAGAAAAGTAAAAACTTTTATTATCTTTCATAAATTTCTCTCACTCCTATTAAAAGATTTTCGTATTGGATCTCTCTTCGTGAGTTAGGATACAAAGTTGGCAACTATTTGAGAAGTATTTTCTTTTTTCTA
This sequence comes from Ormosia semicastrata, assembly GCA_029884595.1. NCBI lineage: Eukaryota > Viridiplantae > Streptophyta > Magnoliopsida > Fabales > Fabaceae > Ormosia > Ormosia semicastrata. The sequence continues at coordinate 103,700,440 of JAQQTO010000063.1, forward strand.
AGTATTGTTCCTTCCTAAATACATCAATCTTCATCCTTTTCTTCAATAGTTAAATACTTGAATTTTCTTAACAATCTTGCACTTTTCCTTATGTTTGATGATAGCCACATCATACGGTTTTACCCATATGCCTTCTCCAATATAGAGACCTCTTTGTATTAGAGAAGTTGTATGGTCCAGATATTTGGATTGGAGAAAGCATACAAGTTGACTTCTATAAGATTTGGCTATCATCGATTGTCTGAAAGAGCATGCATAAAAATGTTAATAAAATTTGTATATTTAACAGTTGAAGAAAATGATGATGATTGATATATTTCACAAAGAATATTGCTTTTGGAAAAATTGTGTTTCTAAAATTGTACTGAGCAAGATTAGTATTCTAATTCATCAAGAGAGAAACCAATACAAAAAAAAATATTTAAATACATGAGTGCAATCAATTCAAGAGCTCAAAAGAAAAATATTTTTTTTTTATATTGACACTCCTAGTTTCTAGACTGATTCGTAAAATGTGGACAGTCTTTCCTTGAGTTTCATATTGTACTACATTTAATAAAAAAAATTATGTATGCTTTCAGTTGTCATTATCATCACTCTCGCAATCCTAATTTCAATCTCCCCCCAAATTCCTGAGATTAAATTTTTCCTATTACTCTTTAAATATCGTTACACGACTGCAAGCAAACACATACTTTTTGTGCTACCAACAAAGGTAATGATTTTGAAGCTACCCTCTTAACTATCCTAGTTCTAATAATGTTGAGTACACGATATTATATGGATATTACTCTCCATGGTACTCTACTACAATATCATTTTCAATGGTGTCATCATTCTTGATAAAAAAAAAATTTGTTTGATTTTGGTTTCTTTCTTACTCTTCGGCTTCCCCACCAAGGAGCTTCTCTTCACCAAAAAATTATTTCATAAAATCTTGTAAATTCCTTGTTATAATTCACAATGCTTTTCTTCTTCTCTTTTTATATCTTGTTACCCAATCTTGTCCTCATCATCATAAGAGGTGGAAACCTTTTTAGTATGTAGACTATCGATCATATCAACCATTTGAAAATGTTATTGTTAGAGTCATTATCCTCACTATCAGTGGAAGATGAAAGGTGAGCAGAGCATCCAAATCTTAGACTACTCAAAGTCACTTATATAGTGATGCTGTTAGAATTTTCATTGAAAAAATGATGGTAATAGGTAATTTCCAATGGAATATCCACCAAAAAAATGTTAGGATCTAGCACCCTGCTGTTTTTTTCTGGCGATCGATTCTGCCAGTAATTTCCTGTGAATTTTTGTTTCTTGCAAACTTTTTTTTGGGAAGCAAAATCTGTCAAAAATTGACATTACCGACGGGTTTCTAAGAATTACCAGTAGATATAGCTGCCAATAATTTATAAACTTCTTACAATGCTTTAGGTGTCTTCTCCTAGCGGACCTCATTTTCCCTCCTCTAGCAAAACTACTAGAAATGATGTTAATGGTCCTCATGACCTCATTATCTCGCCTCAAATCTTGCAAGGGGGAGTTGTTCCTCTAACGATGAGCATGCTCTTGTCGTGGTGAGTGGTCTTCAGCGTAGGTTGTTCATTGTTGAGGACTTAAGCTTTTTTTCCTATCATCCTTTCTCTGATAGCATGAGGGTCTGCCTCCTCTGGACCATCGGACATAGTTTTGTAACCATACGCACTAGATCAGACCTCTATTGCATCTCGGAGTCCACGTAGTCCTCCATGTTGTGCTCATAAGCATGGTGGTAGTTACAACGCTTGTACTTGTCCACCTGTCCTTGCAATCTCAAGGTTCTTAGCTTAGGAAGATCGAAGAGATCCGTATGGTACACCTCCTCCAAGATTTTACTTCAGGGAATCCTAAGGGGGTATACTCATCAAAATTTCCCCATGGTGGCCCTCTTGGACTGTTCTTAGGGCCTTTGAGTTCGGGCTCTTTGTCCTTCCTCTGAGATGGCTCTTTGTCCTTATGGGCCTGAGTCTTGGCTTTAAGGACCTCCTCCATATTGATGCATTTATCGAAGTTGCTTCAACTCCTCGAGGCTATTCGAGCTCTTTTTCGCTAGCGATTTGGTAAATTCTCTATGCTTGAGTCCACCCATAATAGCATACATCGTCGCGATGTGGTTGAAATCTCAGACCTCTAGGCATGCTTAGTTAAACTAGTTCATGTAGTCTCTGAGTGATTCTTCTCTACCCTGTCATATGCTAAAAGGCTCTGGTAGTTTTGGGTTATGTTTTGCTAGTTACAAAGTGAGTAAGGAAACTATAGGCTAGCTCATCAAAATCGATGATAGAATCAGGGGGTAGGGAAGTGAACCACTTCTATACTACTTTCTTCAAGGTAGAGGAGAAAGCACAACATCAGACGGGGTCAGATGTACCCACGAGCAACTTGGAGGTCAAGAAGGTGTCCAAGTGCTCTTGGGGGGTTTGTAGACTTGCCATATGCGTCGATGACAAGGGGCTTGAAGCCCTTGGGCAACTACACTACCATAATGAAGTCGAAGAACAGATGACTGAAATTATAATGGGCCCCTTACTAATGTAAAGGGCCTGAAGCAATGAAAGGCTCTTGTCTTCTTTGTACTTTGCGTTGAACACGGTGCTATCTGACTGTGCGAGGCTTCTTTTCAGTCTATGCTCTGTGATCTATACCAGCTCCTTCATTATTTTTAGCCACATGCTTTTGAGTCACCGCTTAGAGTATGTCAGCTAGCTACTGCTACTGTTAGGTGAACATCTCATACAGCTCCTGGTTGGTGGGAGGCTGGTTAAAAGTCCTCACTTCTTGTAATACCGGAGAAGGGGCAAGTTGCACTCGACAGGGGTTTCTACTCAGTGAACAACAAAAAAAATACATTGGGAGGATTGGGGCCTGTCGTGAACTTGACTCACTATCATTGAGGCCTTTGCTCTATCCCGCAATTGTTCTTGGTTTGTGGCTTCTCTTCTGCGAGTGTTGGTCATGGTGAAAGGTAGGAATAGTAATCTATCAAATTCTAACTAACGAGCATATATATATATATATATATGGGGATGGAGACATATCTAATGAGAGGAGTTTTTATTTTAAGAAGATAAAAGGAGTAAATCTTGACTATACAACCATATATAGATGGTCAAGCTTAAAAGTTACTTAAAAGTCACATGAGCACTTCAAAAAGTCATATGTATATGGGGACATATCTAGTGAGAAGAGTTTTTATTGTGAGAAGGTAAAAGGAGTAAATCTTGACCATACAACCATACATGGATGGTCAAGCTTAAAAGTTACTTAAAGGTCATATGACCACTTAAAAAAGTCACATGTATTTATATTCTAATCTTAACCATTTATGTAAAATTCAATAGTCAAGATTCACTTCTCTCACCTCTTATAATAAATATTCTTCTCACCAGATACCCTCCATATATATATATATACCAGAGTTAGGGTCGAAGATCACGGGAAAGGCAAAAGAGACAGGATGAAAAGAAAGTAGGAGAGGAGACGGACTGCTTTACATGCTATGTAAATGATTAAAACACAAAATTAAAAGACATAAATTAAAGTGCAGAAATTAAATTTAAAACATGAAAATCAGAAAGGAGGAAGAGCCTCGACAATGCCGACAAAGGAGGAAGAAGAGAAAAGTTAATTAAATTATTATTATTAAAACATAAAAGAAAAGTTAAAACCTGAGACTCGGCAAAGCCAGATTTTTGCTCCGGTGAGAAAGAAAAGGATAAAAAGAATTATTTCATTAAAATTGTAGAAAAGATTACAAGATTGGAAGAGGGGAAAGGGGAGAGTTTCTCTCATTAACCTCTCTCTAAAAGGGTGAAAAATAACGAATGCCTAACATCATGGGCAGACATCCTATAAATAGACTAAAATTTTACTATTACAATAGTAACGCTACAGTGTCCTGCTACAGTGAATAGTAAAATAGTAATCGATCGCACCGCTACAGTGAACAGTGTTCAACAGTAGTCTTCCATAAATTGCTATAGTGATTTGAACAGTAACTTGACTATTCATCTTCTTCCAGATTGATTGTGTAACATTCATCTTCGTTCTGGTTTGCAGAGTCTTCAGACAAGATGATTGAAGGAGAAGGAGAGCCAGATCTTTTGGGAACCGATTCTCTACTAATAACAATATCCATATGTGTGTAGAGTATGAGGACGTCTTCCATGTTTTGAAATAGATGATCTTTGTCAGAGGAAGCGGCAATAGCAGCCAGGATCTTAGCCCTCTTATTCAAAAATTGGCAATCAACTTCATTGACAGTCTTAAGGTATTTTGGGTTCTTTTGAAACCATAGTTTGATATTGTCAGGAGATGCTCTGGAGGCGTCAAATTCAGCCCACCATTTTGCATACGCTTGCCTTTGTAGTGCAAGAAGGAGATTGGGGAGACTATCATGAGTCTTATACTTGTACTACTAGGAAAATATCCAGGCAAGAGATAACTTAGAGAAGAAGTGAAGATCAACTGAGAACGGATCACCTGCTGAGTCGAACATCTTCAGAAAGTATTAGAATCCTTCCATAACATTTGCCAGAAGAATCTGCTGGATTGGTCCAAAGAAGTTCCACCATTGCATGAACCAATGAGGGAACTTGTACTGGATATTTTGTTTGACATATATGAGCCAAGAGTGGTGGTTGGATTTGTTCTAGCGCCAAAATGTATTGCTCCATGCTTGTATGTAATCCTAGTAATTAAATTTGATTGGGTCAAAATACTAAGAAAATTTCTTCAAAGCATTTGGGTTTTTTCCAAATTTTGCTGGTGTCATGACCTTCAAAATCTGGATTGTTGAATGGGTTATGTAAGATTCATATTTAGGGTCCCTGTAATGCTTGAGAGAGACCGAGTCAGTTTCAACAAGAATATATGCATAAAATTGTTGAGTTTTGTTTGGTGAAATTGGTTTAAAATGAAAATCGTTTAGAAATTTTTTTTAGAAAACTTTGTTTGGGTTGGAATCCCAGCATTCTGTTTCTATTTGAATCACAAACCAAAACTTTTTTCTGGTACATAATGTGGTTTGAAGGAAATGGGTTGAGGTTGAGTGGTTATTTCATTTCGGGGGGAGTTAACCACTATATCTTTGTTTTTGAATGTTTGGATCATGGTTTGGATGTCAGTTTTCTTGTCAAATTCTTCAGTGAATATTTGTTGCCATGATTTGTCTAGGAGATGGGTTAGGCATTGATCTTGCAGGGCTAACGGTGTAGTGATAAGCATGGCATAGTCTTATTTTGATTATTTTTTCTGAGTGGATGACTTAGCTTGGGTGGATGACCCAGATGGAAGGGTAGAAGAACCCCGGTTGAGACAATGATTTGGCTAGCTGTGCCAGGGGCGGATTACCTATGCCTCCTCCTCTAGAGGAAGAAAATATTGTTGATCTCGACATGGGACTACTTTCCCTGTAAATATTCATGGGTAAGTTAGTCAGGTAAGGTGTTTGAGGTGACTTTGATATACTCAATATCAAAGTCAAAAACATTCAAGATTGCTTGCTATCTAGCAAAAATTTGTTTTGAAGCAAGATTTTTAACATCTTTTTATAAAATATCTTTTGTAGAATTGCAATTGACTCTGATTAAAATTTTTTGATTTAATAAATCATATTAAAACTTTTAAATGCAGAGAACAATTGCTAAAATTTTCTTTTTTACAGTTGAATAATTCTGTTGTACAGGATTCCAATGTTTTGATGCATATTCAATGATATATTTTTTGTTTGCGACAGACTGTTTGAGAATGTCACTATAACCAATGTCAAAGTCATCAGTTTCAATAATTTTGAAAGCTTAAGGATTTAGAAGATAAAGGCATGGAAGATCCTTTAACTAAGATTTTACCTGTTTGACAATGTTTGTGTAAGCATTTGACTAAGGAGGAGGACTTTTTTTCAGATGATCATGTAATGGTTTGATAAGATTACTTAGCTGAGGAAAAAAGTCAACGACATAATTTAAACAACCAAGAAATCTTTGAATTGATTTTTGTCAATAATCTGGTTTAGAAACTTGTCAGCAAACTCAATTACTCGATTAATAGGATTAATAGTTCCTTGATGAATATTATGACCAAGAAATCTAATTTTAGTTTGGAAAAGATTAATCTTTGACTTGGAGACTACAAGACCATTTCTTTTAATGACTCCAATAAAGATATTAATATGTTTAAAATATTGATCTATTGATTGAGAAAAAACAAGAACATCATCAATGTAGACGATAGTAAAGTTTGAGTAAGGATTAAATATTTCGTTCATGATCCTTTGGAATTCTGAAGGAGCATTTTTTAGATCAAAAGGCATTACGTTCCATTCGTACTTCCCAAATGGTACAGTGAAAGCCGTCTTATAGCGATCATTTTCTTTGATTTGGATTTGCTAAAATCCAGATTTCATGTCTAATTTTGAAAAGATTTTAGCTGAGTGCAGTCTTTTAAGAATATCTTTCTTATGTGGGATCGGATACCGAATCCATTGGAGAGCTTGATTGAGCAGTTTGTAATTAATGGCCAATCGAGGAGTACCTCCTTCGATCTCATCTTGTTTGTTAACATAGAAGGCTAAACAGGACCATGGACTCCTACTCTTCCTAATGAGTCATTTCGCAAGAAGATCTTTGATCTCCTGCTGATAATACTAGATGAGTTCTTGAATCATCTGAATTGGTCTAGCCTTTGTGGGAATTTGTCTTTCATTGAAATCTCTTTCATAAAGAAAATCCATTATATGTTTCTTCTTCTCCCATAAAGCGTTTGGAAGATCTGAACAAATTGAACCTTGAATTTGCTCAAGAAGAGATTGAATCATTTTTCTGGATTTGAGGTTCACTCAGATTGAAATCAATATTCTTAAAAGAAATTTCCTCTTTTAGATAATTGATTTGATTTTGTTTATATTAGATTATGTTGAGGTTTCTTAGAATCAGTTTCCTAAGAAATTTGAATACGATTGTTTGACCTAGATGTTGGGTAATAATCCCTTCATCCATAATTTGCAAAGGGGAGAGCGATCTAATGAATGGTGTTCTTAAGATCACTTCATTTTTGAGATTCTTGACTAATAAGAAAGAAGTTTCAACTTGGAAACCTTGGTTTTCAATAATTGCCTATGAAAGTTTGAATTTGATTTTTAGTTTTGAATCGTTAGCCGTGCTAAGCTGTTCGGATGTTTTTTCAAAATACTTTGTTAGGATTAATCCCTCCAAAATACAATTTGAATCTACCCCTATATCAAACAGTGTGATAGTGTTAAGGGCAAAATCATCAATTTTGATATTTATGTTAATAAAGAATTTTTGAATTTTCATTTGACTGATTATTTGGGCAAAAAATTCTTCGTCTTCTTGATTTTCAATTTTTTGACTTTTTTTACTCTTGTTTTCTGGAATTGTATCCCTATCAGAGTCGATTTGAATATCTTGGAGTTGGGATATTATAATCTGATGCAAGCTTTGCTATACTTTAAGTTGTTAAACTTCGATTTTCAGATTATTAATTTCATATTGAAGATCTTGGATTGTTACAACTTTCTTAGAAGTTTTCTTTTCAAGTTTTCTAAGTGTTTCTATAAGATTATATTTATTTTGGATTATCGATTCTTTGAAAAATTTAGAAAAACTTGTTTCCATTAAAGATTTTATCTTTTCTAAATAGACTTTGATATCTTAAGGATCATCAATTGAATTAAGATCTTCGAACAGGAGATCTTGCTCCCTTGTTAAGACATTGATTTAAGGAGAATCTGATTCTCCTTCAGATGAAATATCATTATTTTGAATTTGATTTAAATCTTCAGAAGTTTCCTTATCATACTCTTCTTCAGATGATTTAACTAACAAATTATTAATTTGTTCTTTGATAGTTGGTTCAAGATTTAAAGATTTTATCTTCTTTTTTAACCAACAGTATTTACTAATGTGACCAGGTTTGCCACAGTTATATCAAATTATAGGTTTCTTTGGGACTTTGATATTATCGATTGGATGTTTGGACTTAAATTCTTGTTTAAGTCTTCTGGGTTTGGTGTTTGCTTTATGTTTGTAATATCTAGTTTTCTGGATACGATCAGATTTTGGTTTTGGTTTAGGCTTCCTCCTAGCACAAGGAAAACTAAATTGTTCGCAGAACATTCCTAAGTCCCTCTTGGTTTGAGCCTTTTCTTTGGCAAGTTGGGCTTGAATCTTGTCATCTTGGCAGATTTTCAAGGCTACCTTTTGGATGAAAGTAATGAGTTGTCCATAACTCAATTGCTCGTATGGGATTTCTTCATTTAGGGATTGACTTCTGATCTTATCACAAACCTTGTCGCCTAAAGATTTTGGAAGACCAACAAGAAATTTTTCTTTCCAAAAAGGCTATTGGCTATCCTCTTTGATGTAAACCCTAGTTAAGAAGGTGTCTCTATACCACCTAAAGTCAGTTAGAGTTTTGCATTTTAAGTTTAAAAGAAGTTCAGCAGACCTATCTTTCCATAAAGACGAATCTCCTATGAAATGTTAAGCAATTGTGAAGATTAAATTGTTGACAGCATCAGGAATTGGCTTTTCGTCACTGAGGATTATATTGCCATCAGCATTAGTCTTGACTGCTTTAGCAATCTCGACTTTTTGGTTAGTGGAGATATAGTTATCCCACTAACCTTTGAGCTGACTGAAAATCCCTGAAACAAGGATTCCGACTATGACTTCTTCAGAACAATCATACAAAGTTTGATAAGTAGTAGACACCATGGTCATATGCTGAAGAGTATTGACGATGGCATAGTCAGTCATCCTATCAATGTTCCACTCATAGATGTTGTTTATGCTAAAGCTTCTGAAGTTTAGATTTCTTTCTTCAAGCAACAGATCTGGAGCTGTCGCTCGTTGATAATAGAGTTTTGAAAGATTTTTCCAGTTAAGGGTTTGGCTAATTATAGGATTTACCTTGATGACATAATTTGTTTCACTTTCAGTTTTTGGGCAATCAGAACCCGATTGTGAACTAGATTTTCTAATTGTATTAACATTCAGATTTTTATCTCTAGTTTTACTAGGTTTTGATTCTTGGGTTTATGGTGTATTTGGGGCGACTAAGTTTAGTCTTTCCATAAATTCATGAATGAGATTTTGGCTAGATGGTTTATTTAAAAGTTTTATACTTTCTTTAAGCTGTTTGCTAACTTTGAATGGCTTGAAGAGAGGTTTTTCGATTGATTTGGGAGGTTTTGTTTCATCAATTTTGGTTCCAAAGGTTGAAGGTTTAGCTGAGAATTGTTTAACTAATTTTTCACCTAAAATTTGAAGGTATTTCTTTATATAATTATTTTGTTCCATAAGACTTTTAATATCTTTCAAATTAATCGGCTCATCTTCTACTTTACTCTTGAAAGGAGAAGCTAAGACAGGATTGTTATCTTTGTCTTTTACGTTTGGGATAAGATACTGATTCGAAGGAGGTAATTCAGATTTGATTAACTCACCATCTACACGATGCCAGACAGTAAGAACATTAGCTGATTTATCTTCAATCAAACCAATGCTCCAAGGATATTCAATTTCATTCCTAATTATGCAGGCATGAAACCAATTGAAGAATGGAACATGTTGTTTGACTTTGTTGAGAAATTTGTAGAACTTCTCTTGGATTTCTGTTCTGTTTGATCCCTTATAGTTTTCAAAAATCATTTCCTTTGCGAAGTCCAATCCGTGGAATAAAAGTCCTTCCTAAGGGTTTCTTTATCTATGATAAATTCAAATAACATGGACATCATCATTAAGGGAGGAATAGGTTGGAGATTGGATAGATCTTTGATCTTCTTCATCTTCACGTTGGTACATAGGCCTCGGGATGGTTGACGACGTATCCAGCCCCCGAAGATTGATTGTGTTACCAAGTGGCCTCAATACTCAAGAGGGGGGGTGAATTGAGTAGTTAAAAATAAGTTCACAAATCTTTCGCAAATCGTTTGACAATCAATTTTCGTTGAAGCTATTGAATGGTTAGAAATAATTAGATAGATGAGATAAATACTTTTACTTATAACCGTAATTGACCAAGAAGACAATATCCAAGCAAACCAATGAAACGAAATACGTAAATAAACAGAGGAGGGTTTAGAGAAGTCGTTTATCCCGGTTCGATCACCACTCCACTTGTGATCTACGTCCAAATTCCCAAGCAACACCTTGAGATTTTCCACTATATCTTCAAGCTTCAATGGGTGCTTGAAAAACCACTACAACCTTGAGCACTCAACAATATGGGATACCTCACCCAAAAGCTTGAGCCTCTATTTTCAAGGGATACCTCACCCTTACAATACTTGAGGATACCTCACCCTCACTAATCGAATGTATAAGATTGAAATAGAAGAAACTCTCTCTAGAGCAAGTGTTTACAAATTGAAGCTCTAATATGCTCTCAAAGATTTTTCACATTTTTAATCGAAAACGAGCAAGAAATGAATTTAAGGATTGATTCACGTTTTGAAGTATTGATGATCAGTTTTTGGTTCAAGGTCAACCTCAAATAAAGACCCAACTTTGGTATTTATAAGTTTCTCAATAAATGGAGCCTTTGAGGTAGTTGGGCATGCATTTAATGCATTTAATATAGCCGTTGGATTTGTCGGTTCGTGTAATCAATTACATTACTCGGTAATCGATTACATTGTTGTTCCAACGTTTTCGAACTTTCTGGGCTCTGTGTAATCGATTACATTATTGGTGTAATCGATTACATGGCTTCTGACTTTGCTTGTAATCGATTACAATATCCATGTAATCGATTACATGGATATTGTAATCGATTACAATATCCATGTAATCGATTACATGGCTCGTCGAACGTGTTCTTTGCATTGGCTTTTGTGTAATCGATTACATTATTAGTGTAATCGATTACATGGCTTTCGATTTTTGTTTGTAATCGATTACAATATCAATGTAATCGATTACATGACTCGTCGAACGTGTTCTTTGCCTTTTTCGGGCTTTGTGTAATCGATTACATATATTGTGTAATCGATTACATGGCCTCTCGACTTTTTGTAATCGATTACATTTCTAATGTAATCGATTACATGCCTTTTTTTTGTGTAATCGATTACAAACATTATGTAATCGATTACATTGGCCTTTGAACACATTTTTCAAGTCCAATAACGCTTGTAAGTCATTTCCAACACCTCAAGATACTTGATTAAACATAAATCCTTTTAAGAGTGTTAGATTTAAAGTTGAAACTCAAGTTTTATTGAAAGCCATGTTTAACTTTGAAATTTCCCATTTATTTTGAAATCATATATTGAAAAACCATTTGAGAAATCTTGAGAGCATTTAACATTAATATCCTAAGTCTTATAACTAAATAAACCTTCTGTCTTCTTTCTTTGATCTTGATTTTTCCTTTTGCGCTTGATCTTCTCTTTTGCTTTTGTTATCATCAAAAACCTTTTGACATGCCTTAGAGACATAAGCATTCACAGATTGTTGATGGAGTAGATTGGATTGTGGAAAAAGATTTTCTGGAAGCTGCAGATATGAAATCTTCAGATCTGGAGGATGAAGATCTAAAAGATCTTGAAAAGCTGAATGAATTTCTCCTATTGAAGTCTAATTCAACTCTACCTGATTGGTGTTGGATGATTTCCTGAATTTCAGGTGTTTCTCTGGGCAAAGCTAGAGTTGCTTTATCCATAATCCATTTCTCGGGGAAGATCACATCTTCCCATCGGATTTATTTAGGGACAACTATGTTGGCCTTTGTTATGTCTGTCAGGAATAACATTGTTACTCCCGTGTCTTTTGGTTTTAACGTCTTTAAGTAAAAGGAATTCATAACTTTGTATTGAATCCTATACGTTAAGGCTAAAAGGATTGATCTGGGTTTCATGTCTAAGCCACAGATTTTGATGTCTAAGAATAATGTGTCTTGAATATTTTTGTCATTTAGACTACAATCCTATTTGGATAACAATTAAAATATATTGGACCATGACCAAGAATAGTTTCTACGGTTCCTAGAAGTGAATCATGGAATTGATTATATCTTATATCTCTTAGATAGAGCAGAACAGATGCGTTTAGTCCTTCTCTGATTAAAGGTTTGGGAGCTACCTGCACACATCCAATATGCTGATAGTTGTATTTGTTGGCTTGACCTTTTAAGATTTCTTGACAGAGAAGATGAAATTCTTCATCATCACTTTTAATGGTGATTTGTTTCTCTACAATCCTGATAATGTAATCAAAACTTCTGAAGAATCGTCCTTCAGGTTTATAGAGTTCATTATTTGGGATTCTGCGAATCTCCCAGTCATCCATGTCTTGATTTATATTTTTAAAACAAATTTCTTCATTAAAGATATTTGTTGTAGATGGATTAATTTGTTGCTCAATGAGCGATGATGAAGAGGATTGAGAAGATTTAAAAGTAAACTTAGAATATAGAGAATGCAACTTGGCAGAAGATTTAAACAGAAAATGTAGAAAATAGAAATAAAAGACAAAATATAAAAAGATAAATGTAGGAAATAGCAGGAAAGAGAACAGAATTAAAATAGCAAGAAAATAAACAACAGATAACAGATATCAACTTAACCCCTGATATGATTACCCTCATTTGGTTCCATAGATTTGTAAGGAAAAATCTAAGTCAAGTTTTATCCTTTGAACTAGAACTTAAAATTATCATGTTTCATACTTCGATTTCTGTCTGGCTTAATTATTATCTCCTGAACAGTTCATTAAAATTTTAATATATTATACCTGGGTCTTTAGCCATTGCGTTTACTTATCAGTTCTTAACCATGGTCACCATCGTACCTCATCCTTCACTACTTGCAGTGACATCATCGTATTAGACTTACCGCCTTCGCAGGACTTACTGCTACAGCCCCATAGAATAGATCCAACATCAGGCATTATGTATCGTCCAGTTAAGAAAAGATAACTTATAGATGAGTACTATCCAGATCCAAATATAATAATAACATCGTTATATTATAGTTCAGTTAAGATAATAAATAAAATAGATGTAGATCAAGGCAGAATAACAATTAATCGATACAATAACATTAATATCCTATTCAATAAGATAATAAATAACTTAAATCTACCATTTACAATTTTGTTGAAACTGACTCTAATTCTTGTTGTTAAATCCACCATTTATCGGAGAAGGCAGCAATAGCAGCCAGGATCTTAACCCTCTGATTCAAAAATTGGCAATCAACTTCATCGACAGTCTTGAGGTATTTTGGGTTCTTTTGAAACCATTGTTTGATGTTGTCAGGAGATGCTCTGGAGGCGTCAAATTCAGCCCACCATTTTGCATACGTTTACCTTTGTAGTGTAGGAAGGTGATTGGGGAGACTATCATGAGTCTTATACTTGTACTGCCAGGAAAATATCCAGGCAAGAGATAACTTGGAGAAGAAGTGAAGATCAACCGGGAATGGATTACCTGCTGAGTCGAACTTCTTTAGAAAGTATTGGAATCCTTCCATAACATTTGCCAAAAGAATCTGTTGGATTGGTCCAAAGAAGTTCCACCATTGCATGAACTAGTGAGGGAACTTGTACTGGACATTTTGTTTGAAATATATGAGCTAGGAGTGGCAGTTGGATTTGTTCTGGAGCCAAAATGTATTGCTTCATGCTTGCATGTAATCCCAGTAATTAAACCTGATTGGGTCAAAATGCTAAGAAAATTTCTTCAAAGCATTTGGGTCTTTTCCAAATTCTGATGGTGTCATGACCTTCAAAATCTGGATTATTGAATGGGTTATATAAGATTCATCTTTAGGGTCCCTGTAATGCTTGAGAGAGACCGAGTCAGTTTCAACAAGAATGTAAATGGTGGATTTAAGTTATTTATTATATTATTGAACTGAATATTAATGTTATTATATCAATTAATCATTATTCTGCCTTGATCTATATCTGTTTTATTTATTATGTTAACTGAACTCGAATATAACGATTTTATTATTATATCTGGATCTGGATAGTGTGCATCTATAAGTTATTTTTTCTTAACTGGACGGTACATAATGCTTGATGTTGGATCTATTCTGTGGGGATGTAGCAGTATGTCCTGGGGAAGCGGTAAGTCTAATACGACGATGTCACCACAAGTAGTGAAGGATGAGGTACAGTGGTGACCATGGTTAAGAACTGATAAATAAAGGCGGTGGCTAAAGACCCAAGTATAATATATTAAAATGTTAATGAACTGTTCAAGAGATAATAATTAAACCAGACATAAATCAAAGTATGAACATGATAATTTTAAGATCTAGTTCAAAGGATAAAACTTGACTTAGATTTTCCCTTACAAATCTATGGAACCAAATAAGGTAATCATATCAGGGGTTAAGTTCATATCTGTTATGTGATGTTTATTTTCTTGCTATTTTAATTTTGTTCTCTTTCCTGCTATTTCTTGCATTTATCTTTTATATTCTATCTTTTATTTCTGTTTTCTAAATTTTTTGTTTAAATCTTCTGCCATGTTGCGTTCTCTGTCTTCTAAGTTTACTTTTAAATCTTCTCAATCCTCTTCATCATCGCTCACTGAGCAATAAATTAATCCATCTACAACAAATATCTTTAATGAAGAAATTTGTTTTGAAAACATAAATCAAGACATGGATGACTAGGAGATCCGCAGAATCCCAAACAATGAACTCTATAAACCTGAAGGACGATTCTTCAGAAGTTCTGATTACATTATCAGGACTGTAGAGAAACAAATCACCATTAAAGGTGATGATGAAGAATTTCATCTTCTCTGTCAAGAAACCTTAAAAGGTCAAGCCACCAAATACAATTATCTGCATACTGGATGTGTGCAGGTAGCTATCAAACCTTTAATCAGAGAATGACTAAACGCATCTGTTCCACTCTATCTAAGAAACATAAGACATAATCAATTCCATGATTCACTTCTAGGAACCGTAGAAACTAGTCTTGGTCATGGTCCAATCTATTTTAATTGTTATCCTAATAGGACTGCTAGTCTAAAAGACAAAAATATTCAAGATACATTATTCTTAAACATCAAAGTCTGTGGCTTAGACATGAAGCCTGGATCAATCCCTTTAGCCTTAATTTATAGGATTCAATACAAAGTGATGAATTCTTTTTACTCAAAGACGATAAAACCAAAAGACAAGGGAGCAATAATGGTATTCCTGACAGACATAACAAAGGCCAATGTAGTTGTCCCTAAACAAATTCGATGGGAAGATGTGATCCTCCCCGAGAGATGGATTATGGATAAAGCAACTCTAGCTTTGCCCAGAGAAACACCTAAAATTCAGGAAATCACCTAACACCAATTAGGTAGAGTTGAATTAGCCTTCAATAGGAGAAATTCGTTCAGCTCTTCAAGATCTTTTTGATCTTCATCCTCCAAATCTGAAGATTTCAGATCTGCAATTTCTAGAAAATATTTTTCCACTATCCAATTTACTCCATCAATAATCAATCTTCGGGGGCTGGATACGTTGTCAACCATCCTGAGGCCTACGTACCAACGTGAAGATGAAGAAGATCAAAGATTTATCCAATCTCCAACCTATTCCTCCCTTAATGATGATGTCCATGTTATCTGAATTTATCATAGATAAGGAAACCCTTAGGAAGGACTTTTATTCCATGAATTGGACTTTGCAAAGGAAATGGTTTTTCAAAAACTATAAGGGATCAAACAGAACAAAAATCCAAGAGAAGTTCTACGAATTTCTCAACAAAGTCAAACAATATGTTCCATTCTTCAATTGGTTTCATGCCTACATGATTAGGAATGAAATTGAATATCCTTGGAGCATTGGTCTGATTGAAGATAAATCAGCTAATGTTCTTACTGTCTGACATCGTAAAGATGGTGAGTTAATCAAATCTGAATTACTTCCTTGCTATCAGTATCTTATCCCAAATGTAAAAGACAAAGATAACAATCCTGTCTTAGCTTCTCCTTTCAAGACTAAAGTAGAATATGAGTTGATTAATCTTAAAGATATTAAAAGTCTTATGGAACAAAATAATTATACAAACAAATACCTTCAAGTTTTAGGTGAAAAATTAGTTAAACAATCCTCAGCTAAACCTTCAACCTCTGGAACCAAAACTGGTGAAACAAAACCTCCCAAATCAATCAAAAAGCCTCTCTTCAAATCATTCAAAGTTAGTAAACAGCTTAAAGAAAGTATAAAACTTTTAAATAAATCATCTAACGAAAATCTTATTAATGAATTTATGGAAAGACTAAACTTAGTTTCCCCAGATACACCACAAACCCAAGAATAAAAAACTAGAAAAACTAGAGATAAAAATCTAATTGTTAATACAATTAGACAATCTAGTTCACAATCGAGTTTTGATTGTCCAGAAACTGAAACTGAAATAAATTTTGTCATCAAGGTCAATCCTGTAATTAGCCAAACCCTTAACTGGAAAAATTCTTCAAAACTCTATTATCAACGAGCGACAGCTCCAGATATATTGCTTGAAGAAATAAATCCAAACTTCAGAAGCTATAGCGCAAACAACATCTATGAGTGGAACATTGATAGGATGACTGAATATGCCATCATCAACACTCTTCAGCATATAACCATGGTGTCTACTACTTATCAGACTTCGTATGATTATCCAAAAGAAGTTGTAGTCAGAATCCTTGTTTCAGGGTTTTTCGGTCACCTCAAAGGTTGGTGAGATAACTATATCTCCGCTGACCAAAAAGTCGAGATTACTGAAGCAGTCAAGACTGATGCCGATGGCAATATAATCCTTAGTGACAAGAAGCCAATTCCTGATGCTGTCAACAATTTAATCTTCACAATCGCCTAACATTTCATAGGAGATCTGCCTTTATGGAAAGATAGGCCTACTGAACTTCTTTCAAACTTAATATGCAAAACTCTAGCTGACTTTAGGTAGTATAGAGACACCTTCTTAACTAGGGTTTACACTAGAAAGGATAGTCAACAACCTTTCTAGAAAGAAAAATTTCTTGCTGATCTTCCAAAATCTTTAGGCGACAAGGTTCGTGATAAAATCAGAAGTCAATCCCTAAATGGAGAAATTCCATACGAGCAATTGAGTTATGGACAACTCATTACCTTCATCCAAAAGGTAGCCTTGAAAATCTGCCAAGATGATAATATTCACGCCCAACTTGTCAGAGAAAAGGCTCAAACCAAGCAGGACTTAGGAATGTTCTGTGAACAATTTGGTCTTCCTTGTGCTAGGAGGAAGCCTAAACCAAAACCAAAATCTGATCGTATCCAAAAAACTAGATATTAGAAACATAAAGCAAACACCAAACCCAGAAGACTTAAACAAGAATTTAAGTCCAAACTTCCAATCGATAATATCAAAGTTCCAAATAAACCTATAATTTGCTATAACTGTGGCAAACCTAGTCACATTAGTAAATATTGTAGGTTAAAAAAGAAGATAAAATCTTTAAATCTTGAACCAACTATCAAAGAACAAATTAATAATTTATTAGTTGAATCATCTGAAGAAAAGTCTAATAAAGAAACTTCTGAAGATTTAAATCAAATTCAAAATGATGATATTTCATCTGAAGAAGAATCAGATTCTCCTGAAATCAATGTCTTAACAAAGGAGCAAGATCTCCTGTTCGAAGTTCTTAATTCAATTGATGATCCTTAAGATAGGAAAGTCTATTTAGAAAAGATAAAATCTTTAATGGAAGCAAGTTCTTCTAAATCTTTCAAAGAACCGATAATCCAAAATAAATATAATCTTACAGAAACAGTTAGAAAACTTGAAAAGAAAACTTCTAAGAAAACTATAACAATCCAAGATCTTCAATATGAAATTAATAATCTGAAAATCAAAGTTAAACAACTTAAAGAACAACAAAGCTTGCATCAGATTATAATATCCCAACTCTAAGATATTCAAACCGACTTTGATAAGGATACAATTTTAGAAAACAAGGGTAAAAAAAGTCAAAAGACTGAAAATCAAGAAGACGAAGAATTTTTTGCCCAAATAATCAATCAAATGAAAATTCAAAAATTCATTATTAACATAAACATAAAAAATGATGATTTTGTCCCTAACACTGTTGCACTGTTTGACACAGGGGTAGATTCAAATTGTATTTTGGAGGGATTAATCCTAACAAAGTATTTTGAAAAAACATCAAAACAGCTTAGCACGGCTAACGGTTCAAAACTAAAAATCAAATTCAAACTTTCATCTGCAATTATTGAAAACCAAGGTTTCCAAGTTGAAACTTCTTTCTTCTTGGTCAAGAATCTCATAAATGAAGTAATCTTAGGAATACTGTTCATTAGATCGCTCTTCCATTTGCAAATTACGAATGAAGGGATTATTACCAAACATCTAGGTCAAACAATCGTCTTTCAAATTTATTAGGAAACCGATTCTAAGAAACCTCAACTTAATCCAACATAAACAAAATCAAATCAATTATCTAAAAGAGAAGATTTTTTTTAAGAATATTGATTTCAATCTTAGACAACCTCAAATCCAGAAAATGATTCAATCTGTTCTTGAGCAAATTCAAGGTTCAATTTGTTCAGATCTTCCAAACGCTTTCTGGGAAAGGAAGAAACATATGGTGGATCTTCCTTATGAAAGAGATTTCAATGAAAGACAAATTCCCACAAAGGCTAGACCAATTTAGATGAGTCAAGAACTCGTCCAGTATTGTCAGCAGGAGATCAAAGATCTTCTTGCGAAAGGACCCATTAGGAAGAGTAAGAGTCCATGGTCCTATTTAGCCTTCTATGTTAACAAACAAGCTGAGATCGAAAAAGGTACTCCTCGATTGGTCATTCATTACAAACCGCTCAATCAAGCACTCCAATGGATTCAGTATCTTATCCCAAATAAGAAAGATCTTCTTAAAAGACTGCACTCAGCTAAAATCTTTTCAAAATTCGACATGAAATCTGGATTTTGGCAAATCCAAATCAAAGAAAGTGATCGCTACAAGACGGCTTTCATTGTACCATTTGGGCAGTACGAGTGGAACGTAATGCCCTTTAGTCTAAAAAATGCTCCTTCGAAATTCCAAAGGATCATGAACGAAATATTCAATCCTTACTCAAACTTTACTATCGTCTACATTGATGATGTTCTTTTTTTTTTCTCAATCAATAGATCAATATTTTAAACATATTAATATCTTTATTGGAGTCATTAAAAATAAATGGTTTTGCGGTCTCCAAGTCAAAGATTAATATTTTCCAAATTAAAATTAGATTTCTTGGTCATAATATTCATCAAAGAATTATCAATCCTATTAATCGAGTAATTGAGTTTGCTGACAAGTTTTCAAACTAGATTATTAACAAAAATCAATTACAAAGATTTCTTGGTTGTTTAAATTATGTCACTGACTTTTTTCCTCAGCTAAGTAATCTTATCAAACCATTACATGATCGTCTGAAAAGAGTCCTCCTCCTTGGTCAGATGCTCACACTAACATTGTCAAACAAGTAAAATCTCAGGTAAAGGATCTTCCATGCCTTTATCTTCCAAATCCTCAAGCTTTCAAAATTATTGAAACTGATGCCTCTGACATTGGTTATGGTGGCATTCTCATACAGCGTGTCGTAGACAAAAGAACATATCATTGCATATGCATCAAAACATTGGAATCCTGCACAGTAGAATTATTCAACTGTAAAAAAGGAAATTTTAGCAATTTTTCTATGCATTTCAAAGTTTCAATCTGATTTATTAAATCAAAAATTTTTAATCAGAGTCGATTGCAAATCTGCAAAAGATATTTTACAAAAGGATGTTAAAAATCTTGCTTCAAAACAAATTTTTGCTAGATGGCAAGTAATCTTGAGTGTTTTTTACTTTGACATTGAATATATCAAAGGCACCTCAAACACCTTACCTGACTACCTTACCCATGAATATTTACAAGGAAAGTAGCCCCATGCCGAGATCAACAAGATCTTCTTCCTCTAGGGGAAGAGGCATAGGTAATCCACCCCTAGCACAGCCAGCCAAATCATTGTCTCAACCGGGGTCTTCAACCCTTCCATCTGGGTCATTCACTCAAAAAAAATAATCAAAACAAGACTATGTCATGCCAATCATTACACTGATAGCCCTGCAAGATCAAGGCCTAACCCATCTCCCAGACAAATCCTGGAATCAAATCTTCATCAAAAAATTTGACGAGAAAACTGACATCCAAACCATGATCCAAACACTCAAAAACAAAGCCATAGTGGTTAACTCCCCCCGAAATGAAATAACCACTCAACCTCAACACATTTCCTCCAAACCATATTACGTACCAAAAGAAAATTTTTGGCCTGTGATTCAAATGGAACTAGAATTCTAGGAAACCAACTCAAACAAAGTTTCCCAAAATTTTTTCCATATATATATATATATGGGACATATCTAGTTAGAGAAGTATTTATTGTGAGAGGGTGAGAGAAATGAATCTTGACCATACAACCATACATAGATGATCAAAATTAAAATTTACTTAAGGGCTCGTTTGGTGGTCAGGATAGGATAAGAATGGATAGGATAAGAGAGCAGGATAGGAGTAGGATAGGATATGAGTAGGATAAGCTATTATACTATCTAATGTTTGATGTCCACCAGATAACCAACAAGATAGCATTATGTTATCCTGCCTTGAGTTTGATGTAAACTAGATATTGTCAAGATATGATATAAATTATATGCAAATGACAAATTTACCCTTATATTAGAATTACATATTTTTAAAAAAAAACTTTTTTTTTTACATTTTGTACATTTAAATTATAAAAAATTATATAAAAAATTACACAAAATAAATAGAATAAAAACGAAAGCAAGAAACAGAGAGGTAAAGGAGATATGGTTATCTGTGTGTGACTAAAGACTTGGAGGGAGGCATGGTGCTTGGGTTGCTACGGCTGCTGCGTGAAGAGGTGGTTGATTCGCGGTGAAGGAGCGGTCTCAGGTGGCACGAATAGTGCATGGATAACGATGGTGGCCTCGGATCTGCGACGTGGAGGCTCGACGCGGCAGAGGCGCTACTCGACGACAGCTCACGGTGTTGGTGCACGACGTGGACGGATCTGTGACAGCGGCAGCGGGAACAGCAGTGGCAGTCGGTGATTTCGGGCTTGGTGGCTGAGATGTAGAGGTTTGTTTGGTGGAGGTTGAACGTTGGTTATGGAGGTGAGGGGTTGGACCATGGTGGTCTCAGTTGGGACGGTAGATGGGTGGTGTTTGTGATGGTTTAGATGAGGTTTCACATGGAAGATGGTTAAAGGGTGAAGGATGAAGGTTGGTTAATGAGGGGGAGGTGACGTTTCTGTTCATAATGGAGGGCTGGAGTGGAAAAGAAAAATGATATCCTCTCCTACTTGCTTCTAACCCAGCCTCACCCCTAGGATAAAATTTTAACTAGTGAGTAGGATAGGATAAGCTGATAGGATAACCATATTCTATCCTATTGGTTCACCAAACTATAGATTAAAGTAAGATATGATAGCTTATCCTATCCTACCTCTCCTATCCTGGCCACCAAATGGGCCATAAAGATCATGTGATCACTTAAAAAAGTTGCATGCATTTATGTTCTTTTAACATTGATCATTCATGTAAGATCTAATAGTCAAGATTCATTCTTTTTACCTCTTACAATAAACATTCCTCTCACCTGATACGCTCCCAATATATATATAGAGAGAGAGAGAGGTTAAATTAAAGTTTTGATTCCTATTGTTTACACTCATTATCAATTATGTCTATATATTTTTCTTCTTTTAAATTCAGTCCTCACACTAACAAAAAATTTTAAAATAGTTCCTACCATTAATTTATTATAATACCATTATAATATCGTCAGTTGGCTAACAAAGTACATATTTCTCTATCTAATAGCAGCTGCTTTAGGTCCTCATTTTCTCTGTAAAACATCAAATAAGGTGTTTATTCATTTTATTAGATGCTTGTTTCTTTTCAATAAATGCTCTTTTGTCCAATAAGTTTTTTTCTAGATGCTAGTTTTTTCCTTGTAAGATGCCTTGTTGAGATTAAATTAACGGTGTTAAAATGAAAATGAACAGTAAAGACTATTTTCAAAATATTTGTAAGTGCGATGACTGACTTAAAAAAATAATATGAATTAAACTGAAAATGATTATAAATTATAAGGACTAAAACTTTAATTTAACCATCAATAAATTATAAATTGGGAGCGTCTATTGTCACTCCTATTTGTCTATTATCATTCAATTCTAACTATTTTCTTTTTCTTTTTCTAAGATGCCCTTTATTAAATAGTTGAGGGAAACTAATGACATATCAACATTTCTATTATCAAATACTTATTTAAATTTATGATTAATAAATACAATAATAACTAATTTTAAATACAAAATTTTCTTTATAATTATAGTACTTTTTTTTATCATTTGTAATATGTGAACTTTCATCAACGGACTGCAGTGAATGAAATAATGTCAGCACCTAAAACTGTAGATAAATGATGCCTTACAACCTTCAAAAATAACATGGTAAAAACACGAGACAAAGTAAAATTCTTAAACAAGGAATCTCACTAATTACAAAAAAAAAAATTGTTTTCATTTTCCTTTCTCTCTCTAGTCTTTGTAACTCTTCATAGCTATTAAGGTTCATGGGGTTATATTTTCTGCAATGAACATTTACACAAATTGTTAATGTAATAATTTTTTGGGAAAAAAACTGATAAAGAATGCATTAGTCAAATGAAATTATATTTTTTTAAAATTGAAAGTATAATTATTTTTATAATTTTTATGCAAAAGCTTTAAATGATAAATATTTTAAAATAGATTAAGTAATTGGTAGTGTTTGTTATAGAGCGCTCAGCTCAGTAAATCTAGGAGGCGTATTAGAGAACTTCAACTAGAGCCATTCAAAATAGCATATTAATTACTACGATATATCTATCGTATGAGTTTAAATATAATAAATAAATGGAGCAGCTAACAGTCAAATAGAGCCATCTATACTTGGTATAGGTAGTTGTGGCTATCTATATAAGTAAAATTGACTTGAATTAAAACACATTTATTATCACACAATATTAATGGTTTCAAATATCTTACAAATATGATTACAGTTTGATAGGATTACATATTATGGTAGAGGGCACCGCCAGCTATGGTGGTTGGAGGGCGTCGCCGGTGACGGTAGTCAGAAAATTCCACTGGTGATTTAGTTGACATCAGCAATAATGGCTATCGGAGTGTTTGATAATGATAATGAATAATAATTATAATATGTTGCTTTTTACTTTTGTGTTTTGAATTGTAATTCTTAATATAATCTAAGTTAAGAATTGAAAATAGTATAAAATAGTTATTTTCTAATTCTATAGAATCGGATTCAAAATTGGAATTTGAATTCTTATGTACACACCAAACAAGATAATTGAAATTGAGAGGTCTAATTCCAATTTCAAATCTCTATTCTAAGCTTGATTCTATGCGCCAAATAGTAAATGATTTTGAAGATACCATGTGCTCAACTAAGTGGAACAACCAACTTGCTTAATTAATAATTCAAATAGATCTTATTATTTGAGATGAGGCACTAATGATAAAGAGATTGACTATTAAAGCCCCTGATAGATCACTTAAAGACATTATTGGTTGCATATATCAACTAGACAATGCATTGAAGCCATTAGGAGGAAAGACAATCTTTCATGGAGGGGATTTCAGACAAATATTGCCAGTGATACCCAAAGTGTAGAGTAATGACATAGTTTAGGCATGTATTAACAAGTCTTATTTTATGGAATCATTGCATAATTTTTATGCTATAAGAAAGCAATAGAGCGAGTGACATTTCATTTTCAAGTTAAGCAAATTATTTGGCACGTGAATTTAACAAATGGCTTTTGTAAGTTAGTGAAGGTAAATACTCACAATTTATAGAGAAGGTGAAGATATTCCAAAGTAGACATGAGTACCAAGGCTATATCTACTAAAGCCAATGGATGATTTTCTCAAACAAATTGTGGAGAGCACATATCTAGATTTTCAACAACATATGCAAGATGAAGAATGTTTTGTCCAGTGCTTTAGAGCTCTTTGGTCCAAAACCAACTTCCTGGTTCGTTGTCTTCAAGCTTGGAGGTCTTGGAAATCGAGAGTTAGGTATATACAAAGACATTCCAATGCTCAAATTAATATTTGTGTGTTAGGTTTTGCTATGAGCAAGAAAAGATCCTTACCCTTATTGTTACTGTTGCTATTTATAGTGCGAATCCCCTTGGTAATTAGGAGTGTGCAAGAAAGTTTATATCCTATAGAGGTCCTAGGCAGGTAGTCCCCTTTAGGCTTGCTTGTCAATGCCTCATTGATTCAGCTAGGATGACCCTTTTGCCAAGGATCATGCCTTTGCTATTTGTGGGCTCGTCCCTTAAAGACCTAAAACTCTAAGATGGATAAAAGAATATCTCATAGAAAGAGTAATACTCACCCCTTTAAATGGCACTGATGATGAGAGATCAATGATTACATTTTTGACATGATTGAAAGTCCAACAAAATAGTACAGAAGTTCATATGATTGACAAAGCAACTTATAGCATAACTAAAAAACAAGAACTTATGTATCCAATAGAATTTTTGAACACCTTAAATTTTACTGGATCCCAAACCATTGCTTGCAACTAAAAAAAGGAAATGCCAATTATGAAGCTCAAAAACATCAATCTCGCATTAGGAATGTGCAATGGAACACGGCTCCTTATTATGCATTTAGGAGACCGAATAATAGAAATAAAAATAACTACAATAAGCAGCATTGGTGCAAAAGTTTTTATCCCAAAAATAATAAAGGACTCAAAGTGGCCTTTTTTATTTAGAAGAAAATAATTCCCGATAAAGGTATGTTATGCAATGATAATAAATAAAAGTCAAGGTTATTCATTGAACCGTGTGGGATTATATTTGCCGAAACCTATATTTTGTCATGGACAATTATATGTTGTATTGTCAAAAGTGACCTCACCAATGGGATTGAGAATTCTTATTGTTGAGCATGATGACAAATGTAGCCAATAACGAAGTGTTTAATAAACTCTCTCGATATAATTACTTTTGATTTATTTCATTGTGCACCACAATTAAAGATAAAAATAATTTCATTTTTCAATATATTATTGACATATATAAACTTTAGTCACTATCATAACTTTCTTCAAAAATTACAAACATAAAATGTAAAGAAACCCGTGCTTTGCACGGGCATTATCTCTGGTAATATTTTATAGGTAGCATTTTATTTAATACTTGATTATTGTGTCATTCATTTGTTCATATCGGTGATGATTAAGGAGAGAAAAGAAAGTTTTGGAGATGGTGGCACTCTGTCTAAAGACCTTGTCTCGCTGAACTAAATTATCACGGAGTTCATGGCCTTTTTCAGTCATCAAATCAAAATGTAGTAGTTATGAATATATCTCAAGAATGACATCTGTCCAACAAGTTTTGTTTACTGCTTAGAATTGCTTGGGTTGCTATCCACCCAGTTGCTATGCACTAATGATGCTTTATTCTCGAGTTGCGTCGTTCTCTCCATCTTAATTAATTTCTCTGAACTCGTAAGCTAGAATAGAAATGGAGGGAGTGATAGAGAATGGAATGGTTAAATTTAAAAAAAGTGCGTTTAGGAATTATTTAACAAGAGGAAGTAGAATGGTAAAAAAGGGATTAGAAATTCTCTTGTCACTCAAAGCTTCACATTTTTGTCCTCCTAATTGGAGGTCAAGGTAGGAATGACATGAGTTCCCTTCCTTTCAAACAATGAAGTGACACATTTTATTTCATTTCATTCCTTGTCATTCCATTCTATTATGAGTCACTCACTTTCCTCCTCCATAAAAGTCCTAAACGTATCCTTAAAGATTAAAAAAATAAAAATGTGAGAGAAGTCTTTGCAAGTCATCAATTTAAACTATTATATGACACATTTTGGGCTACAAAAACTATAGTTGGAAACAAGTCGAATCGAGCTGAACATGGTTCAATTTGGCACGACTCAATAAGAAATAACTTAGTTCGAAACTCAACTCAAGTTCGATATAAACTATTTTTTGTAGCTTGAACTCAATTCGAACTAAGCTCGCGAACTAATTGGTTTGACTCATGAGTTCGAATTATATAAATTAAATGTCAAAATCAGACAATATGAATCAAATGAATCAAACTAGCTTGCGAGCCTAACTCATTACCTTGGTTCATAACTCAACTTAACTAATCAATTTTGTTATATTATTTTATTTTTAGATTATACTCTCTCTCTCTCTCTCTCTCTCTCTCTCTATATATATATATATATATCAAGCTTGTTCTTGAACTAAACGAGTCGAACAACACTTAGCTCGAGTTCAAATCATTTAATTAACGAGCTCAACTTTAAGCTCAACTTTAGCTTTAGTTCATGAACCAAATTCAACAAGTTAATTAATAAATTGAGTCTCGTATTAATCTCGAGCTAGTTCAGTTCATTGCTAGTCCTAACAAAAACAATCAAATTAACAGCTTTTCTTTTTCAACAAAAGATAACAATACAATTTTGTCTACATAAACATAATGACATATTATAGTGATATAAACAAAACAATGATTACTTTATTATAGTTTATTTTATAATAAAATTTATTTTTCACATAAGGGACATATGTAAATTAGACACATCATTTTTAGGGGCTTGAAAACACAATTTTATCCAGAGATTAAAAATATTTAGCATTGAATTTTTTTTTCTTTGGGTTTCAAACTAGAAAAATGAGAACACCGACCTATTATCAAGTAAGTGAACATTAATAGCATGTTTAGTTGGGATTTTTCCCAAATCAATAGGTTTTTTATTGTTCATGATATGTTTAGATAATTTTTTAACAATTTTTATATGAAATTCAATACATTATAATTATTTTTCTCATAAGCTTAAAGCTTGAAACTTATAATTCTAGATTATTAAATTATTCCAAAAGCTAAGATGTAAATATCATTTTATTTTTCATTAAATAATTTTTTAATCATTCTATATATATTCTAATAATTTAATACATAAAAGTAACTTTTTATATTATCAAAATGAAATAGATTCTTTTAAAATTACTTTTTAACTAATATATCCAAATATAAAATTAATTATATTATAATTAATTATATAATACTTAATTATTAAAATAATTAAATTTTCTATAGTTGAACCAAACATACCTTAAATTAAACTATTACTGATGGCTGACTTTTTTTTAAAAAAAAATTAGCGGTGCTACACGTCCCGGCTAGGGGTGATCACAGGTCGAGTTGGGTCGGATTTAGGGAGAAAAAATCCAAATCAATTAGGTGAGGTCGGGTTGGGTTGGGTTGGGTTGGGTTGATTTTGGGGAAAAAATTTCAAGTAACCCGAACCGAACTAACTCGATTACAATCGGGTTGGTTTGGGTTGGGTAATTGGGTTAGTCAATTTTTAAATCGGGTCCGTCGGGTTCGCGAGTCACCGGATTGGGTTGTGCATCCCTAAGTGAGAAAGAATAAAATGAGGGCTTGAATTTAGGCAAAACGACATCGTACCACGGGTCATCGGGTCGTTGGGTCTGTCTCCTAAACTTGTAGCCCGAATCAATGAGAAGACGAGTTTGTTCATGTCAACCCGAACAGACCCGATGACCCGAACCAACCCGGATATCTTAAATCGGGTCAGGTTGGTCGGGTTCGCGGATCATCGAATTAGGTTGTGCAGCCCTAGTCCCGGCTTATGAAGCTTGAAGATGAGTACGCGACTCTACTACTGTATTAATTTTATTATTTTAAAAATTAAAAAGACATATGTCTAGTTATAATAAACAACTATGATTTTTTATTACATTTTTCTTTCACATTACTTTTACATTACTCTCTATATCATTAATTATATCTTTTTTTTTATTACTTTTTCTCTCATTTAATTATAATTATTCAATATAAATATGAAAAGTAGTATTTTTCCAAAAATGATGTAGGAACACCATTTTTGTATAATAAAATTTAGTTGCATGGGCTAGTTTTATCTTCTTAGCTGATCGAGAATTGTAATGCATCAAAGAGGAAAGGACCTATAGCTACGACTATGGATGGCCAATGGACTGATGTTTTGAATTTTGTATTAAATTATAATAGATTAATAAAAAAAATTATTAATTTACTTATAATCTGTTAAAAAATATTAAAAAGTTCAATTCATATATATTTAATCTATCCATTAATTAATTTTTATGGATGGATATTTAAATTATACATTTTAAAATTATATTATATTTAAAAAATCTTTCTCTAAAATTCTTCTCTCTCTAAAATCACCTCTATCTGAATTCCTCTCTCTTTCTTCGATCATCTCAAACCCTTGATCATCAAATTACCCACCAATACACTACCCAAAATCATCTTTTCTCTTCAATCTTAACGGCGAAGTGGAGTTCTACAAGGACAGCGACAATGTGAGAGAGGCAGTGGAGCTCTACACGACGACAACATAGGATCTAAAGATGTCTCGCACCTACATTGTTGCTGACTCTGCCATCTCCGGTGACAACCTCACCATCATGATCAAGCTATTCGAGTTTTGCATCACCATGTGAGAGAGAATGTGAAAGGCAGTGGAGCTCTACTCAACTATAACACGCAATCTGAAGATATCTCCCACCTGTGCTGCTACTAACTCTGCCATCTCCAGCGACGGTGACGACGACATGCTCGCCGTCAAGATCAAGCTATTTGGGTTTGCATCACCATGTGAGAGAGAACGTGAAAGAGGCATCAGAACTCTGCTCAATGATAACATGCGATTTGAATATGTCTCACACCTGTGCTGTTGCTGACTCTGCCGATGGCGATGACAACAGCGATAGCCCCACCATCAAGATCAAGTTGTTTGGGTTTGCATCACCATGTAAGAGAGACATCAAAGAACATAAAATAGAATAGAGGGTAGAGAGAAGAAACATTGTTTCATTTCAATTAGGGTTTAAAATTTGTTGAATACTCTGGTGCCTACAAAAATTGTGTGGCACCAATGGCTTCCCACATGCACCCAATGTTATTTTAACACATAAGTAATTAAGTCAAAGTCATAAATCATTGTGGCCCACTTCTCATATCTATGTAATAGGAGTGTCTTACAAATTTTTATTTGCTAGACTCTCTGTCAGGTTCTTTTGCAAATTTGTGAAAAACAAAACATGATACCCCTCTTTGCAATTCTAATTTAAAAATCAATGTAATATCTCTAATATGCCCTTCCAATTACTCTGATTTCGTATGCCTAAACCTTAAATATCAAAGAACCCTAAATCCCATGTCTGCCCTAAATTGAAAGAACCTTATATCATACTTGTTGAATGTGAGCATGCCTGAGGGGCTACTACGCTCACTGCGCACTTGCATCACCACCTGAGATTCGCTACCACTTTGCTCAGCTCCTACGCCTACCACGAATCTTGAATCATCACGTGGCTTCTAAAGGAAGCTAAGCTTCACACAGCCCTGAGGAAGCCAAAAAACCGTCTCACAGCTAAAGGCTCCGCAACACGTTGGAGAACTTTTCGTGGAAGAATGCCTATTTCGTGGAAGAAAGCTTTACATTGCCGAAGGCTCCCACCCTAGAGTATTTGTAGACATGAAGCACAAGTTTGATGCTTTGGAAGCTCGAGTCTCTAACCTTGACTCCACCCTACTAAATCACAATACCATTTCTGATCAGGTATTTTCCTTTCTTTAACCGAATTTATGGGCTGCATTCACTTTTGCTCAAATATACAACAATTTTCCAAATTTTTTTTTGCAAACTGAACACACACTCAGGGTTGTGTTTTTCTCATAATAATTTTATTTAATATCAGTTTTGGTGGAGAAATTTGACATTTTTAGGATTTGTAACTCCATGTCACATATAGGTAGTTTAATAACTTGAGGGGTCCAAAATAGTGTATTATTAGATTTAAATATGTTTGTCAAGGGGAACAATAGGTGGTTAAACTTTCTGGCTCACTAGGACATGGTAGTAGAGAGATTTCTAGAATAGGAGTAACCTCATCCGTTTGATTGATTTGCAATTATATCGAATATTATGTAGTCAAGTCTTTTGATTTGTTCTAATGTGAGATTTTATTAACTTTGATGTAGATGCAGTTATCTTCTATAGGTTAGAAACTTGTTACATGTAAGTATTGAGTTCTTGAAGCGATGACTGTGGAATCATTCTTAACCGTTTGAAGAGGACTCTGGGACTAGGAATCATTTTTTATTTATTGTTATATAGCTTTCGTTTGTGGTCATTAACATCACCTTCTTCTTCTTTGCATGTCTCCCTCAATGTCACACCCACCTCATCATCATCACTAATACTACCTTTTGTATGTCTCCCTTAATTATGCAGCTCTAACTCAAATTATAATATATGAAGGTTAATAAATCAATTAATTAAGAACACTTTAATGTCTTCTAGGATTGAGTTTTAGAATTTATTTGTAAATATTTTATTTTATTTTTTCCTCTTTTCTTTTAATAACATATAGTTACAGCTTTATGGGTCCTTGAATAATCCAATTTCTATCTACATGAAGTTCTACTTTCAAAGTTCACTTGCATTTATAAGTTTTGGATAAGATTCTTCCAATGTAAAAGTTTAATTTACACAATTGAAATATTAGGATATTTCAATTCCAAAAATATTTCTTGTTGAGGTAACCAAATGATGGATAGGTTTCTTTTCAATATCCATTTTTCTTGTGTTTCAAATTGTAAGTAAATTAAAAACAATCAATAGAAACAAGATCTCCTGCTCAGCTGTTCAAGAATCATCTACTAGTACAATGGGTGTTTTTCTGCATTAAGATAATAAAATATTTGGTTTGATTTTCTTTTATTTGTCAACAATTTTTCATGTATTCCGCTAAAGATGATTATTTTAATTGAAATTGTAATTTCAATATCTGCTCTTAGCTACTGCTGAAAATGAAACAAAAGAGGAGGTAAAGGTAGCTCCAAAAGTTGCACCAAGAGCAAAGAAGCCTCCAGCTAAAGCTCCAGCTAAGCCTCTGCCTTAGATGATAGAGGAGGATGTGATCCCTTCACTGAAAGCAATATTTGAAGCCCATGAAGATCTCTCTGATATTGAGCTGGTCTTTTAGGACAATAAGGTTAGTAATGCAGCTATGCTACCTATGCCATTGTTCAGATTACTGTCTTTGTAATGATTGGAATTTAGGCTATACAACTAAGTAGCCTATTCCCCTTTCATTACTCTTAGGAACAATGCTATGTACACACACCTACAGACACTTTACTTTACATTTGCATAATTTTTACCACCCAATTATATCTGGTCCTATCTCATTTTTTGCATACTTCCACTCCGATTCAAACGCGTATAATGATGTGAGGAAATGAGACTGGCTTGTAACTAATGTCCTACAAGGATTTTCCTACTCATTCTATTTTCAGTCAGTTTTAAAAAGTAAAACCCAAATTGGAAAACTCAACGACGTGTCACTTCATAAGCTTGCTTACATCTTATAAAGCTTTTCATTATTGAACAAGTTAATTATTGACATTTGATTTGGGTTATGATTGACAGTTGGAAGGTTCCTTTTTGAAAAAAAGGCTATCCCTATTCATTTTGGGCCTTCTTTCCGACAAGAAACCTTACTGGTATGTCACATTTTATGTTTGTCATTGAGACAGTAGTACCACACTAAGATTTAGTTAAATGCACATGTATACAAATACCAACATCATTTTGTGCTTGAATAGGTCCAAAGGGGTTTTCTCTGTCATCGTATAACTCAGGAGCAAGCTCTGTTGAACCATTTCTCATTGATGAAAAGAAAATTACTGTAAAACACATTGTCTTCTGGGTTGAAAAACGTTTAGTAGCACAGGGGATCATTCTTGTATGGAAAGATGAATCTCTTAAAAATGAAGTGTGTGTTTGGGAAAGCTGTGAAATTTTGATTATGCTTAATAATCGATTATTGTATAAAAACTTTTTGTTATAATCGATTATAATCAAATGAAAAGAATGTAGTCAAAACTCATGTACTAGATGCATTCTAGAAACCAAAGATTACATAACTATTCACCATACGCATTTATCAACAAAATTCACAAGACCAGCATAACACCACGAATGAGTGAAATAACTACAGTGAGAAATCTAACATATGAAATGAACCAAGGTTGAACAATTAGTTGTCGAAAGCAATGAGTTATAAGAAGAATCAAAATTCAAGGAGAAAAAAAATAAGACATTGCTAAAGTAATAAGAAAGCATTTAGAACCTAGTTACCAAAAAAAAAAACATACAAAACCATAGTGGTAAATGGTGAACAATCATTGATTCCAAAGGCATGGCATCTCCTTAGCCA
This sequence comes from Ormosia semicastrata, assembly GCA_029884595.1. NCBI lineage: Eukaryota > Viridiplantae > Streptophyta > Magnoliopsida > Fabales > Fabaceae > Ormosia > Ormosia semicastrata. The sequence goes on from JAQQTO010000063.1 coordinate 103,732,917, forward strand.
ATAAATACCCAGTACACTTTTAAAATATAGTGAGACCTTGGAGTCAAAAGTCACTAAGTGCATGTACCTATCATTTTATCCCACAATCTGCCTGCATTGAAGGTACTCTTGGAATAAGTCCCAAGCAATTGGAAAAAATAGTACTAAATTTCATTTATTGAAAAAAAAATAGCACTGGATTTGATTGAGTAAATAAAAGTCACAACCTAATTGACAGATGTAACCAGTCTAGTTACAAGTACATATTTTAGAAGCCAATCCTAGACTATGCTATCCAGATCATAATTTATTGAATGAAAGCAATTTCTTATAAAGTAGGAGTCCAGCACTTACGGTTCAATTTGATCCACAACAACCACAACCAAACATTATCCTACTAGGTGGAGTCAGTTCAGTTACAAGGATTAATCGATGGCATTGAGCTTTATCAAAAACCAAAATTTCAATAAAACCATTTAGAGCAAGGTGTTCTTTATTGCTAATGTTTTTATAGGTCTCTTCCTTTAACCCTCTTAACCAGAGCACCAGACTATCTTCCATTTGATCTACTTTTCTCCCTAGAGCCTCTATTAGTCTTCTTCCCACTTGACTAACCCACCTAAGGAAAGTTTCCATCTTCTTCTCCTCACTTGATGCAATTCCAACTTCCATTTGAGGATGCTTTAAATATGCTAATCCCAAAAAACTTCTATTCATTTAAGTGTAAGTTGCAAATTGCTTCCACCATGAATATGTAACTATGCAAGTATCAGAATATCCATATCAACCACAAGAATTCCAATAGTAAATAAAACATGACTCCCAGTCCCAGAGTCCTCTTCAGAAGGTTAAGAATGCTTCCACAGTCATCGTTTCAAGAACTCAACACTTACAAGTAACAAGTTTCTAACCTATACAGAAGAAAATTGCATCTACATCAGAGTCAATAAAATCACACATTAGAACTCATCAGGAGACTTGACTAGATAATATTCGATATAATTGCAAATCAATCAAACGGATAAGGTTACTCCTATTCCAGAAATCTCTCTACTACCATTTCCTAATGAGACAGAAAGTTTAATCACCTCTTGTTCCCCTTTGCAAACATATATAAATCTAATAATACACTATTTTAGACCCCTCAAGTTATTGAAATGCCTATATGTGACATGGAGTTGCTATAATACCCCGAAAATTCTTGTTTTTCAGTATTGTGTGATTTCCATAATTTTTGATCTTTGTGAATTGTTTGATTTATTTTTATTATTATTATTTGGACTTGTTGTGTGTTTGAAGCAGAACCGGAAAAAAAAAATTCTAAGCCGAAAAATTTTGAACTATTCATGTAGGGCCGGGGGATCTTACTAAACTTGAAACTGTTTAGAAATTTTATATGTTTGAGATTTTATTAAGAAATAAAATCTAGATATGTTTTATTATCAATTAGACAGTAAAATTGATTTTTATTGCAGTAATTTTTGTCTATTGATAATAAACTACCGGTTAAAACCTACCTAGGTAAATAGACTTAGTATAAATCATAAATCTATTTACCTAGCTCCAAACAATTTAAAATGACCAATACTGATTAATCTACATGCAAAACAAAAACATAAACAAAACAATTGAATTATTTAATAATTGTCTAATACAAACCATGTAGATTCACATGCAATTATTTAATAATGCAAACCATGTAGATTCGCATGCAAAGAATGCTACATGGCCAAGCCATTTCCAAATGGCCAATAATTGATAATAATTATTTAATCTACATGCATAAACAAAACAATTGAATTAAATAATAAATTTCATGTAGATTCACATGCAAGTGTATCCACGGCTAAACCAATTTCAAATAGGCCAATAATTAATTATTTTCATATAAAACAAAAACATAAAGAAACAATTGAATTGTTTAATATTTTCAATTGTTTAGTAATTGTACAATGCAAGCAATTGGAATTGTTTAATAGATTTTCCATGAAAAACAAATAGCTACACGACCAACTAACTCCAAATGGACCAATATTGAATTATTTAAAGCCTTCACATGCAAAACCATGTAGACTCATGGCCAAGAATGCATGGTGAGCCCAAAGATTTGCATTATTTATCTTTGATTAATATATAATATAACTTGTTATCTTTTCCCATGCAAACAAAAACACAAAACTTTTCTCCATTATTTCTCTTCAATTACACGGCCATATAGCTTCAAGAGACCAAGTCTTCATTCATTTTTCATATTCAAAACAACTATCAAGAAAAGCTATCAACTTTCTTTCTCAAACACTTAACCAAAATCTCTTCATTTCTTCCTTCTATCTCACGGCTCTACACCCAAAAATATCTTCCAATTACATATATTTTAAAAAAATCATATTTCCTAAATTTAAACATCATTCCAAGCATCTTTCATGTTGTGATCAAGATCAAATTCCATCATCTTCAAGCTTAATTTTTGGATCTAAGTTCTAAGGTTCAAATGTGAAGTTTATGATTCTTCAATTCTTTTTTTTTTTTTTGAAATTCTAAAACCATGTTTGATCTATGGTTATCTTACTCTAGCTTTGAATGTTAATATGTTTGTGTTTGCTTTAGTCTTTAAGAATCACTTGGTGGAGGAAATTAATTCAAAGGATTCTACAAGGAGCTTGGGAAAACTACATACAAGTAAGAGGGAGATTAACCTCATCAACCACTTATGGTGGTGAGGGACATAAAATTTTGTGTGATCGTGTGATTTGTAATTAAGTGTTCTATGTGATTTATTACTTTAATATTATGCATGAACTTGTTAGAAAAGAATTTTGATGCTTAAGGTATAATTGTATGTTATAAATTACAATTGTGATGAAAAGAAAATTTAGTCCAAAGGCCATAAGGCTCACGGCCTTAAAATTTTTCAAAGGGGAAACATGCATGTGTTATTAAACAAACGATGTTTGTAAAGGCTATTGTTACCTAGGAGTTGAATTACACTTAAGTGCGGGTGAGAATTGCGTAGTGTGGGTCACTTGTTGACCTTGGAGGCGTCGAGGAGCGGATAATCCCACATGTGGCCAGTTGATAGCTCCACTGTGTCGTGGTACAGACCGATGCAAACGCACCGACGATCCGGACCGAGACACTATTCCTATTCACGATCTGGTGTAGAATGTCTAGTATAAGCCATGGTGTATATTTTGATAATATTGAAGCACTTGATTTGAGGCTGACGAAATACAGACATATCTTCTAGATCATTCTCTCCGAAATTGAGTTTAGTTCCATGGAGTAAGAAATTAGTTCATTGTGCATGTGCATAGTCAGTCATTATTCTGTTTCAATATATACATGTGTTGTTGAAATTATCTTCTATTTAATGTAATGATTATGTGAGGATATTTATGTCTGTTGTATGCTATAAATGTATAGCATGTTGTATTTACTGTCTTTACACTGCCATGATGGTATTGATGTAGGGGATCTTACCTCTTTGTTATATTATTATGTTTATTTGTATGTTTGATAAAGAGCGTGAAATTAAAGAAGAGGGAGCAAGATCACCTCATTTCTGTCAGGAGTAGTTGTTTGTTGTTGTAATGACGACTCCAGGCTTTCTTGGTTACGTAAAAATAATATTTAGGGGAGACCCGAATGCTTGGCATTATGATATGGATAAAAATCGTATTGTGTATATAGGGGAGATGTCTAGAACCATTAGTAGGACTTATCATGGAGTCCCTACATTTACTTTCAGTGCTTTTATGCATCTACGTTTTTCTATGCCTATAGAATTTTTAAGGAGCACTCGTCGTACTACTTCAACGAAAGATTCAGTTGTTTCTTCTGCACGGACTCCTGTTCGTGGCCCTGCAACCCATCCATGATGGTTATTAGCCGAGGAGCTGGAGGAGGATCCAGAGGAAGATCCGCAGGAGGATCCTGAGGAAGATCCGGAAGAGGATCTAGAGGACCCAGAGGAGAACCCGGATGAGCATTATTCTGATTAGGCATATGTTTTTTTTTTTTATTTTGTTATGTTTGAATAAAAATACATGTATAATTATTTTGGGATTTTCGAGTACTAAGACTTAGTTATATATATGATGTAAATTATTTTGGTGTGGTATATTCTGTAATTTATTTAACTTATTAGTTTTAAATGTCGCAAATATATATATATATATATATATATATATATATATATATAAAAAAAATTTTTTAAAAAAAAAGTACGTATAATATTATTAATATTTATAACTTAGTTATAATTTGGTAATTTTGAAGCCATAAATGTGATACCCTGAAGGGGGTGTTACAGTTGCAAATCCTAAAAATGTCAAATTTCTCCACCAAAATCGAAATTAAATAAAATTATTATGAGAAAAACACAACCCTGAGGGTGTGTTCAATTTGCAAAAAAAAATTACAAAATTGTTGTATATTTGAGCTAAAGTGAACGTAGCCCATAAATTCGGTTAAAGAAAGGAAAATACCTTATCGTAAATGGTATTGTGATTTGTGTAGAATGGTCTTTGCCCCAATTGTTTAATATGTTAAGTTTTGATGATGATAAATATAAGACAAAAAGAATAATGATTATGCTACAAAGATGTGCTTATTGAATCATGCATGATCATGTACTCTATCTAGTTATATTTCACTTAATAATCATATAATGAGATATGTGTCGCATTATTTATATAATATATCCAATAATGCTTTTATGAGTTATAAATGAATTAATATTGGATTTGACTCTATTTAAATAAAAATATGCAAAGTGTTCTTTGTTGCATCCTATATAGAGCATATCCATTAGTAATTGATAAATATTTTATTTGGATATGTCTATGAAAGTATTATATGCATGTTAGACTAACTAAAGTTATACATTTATGAATCATGCATATAAAGATATTGAATTATGAATTTGGACTAACTATATTTATTTAAGTGAGCAATATTTTGTAGGATAGTCCAAGTACTAAGAATGAACATTACAATAAGAAAGCAAAAAATCACAATTATGCTCAACTCAAGAAGAATGCAAAATGATAAGAAGTTTCAAGCATTTGCAAGATTTGAAGAGAATATTTTCTTTGGAAGCTTGGATTACATCAAGAAGCCAAAGGATTGGTCGCGCGAAGATCGAGTCCCAAGTTTCGTCAAGTTTAGCTTATAGGACTTAGATCTTATATAAAAGTAAAAAGGAATCACACTAAACTCAAACAATTTTTTAAAATCTTTATAAGTGTTTCTTAAATGTTTAAATACCCAACAAACTATTTTTGAAAAGTTAGTCTTGGTGGTAGTTCAAACCTTTGAAAAATAGTCAGGTTTATGTTTTATAAAACTGACCTTTGGTCACTCATTTGATCAAATATTTCAAAATATTTTGAATCTTGATCTGAAACTTCTTTCATATGAAAGTAGACTCAATAATCTTTCCAATGAGTGATCATTTGTTTTAAACGGATAAGTATCAAAGAAGTTATGGTCTTTCAAATGTCTTTTGATCAAAAACAGGGGTGGAATAATCGATTATGGAATATCCATAACCGATTATTCACCAATTTAGAAACACAAGCTTCTATTTTTCAAAGACCATAACCAGTTATGACATTTGCATAATCGGTTATTTGCAAAAGTCAGAAACGTAGGCTTCTTTTTACAAAAGACCATAACCGGTTATACTTTTTCCATAACTGGTTATTCACGTGTTTTAAAAAGACCCTGGTTAGGCCATAACCGATTGTGCAATAGTCATAACCGGTTATCTAGAAACTAGAAATAGATTTCCAATGGCTGTAATTGGTATTTAATGTTTCCCAACCACTACCAATGGCTCTAAAATGCATTAGGCTACAAATACAAGTATTTGAGCATCAAAGAAAGGTTAGAAATCAATCTGAAAATCATTGTTGAGCATCAATACGAGCTTTAACTGCCATTTCCATAAAATCTCTGTTTATGAGCTGAAGTGTGAATATTCATATACTCATTGAGCTTCAATTTGCAATATCCACTCTTTTGAAAGTTTATCTTTCTTAAACACTTTGATTTCGTATAAAGATTGTGAGGTATCCTTCTAGAGAAAAGGGTAAGGTATCCCTTAATTGTAAAGAGGATAAGGTATCCCTCCAAATTTGTAAAAGTGTGAGGTATCTCTATTTTGAGACTCAAGCACAAATGGTGAGGCATCCCATAGGTGTGTTGAGTGCTCTGTGTTATAAAGGTTTTCAAGTACTTGTTCAAGCTTGAAGGTTTAATAAAAAATGTCAAGTGGTTTACTTGAGGATTTGACGAAGGCCACAAGTGGCTGGTGGCTGAACCAGGATAAATATTATGTTTGTTTCTCTCAACTCTATCTCATTTACATTTGTGCCTTAATTATATATGCTTGAGTTGAATTTGATATCTAGCTTATTTGCTTGATTTATCCTATAGTCCAAGTGGTATTTGAGAAATATCTAATAGTTATACATTTGTTAAATTTATTCTGCTGCATGTGTTGATTGAAAATATCAAAATGTATAATTTCTCAAAGTTGTTTTAAAAAACTTGTAATCACCCAATTCTCTCTCCTCTTGGGTGATGGTTACCATGACTAACAATTTGGTAAGGTGGACTCAAGGTTGGAGACTCGAGCTTCCAGAGCATCAAACTTGTGATTCATGTCTGCAAATACTCTAGGGCAAGAGCCTTCAGCTGTGTGAAGCTTTCTTTAATGAAATGGGCATTCTTCCACAAAAAGTTCTTCAACATGTTGCAGAGCCTTCGACTGTGAGTGGGTCTTTTGAGTTCCTCAAGGCCGTGTGAAGCTTAGCTTCCCTTAGCAACCACGTGATGATTCAAGATTCGTGGTAGGCATAGGAGCTAGACGAAGTGGTAGCAAAGCTCAAGTGGTGATGCAAGTGTGCGATGAGTGTAGTAGCCCCTCGGGCATGCTCACATTCAACAATTATGGTCTAGGGTTCTTTCAATTTGGGGCCAAACATGAGATTTAGGGTTCTTTGATATCTGAGCTTTAGGCATATGAAATCAAAGTGATTGGAAGGGTATATCATAGATATTACATTGATTTTTAAATTAGAATTGCAAAGAGGAATATCATGTTTTGTTTTTCACAAATTTGAAAAAAAAAAATCCCAAAGAGAGTCTAACAAATAAAAATTTGCAAAACACTCATATTACATGGACATAAACGTTAGACCACATTGATTTATGACTTTGACTTAATTACTTATATGTTAAAATAATAGTAGATGCATGTGGGAAGCCATTGGTGCCACACAATTTTGCAGGCACCAGAGCATTCACCTTAAAATTTTCAATAATGTTTGATAATTTTTCATTAATGAAACGGGCTCTCGTTAATATGTAAGAATGGAATAGAAAGGAATAGAATTTGGAATGAGAAATGATAATAAAGATTCTCTATTATTGTTAGTTAGGGAAGTTTATTAATGCTTAATAGAACAAGGGCAGGAACGGAATTCCACTCATGTGTTCCTCCACAATTCTTTCCTCAGATTTTTGGGAGGAATAAAAGTTAAGAATTTGAGGGGAAGATAGGAGAAATGATTCCCCATATATTCCGTTTTTGTTCCTATGCATTTTAAAACTCCCAAATAAGAGAAATTATTTCCGTTTCTCTCATTCCCTTTCCGTTCTCCTCATTACCTATCATCTAAATATAGTGTAAAATTTTCAATAATTTTGATTAATTGTTACTTAATATGCTACGTCATCCGGGCTCTCTGTTATTCAATTAAGCCAGGCTAAATAACATTTCTCTTCTCTCTTTTTTTATTTGGTTGGAGAAATGATAATAAAGATAGGTTACTCTATTATTGTTAGTTAGGGTGTTATTGGCATGCCTAATATCTAGAAGGGCGGGCAAAAAGTCCACTCAGAAGCATCCCTCCACAATACTCTTTCATAAGATTTTCTTGCACGGAGGCTATTCACCTGTAGCACCAGGGCGACAGGGGATCTCCTTTGAGAGAAATGACCACCAAGTGAGATTACTGGCTCAGAGGGGATTCAAACCTGTGCACTCCAAATAAGGTTTAACTAGTTTTAAGAGTTCTAGATAAGGCTATGCACTTTGCTGGCTAATTACGTTTGTTTGTTTTTTGTTTTTTGTTTTTACTAGAAGCTGATTATGTTTGTTTAATAGATACCGAAAGTGAGTTTAAGGGAAATTATGTTAGTGGTTATTATGCACTAAGTACGTTTTAGACAAAAATAAAGTTTCCTAAGTTCTTCTGATATTGTCTTCTAATCAAAACATAACATTTGTATTACTTTCTAGCCACATCATCCTTCTTTTTTTATTTTCTTAGATTCGGTGTAAACAAGAAAAAAACACATATTATGTATATATTGGTGAGTAACACCATGACTTTCTAAAAAACTTTATCTAAATTTTTTCTTCATATTTCTACTTTGAATAGGGCTATATATAGCCCAAAAAATATAAAGAGCTTATATATATATATATATATATATATATATATATATAAAAGGACGGATCCGAGAAATAAGTTCTTGGGCAAAAAATAAGTAATAAATAAATAATTTTAAATTTACTATATCAATTTCTAATCTTACCTTTTGCATGTGAATGCATAATTTTATTAGCAATTGACATTTACAGGTGAAAGTCTCAAGCATATAGTATGCAAAAAACAAAAAAAAAAGTTTCAAACATATATATTTTTTCATTAAATAACTTATTACTAAATTAACATATATACTTTAGAATTCTCTTGACAAATAACACTAAATTGATGTAATTTAAAATTTTGAGATTAAAATATTGAGAAGAATGAAATAATGTTTCTTTTGTTATAATTCACAATTATAATCAAGTTAGTCTTGGATATCTTAAATATGCATGAAGTTCAATACATTTATTGATATCAAAATTTATTTATGAATTTTTATTTTTAATTATTCATATAATTGTTAATTTGGTGTTTGTAATGCCAAATCTCATTGTTTGGATGCTTTAATCGTGTGCAAGATTCTCTTTTATCTTTATCCTGTCAATTAATGAAAATTCAAAATAATAACAAAAAGTAAGAATGCCCAATTTCTCATTTTGGCCCAGTTTACTTAGAATGTTAATGGTTAAGTCTGCCCAGAATTCCTTAGCCCAATTTCAAGGCAGTAATAAAAAAAAGAAGGAAAGTGAGCATTTAATATGCACTGCAGGAACAGGGTACAAATCGGAGCAAAATCTCTGCAAGTTACTGCTGCAATCATGTGGCACTGTCACTCTTGTCAAATTTTTAAGAAAATTGATTATCTTATATTTTTAAAAAGATTGTAAATATTATTTATGTTTTTTTTAAAAAATATAATTAAATAAAAAAATAATAATAATAATATAATATTAGATAAATTATATAAAATATATATATATATTATTTAATATAAAAATATAAGAGTTAAATTTCCAAACCGTGTCTCGAGTAGCGTACTATAATTTCCAATCCGTTTTCCTTGTTTCTCCTGACTCCTGTGTTGCTGCACGGCTCTTTTTAATTTTGCGTTCTCACACACCGTACGGCCCAACGGCATGTCTTTGTCTCCTGTTTTTTTGCTACATGGCACAGCACACACCTTTCCCTGTTCTTTCTTTTTATAAGCTTGTGCCAGCAACTTTTAGTATTAAGTTTTTATTTATTTATTTATTTATTTATAATTTTTTTATTATTTATAATATATTTTTATCATAAATATATATATTTTTTATATCTTCTTTAATATTATTTATTATCTTATTTTTTTATTATTTTTTTCACTCAATCATTATTATCTACCAAAGGTGTGAATAGTAGTATTTTTAAAAAATAATATATTAACATCATTTTCTTTTATTATTTGAGTTTTAATTAAATTTTGTTCTTAAATTTTATCACAATTCTTCTTTGAATTTGATTGAATTGTGATTTATTTTTTATAAAATTTGAAATTAAACAAAAAAATTTATTTAAGAACATTCCAAAGTAAATAAAAATTTAATTTAAAAATACACATTAATTTTAATAATTTCTATTCATATTTTAATATTTTAGTCTAATAATAAAATATTTAAATAGCACTTTCATACACTCGTCACACTCCCTAACTTGCTTATTATTAGTCCATAACAATTTCTATGCAAAAGAGATGAAAGCGACTAATAAAATAATAAAATAGCCTATCAATTCACATTTTTCATATTCACATATCAAAACAATCTCAAGAATTCAATAATTATATCATAAGCAATCTTCTTGTAGCAGTCCATAGAGTGTGTGTGAGGATTCTCTTTATGGAGTTGACAATAGGTGTACACACACTCTCATAAGAAAATAGGCAATTATGTATAAGCAACAAACAAACATTGATCTTATGATAGGATTACTAAAAAATGAGACTTCCACCACTCTTTCCAAAAGCTTACTTAGGATGAGAACGATTAACGCAAAAGGTTGTAACATGGCTTAGGTTTGGGGCTATATGAAAAAAAATAAAAAATGATTCAAAAAGACTTTCAAGTACATTTAAAGAAAATCTTATTAAATATTTTAGTAGACCACATTTCTCACTTGATGTACTATACAACTTTTCAGATCATCGAATAATAATATTTTTTTTCTTCTTCCTCTTTTTTTGTCTTCTTTTATTTTTTTTAATTTTTGAACTATTTGATAAACAAACACACTCCACTTTGGTATTCTTGCCATTTTTTTTTGAAAACCCAACACGAAAAAAATATTCAAATTTGACATTTAGTATACACTTTGAAGTAAAAAGGGTAAAAAAATCAGTGTATAGGCTATACTCTAATGTGGATAGGCATGAATATGTGGGCATATAAAAAAAAAGGCTACATATGTTTATTTGCTCAAAGTTGGCTATTAGGGGTTTATAATGGAAAGGATTATTTTGAAAGGCTCAAACTTCGATTAACCTTCGTCATATCCCAAGTATATCCACCATCTTATCACAAACCATATAATGATGTTCTCAAAAGAAGTGCCCAATTCAACAGATCAATGAACGCTTATCATAATTTATTGCATTTGTAAGCTCTCAATTCTCTTCAAAACTCACATGAATACTTAAACAAAAGAGTTCTCTAGCTACATGTGTCAAACCACCATCTTAACATAAAACTTGGATGAGTGCATTAGAGGTTTTGTGGATATTTCAGCAAAAATGATTATGGTGGGTTTGGTGAATTCATGAAGATGATTATGAATGAGAATGGGAACACATGTGATAAACATGTTATGCAATTTTTAAAAAAAAAAATTACACATGAAAATATCCCATAGAGTTCTAACAAGCATTTTAAATACTGAATTTGCACCACTAACACCCCTCAACTTGAATGAAACATTGTCCTCAATGTTTAAGACTCAAAATTGAATGGAGTGTAGCTAAAAAGGTTAAAATACACTTGATGAGTGACGTGAGTAGCTCGCTAAGCATCAATGATGATAACCTGAAATGACAAAATGAAACTAACCTGCAAACAAAAACAAACAAAATAACAACAAACAAAAAGGAAAAGAAAGAAAATAAAACAAAACAAATATAAAACAAAATAAATAAAGAAAAACATACGTACATGGTGTGGTCAAGGTTGATAGACCGTATCCACAAGTGGAATGTCTTCTATTTTCGGAACTTACCTATCAATTAGAAGTTCCAGGTGTTGACCATTTATTTACTTTAAAGATCCTACCATCCTTAGGATCCTCTATTTCTATAGCACCATGTGCAAAAACATTCCTCACTACAAAAGGACCAGTCCACCTAGACTAAAGTTTTCATATATGCTAATGGAGTCTAGAATCATATAAGAATCCTCCATCGTTAGGCTTAAACGTTTTTCTCAAAATATTTTTATCATAAAATGCTTGCATTTTAGCCTTATAGATTCTAGCGTTCTCATAAGCATCATTTCTCAACTCCTCTAACTCGGTCAACTGAATTTTTTGAAGCTTACTTGCTTCTCCCATGCCAAAATTGAAATACTTGATGACCTAATAAGCTCGATGCTCGAGCTCCACAAGAAAGTGGCAAGGTTTTCCAAAAACAAGCCTATAAGGTGACATGCCTAAAGGAGTTTTGAAAGTTGTATGGTAGGCCCAAAGTACATCCACTAGTCTCAAAGACCAATCTTTGCGATCCGGGTTGACCATTTTTTCTAAAATTTGCTTAATTTCCCAATTTGCAAGTTCTACCTGTCTACTTGTCTGAGAGTGGTATGCAATAGAGATTATGTATCATCTCATATTTTTTTCATCAAAGCCTCAAAAGAGCGGTTGCAAAAATGTGTGCCTCGGTCACTAATGATAGCACGTGGTGTACCAAATTAAGATAACACATTCTTTTTGAGAAATTTGATTACCGTCCTATTATCATTGCTCTTGCAAGCTGCTACTTCCACCCATTTTGACACATAATCTACTGTCACAATAATATATTGATATCCAAAAGAAGAAGGAAATGGTCCCATAAAATCAATGCCCCAATAATAAAAAATTTTAATCACTAAAATTGGCTTTCAGGGCATCATATTTCGATGGGACATAACTCCTAACTTTTGATAGTTTTCACAAGAAGGACAATAATTGCAGCGATTTTCTTCATTGAAAAGTGCCCCCCACAAACTTGGTAGTGACAAAATTCCAAGACGCTAGCAATCTCTTCATCAAGGATGCAACGCTTTAAATTTGGCCAGGATAGTATTTTAAAAGAAAAGAGTCATCTCAATAGAAATTACGTACCTCAGTCATGAACTTCCTCTTATCCTGAGTACTCCAATCAATTAGTATCTCACCTGTAGCCAAATAATTCACAATAAGAGTAAACCATGGTAGAGAAGTAACAGAAAATAAATGATCATTAGGAAAATCATCTCGGATTGGCAGGTGGTCAGAGGTGTCCTTAAATGTGAGCCTTGAGAGATGGTCAGCCACTACATTCTCCACTCCTTTCTTGTCTTTAATGGTGATGTCAAATTCTTGCAAAAGTAAAATCCACCATATTAGTCGCACCTTAGCCTCCTTCTTTGTCAGAAGCTACTTAAAGGATGCATGATCTATGAAAATAATAATAGGAGAATCAATCAAGTAAGCACGAAACTTATCTAAAGTAAACACTAGAACTAATAACTCTTTTTCAGTAGTAGAATAATTCATTTGAGCACTATTTAGAGTTCTACTAACATAGTAAATGACAAAAGGCTTCCCCTCCCTTCGCTATCCAAGAACAGTACCTACAGCAAAATCACTAGCATCACACATGATCTCGAAAGGTAACACTTGACCTTTTATGAACAACCTGTGTAAGACTTACCCATTTACTATCAGAATTAGGATATATGATTCCTGCATCTAATAGTTTCAACCTATGAAGCACAGACACGGACACTAGACACGACACAGGCACGGATACGGGAATACACCAAATTCAAAAAATTGTAGGACACGGACATAACATATGTGTGTGTGTGTGTGTGTGTGTGTGTGTGTGTGTAATTACAAAATTAAAAAAAAAGATTCATAATTCATTAATATCATTTCTATAAGCTTGAAGATTTATAATGTATTAATATATGTCATATGTACCAATATTTACTACCTTGTAAGCCCTTCCTAAAAAATATGAAACATATTTTCTATTGACGTTTTCTAAAAAATCTCCTAAACTAACTTCTTCTAATATAACTAACTATGTACAAGTACATATGCATCTAAAAAAAATTAACTAGAGGGAATATTGGTATGAGGTAAGTTTCGATGACGACGAATTGGATGGCTTGGTACGAGTAGAGATAGAAGGAGCAGATGAAAATAGTGGTGTGTGAAAAGATAAAACTTAAAAGTCTAATAGTGGCATGTCCAACCCGTGTCCTAGACGTGTTCAAGCATGTCCGAGACGTGTCCAAGTGTGTCTAAACTAAATAATAATAATAATATTTTTAATTAGACACATTCAAATACATAGGACACGTGTGTTGTACATATGTCCCCATGTGTCCGACATAGACACGTGTTCAACACACAGACACGCCACAAAAATGGCCTGTCCATGCTTCATAGGTTTCAGCACTTCATTCTTCACCACTGCTTTCATAGTAGGATTAAGCCTACATTGGGGGTCTTTATGAGGGATAGTTCATTCCTCCAAATTACTGTTATGAGAACAGACCAGAGAACTAACACATTTTATATTAGCAATGCTCCAACCTAAAGCTGACTTATGCTTACTTAGGGTCTAGATTAATTTCTCACTTTGAGACTCAGACAATTCAAATGAGATAATAACAGGAAAAGTATCACCTGGACCAAGGAAAGCATGCTTTAAACCTTTAGGTAAAAGCTTCAATTCAACCTTGGGTGCTTCTACACTTGAAGGAATTTGTTTTTCACCTTTCTCGGGTAACTCCTTAAACTTTGGTTGACATGCTCGAGTACCATAATTTGATTACACCTAAAGAATAATGATTAATGCAGTAGTTGTAGCACAGTTTTAGAGTATTGATTCCACAAAGAGACAAATTAAAAGAATAGCTAAAAGAACAAAGAAACTAAAGAAAAATATTAAATGATTAATAGTAAATAAAAGTTAATTTGAAATACAAATTAAAGTGAAGCAAAGCGACTAACAGAAAAAGTACTCAAATTTGATAAATAGTAAAGCATCAGGAATCCCTTACACAAATTCGGTATTTAAATTATCCTTAATTCATTGAATAACTCAATTGGGAACTCAATTTCTAAAATTCCTAATCAAAAAATATAGATTTATAAACTAAAATTAAACAAAATATAACCCTTTGAAAAATCATTCACCACTTCTAGAATACATAAATTATTATCCCTATTGAGAAAATTCAACGACAACAATATATTCTGGGAGCGATATTGCAACAAAGAAGTAAATTAATATAGATAAATAATTGATCCAAACATAATCCAATAACTAAACCATTCAATAGAAAAAGCATAACTAAATGATTATTCGGAGAAGAAAATATCAACAATGAATTAAAAATGATAAAACAATGGAGTTTTAGTAATTGAAAATTAAATACATAAATTGAAAATATCATCTAGTGTGCAAGTTCATCCCTAGCCTTACTTGATAATTTAGTTCTCCATACTATGATGATAGGCAAATAAATTCTAGAGAAAAAGTCTTTAAGTCTGCTGTCTCTAAGCGTCCTCTACCCTTTTCTTGCATTGTGTCACTATTATCCTCTTTGTCTATTAATAAGAAATTTTACCTAACAGGAGTATATCTTGCATAAATTATCCTTAATTGGTTCCCAAATAAAGAAAAGATATAGATTGAACTTATGAAACTAAATTTAGGAAACTCGATCTCCTTAATTGGTCTCCAAATAATAATGAAAATATTGATTAGATTTAGGAAACCAATTTTAAGAAACTTAATCTACTTTTATTGAAGGCTGTCAGATTTTCATCCTTTTCTCTCTTTATTTGTTGTGGGTCTAAGTCTTGATTTCTTTATTCAATTAAATTTGTTGTCAAATTGTCATTATTTTGTCTGATTTTTTTAACAGATTTCTTACAATTATCACAATAATTAAATTAATGAATTCTTTAAATAAATAAATCAATAATATTATAAAATCACTAAAATCAAATATAATGAGATATAATAATACTTATTTTTATAAAATAAATAAAAAAGACATTATTACCCTTCTAAAGGCCGTGACTGAGAAATAGGAAGCTACGACCTTCTCTGTCTCTTTTTGCATTAAACTTCAACATGAAACGGGGCTTGCTTTCATTTGACTTTGGTTGATTTGGAAATGACACTCCATTCAAGTGCACGCAAGCACATGTGCATACATTCTAGAAATCATCCACAAACAGAAACAATAGATCAAAGTCACCCTCACAATAGCAACAACTGATCAATCCAAATAGAAATACTCCTCTAACCACATACATCTCTGCCAACTCTCATTATAATTACACAACCATTAACAAAGAAGTTCAACTGAACCCCAACATCTTCACCATCAAGTCCTCCCACTGTACAAACTCACCAGCCCATGAAACCTATAGCTACCACCACTTTCTTCTAACTGGAGCCACCACCAGAACCTCTTAACCACCACCAACATCGGCCAAACCCAAATCCCAACCCATGAGCTCCACCTTGCCGTCTAGGTCACACCATGGCTGACAACCCTCTATGCCACCACCAAATTAGAACCACTAACCCCTCACCACGATTTTAACTGCATTTTCATGCCTGAACCACCGTCACCCTAGTTGTCGATGACCCGCAACCCAATCACCCCCAAACTGAGCCACACCACGCGGATTCCAATCGCAAGAGCCACGATACCACCAGCATTTGTCACCATCCACCACGACCAACGAATCCATATCCACATCCCTTAACCACCGTGCCCTACATGGTCGAACCATCCGCAGCCCACCATCAACAAACCCAGATCAAAAGGTAAGGTAACTCGTTGCCTAGGCGACGCCACCCTTAAACTCGGTCGCCAGAGTCACGACGTCACCACTGTCATCAAGACTAAGACCCAGTTGCTGCTTCTCGCACCAAGAACCAGAACTCATATTTTCATTCTCCTATTTCCTTTTTGTTTATTATTTTTTTAATATAATTTTTGCTTATTTATTTTGCTTTTGTTTTAGGGAAAAGAGTATAGAGATGAGATATTCTGATATGCACACAGACCGACTACATTAGATTTATATATAAGAGAGAAAAAGTTGGAGAGAAAAAAAAAGGGGTCTCACTAAACTCATTTATCACAAAAAATCATCTTCTCTCTCTAACGTTTTCTCTCTTGTGTGTAAATATGACGTGGTAGGTCTGTGTGCATACAAGAATATCTCGTATAGAGACTTCTTAAACTTTGATCCTTTTGCAAATGACCACCATGAGCTTTAAAATATTCTTAATTAGTCTTTAAACTTTAATTAATGTCTCAATAGATCCTTATGTTTAATTTGGATTCCTTAATTCACTAAAGATAATACTGCATGACATCATTTTATTTGTATTAACATTAATTAAGAACTATTTCATTAATTTATTTATTAAAGTTTAATTTTAAATATATTTTCATCCTTACAAATATAGATAAGATGTTGTTACATAATATCATCATTAATGAATTAACAAATTCAAATTAAACAAAAGGATCTATTGGGACATTAATTAAAGTTTAGGGACTAATTGAAAATATTTTAAAGTTCATGGTGGTGATTTGTAAAAATGTTAAAGTTTAGGAGGGTTGCATCACTTGCATACTCTTTTCCCTTAGTTTTATTTTGGGTTTAAGTTGTTCGGGGCTGCATCTTGAGCCAGCTAATACCCATTAGTTAGTTTTTTGTATTGCCATATTTTGATTTAGGGTCATGATATTTTGTGATCTAAAAAAGGAAATAGATAAAGATAAAAATAAATAAAATAAAATCATAAAATCCAATTAGTAGTTTTTCTTAAAAGAAAAATAAAAAAAAAAAAAAAAATAAAAAACCAAAAATAAATTTATTTTGAAAAGGTTAAGATAAATATTTTCAAAATTATTAAAATGTGTACAACTAACTTAAGGTAATGTTCATAGAACGAGTAGTATAGGGTGCTAATATTTTTCCTACTCATAATCGACTCCTGAATCTAATCTCGTTTTTAAAAGACCATTTTTCATGATAAAAGGGTTTTACCAATGTTTTCCCAACTTAAAATAAACTTTTGTGGTGACTTTATTGTCAAAAAAATTTCACCAACTCATCGCAATCCTGATTACGACAAATGGTATCTATCGCAACCAAGATCTCAATGAGGTCTATATAACTTGAAAGGACTAAAATGAGTTAAAGACTTATTTGTACCTTTTAAACTCTAAATTTATAGATTCCAAATTTAAAGTTATGATATTTTATCAAATAATGAATGATTAAATTTATTCTATTATTTTTATTATATATGTTGAATAAAACTGAGTACAAAATAAGGAAAAAATTAAAGTGTTTTAGAAAAATGTATATCAAGGTATTTCATATATTCCTGTTCACTTATCGTTGGGGATCCAAATCTTACTTGCTGAAACTGTACTTGTAGAATTACATTTTCAAAACCTTTAGAGAAAGAGATCACATTCTATCTTAGGGTCGGGGAGAGAAAGATTCCAGCCTTCTTCTCAACTGAGGCAACAAACAATTGAGTAGAAAGTCTGGCTGTGCGCGAAGAAGGACTTCGATCATTAGTTAAATTTCACGAGTTATTGAGGTTAATTCAATCGAACATTAGGTTCGGAGCTTAGAGCACACCAAGCACAAGCTATTTCTTTTCTACTTCCTACGAGATTTGAAAGAAAGGTCTTTGTCCTAACCTTTCTTGTCTTCAAGTAGTGTCTATTTATGGTCGGTTTCAGGGGAAGGAAAAGCCTCAGTGTACCAAACATATTCATTAGGTTCAAGGGCTGAAAGGGACAGATTCCCTATTAGGTTCAAGGACGAGTACAGAAAGTCAAAGTCAAAGTTAAAGTCCCAAAGAACGAGTTTAGCCACTTCCTTTGCTATTAATAGGACATCTAGATGAAGGGTCATTGCACTTTGTAACATCCTAATACTAATATCCTAGTATATTTGGAATATATTCGGTCGCATCTACATGAAGCAATTGATGGATGGGCCAAGGCCAACAAGAGCCATGTTTGCATTTGATGAGCCTGACTAGTAGCAGCAACCAGGTTATGTCTGTGCTGTGACTTTATATGAACCGTGTCAGAATGAGCATCAAATCAACCAAAAGTTCTCAGCTTCTTTCTTAAGTGCTTCAGTTCGACGTGATCTATCGCAGACGGTTTTGAATCA
Source organism: Ormosia semicastrata (assembly GCA_029884595.1). Lineage (NCBI taxonomy): Eukaryota > Viridiplantae > Streptophyta > Magnoliopsida > Fabales > Fabaceae > Ormosia > Ormosia semicastrata. The sequence continues at coordinate 103,751,798 of JAQQTO010000063.1, forward strand.
GACTCTTCCCCTACTTTCCACGCATCATGAGCGGATTCACCTTTCTCCCTCTGCAACTCCAGCCAATTAGTCATCTGAATCTTAGAATGTGCTAATGGTTAAGGGTCCGCCTAAGCTTTCTCGATCAATAGAGCTGTCAAATTTCCCCTCTCCTTAATCTATGTTGCCTTTTGAATCCCTTCATCTGATCCTGTAGTGAGGAGTTTGCATTTCAGAACCTGCAGCTATCTCCAAACTAAGCCTTCAAAAGATTCAAGTGGTTACAAAATCCTCCAATGGGGAGGTCAAATTGACTCTTAGTCTTCCTCTCTCTTTCTTTCCTCTTCTTCCTTCTTCTTCCTCTTCTTTTATTTCTTTCATTTCCTTCATCACTTGCCCTACTGATTTAAGGGTAGGGGAATCCCTATTATTAGCACTTAGAATCGATGATTTCGCGCACCCACCCAGGCACTGGAGAAGGCTTCTGATTTGGAATGATCACCTAAACCTAGAGTAGCAAATTTTTTATCTCTCCCTCACCCACAGCAATGGTTATCCCCGTTATCACCTGAATCCTACTTCTTCCATGGAAAATGGGAAATGTCAAATTCGGAAGGCGGGGTAAACGGAATGAAGTACATAGAGCCTCATGATAGTCCTTATCCGTGTGTACCGATCCCACCTTCACAGCACAAAATCCCTTTTTTCCTTTAGGGTACAGTAAGATTCGAACCAGATGGAATCAAAATCCTTTGTATTGGTTTTGGGCCATAAATGTGGTAGAGAAGGGTTGCGCTTGAACCTTCAGTATGTGTAAACCTGTTTGCACGCCTCTTATGGAATGAGATCAAATTGAAACTATTAATATGGATAGAAATGGCATGGAAGCAAACGAACTAGGAAAGCAATATGGAAAGCGAGGCTAGGAGCAGGTAAGGGATAGGACTCTGATTCCCCGGCTAAGGTACTTCCATTCCTTACATATGCTGCTACATGCCTTCGTCACATGCTCTCATGCCCGGTCCAAAACGTTATATCTTACCATGATTGGTGGGAACGTGGTTTCTCATGATAATAGGGGTTAAATTGTCCACTCGGGGTGGAAGGTGCATGCTGCTGAAACTTCTTAAGGATATGCTGCTTCCACCCAACCAGTCGGTCTTAGCCCATATGCTAATTGAAAAGTGTTCACACACCAAATGGCTAATAAGTTGTAGGATTTGGATCAAATGGCACAGTATATCATGCATTTGGGGTGGTATCCGCTCAAACTATTGATGGAATTAGGTCAACTGGTGAACCTCAAATTAACTTCCAAGAATTGAGATAGGCAAAGTTCCCTCACCCTAGTAGCAAAATTGAATCAGAAAGCAAGACAAAATAGCTCTGAATGATCTAGAAAGAACTTCCCTTGAATCAACTGCTATTGAGATTAGCTGTGGGACTTCGGTGCCTTAAGCGGAAGAGGGGATTTCTTTCTCTTTCTGGCTGCTACGCTCCTTTCTTCTTCTTTTTTTCTATCTCTGAAGTGAGTGAAGTCAAGCTAGTGTCAGCAAATCAAACAAAAGCAATACACATAAATTCTCGTCATTTAGAAAGACGATAGAGATTCTGTTCCAATGCTTTAATTAAGAATTCAAAGAGTAACCTATAAGAAAAAATGATAGGAATACCCGAAGCATAGCTCTATTAGAACTTACCTCACTGACTTTAACTTCCTATCAGCTTCGAACCAAAAGGAAGTGAGATGGAATCAAGAAGAGATCTAGTATTATGCAATTTTTCTAAGAAAGTCATTTCAGTCATTGATTGACTGCTAATCCCACTTCTTAGGAGTAATTATTTGTTTATTTATTTTTCCATAAATTTTCTAGCAATTAAGCTTCCACAAAGTATTTAAATTATAAATTTTGCTGCCCGAAAAGTATTTTTGGCAGATATTATCACCGAAAACACAACAATTGTCATTGGAAAAAGATCATTATACACTCCTTTTAGGGGTATATACATTATTGATACCCTTTTTAAAGGTGTCAAATTTAGTAAAAGAAAGTGATTGAAAAAAATAAGTATAATGAATGATATTAAGAAGAGTATGAAAAAATATGTATGCACTGTTAATAGTTATAATATCAAAAATGATTGTTGTTGGACTAAAATCCGCCAAAAAAGGTCACTGATAATTTACATTTTTCTTGTAGTGAGGGATTCATATTAATTTTAAATCTATATATCTATATAAAATTGCTTTCATAAATAATTAATAGTATAAAATGTTTGTTAACTTTTAAAGGGAAACTTATAGTGAAAAAGAAATGTTATATTCTCTTAATAAATTCTCCTATCATCCTCTTAATTACTTAAAGTATAAAGTAATAAATGAAAATAAAAAATATTTAATATCTTAAAAATAAAAAAGACATTTAATGCCTTAATCTTTATGCAATTAAAGTTAAACGTAAACCGGAGTTGGCTGCTACTTGACAATGATTGAAGCATTCCACTTGTTCATTATAATAAGAGTTTAATTTTATATACTATTAGTGTAAAACTTTTTACACTAATTATCCAATCTTATATTAATACATTATTTAATGAGTTTAATTATGTCAACAATTGCATGAATTATCAAACTTTTTAATGATTTGATAATATATTATTAGATGTAAATTGAAAATATCTTTATAATGATAGTGTATCAAAATTAAATTCTATCATAAATGTCAATTTTTTTATTTAAAGTATTTGACTCATAAAATGAAGGATTTTCCCAAATATTATAAATTTAGAGTTTAATTTTTTATTACTAAATGTTAATTATTAAATTATTAGTGTTATAATGTTCAATTTTAGTAAACACATAACTTTAAGAATGTAAACCCCCTAGGTTGAAAACCCAAATCAATGATGAGATCTGGACATATGATACACAAGCAGAAGGATAAAACTTGAAAATTATTGTTAGCAATTCTAGACCACGATTTAAGATCTTGTCCCATGAATCAACCCGACACGCATCCAACTAGAGTCCATTGTTGATACCTTAGCGAGAATTCATGGTACACTATTGAGATCTCATCACAATGGATGTCGGATCACGGCATTGGGTAACAACAATATTACCACAAGATTTATGCAATAGATAAATCCTATGAGTATCTGTAACTACCAAATCATGATCTTGCATAATAAGAACACCCATGACCGCCTTTGACTATTCATAATTACAGTATCAATATTTTAATTTTATAGGGATCCTCTGCAATTATTAAGGGAACATATCTCCCTATCCAACCTATATAAATTTCAGACTCAATTACCTCTAACAGGTATCTAATGCTCTTTAGCATAAACCCTAATTGTGCACGACATAACTTGAGCGTTGGAGTGTCTTTGCAGGTACCAATCCCCCCCAGTTTCAACATGTTCCACTGCTACGCAAGGAGGAAAACACCAGTTCATGCCTATTCAAGTATGTGTCAGTATCCACTACTGAACATTGTCCCCGTCTGTGGGAAATCTTAAATTCCTATTCCCACTCAATCATGACGTACACGAGGTAGAACTCAAGGAGAGGAGATGTTGTGCCAACCTCCGTAAGCCAAAGGCGAGGATGAGCTGCGCACGATCCTCCTCATCTTATCCCACCACCAGTTGTTGAAACCTCCACCGCAAGGAACCAAGAGCCCAACACTAGGCATCTACGCGATGGGCATGAAATCTCGCTTTCTAAGGAAAGCCCTTATCCATCGCGCAAGACCTCTGTGAGGGATCTACTTGGTCCCCGCGTGAATGGAACGTATGATAATGGGCCCAGAATCCCAATGCACTAGTGCCTGGGACCCAAGAATGAAGAAGTTGATGATCGTGTGTGCCGTCTAAAGGGAACAATTCAATCCAATGCATCCAGAAACCATCTCATGGATTTAATGCAACAGCAAGTGGCAGTGCTGGAAGAGCAGCATCGAAGATTAGAAAATCTGGAATGATCTGTGCAAGAAGGTCAACCCTGAAGGTGACCCTTAGATGGTTCGTAACCTTAACATAAGGATTTGTTTGGCAAGACCTCAGACAACATTTATTGCTCCACTACACTACCACCAACGAACAACACAGATCTATTGAATCTTTCTCCGAGATTCACTAAGGGTGTGACGAACCCTTTTTACGAATACCTTAAGAGGTTCAATATAACTTGTATTAATTTGGAGAACCTCGATGAAAGGATTGCTCTCCAGTATGCCATAAGCAGACTCTGGAGTGACTCATAGGTTTTCCAGTCTTTGGCGAAGAGAAAGCCAGAAAACATGGAAGAATATCGCCAGCGGTCCCAAAAGTATATAAATTTGGAGGGGGTTACTAAGGCTAAGAGGAGCCTGGAGAAGAGTGAGCCCTTTCACCATAAAGGTAACCAGAACGCCTCTCAGCCTTGGAACTCCTCTAAGGACGATCCACCCCGAGCCAAGTACTCTAGCTACACTCCTTTGAACATTCCACCCACAACAATTCTAAGAGAAGTGTTTAAGACCAAGTTCTGGAGTATTAAAAGGCTAGCTCCTCTAAAGAAACAAGCGCAGAAGGATCATACCAAGCATTGTTCATGGTACACGAGCTACGACCATGACACTGAAGATTGTTTCCAACTTCGTGCACCAATGAGTCCCTAATTAGGGCAGGACAACTAGATTGGTACATCAGCCATGTCCAAAACAATGGACGCCGTAGAGGACATAGTGAAAGAAGGCGCAGCCCTCAGTGGAGCCCGTCCATGACCCAAAGAAGAAGGACCCAAAGCCCTATGAAAAGATCCTGGAGTCCACCTAGCCGTGATACTGATAATTGGCAGGATCAGAACTGGGACGCTCCGTCTGAAGACAATGACGACTGTCGTGCCCAGCCCAATCAAACCATACACACTATTGCTGGTGGTTTCACTGGCATTGGGTCGTCCAATGGTGCCTGGAAGAAAACGCTCAAGATACCGGTGTTGAGTATCTCCCACTCTGTACCCAAATCACGGGCTGAAGATTGGAAGACGCCCTCTATCTCCTTTTTAAATGATGACTACGGTGGAATTATCTCAGTTCATGATGACCTGCTGGTTATCTCGGGAATAATCTCTGTTGCTGAGGTTCGACGCATCTTCGTTGACCAAGGGAGCTCAGTAGATATTATATTCATGGACTTGTACCCAAAGTTAGAAGTTCCATGCTTAGAGCTGATTCCTTATTATGGCGAGCTTACCGATTTTACTAGTGAAAAGATCACTCTGGCAAGTTATTTTGAGACTTACCAGACCTTGGGAAGCACTAAGCTCTTTAGGACTGTCAAGGTGAAGTTTCTAGTCATGGACTTCCCCTCAGCGTATAACATCATCGTGGGTCGTCTAGCTCTGAATGCACTTGGCGCCATGGTATCTACTACCCACTTAGCCATGAAATTCCTCAGCAAGAATAATGAGGTCGTCACGGTCAAGGAGGATTAGATCATGGAGCGTAAATGCTACAACAAGAGCCTCAAGATCATTCGGACACCCAAGAAAGTGGAAGCCATAACATCTTACCCAATCTTGGACCAAGTCAACATCCTCGTGAATGAGTTAGATGTCCAAGAGGAAATTCGGGGTACCAAACTCCAGTCGAAGGGTGAACTACAGCCCTTCCAACTTGGTGTCAAGCCTGATCAAGTCACTAAGATTAAAGGAAATTTGGAGGAAGAAGAGAGGTGTCAGCTGATTGAGTTCTTAGAGAAAAAGAAAGACCTCTTCGTCTGGACGTCCTCCGACATGCCTGGGCTTGAACCTGCCTTCATCTACCATCGCCTATCCATAAAGAAATATGTGAGGCCTGTCTCCCAGAAGAAAAGAAAAGTCAGGCAGGAAAGACAGCTGGTCATTAAAGAACAGGTCAAGGATTTGCTCAGTGCTGACTTCATCAGGTAGATAGCTTACACAATTTGGCTATCTAACGTAGTCCTAGTGAAGAAATCCAATGGGAAGTAGAATATGTGCATGGATTACACGGACTTAAACAAAGCCTTCCCTAAGGATCCGTATCTGCTCTCCAACATAGATAATCTGGTTAACAATTCCTCTAGGTTCCATTTGTTGTCTTTCATGGGCGCATACTCCGGGTGTAATTAGATCCCAATGTATCCCAGAGATGAAGACAAGACCTCTTTCATCACTGATAAGGCGAGCTACTACTACAGGGTTATGACCTTTGGACTGAAAAATGCAAAAGCCACCTAGCAGAGAATGATGAATAAGGTCTTTGAGGGCCAAGTGAGAAAAATGCTAGAAGTATATATTGATGACATGATAATGAAGACCCCTTAGGTTGGATCACACATTATGGACATCGAAGAGGTATCTGCACAACTCTGAAAACATAACATGAGGCTCAATCCGGAAAAGTGCTCCTTCAGGGTCCAAGCTGGAAAGTTCTTGGGTTTTATGCTGACTCACTGCAGGATCGAGGCGAACCCAGACAAATGTCAAGCGGTGCTCAACATGCACAGCCCATAGAGTATTAAGGAAGTGCAACAACTGACAGGCCAGATTACAGCCCCTACATGTGTCCTTGTTAAAGTTGCTCATAAATCTCTTCCCTTCTTCAATTTGCTCAAAAAAGGGAAATGATTTTGGGTAGACTCAGGAGTGTGAGGATGCCTTTACCTCTTTGAAGAACCTTTTGTCGTTTTCCCCCATACTGATAAGATCGAAACCCGGTGAGACATTATACTTGTGCCTCTCAATTCACGAAGAGGCCATAAATTCAGTACTAATCCGAGAGACAGTGGAGGGGCAAAAGCCGATCTACTTCGTGAATAAGGTGTTACAGGGCCCAAAGCTCCGCTACTAGAAAATTGAAAAGGTTGAACCCTTTTCGCTAACACACACCACCAAATTATTTGAGAAAAGGAATCTATAAAGGCCACTATAGAGGCCAAATTCTTCGTCAATAGCGATGTCCCCTTCAGGAAATAAACACGTTATCTGAACACTGGTGATGTGATTCTTGACAAACGTAGTAAAATTCTATCAATTAGAATATTTATTTTAGGGTTTTCACTCTTTTAACGTACATGATTAAATTATTATTTTGTTCTTATAATTTTTACTTATTTTTAATTTAATTTTTACAATTATTTTTTAAAATAAGTTTTTATACTTATAAACGTTTTAAAAATAATTCATATTATCAATTTTTATTATAATATTGATATAATATCATTAATTAATTAACTTAGTAAGTATTCTTTTATCTAATACTTGATACATATTCTTTTAAATACTTATTTTTTTTTATAAAACATCTAATAAGTGCTTACTTATTTTAGTAAGTGCTCCTGCAAATATTCTTTTTCGTCTGAATATATGTTTATTTGTTAGGTAGATGTTTTTATATTCTTTTAATCTTTATAAAATATTTAGTAATGACTAAATTGATAATATTATAATGTAAATTAATAGTAAGCAGTGCTTTAAAACATTTATTAGTGCAAAGACTAATTTAAAATGAATAAATTTAAAAACTAAATTAAAAAAAAGAAAAAAATTAGGGATTAAGATTTTAATTTAACCTTCATGATATTTTTCTATATCAAAGCATTAGCTTATTCGTTTATTTCCGGGGATTTCAGCCAATGTCCATCACACGTTCCAAAAGAAATTGGTAGCAGTTGGAAATTTCTGCTAAGACAAAGAGGTGTGTTTGGTATGTAAAGAATGGATGGAAAGGAAATGAAAAGAGGGAGGAACGGGTCGATTTTTTATTTGATAGAGATGAAATCAATAAAAAAGAAGGGATGAAATTCTCATAGGTCCCACAATATTCCATCCCTCCCTTCTTGGAAGGAATGGGAGAGGAAGGAAAAAAGTGAGTGGGTTTCATATATTTTTATTCATCTCAATACTGTTAACATATATATATATATATATATTTAATGAAACTAAACAAAGAGAAAAAAGAGATGTTTTCTTTCCATTCAGTGATACCAAAGAAAGAAAGTAATAATTATCGCACACTTGTTGTTCTATATATATATATATATATATATATATATGTGTGTGGATTAATAAATATTTATGTTTTATTAGACTATCTTTTACGTGCTGATCGATAAATTTTTACATATTAGAATATTATATTTATAAAAATTATTGTGTCCTCAAATAACATCAAAAGAACATATTCTCGTTTCATTCATCAACATTCAATTCAATGATTGACCAAAAGAGAATTTTTACTTCCTTCTTTTTCCTTTCTATTGTGTATCTTCTTTTCCCTTCCTATCTTTCTTACCAAATAAAGCTTAAGGTACGGGCTGTGGTCTCATTTATATTTAGATTAGATTAGATAGCCTCGTACGAAATGGAAATGTAGTTGACTCCAAGTGCTCCTCATATTCTGTGTGTTCTCAGCCTCAACTGCAATAAGTTGAGTTCGATTCTTCTAAACAATTCTTATAGCAGATCTATGAAAAATCGTTATAACTGATGAAACCCACTATGTGGAGGAAAAAACAAAAATTGGCCTCAAATGGAAAAAGTAAATAATTTCATTGCCAAAACAGTTAACTACCTATTCCAAGCATCGAAACTATGGATGCAAGATTGGATGCATAACACTGAATCAATCGCAGAATGAAAAGCAAAAACAGAGGCTTCTGAAATTCAGTATTCTTGTAACTAAAACGCAAGCCAAATAACAGAAACACTTTCATCCTTAATAGTTGCCAGATTCGATGCAATTTACCCACCAATTCAATTGAGGTCCGTGCGGCCATATATGCGTTTGGTTTTTCAGCCGCGCGTTGCTCTGTTCTTCGGGTCCATCTTGGAGCAGCCATGGACCTTGTTCGAAGGGTTTTCATCAGAGGTGGAAAAGGAAAACAAACGAGCGAGAAATTCGATCATGGTCTCAAACATCATTCTCTTCACCGATTTCCTCCGAGCAGGAATCACTGTTGCATTGATCTTGCGGTTGCGCTGGTCCTTGAGCTGTGTCTCTGACTTAGTATGCATCTTCACCAACTTCTGTTGCTCTTCCTCGGCCAAAGCAACCGTGGTTTGCCAACTGAATTGAGCTTCGATGGTTTTTCCACCTGAGGCTCTCTCTCTCTCTCTCTCTGTTTTGTTTCTCACTCTGTTTTTCTTTCTTTGTTCTTCTTACTAAACGTGTGCATGTATATATAGCAGTCTAGCATACTATGTTTCCCTAAGTAGAACAGCTGGCTAGTGGGGAGTTACATGGGCAGACAATGTTTCGGTAAGTAGAACAGCTGGCTATTGCGGAGTTACATGGGCCCAAACAATAGGGAAAATGTTTTGTATTTAATTTTTATATGTATATTATATTTATATTGTATATTAATATAAGAAAAATATTAATTTTTTTATATGTGATTGTAATATTTTTATAAAATATAAAATATATTTATAAGTAAATTAAAAATATTAAATATATAAAAATGAAACAAATAACATGAATGAAACAATAAGGGGAAGATTACAAAGAAACAACTTAAGCCGTCAACGCCCATAGTCACTTACTCACTTTTATTGTTTGGCTATAAAATGACTCTCGTTAAAAATTTAAAATAGTATTTTTCTTTTATAAAAAATAGAATATTTAATACATTAAAAATTAAAAAAATTATATTTTTATGTTATATTTTTTTTATTTTAAATTTTAAAGGCATTTGTTAAAATTATTCTTAATTTGACAAGATGAACAAGTTTGATGTGGAAATCTACGAAGGAGACTCACTGCGATTTGAGTGGTGCGGTATTACATCGTCGAGTGTGAGAATGCAGAAAAAATCAGATGAAATTTTCGGCCGGTCACTTTGACAGCCTTTGTATTTTCCACTTTTGCATTTAAAACTGTGGTTGATTATGCTTTTTGTCATTGTCGATTATTTTGGTCATGCCGTTGACCGGTGAGTAGTCATATAATTTGGATAAGAAGTTAATTCGGTAAGAAAGTTGGATTCATGGCTCAGTAGTCCAATTGCACATTAAGCAGTTAAGCTGAAAATTTTGGAAAAGTAATAATTTTTTTAAAAGAATATTATATAAAAAATATATCATATGAAAAAAAATATTAATAATGTAATTAAATTATAAATGACGATTATCTAATTATAAAATTTTTGAAATTAAATTTCTTAAATAATAATATAAATTAATAAATTGATAACATTATTCAAAAAGAATATATGTTCTAATAATAAAATGTATTTCATCCAAAAAAATTTTAAGTACTATATTTAAATCTTACAAATTGTTTTATTGAAGCTTAAAATATTTAAAAAATAAAAATCAAGTTCAAACCATCTAACTGAGTACAGGTCATTTGAGTTTGATTGAGTTATTAAAAAATCCTTTGTAACAAAGAATTAAACTAACCCAGAGGCTAAGTCTCAAGTTTCAGTCGGATTAGCTAGTTCGTACAACTGTATGTTTGGACAATTTTTGCACTCGACTTTTCATTTTTTTGCTTTTTAACCTTCTGTGGAGCATCGGTTATTAGTTTAGTTTAGTTATTTGTACATCTTTATTTTTTATACTAAATTTTTATGTTTTTTTCTTTGAATGAAAATAATATACACTTCTTAATATTTATTTTCTCTTATTCTTTTTCTGAAAAAATGTGTAAAGTTTTGATTAAAAAAATGAACAAATAACATTTGTCTAATTAATTATGGCTAATTGTCAATGGTGCAGTATATATGGTAGATTCGTGAAGCAGATAGTATGCCTCTGAAGAGGGGAATAAATGATTTTCAAAAAGTGCCGTTAATGAATTTTAGGTGGAGGGGAACTGGCTTTTGTCAAATTCGGGAGATAGTCGAATTCCAGAGGACGTGAAAATATCAGTTGAGTTACAATTAATTACATGGTGAGATACTATTGGATGACATATGTATAAGGAATAATTATCAGCAAGAAACAACTTCATAATTGACTTTGTAATAATATCATAATACATATGTTTTCCAAAAAATTTTATAATCACAAATTAGATTATGTGTTTATTTACAAAGTTTGATTCTCAATATCAATTTGAGAAAGAAAATTACTTCATCTTGAAATTATGGACCAGATTTAATATCTTAAAGGAATTCCAATGATGATTTCTAATTCAATATAGTTATGCAAATTCAAAATCGAATGTTTATGCGTATTATTTAACTTAGTAAAAAATAAGTTTGAAAATAAGAGAGGTTTTGTCTCCGATAAATAAGAAAACGCAAATGCAAATAAGTTAAGTATAAATGACAAAGATTAAAGTGTATTTGAAATAAATGTAACAAATAATATAAATTACATAAAATAAAAGCATAAAGTAAAACAATTCAAAGTAAATGTAATGAAAAGTAGATGTGCAAGTATGTAAATTGTAAGAAAGTAAAAAAAAATAATTAAAAGAAATCACATGATCTTCAAAGAATACTCGATCGAGAGTAGAAAAAAGTTTTGTAATAAAGTAAAATAACTGAAATTAAATGAATTGAAGATAAACTTGCATTGAATTTGTAAATTGTATAGAAATGAAAGTGGATGGAAACATACTGAATTAGACTTACACTGTATTGCTCGAGAAGTCAAGGACGTGGAGCATTTTAAGTAACAAGTGTTTGTGAGTAATGAATTTTCAACCCCTAAATGTTTCCATTCTCTTGATATTTATAAACTTCTTAAGTAACTACTATTTTTACAAGATCTTGACATGTGTCTGAAACAAAGATAATTACTAAATAATTGACAATCTTTGTTTAATAATCACCAAATCCTTGTCAGCGATCCTTGTACTACAAGTAACTGCTTAATCTCAACCATCAATCCTTGTGTTGTCCTGATCTAACATCTGCAACTACTGTTAACTTCTAATTTAAATTCAAAAATCTACATTTTTGAATTTAAACTTGAATCTTCAATCACTTTCTGATTTTCTACCTAGTCGAGATCTTTTATTCTTTTTCAAAAATTTGCTAAGTGTAGCTACTTTTCAAATTTTAATTTTGATTTTGAATCAAAATCTTAATACCTATTATGAAGCAAAAATGACCTCAATTTCATAAAGACAAAATTTTTTAGTTTCCATTATAACAACAACTGCTGAAGTTTTCGATCTCTAGGTCCCATTCGAAATTCTTAATTATGAAATCGAAAGTAACATCTTCATTATCATATCGAAACTAACACTAGTTTTATAATCTAGTATCCTTTGATGACAAATGAAATCGATTTCTCTTGTCAACTCCCAAATCGAACAACGCCAACTTAATGACTTTGTTTACCCTTGATTTTAATTAGAATTATGGAGTCACAAAGTAACCTTTTGATTACTTAATTGAAATTATTAAATAAAAAAGGTGTTATTTTTTCACTAACAGATGCCCCCCAATATTTATTCTCAAAGTATTGAGAGATAAATATTTTATTCTTTCTAAGCATTCCTTTTTTATTATAACTGAATTTACATTTTAAATCATTCTGTCAGTTGAGTCATACAAGTAAGTGAAAGGTCAGATGACAAAATATGTAATTTTGTCTCAAATCTCCACTAATCTCTTCAGGTACTATGTGGTCATTCATCTACTATCCAACTGCCTTCACTTTTTTGGGGAGTTACAAAGTTAATTATGAGTCATAATGGACAAAATGGCTTTAGTCGTACTCTCATCACGTCACATTAAATGGGGTGTACACGTTTTTCCATCCCTCTCCTTTTAGTTACTTTTGAAAATTTCCTATTTAAAGGGCTTCAAAGGTCTGCTTTTCCTTCTCCTACACGCTCATTGATCCTTCTTTTATTTGTTTTTTTCTTTTTGTAATGACATTTAAAATTTCGATCTCTTTTGAATTGAAATTATAGTCTTTATAATGAAATTTTTATTTCATGAATGGTTGGTCTATATAATTTTAAGTACTTATCGTTTATCGAAGCAATTCTTTCTCTGGAACTAACATTTATAATCGAATAGGTGTTCCCTGAGAAAATGTTTTTGATTTGATATGGTCCTTCCCAATTTGGGGATCATGTTCCAAATAACTTCGATTTTTTCTCCATAGATAAAATAACCTTCCAAACTAAATCACCTAAGTTAAACTATTTTCTCTTAACTCGAAGATCATAAAATTTGGCAATCTTTTCTTTTTGTCGAATCAAATTTTCAAGAGCAAATAACCTTTTTACATCCAAGTGATTTAACTCATTGAACATTAGATCCTAATAGTCTTGAGTAGGGATCTCATTTTGTCATTATAATCTAATTGATTGAAGATTAATTTCGATTGGTAAGACAGTATCATGACCATAAACTAAATGATATGTCGTAGTACCAATAGCTTCCTTAAGAGAATTTTGATAAGGCCATAGAACTTGGTTCAAAGTCTTATGCCAACTCCTTGGCTTTCGACCAACATGTTTCTTAATTAAACCAATTAAAACCTTATTGGCCGCTTCAACCTGCCTATTAACTTGAGCGTAATAAGGAGTCGAAGTAAGTAACTTAATATTTCTCGATTTAGCTAACTTAGAAATATAAGAACCAGTAAATACAGTACCTTGGTCAATAATTAAAATTTGAGGAAGACTAAATCTATGTATGATGTTTTCTTCGAAAAAGTTAATAATGTCTTGTTGCACAACATCCTTCAAAAGGATTGCCTCGACCCATTTAGTAAAATAATTGATAGCAACTAATATGTACTTATGCCCTTTACAAGATGGTGGATGAATCTGGCCTATAAGATCGAGAGCCCACCCTCGAAATGGCCAAGGTTTTATAATCGAATGCAAATCACTCGTAGGAACATGTTGTACATTCCCATGTTGTTTACATTCTTCACAGGATTTAGCATACAAATGAGAGTCTTTGGCCATTGTAGGCTAATAGACCCTCTGTCTGTGCAATACCCACTTTATCTTTTCACCAGCTTAATGAGCACCACAAATACCTTCATGTACTTCTGCTAAGGCTGTAAATGCCTCTTTTTCACCCAAACACGTCAATAAATTTCCATATACTGACTTTTTGTAAAGTGAATAATCAATTATTACATAATGCAAAGCTCTGTATTTTAATTTTCTTTCTACTGCTGTATTTGGATTTTGTAAATAATTAACAATCAACTTTCTCCAATCAGAATCATCCATGTCTTCGATCTAACATACTTCCAAATCTTCGAATGGGTAAAACTTTTCTCTAATTTCGATTAACTTAGACAAAGTTAAACTCGAAACCTTGTAACCTGAAGCAATTTGAGCCAACTCGTTGGCTTCATAGCTTTCTTCCCTCATAATATGTTGCAAAATAACCTCATCGAATTCACATAATAATCTTGCTACAAAAGCAAAATATTTAAACAGGTTTTGACTAATGCACTTATATTCTCGAGTTAATTTTTTAATGATTAGTTGGGAGTCACCCAAAACTTTAATATTTTCGGCCTTAAGTGAGATTAAAGTTTGCAAGCCAGCAATCAAGGCCTTATACTCAGCTTCATTATTCAAATATTCGTGTTTTAATTCGAATAAAAACTTGGTTGGAGTTCCAATAGGTGAAACAATCAAAACACCAAGACTAACACCTCCACTATTTCTTGATCCATCGAAATACAACTTCCATGGTTTTAAACCCACCTAGTTAATATTAATTTTTTCGATGTCAACGCAAGGATGATCAGTCAAAAAATCTGCCAATACATAGCCTTTCATAGCCTTTAATGGCACATAATTTAAAGAAAATTTAGTTAAGGCTAGAGCCCATTTTCCTACTCTACCATGCAAGATAGGCTTGGATAACATGTATTTTATTATATCGGTCTTTGAAAAGACAAGCACATCATGTGGCATTAAATAGCACTTTAACTTAGTACAAGAGAAATACAAAGCTAAACACAACTTCTCGTCTGCACTATATCTCGTTTCAGCATCTATCAACATTTTACTAATATAGTAAATGGCTATTTCGATTCCATTCTCATCTTCCCGGGCCAACATGCACCCAATGGTTCCATTCGATGCTGATATATATAACTTCAAGGGACGTCCAGGCATTGGAGGCATCATTACTAGAGGATTAGCCAAACGTTGCTTGATTTGATCAAAAGTCTCTTGATGTTCTTCTTCCCATCGAAATTCTTCTTCAGTTTTAAGCTTCAAAAGTAAAGATAAGACTTTAGTCTTTCTAGACAGATTTGAAATAAACCTTCTCAAGAAGTTAATCTTCCTAGCAAAGACTGGAGCTGCTTCTTATTCAAAGGAGGTGATGCTTCCAAAATAGCCTTAGCCTTGTTCTGATCAACCTTTACTCCTTTCTTCTAAACCAGGAATCCAAGAAAATTTCTTGTAGAAACATCAAAAGCAAATTTAATAGGATTCATTTTTAATCTATGTTTCCTCATTCTTTTGAACAATTGCCTCAAATTCGAGAGATACTCCAGATCTGATTTTGATTTTACTATGAAATCATCGATGTAAACCTCTATGAATTTACCAATGATATCATGAAAAATGGTATTCATGGCTCTTTGATATGTGGCTCCAACATTCTTCAATCCAAATGGCATGACTACCCATTAGTAAGTACTAATTGCCCTAGGGCATCAAAAAGCTGTCTTCGATGCATCCTCCCTTACAATAAAAATCTAATTATACCTAGAATGGTCATCCATAAAACTTAGGATTTCATGGCCTGAAGCTGAGTCAATCAATATATCAGCAATTGGCATAGGATATTCATCTTTAAGAGTAGCAGAATTTAAATCTCAAAAATCTATGCATACTCTTAACTTACCATTCTTTTTATAACGAGAATGACATTAGAAATCTAGTTAACATACTTGGTAGTTCGAATAAACTTAGCTTTTAATAAACTTTCAATTTCTTCTTTGATCTTTAAGACTACTTCAGGGGCAAATCTTCTTGGAGTTTGCTTGATTGATCTTTGACCTGCTCGAATTGGCAGTCTATACTCTATCAAATCTCGACTGAGTCCAGGCATTTTCTCATATTCCCATGCAAAAAAATCTTTATATTCTTCGAGCAAATGAATTAACTTATACTTGAAAATAGAATTTATTAAACTACTTATGAAAGTAGGTTTCCTTATTACATCACTTCCTAGATTGATCTCCTCTAAAGGATCTTGTACCTCTATTCATTTAACCTCAGATAGAGGGGTCTATTCGAATCCCAAAGAAGAATTATCATAAATACAATTCAAGTTAGCACCTTCGATGGTACCAAATTTCTTAGCCATACAGGTTGAGATTTGAGTCACATGACTTGAAAGTGTACTGTTTGGGCAATTCTTAGCCATATAGGATGAAATTCGAGCCATTTGGCTTTTAAGTTTCGACATTTATATTACAACTTGAGGCCGAATATACTCAGCCTAGAATGTTAAACAGGCGCCTATAAGCCCTGGAATCATTACAATTTTTAAGCTAAAATGAGTCAGCTTTTGGTACTATTGAAAAACCTGTTGGGGTGAGAGCCACCATCTCGACTCCTTTATTGTCCAAAGCCTTCGAATCCCAAATCCAGAATGGTCTGACCTTTGGCACGTTGTCGCGACTGATATCGTGGCAAAATAGTAACTCACAGGATTTTTAAAATGAAAAATAGAGTCGCCACCAATTTTATTTAAATTAGGAAAATTTGAAAAACCTTTATTCGAAAATAGTCTTTGAAACCAGATTAGATTTGGGAGTTGGTTATGTATAAAGAATGGTGGAGACTTAATCCCACAGCACCCCTAACACACTCATCCTAAGAGGGTATCTTAAGTCAATTGTGCAAAACTTAATAATCTTAAAAAATATTTATTTTACTCCTCTTAAAAATATTGTATATATATTTTTTAATAAAAAAATAAATTATGAAAATTTAATTTTTGACTTAACGAAATAAGAGTTCCACTCCAACGTATTCTCAAGTGCAATGAGGAACTCAAAGTCATGTAGTTTTCTAGAAAATATTGTAGATTTGTTGATTTTAATTAAAAAATAATTTAATTTTTTGACTTTTAGAAAATTTGAATTAACAAGTCGTCACAGCTTAGTTAATCCTGTTAAGGTTTGAATGGGTGAAACTCGATATCATGCTAGAGACATCACCAATTGATTATCAAGTTTATTGTAATTAATTTAAAAAAAAAGGGTTTTGATGGAAGTTGATGGTGGGTTCAAGATGGATGGTTAATGGTTATTTGAGATGGTGGCTGTAAATTGATGGGTGGTGAGGTGATTCACAGTTTGGGAAGGGAGTTTAGACGTGATTGGTGGTGTTTATGGGGGTAGTAATGGAGGTTGATGGTGGTTGTAGCAAGGTGGTTGGGAAGGTGAGATGAAGATAGTGAAGTGGAAGGTTGAAGGTGGTGGTTGATGGTGGAGAACTGGTTCTCCGAAAAATTGTTCCCAGCCTCTTGAAAATGGTCCCCGATAAATGTTCAACCCCATTTTTTTCATTTTTGTTTTCCCCTCTTGTAGGCAGAAAGAAAATTCTGCAACGCCAAGGCAATCAATTTAGGTAGCAGATAGAGTGGCTGGGGCTTTCTAGCTCAGTTTCCATTTCCATGAGTTTTCCTTGGATTGAAACTTTCTCCCAACTTTCAATCTCTGCCAGTTTACCATTTTTGCACATCTCCTTTTACATTGAGCTTTGAGTTTTCAGAGAGAGATAACGTAACAAATGTAACAAGCTGCCTTCATTCATTCTCCTTTTTTTTAAACAAAAATTGGATCTTTTTATTATTATTATTTGTTATTATTATTATTATTTTATTTATTTATTTTTTTAATTTGTTTTCTTTTTTTGGAGTTTTTATATTATTTTTTTGGAGTCTGGTCAAAATTGAGTGTTCACAGTTGCCTATATTTACTTATTTCTTACTAGATAAAAAGAAAAATTGTAGTTTTTCATATTATCGTCGTAAGAAACGAGTAAAGACATGAACTCTAATTTTGACCGGCAAAACATAAGATGATAAAATGCAAAACAATGCAAGAACAATAAAAGGAATTTAAAATGCAAGGAGTTGATGTGTTCAAGAGTAAATGACAAGAATTTAAAATGCATGGAACCGATGAGCTCAAAAATAAATGACAGAAATTAAAATGCAATGAGTTAATGCGTTCAAGAGTAAAGGACAAGAATTTAAAATGCATGGAGCCGATGAGCTCAAAAATAAATGATAAAAATTTAAATGACAGGAGTCAATGGTTCAAAAGTAAATGACAGAAATTGAAATAACAGAAGTCGATGCGCTAAAAAATAAATGACAGAAATTAAAATACAAGGAGTCGATGCGCTCAGAAGAAAGATAGAAATTTAGATGACAAGAGCCAATGCGCTCAAAAGTAAATGACAGGAATTTAAAATTGTTAGCAATGACAACCATCACCCAAGAGGGGGCTGAATTAGGTGATTACAAATCTTCAAAGCAACTTTGAGAAATTATGCATTTTGATATTTTCAATCAACACATGCAGCGGAATAAGTCTAATAAAGATACAACTATTATAAATTACTCAAATACAACTTTGATTATGAGATAAATCAAGCAAATAAGCTAGATATCAAGTTCTTATAATTAAAACATCAAGATGACAAGATGTGTAATAGATAAATATACTACACCAAATACTGAAATTAAAGAGTGTATGGAAGAGAGAATCAAACTCAAGAATTTATCTTAGTTTAGCCACCAACCGCTTGTGGCCTACATCCAGTCCCCAAACTTACCTTGAGATTTTCTTCACTATCTCCTAGACTTCATGGGTGCTAGGAAAATCTTTGTACAAACAATAGTACTCCTCACACCTTGGGATACCTCACCCTTGTGCTAGAACCTCTAACTTTTCATACTTCACGAGTGCTTGAAAAAACCTTTACATTCAAGAGTACTCACAATACTTTTGGGATGCCTCACCCTTTGTGTTTGAGTCTCGCTACAAGGGATACCTCACCCTTTTCTCTCTTGAGGAATACCTCACTCTCTTACAATAATTTCAAGATGAAGAGAAAGATTAGAAACTCTCAAAAGAGTAGATATACAACTTGAAAAACAAAGGAATAGAAGGATTTTACAATAAAGAACTCAAAATATGATTTTGATGATTCAAGGGTCAAATCAAGTATTCAAGAGTTGTAAAAGCTTCAAATATCACTTATATATAGAGCCTAAGTGATAAAATAGTCGTTGATAGTCTTTAGAAATGATTTTTTTTTATGAAAACTAGCCATTTATAGCCGTT
Organism: Ormosia semicastrata; assembly: GCA_029884595.1. NCBI lineage: Eukaryota > Viridiplantae > Streptophyta > Magnoliopsida > Fabales > Fabaceae > Ormosia > Ormosia semicastrata. Next base: position 103,771,053 of record JAQQTO010000063.1, read on the forward strand.
AGGAACACTTCTGGGCACGTGGTAATTGATTACATGGATGTTGTAATCAATTACATGGCCTCTTCCAGAGTTATAATCGATTACAGGACTTATGTAATCAATTACATGCACTCTGGTATTGAAAACTGACTTTAAATGGTCATAACTTATTCATTTCTTATCCGTTTAAAGCAAATGACCACTCATTAGAAAAATCTTTGAGTCTATTTTCAAATAAGATTTTCAGGACAAAACGCAAAGTATTTTAAAAGTTATGATCAAAAGAGTAACCAAATGTCAGCTTTTCAAAACTCAAACTTGACTATTTTTCATAGTTTAAAGCAAATAGTCATAACTTCTTCATTTCTTATCCATTTAAAGGAAATGACCACTCATTGGAAAGATGTTTCAGTATATTTTTAAATGAAATAGTTTCAGGATGAAACTCAAAGTATTGTGAAAGTTATGATTAAAAGAGTAACCAAATATTAACTTTTCAAAACTCAAACTTGACTTTTTTTCATAGTTTTGAACTAATACCATGACTAGCTTTTCAAAATATGTTTATTGGAAATTTTAGCATGTAAGAACCATTTTTAAAGATTTAAAAACATATTTAAGCTCTTTTCTTATAAAACCTCTATCTTTACATAGGAGAAAGCCTAAAAAAATATATCAATTCTAGTCCTTAGGCTTCTTAATGTAATCCAAGCTTCTACAAATTTCTTCTCTTCAAATCTTGCAAATGTTTGGAACATCTTATCATTCCCATTCTTCTTGAGTTGAGCATAATTGTGATTTTTTCCTTTCTTGTTACAATGCTCACTCTTGGTACTTGAACTATCCTACAAAGTATTACTCACTTAAAATAAACATAGTTAGTCCAAATTCATAATTTAATATCTTCATATGCATGATTCATAAATGTATAACTCTACTTAGTCTAAGATACACATAAAACTTTCATAGACACATCCAAGTAAGATATTTATCAATTACTAATAGATATGCTCTATATAGGATGCAACAAAGAACATTTTTTGCACATTTTCATTCAAATAGAGTCAAATCTAATATTAATTTAATACAGCTCATATAACATATTATTAGATATATTCTATAAAAGATGCTATAAAGAATATGCATGATTCTTATATGAAATATTATAAGATGGAGTACATGATCATGTATGATCCAATATAATCTATTAAGTACATCTATGTAACATGATCAATATCCTTTTGTAATGCATTTGTCATCATCAAAACATAACACATTAAATCATTAGGGTAACTACAAAAATGCATGGAAAAAACTCATGCAGTAGGCCTTGAGCCAGAAGAACTCATGCAGTAGGCCTTGAGCCAGAAAACTTTATGCAGTGGGTTTTGCGCCAGAAAAAACTCATTCAGTGGGCCTTGAGCCAGAAAACTTTATGCAATGGGCCTTGATCCCAAGAACTCATGCAGTGGGCCTTGAGCCAAAAAACTTTATGCAGTGGGTTTTGCGCCAGAAAAAATTCATGCAGTGGGCCTTGAGCCAGAAAACTTTATGCAATGGGCCTTGATCCCAAGAACTCATGCAGTGGGCCTTGAGCCAAAAAACTTTATGCTGTGAGCCTTGAGCCAAAAAAAAAACTCATGCAGTGGGCCTTGAGTTAGAAAACTTTATGCAGTGAGCCTTGAGCCCAAGAACTGAATGTACTTGAGAAAAACAGTTTTACCAAAGCGTTGAACCAAACGCTTCTTAGAAAACTTTGACCAACCAAACCCACATTCAAAGGGGATCTTTGTCAATCTCAGGTTGTTCAAATTTCTCTTCATTGGATATGGCATGCGTAGAAGCTTGTGATTTTTTTCCTCTAAAGGTTTTTATTTCTACCAAACACACTTCAATTTGGATCATCTATTGAGGATGTCATTCCCTTTATCAATTGAAACCTTAGGTTTCCTTTGGCTTGACTTGTTCAACAAGAGGTTATCATTAGATGGTTAAATTGTACTATTGTACTCATGTTCACCCATCCTGAAGCATCATATACCAAATATCCATAGATTCAAAAGTACAACAGGAAAGAGATTTACTAACTGAGTAACTTTTTGACTGATTTTGGGAGTATGACTACACAAAAGGCATTTACAAAGGATAAAAACAAAATAAATAGAATAGCAAGAAAGCCAAAAGGTTTTTGCCCCAATATGGATGTGATTGATCCTTACTCGACAACTAGACATCATGACCATTGTTTTATCAGGTATCTATAAAAATCTACCCCCGTGTAGGATATCAAATGAATTTGACTCAGGGTATGTCATTTGTGAACAAAGTTGCCCCAATGTAGGCCATTTGACAACAAAAGTTTCCCCTAATGTGAGATAATTAAGAAAAAAAAATTTTGCCCCAGTGTATGCCACGAAGTTTCCCTAGTGTATGGCCAAATCAAACTAAAAAATTGCACCGTTTTAGAGTCAAATCGAGCAGGGTAGAAACTTGTTCTAGTATAAGGTCAAATTGAACTAAAGAAAAATTTGCCTCAATTTAGGCCATATCGAGCTAGAGAAAAAAAATTGTCCCAGTGTAGGGTCGAATTAAACAGGGTAGAAATTTACCCCAGTGTAAGTCTCTTTTCTCTTTTTTTTTTTTTTGCCCTAACTTTTGCTTAGACCGCCTTTGCGGGTTTTTAACCTAACGAGCTTTTTTTTAAGAGCCTTGAACTAGATACTTGTATGATCATAACCTTTTATTTCAAAATTAAAACTTATGAAAATAAAGACAATCATTCATTAATCAAAATGGACTTTTCAGGGATTGCAACGTGGCCAAGGTTAGTGGTTATGAAATGAAAGATATAAGGTTCAAACAAGTATTTAAGGGTTCGATAGGACCAAGGATCCTTGTTCAAAATTAAACTTTATCAATTGCCTTTACGCTTTCAAACACACTTTTCTCTTATTGTTCTCCATTTCTTCCTTTTTTCTTTTCATTTCAATTATTCACCTTTGCTATGACATTTCTCATTTCATTTTCTTTCTTCTTTCTTTCCTTTTCCTCTCTTTTTTTGTTTTGTTTTTGTTTTTTTATTTTTAAATTTTACTTTCTGTCTCTTTCACTTTTTCTTCCTTTTCTCTTTTTTCATTATACTTCAAAATAGTCATCATGACAATTAACCTTGGTTTTGTGCTATCCCCTAGTGTAGGGTGATCCTTGTCTAGGGTTTATTAAAAAAAACTTTCAAGCTCAAAAAGGGACAATGAGAGATAATAAAAAGATGAATTCTTGTGAAGGATAAAGAAAGATTATCAATCTTCATTTCAAATCTTGATTGCTCATTTTCAAAAATTTTAATATAATGCACACCAAGTGATTACTTCTTTGCTCCATTTTATTTTTCTTTTTGATTCATTTTTCTTTCTTTTATTTTTTTTTATTTTTTTGCAAATGACACCTGCACACGTAGACCTTATGACTACTAACATCTATCAAAGCAAAGATTGTCAAGAATTGGAGTCCAATGGGGCCTTAAAATAAAGAAGACATTGAGTAAAAGAAAGAAGATAAATGACAAGAAAGACCATGAAAAGGAAAGGAAGCAAGATATGCTTGAATCCATGCAAAATCATTACATTAATACTTTAAGAAAGTTAACATAAATTGAGCATCGCAAAAGTCTAAGATGATAATCACATCAATTAACACCTCAGATCACCAATTATTCAAAGGTTTCAAGTTGCTAGAGGGAGATTGGTGTAGACAGGACTAGTTGGGATATATGGACGCGGCAAGTTGGCTTAGTATGAGATCTAGTGAGTTGAATGAGCGGGTGGAGGCACTTGATAAGAAGGGTAATGATTTGGGTTATATGGAGGGGCTCGGTAGGCAGGGTAAGATAGTGGATAAAAGGTTTGGTTTTGCACGTAGCTCACTTCCAGCTCCTTTTTCTTAGGGAAAAACTCCTTGAAATCACTTTCATCATTGTTAGTTAGCAATTTGCCAGATTTTACCAGAATTTCAATCCTCTCCCTAGCGACTATTAATTCAGCAAAGTCTAGATAAGCAACATCCATCATTGTTTCAATATAAGGAGCTCTCAGAGTCCCTAGAAAATATAAGCACATTTTTGTCAACGTCAATGGTGGTTGCACTTGTCCTACGAGAGCTCCCCATCTCTGGGTATACTACTTGAAGGCTTTCTCATTTTTCTTTTGCATTGAGCTTAATTGGTCTCGGGTAGGAGCTGTATCTACGTTGAACTGATACTGTCCCTTGAACAGGTTTGCCCAGTCATCCCAAGAAGAGATTTTGGAAAGGTCTTATTGGATATACTATTCCAAAGCAGGCCCAGTCAAACTTTTATGGAAGAAACTAACAAGGAACTTCTAATCCTTTGACCAAACTGACATTTTGGTAACATAGGTTTTCATATGGAAAAAAGGGTTGGTGCTCGAGTCATATTTGTCGAATCCTGGAACCTTAAAGTCCTTGGGGATGACAATGTTAGCTGTAGGACATAACTCTTCTATCCCAATGGGACCGTAGGTGCTAGAACCCTTGATTGTTTTGATTTGTTCTTCCATTCTTTCCATCCATTCTTCTTCCATCTTATCCTTTTGAATTGCCGTATAACCACTCCCAATAGAAAATCTTGTTGTCACCGAGATGGATATATGTGGTTGTTCCCATGTGAATTCAGCATTACTATGAACCTTATTTTGAGTATCCTTTGAAGAACGATACCCTTCTCCGATAAGAATCACTAGCGGTGTAGTATTCGAGGTTCTTCCCACAACAGGCATCTCAGTGGTGATTCCAGGGTTTGTCCTCATGAAAGTGATAGTAGGCAGATGCAGATGTGCCTCAGTCACTCATGTGCTTCCGGTCGCCCCAATCAAGGTAAGAGTCTTCCTCATGGCCAATAACATTTCTTCCATTCTTTTATGAGATTCTGTCATTTCATCCATCCTCCCTTTAACCTCATCAACTTACATACTCAAGTTTCTGCCTTCGCTCTCAACTACCATTACTGCAAGCCTTGCTCGAGCCCTTGTGTTGTGAACTCGGGTTTGGTTGGTGTCTTCTTTCCTAGGCCGCGCAATGGTTCCTTTTGTTTGATTTATCAAAACAAAATAACATTAGACAAAGAATAAGATGAAATGAATGATATGCATGAGAAGCATAAGATGAAATGAATTTTATTATGAAAACATTTTCTCTTCTTTCCCTTTTTTTTTTATAAAAAAAATGCTAGGAATGCCATGAAAATGCAAGATGATGTATTTTTTTCTTCTTTTTTTTGAATGCTAGAAATGCTATGAAAATATAAAATAATATTTTTTAATACTAGAAATGTCATGAAAATGCAAGATAATTTTTTTCGAATGCTAGGAATGCAATGAAAATGCTAGATGATGTTTTTATTTTTAATAATGTTAGGAATGCCATGAAAATGTAAAATGATGTATCTTTTTTCTCTTCTTCTTAATGCTGATTTTTTTTAAATGAAATAATGAATGACATGAGGAATAAATTTATTTTTTTTGTTAGGAATGAAAATGTAAGATGATATTTTTTTTATGTTGATTTTTTTTAAGAAAAAAAAAGGCAGGAATGAATGACATGAGGAAGAGATAAAGAAGAAGTATGCTCCTTTTGTGCCCTAGTGAGATTGCCTTAAACTTAGGGATTTTATATCCAAAGGATCTGTGGGTCCTTCTAATTCGTGAGAACTTTCATTGGGTAAATCTTCTATTCTAAAGGCCTCTAGAGTTAAGTCTCATTTCAGAATGTTGACCACAAATAGTGGGTAAACCACTAGGCATGGGACATTCGTGAAAAAGACACACTCTAGATAAGGTTTTCGTGATGACCAAATAAGATGTACATCCAAAATGCCTACCACTACGCAACCTCTACCTAACTTAGGCTTCACTCAGACCCAGGTACAAGACCCCACTCTGATGTGTGTGATAAACATATAGGTGTCGTGGGTGTAGGGAGCATACAAACTTTCATGATCCTAAAGGCTACCCATACCCTGCAAAACAAAGTAGACACAAAATAAACTCCAAAAGTTTTCTACCCTACAGTTTACATAATAAAACAATTAACAATAATAATAATTATAAATCATTAAATATAAAAAGAAAGAAAAAGAAAAAAGGTAAAACAAACATATAAAGATCACAAAAAACGTGCACAACTAACTTTTATAGGCTTGACTCTCAAGTATCCCCAGTGGAGTCACCATCTGTCGCGACCGATATTGCGGCGAAATAGCAACTCACAGGATTTTTAAAATGGAAAATGGAGTCGCCACCAATTTTATTTAAATTAGGAAAAATTAGAAAACTTTTATTAGAAAATAGTCTTTGAAACCAGATTTGATTCAAGAATCAGTTATGTATAAGGAATGGTGAAAACTTAATCCTACAGCATCCCTAACACACCCGTCCTAAGACGGTACCTTAAGTCAATTGTGCAAAACTTAATAATCTCAAAATATATTTATTTTATTCCTCTTAAAAATATTGTATATATTTTTTTAATAAAAAAAACAAATTGTAAAAATTTAATTTTTGATTTGACGGAATAAGAGTTCTACTCCTACGTATCCTCAAGTGCAACGAGGAACTCAAAGTCACATAGTTTTCTAAAAAATATTGTAGGTTGATTGATTTTAATTAAAAAATAATTTAATTTTTTGACTTTTAGAAAATTTGAATGAATAAGTCGTCACGGCTTAGTTAATCCTGTTAATGTTTGAATGGGTGAAGTTCGGCGTCAAGTTAGAGACATCACCAATTGATTATCAAGTTTCTTGCAATTAATTTAAATAAAAAGGGTTTTGATGGAAGTTGATGGTGGGTTCAAGATGGATGGTTAATGGTTGTTTGAGATGGTGGTCGAAAATGGAGATGGTGGCTATAAATTGATGGGTGGTGTGGTGGTTCACAGTTTGGGAGGGGAGTTTGGATGTGATTGGTGTTTATGGGGTAGTAATGGAGGTTGATGGTGGTTGTAACAAGGTGGTTGGCAATGTGAGATGAAGATGGTGAAGTGGAAGGTTGAAGGTGGTGGTTGATGGTGGAGAACTAGTTCTCCGAAAAATTGTTCCCAACCTCTTGAAAACGGTTCCCTAAAAATGTTCAACCCTTTTTTTTCATTTTCGTTCTCCCCTCTTGTAGGCAGAAACAAAATTCTGCAACCTTAAGGCAATCAATTTAGGTAGCAGATAGAGTAGTTGGGGCTTTCTAGCTCAGTTTCAATTTCCATAAGTTTTCCTTGGATTAAGACTTTCTCTCAGCCTTCAATCTCTGCCAGTTTACCATTTTTGCACATCTCCTTTTATATTGACCTTTGAGTTTATAGAGAGAGATAACGTAACAAATGTAACAAGTTGCCTTCATTCATTCTTCTTTTTTTTATAATGAAAATCATTTTTTTTGTTTTTTGTTTTTTTTTGGAGTTTTTATGTTTTTTTTGGAGACCGATCAAAATTGGGTGTTCACATATGTAAATCTACAAATCTGCATGGTTTTAATTGACATGACACAGATTGTCATTAGCCTCCACCATTTCCAGTTCCCCTAACTGGTTCCATAGAAACATCTGCTGATGAACAGTCAAAGGTACAACCCCCACTGCATGTATCCATTCTCTTCTAGCAAAAGGTTATAGCTAGCTTTGGAAGGGACCACAATAAACAAAGTTGACCTCGTGACTAAGGCCACTTTGATGTCCAAAGCAATAGCACCCTCTAAAGTTGAAGACTACTATTAGAGTCTATCACCACCATATTGTGTGGCAACAAGTCAGCCTCAAACTTGCCAAATTTTATCAGCAAATTCTTAGGCAAAAGATTAATGGCAGCTCCCTCATCTATCAGCACCTTACCCACTAGTTTACCATTTACTGTTGCCTTAATAAATAGTGGGCGCAAATGATTGTTCATTTCGAGGGAAGAGATGTTGAAGATTGCAGAATTGTCCATTACTTCGACTGTGTCTTCTTCGACCATGTACCAACTGGTTTCTTCTAAATCATCTTCGAAATCCTTTCCCTGGTCCACTTCCTACTCACCTGAAATGGAAAAATTATAAGGGAGGAGAGATACCACATTGACACCAAAAATGGTATCGAGGTCATCCTTCAATCCTTATTCGAATGAATCTATAATAAGGTCCTCGTTCATTGGACTTGGAGGTTTTTATTTTTTCTGTTTTTAAGGGTGGTCCTTGGACCACCTGGGCAAAAGTTCTTTGTCGCTGTTGTAGCTTGGCTAATGCCTATTGTTATAGTTGCTATTGTCGAAGCCTCTGTGCCTTGTGCTATTGAGACTTTGAAAGATATGGGGTTAAGCCATGGTTCGAGCTTGAACCTTCTCCTCGAAGCCAAGTGTTTGACTTCCCACTAAAGGGATTCATCCCATACTCAAACTTTGGCCAGAATGGCCTATTCTAGAATTTGTAAGGTTGTGGATTGTTCCTCACCCATTGATTAGGAGCCACATTGAAAGGGGGCACCCTGGTCTTCCCTTTCCTGGCCCTCTCATGGTCCTGTGCTACCATCGCATTGTGGTTCATAGGTTGATTATTGATATTAATTGAGCCTATTGCAGGGGTCTTTGCCTTTTGCTTCTGCTTCAAAGCTTTCTGGTAAGACTTGGCAGCCAGTCTGTTGAAGATAGCACTGCATCTTGGGCAGAGAGAGACTTCCCTCTCATCTTCTTTCTTCCTCAGGAGGAATTCAACTAAAGTTTCCCCAGCCTTGGGAAATACTTCCTCTTCATTAGCTTTGAACGCATCAAGACTATTGTTGTTGATGACAGGAGAATATTCCCCCACGTCGACCATATTGACTTTTGTAAAGCCCATTGGTTCTATATAACTGGCATTCACCTCGAACGGGTTAACATTAACCTTCATCTTGTTTTTTCCTCCAAATTTGAATCTTCCTTCCTGGATTGCTTTCTGAATAAGATCCCTAAAACAAATGCAATTATTAGTCGAATGTCCATATCTATTATAATATTTGTAATATTTTCAATCCTTTATTTCTTCAAGTGAAGGGAATTAATGTTTATCAGGAAGTTTAATCTGTTTATCTTTCAACAAGACATCAAAGATTAAAATAGCCTTTAAAATTTCAAAAGCATAAGTAGGCCTATTAGGGGATTTCATATTATCTTTAGTTCGATTAGGCATTAAAGAAGAACAAATATAAGGAGAACCAGACTTTAATTCTGCTATATTAACCTCATTCTCCTCATCTTCTTCTGCCTCATCTATTTCGACATAGACTATTTTATTTTCTTTCGATTGAGTTAAGTATTTTTCTTAAACATCAGGGGTTTCAACATAAATGACTTTTTCTTTTCTAAGGTTTTTCTTAAACCTTTCCTTTTCAAGTTTTAGTTGCTCAATTTGCCTTACTTTATCTGCCAACTGAGACATATCTAAGAGTTGCTGGTTTATGAGTTTCTTTTGAATCGAATAATCTAAACCACCTGCAACCATCTTGACTACCTTAGACCTAGGTATGACCGTGAAACACCTGGCCTTCATTTGCCTAAATCTGGCTAAGTAATCATCAATGGACTCTCCATTGCCTCTCCTGATGTTAAACAAATCCACGAGACTCACTTTAGTCCCTCCTCTGAAGAACTAGTTGTGAAAGTTTCTTTCCAACTGGTTCCATAAGTGGATCGAATTTGGAGGGAGAGTTGTGAACCAAGTAAAGGCGTTTTTAGTTAACAAATTGGGGAAATATTTCATTTTTAAATATTCATTTGAGGCTGCTTTCCCAACTTCGATTGTATATTGAGCTATATGTTCGACTGTGGATTCTCCACTTTCCCCAACAAATTTGCTAGAGATTTTGGGTGCTTTACATCTTCTGGGTAATTCTGCCTGGTAGATGAATTCAGGGAAAGCTGATACAAAATAAGGACGATTTGCATATCTCACATTAAAGTCATACTTGTTAAGCACTTATTCAACTGCTTGTGAGTGGGTGTGTGATTTCTTTTTTGTTGGTTACAATGCGTATGTTATTACTTAGCTATTAGTTTAATTATTATTCAAGCCCTGAGTAATGTAAAGAGGAATAAGATGAAATGATTTTTCATATATTTAAGTGTTGTTGGTACAATTATATATATACAAGTGTGTGCTCTTGTTCTAGCGTATATATGAGCTAAGAAAAATAATTCAAAATATAAAATACAAGATAACTTTAATAATAATAATATCATGTAAAGTGTGGGATACAAGCGTAGTTTTATTCTTAAGATTGACTTAATATTGGAACACCATGAGAAATCCTAACAACTGGGGGCATTTTACGCTCTTGTGACCTCAGCTTCTCCTACCTCATCACTCAATTTCCACATCAGAGAACTGAGTTGAGGGCAATTGTTTTGAACCAAGATCTCGGAACTCGAATCCAGTAGAAGCAGAGCGTGTTACATGGCCAATGTCTACCTTGGCCCATCACGACCCAAAAACGCTTTTCAGCCCAACTTCTAGATGATCATTATATTTTAACAGAATCTCCACTTAATAAGGATAATTGGGATTAAATCCTCTTATAACTACTAATATTCCTAATTATAATGAAACTCTATCCCCCTGATATTACCTCCTAGGCAAGTAATCCCACACTATAAATACAATGTTTGGCAACTCAAGTATACATCCATTCCCAAGCATTCTACTTTCTTAGTACAAACCCTAACTTGAGTATCGGAATGCCTTGCAGATACACCACCCCTCTCTCTGCCATTGTTGTACAAGGAAGAGTCACCCTTTTTAGCCATCCTGAGCCGGACTAGATACGCCACCCTAAATTGAGGGAGCTTTAAATTTTTTTTTTCTATAAGTAATAGGTGTAAAAAGAGGTGTAAGACATGGAATGTAGAAATAACATTATTGAATGACACAAATAATCAAATTAGGAAAGCATTAGTAACTTGGGGCTGAGCTTAATTGAATGGTAAGTGTCACTTTTTTCTGCACCAAAAACTTGAGTAGTTGTCTTCTTATTTTCTTCATATTTTCATAATTAAATGACATTGCATGCTTTCCAGTATTAAAAGATTTTTTTATTAAAATAATGCTAAACATATACACTTTCAAACATATTACTCCATCCATTCCAAATAACTATTGTTTTAAAAAGTAAATTTTGTTTCATTTTATACGTTTTAGAGAACCAAAAAGGCATTAATTGTTTTTATCTAAATTTATCCTTGTCTCTTGGTATCTCTACTAAGTAGAATGAGAGAGGGCATCACTAGAGGGCGAGGGTAATTTATTTAAATGTAGTTATATTTTCCTAAAATTGATAGTATTTAATTGCTTTTTTAATCATTGTGCAAAATAAGTCACTATGATTGGAGAAGTTCTTCTACACTTTTAGAGTAATACACTATTCCTCACATAATCATAACTATACAGGCAGTTGGATTGAAAAATAAATATTTAAAAATCAAATCTAAACAGTTATAAAATGACCTAAAATATTACTTTGATAGTAGTTTAGAATTTCTTCTATGATTGGGCTAGTCGTGAGGAGTTTGGGTAATTTGCATAAAGTCATAGGTTTAAACTTCATTACCATCTCTATACCAAAAATGAAAATCTATGTGCAAAAGCCTTAAATAACAAATATGGTGAAATGAAAAGAATACTTCACATTTGCACAATTTTTACTATTTAATTATAACTGATCTCACCTCTTTTTTTACGTACTCACATTTTGATTAAGTAATCTACTTAGTAGAGATGTACAATGAGCATTATTGATTTATTATGCCCATTCTTAGAAATACTTTTAAAAAAAAATTACTTGTAAAAAAGGAACCGTTCAATGACAAAAAAGAATAACAAGTTTTCAAAATTTGTTAGGCCCACTCATTTAATAATAACCACTTTCATTTTGGATTAAGATCAAAATAAGCCCTATAAAATTTCAAGGGGTTTTGTTTCAACAAGTACCAAGGCGCAAACTCATAAGTCACAAGTAATAAGCCCTAGAGATGGCAATAGGGCGGGGTAGGAGCAAGTAGTGTTTCTCCTGCATCTGTCTTCACCTTTGCCATGAGTATTTATTTGTGATCTCCACAGGTAAGTGGAAGTATTCACGAATATCCACAGGTAGTTAATAATTTAAAATAAAATCTTAAAAATTATAAAAAAAACATAAATAAAATAAACTTTAACACCACATACTATAACTTTACTCAACAATATAAGATTCTTACAAAATTAAAATAATATTATAAATAACAAACTAAATTTAATTATATTTTATAATAATCAATTTATATAAATAATTGTTAAATTAATTGTATATATTTTTTCAACAATTTTTATCATTATGGACTCATTCAATAAAAATACATTTTAAAATAATGAAAATATATGTATTTTCATCTAATTTAAAGTAAAAAAAGAAAAAGGATCATAATATATGATATATATTAAATAAAAAAATATCTTAATGAGGTTTATGGATCTTCACGGGTATAGATAATTTTGTTATCCCTAATAAGCCCCTGTTTGTTGGAGGTGAAAGCCGTGCACATTTGAATTAGCTTAATTTTTATGCAAGAATCACTTATTTTTAATTTTTTTCAATAACATTTTAGATTTTATTAAAGAGTACTTTAAGAATACTTGTTAAGGATTTAATAATAATTGTATATACAAATTTTTTTATAAATTTTAACTAGTAATATTTGTACACATACTCAGACTTATACAAAGAAAACTTAGACTTTTTTTTTATCATAAATAAGCTGTACATACAAAAATTCTACAAATTTTAATTGATAATATTTATACATATTTTTTGTCACAAAACAAATAATTGATTGTATATATAAGAAATCTTATAAATTTTAATTGATAATATTTATATTCATACTCAGACATACAAACAATAACTTTAGATTTAAAAAGTTAAAAAAAAAAACAATTGACCTATAGTGAATAAAATCCAATTAATGCATCGGTATGATAAGCGCCTCCATGTTTAACTTCTTTTATGTAATATAATTGCGCCTCCATGTTTAACTTCTTTTATGTGTAATATATATATATATATATATATATATATATATATATATATATATATATATATATATATATATATATATATATATATATATATTTCTGTTTGGCCGAAAAATTGTTCATATTCCCCTGGTTTCTAATGACCAAAAGTTTCCCAGGTCCATGAGAGCAAATGGAAAATAAACTATGATCCTAATTTTTTTTTGGGCTACAAATAGTCTTCATGATTCATCCAATATGTAATACTCAACTGTATCTTGGAAACAGATAGTGTAATTTGGAACAACGTTGTTGGACGCCGTCCATCCTTGCTTTCTCAGAAAATAAAAATGAGTTTAAATTTTTTTTTATGAAAAGTAGAATATTTAATATATTAAGAATTTAAAAAATCTATTTTTCATACAAAACTTTTTATTTTAAATTTCTTGACAAATATTATAAAAAAAATATCTTAAAATCTTGATTATACATTATTTTAAATATAAAATAAACTAATTTAAATGTGTTAAACAATTAAACTAAAATAGACTCAAATGCAAAAGGCAGATATTTATACTCTCCGGCCACCCGACTCGGTCCAGCCCAACTTGGACCATAAATAATTTATTGGCTGAGTTTGTTATTTTCCAGATTATTCGAGCCTTGCACTACCGACATATACGACAAGGCCCAAATGTGAACAAGAGAAAAAAGAAGAGGGGAAAAGGAGTTCAGCAGAGAGTTTGTGAGTTTGTTTGAAGATAGAAGAAAAAGGTAGAAAATGAAGGTGACATGGAAAAACAAGAAGAAGAAGCGTTGTTTGCCCGCGTTGCCCCACTTCAGTGACCTCCCTTTTGAGGATGATCAACACGACTTACCCCATCCACACTTGGACAAGGACGCTGAAGATGGTAATGGTGATGGTGATAGAGTGCGTGCTCCCATTCCAGACCAATCCCAGCAGCACTCGGTCTTGGAGGAAGCAAGACAACTGGCTAAGGAATTTCAAGCTCAAGGAGACGAGCTTGCTTTGGTATGTATAGGTATTTGCTTAACCTCATGGTTCTGTTCTGTTCATATTTGGGTTTTTCTTTGGGGGGGGGGGTTCTTATTTTTGTGGGGGAAGCATAGTATTATGAAATAACTGTCTGATGTTCCAAAGCTGAGGAAACATATAATTATGAAAGATGCATAAAAGGAAATTGGGGTGGAAAAACATGAGTGCACACTGTTTTTGTAAACATTAATTAATTTGTTAAGCCAAGGGTCACCCAATTTATGATTTTAGCAGAAAATTGATGTTCTTTTCCACTTGCCTGGATAGTAGTGGCAGAGATGAAATTAATAGGAAAGCCAATTTTAGGATCATGAAAGGAATCAAAATTAATCCCACTTTGCAGTACTTCTTCACCTGAAGGTTGAGCAGGGAAAGCTCATAGTTTATGATACTTTTATTCCAATCAAGAATTAGAGTATGAAAATGTTGCCACCAGCCTCCCTTTTATGTTCCTTTTCATTTTATGGTACAATCAATGGATTGCAAATCCAAACCGCCCATTTAAGTTCCTTCTCAGATTTCATCTCCAAACCTATCATTTTGCCTTGTTCTCTTTCATATACAGGCTAAGCAAGTATAAACTGCATAAACTACATGAAAACGGTGTTAGTCTGTCCGAGTGCTATGTGTTAGACAAGTTTAAATCTAGCTACCAACTTGATTTGTGATTTTTCTTTCATGGTGAATCCCATTAAAGCCACACTTTCTTGAATAATGATCTGTTTTAAAGTATAAAATTCAGATGTTGATAAGGCTTCTTTTACCAAGTTATAATGTGACCTTGATAAGGCTTCTTTTACCAAGTTATAATGTGACCATGTATGTTATTTAGCTGTATGGTCATATAGGTGGTGGCAGTCTCTTTTACAAATTATTTGCATTTTCTGTAATTTGGGATGACATGGACAGATCACTGATGAGACAAAGTAGGATTTGATTGCATAAGGATTTGGTGAATTTAATGTCTGATAAGAAGGAATAGCACAAAAGGATTCATGATAAGGACCTTAAGTTGTTTTAAACTCTGGGTTCATCTTGCCAACTGAAATTTTGGGATTGAAGGCTTGCTAGTGCTGCAGTTACTTGCATTTTTTCTGTGATCTAATTTGAAAGCTCTCTCTTAATTCTGAGATATTTCGCACCATAACATTTGGTTTCAGATTAACTTCTGTCACTGTGGATTTAACATCTCTTGTTTGGCTCTGAGATCTATTCCTAGTTGAAATTTTTATTTTTCAATTCTAATACTCATGAGCATGACCAATCACATGATTATAAAAGTGGCATGCAATGTGTCCTTGGTCTATTCTGCATTTTGTTCTTGAGTGATGTTGATTCTCCCCATCTGTGGACTTTGTTCATGGAATTAATATGGCATCCTGTTTAATAACACATTCTTTCTTGCAGGATGGGAAGTACCGGGAAGCACTGGGTAAATGGGAAGCTGCTCTTACTTTGGCACCTGATGTTCCAGTTTTGCATGAACAAAAGGCCCAAGTTTTACTAGAAATTGGAGATGCTTGGAATGCTTTAAAGGCTGCAACTCGTGTGTCCATGCACTATATTCTTCTTAGTCATGTTTATTTAACGTATACTAAATGAAATGCTAAATTCCTAAACTAAGTATAACAAATGAACTGTTTCTTGAGGTATCATTGAAATCATCTAATCCCCTTTTTAATGTAGTAAATTCATTTTTTTCAGTGATGAATTTAAAAAGTTCCTCTTTTGTATATGAACTTTATATTCAGCAATTTGTGATGAATTTAATTCTGGCGAGGAAGTAGTTCTGTTCTGGGCCAATTTCTAAACTTATTTATATTTGGGGTTTTGCTGGTGATGCTTGTTATAGAATTTGAATCGTTAGTGGCTTAGTGCTTGAAATATGATCATTTATGGTCTCTACGTGGCAGGAGCTATTGAAATGGAACCGTCATGGGCTGAGGTAACACCACATTATTTGCATATGCCTTGTAAATTTTAAAATTATGATTTTTGGCATTATTCCTTCCAATTCAAGATAGTTCTTTATATCATATTTCTGCTACGATTTTATTGAGTAC
This sequence comes from Ormosia semicastrata, assembly GCA_029884595.1. Classification (NCBI taxonomy): domain Eukaryota; kingdom Viridiplantae; phylum Streptophyta; class Magnoliopsida; order Fabales; family Fabaceae; genus Ormosia; species Ormosia semicastrata. The sequence continues at coordinate 103,787,204 of JAQQTO010000063.1, forward strand.
TTTCAACTAGTAATTATATTTATGCCTAAGCAAATATATAATCATAATTTAATACTGGATGAGTGGCATTTGAAAGATTCTCTTCAGAAATTTCTCAAATTAATATGAAAACGTTGACCTGTATCTGTATGGTCTATTTCATGCATTTAATTGGGTTTCCTTTCTTCATTATAATCCACAAATTTTCCTCCAGGTTGCAATTTGAAGTAATCATTGGCTACCTGCATTGTTTTGCTCAGTGTATCCTAAAAAACTAGTACTACATAGTATGAATAAATATTTGAAAAAGTCAATGGTGTTTTGATTTAGACCTGATTCACATCTGTTCTTAGTATATGCTTAAAATTTATAAGGAAGACCTAATGCTGGAAAGGAATTAGCATTGCAAATCCAAGTTGTCAGATTCAGAACCTTGTTGGATGTTTCTTGTGTTTAAGATAGAGTGCTCTAGCTTGAACTTGCAAATGCTTGGTTGGTTCACCCTCAACCTCTTTGATACAGGATTGGCTTCTATTTTTGTCCATGTTTGATGTGGCTTATAGTCATTGTGCTTATATTTTGATACCAAATCCTTGGCGAATTGTATTTGTAGGACTTGTAAAGTATGACATAAACTAAGATAAAATATGCTATAATTCAATTATGGATTACCAATGGTCATACCTTCTAGAGCAATGCTAGTGCATTTTAAAGTCTCCAAATTGATGCATTTATTTCAATCTTGATCCTTCCAGGCATGGGTCACACTTGGCAGAGCACAGCTGAATTTTGGTGAGCCAGATAATGCTATCGAAAGCTTTGACAGAGCTATAGGTCTCAAGGTTAGTCTTCATGACTCTTGGTAGTTGGGTTAGATGTTACTCAAATTTTCCAACCAGCATTGAATTTGTATCTATATTTAGGACATCAATTGTTAGAAGATTGACTTGTTATAATTGACAAATACAGCGGGTAAATAATTTTACAAATCAAACATTCAGTTAAACAAGCACTTGGGCGCAGTTGTGTTTGGAGAAATCTATTCACACTGGCTGATCAGGACTTCTATATTTTAATTAGCAGAACTAAATGAGAACGTCCACTACATTTTTATATTGGGCCTCTGAGGTTTAAAGGGAAAGTTGGGTTCTTGCCACTGGTGTGTGTATGTTGTCTTCTGAAGCTTAAGTTGAACCACCAATTATGCATTTTTCCATCTATTTTCAGTTTGATACTTTATCAAAGTTTACTGTTTTATGCAGCCTGATTATGAAGAAGCTCTAGTTGATAGGAAAACTGCATTACATCTTGTAAAGAAGAGAAAGCAACTTCACTCATCAGGTTTGAATGCCACTAGAAATCGTTATGTGGTAGGCGATAAGGATGAAAGCTCATGAAGGTATACAACAGGAGAGGAAGTTATCCAAATATGCCTATGTAATATTTGATGATCTCAGTTTCTGTTGAGAGGGGAAATTTTAAGTTGTATATTGTCAGCTGCTGAATGCTCATAAACTTCACTGTGATGTACAGGTTGCATGATAGTTATTTTGAGGTGATAAATTTAGTGTAATACTGATAGAAGGTTGTTGCAGATCCAATGGGTAGAAGATGCAAAATGACCTTGTGCGGGAGAATTCTGATTAGTAAATTAAATGCACTAGTTCCTGAAAGTGAAAGAAGTTCCTGTGACTGACAAGTTTTAGAAAATGAAGCTAGTGCATTAGATGGGTTGCCTTCTAAATTGGCCAATCCAACCCTCCCATCTACACATCATTCTGTTGGGCTGGTAAAATATGGTCTGCTATCTTTTATGGATTGTATATGAAGAAAACCTGAAGAGATAAAAATAAAAGGATATTTTGGTGCAAATAAAAATAAAAATAAAAGGATATAATAAAGTTTTGGAAAAAGATCATCATACATTCTTTTTAAAAGTGTATGCACTGTTGACATCTTTTTTAAGGGTATTAGATTTAGTGAAAAAAAATGATAAGAAAAAATAAATATGATGAATAATATTGAGAAGAGTGTGAAAAGAAGTGTATGTATTATTAATGTAAGAATATCAAAACTGTAGAGTTTTACACTAACAATCATAGTTATAAAACTCGACTTGATGATCGACTCAGTTGAGGCATTAGGTTACTAGTTCAACTAGTGGGTCAATGGTGCATAAAATAAATAAATAAATAAATAAATAAATAAATAAATAAATATTTAATATAAATACAAATTACATACATAGGAATCATGGATATGAGAATATTTGAGATTAAGCTAAATTAGAATTAGAGTAGTTTTTACTTGGTTAAATCCCAATACCTAATGCAAACAAATAATAGTATCTTTTTATTGGACTGAGTCACTAGCCTAATTCTAACTCGAAGAAAACTCTACCAGTATAGTCCCATTATTTCTATTCTATGAAGCACAGACACGGGACACGACACGGATATAGAGACATCAAATTCAAAAATTATAAGATACGGACGTACATATATATATATATATATATATATATATATATATATAATTACAAAATTTAAATAAAAAATCATAATTTATTAATATCATTTCTATAAACTTGAAGATTTATAATATCTTAATATATGTCATATGTAGCAATATATGTTATCTAATAAGTCTCTCTAAAAAAATGGAGTATAATTTCTATTGATATATTCTAAAAAATCTCTAAACTAATTTCTTCTAATAGAACTAACCATGAATGAGTACATATGCAAAAAAAAAAAAAATTAACTAGAAGAATATTGATATGAAGCAAGTTTTAGTGATGACGATAAAGGACGATTTGGTATGAGTAAAGTTAGAAGGAACAGATGAAAATAGTAGTGTGTGAAAAGATAAAACTTAAAAGTCTAATAGTGATGTATGAAAATATAAAACTTAAAATACTGATGTGTGAAAAATAGTGACTTGAGACAATAGTTATGTGATGGGGTTTGGGTGAGTTACGGGCTTACTAATTGAACGTTAATCATAGAAATTATTTTAAAAAAATATTAATGGATCATGTCTAAGTCGTGTCCTAGACGTGTCTAAACGTGTTCGAGACGTATCCAAGCGTGTTCAAGACATGTCCAAGCGTGTCCGAGACGTGTCCAAATTGAAAAAAAAAATTTAATTGGACACATTTTGACACGCAGGACACGTGTGTCGTACGGGTGTCCCCATGTGTCTTACACGGGCACGCCTCAACAACGACGTGTTCGTGCTTCATAGTTTCTATTCTTTATTCCCTACTCCCAACATCACACAAAACTTTAGGGGAGAAACACTATCTCTGCACAGTGACTTAGCGAGAAAGAGATAGAAGGAAAGCGTAGGAGCTGCAATAATGGCTGCTACATCGTCAGCGCTCTTCTATTTAGCGTCATTGTAGGAACTGCAATAATGGCTGCTATGTCATCAACGCTCCTCTGTTTAGTGTCGACTTTGTTTGGCGACGTCTTTGTTTGGTAAAGGTGTGGCATCTTTGTCTATTCCCTCTTCGTTTGGTTTTTCTTTCAAATTTGCTTTTTCTTTCCTAGCATCAGCCTTCTCCTTGTTCGTGCGGATTGAAATTTTCTTTTTCTAAATTATGTAAATCGGCCAAGTTAGTATACTCTCTAGGTCACCAGTTTTTCTCAAAATCGACCGAGTTAAACTAGGTTATACTAGGTTAACTATATAACCGATTCAAATACAAAATTGGACTGGTTACCTAGCTGGTTCACCAATCAAAACCAGCCAATCCAATTCGAATTTAATAACTATGCTAACAATACATGATTGAATTCAAAACTAAATCCTAAGTGTGCACCCATTGGAGTGTATGTTAATTTGTGCAAAAAAGTTAAGTGACAGTACATAGATTATTATGATATAAAAATAAGTACTAGCTTTTTTATGTATAGTGTTAATTATATAACTATTCAAGATGGAAGAAGTTATCCTGGACTAGGTTGGTGATTAACTTTCTAAAACAAACTGTTTCTCAGATATGAGATGGTCAAAGGGTTGCTAAAGAGAATTATGTGCTTTGTACACACACAAAGGAGTTTTATACTTCAAAAAAGAAAAGTGCAAGGAGATTTTATCCAAAGTAAAGTGCATAGTGTATTTTTGGAAAACAAAATGCAAGTTATAACAACTAATGAGAAAAAAAATTAGGAAATGAATTTTATAAACTCAATTTTTTTATTGTATTTTACGAAAATCTAAATCATTAAATTTTATCAATATTACATTTTACTTCTCAAAATGAATTATGCATTTAATTACTTATAGATTTTTTAATTACTTTTAATTACAATTTTTAAGTTATTCTCAATTAAATGCGAATAGGAAAATAAAAATATAGTTAAACTTTGCTTTATAATTAAGAAAAGTTGAGATTATCTAATTGAAGGTAATTTAAAATTATAAGCAACTATTGAAGCAATTTTTATAGAGAGACTGCATAACCATTGTGTTCTTGTAGTTGAATGGAGATTAGTTCCATAGGAGGTTCAAATTGGTCGAATCTATACGGATACCTCGTGATATAAAAAAAAATATAACTAAATATAATCACTAATCCAAATAATATTTTTTGGTAATTAGAAATCCAAAAATGATTTTTATCCAAATTAACCAAATAACATAAATGTTCCAAAAAAAAAATACTTCAATGCAAATCTAATTCTCAATGAAATTGAGTTTACAATTTTTATATTGATTGGGTTTATAAATTTAAATTAAATTTATGCAAAATCTAATTTACAAAATTTAATTCAATCATAATTTCTAAAAAAAAATGTGTATTCACTTTTAAATCATTTAATTAGTTACAATCACGATACGCGTTTAGATATATTCTTAATTATTTACTTTACACAAAAATTCACTTTAAATGGATAAATTATGAAATACTATGGGAATATTATCCTAGAAGATGGTGTAATCGTCTAAATCTAATTTTAAATTATTTAAATTTAAATCTAACTATTTATATGATTTTAAAGTTTCACATGTCCCAATTTGATTAAAATAGTGCAATACTCCTAAAACGTTGAAGAATCTCTCTTTTAGATTATCTTTTTCCTAAATAGATAATCTGCCATGATAATAGCCCTACTTTCATTTCACTTTTCAGGCGCTCACACACATAATGGAAGAGCTGAAATCCCAATCTATTTCTTGAGAATTGATATAACACAAAACTTGACTTTTTTGGTACTAATTTAAAAATAAAGTGATAAAAATTATGTAAATTCAAAATAAAAAGCATTATGGGCGGTTAGCTAATATTAATAGAATTTAATTTTGATATATTATTAATATAATTTTTTTATATTATTAATTTTATATATTATTATATATATAATTTTTTAAATATTATTATAAAAATTTAATATTTTTAATAATATATTAATACATAATAAATGATAATATAAATAAAAAATTATATTCGCAATACATTTAAATTAAATCCATATTAATATCACACACAAGCAAAGGCAAAACAGAATATTACACTACATGTACTTTTCAAATACTCCATATCCGTTTCAGTTTTTCTTTTCATTTTCTTAAAATTCTTATAATGTAGGAATTTAATAATTTTTGCCCACGTCTCCCATTTTCCTCTATCAAGGTTGTGTGCTCCCCTCCATAGTCTACATAAACAAGTGAACGAAGATTGTTTTAATAATCATAGCAACCATTCATAATTTCTGCCTCCTATTCAGTAACTTCTAGTTATTGGCCCAAATAAAAAATTAAAACTTCTAGTTATTGGCTTTACTAGTTTTAGTACCCATGCTTTTGTACGGAATACTTGTAAGCAAAATTGAAATATTTAAAAATATAAATTTAAAAAAATTTATCTTATTATTGTAATGATATAAATCTTGCAGAACATATATATATATATATGATAATAAGAAAATGGGTAAGAAATCTGCATAATGCATAAATGAATTTGAATAAAATAATGTACAAACAAAACTAAATATATTTATGAAGTCATCACCAAACTATTTGATATTTTGGCATTTTTTTATCAAGAATTATAAAATTTGCAATAAATTCACACAGATTTCACAAGTTCAATAACATTATCATTGCTAATAACGATCAGATCATAAAAGACTAACTGTGCATTATATTACCCCTATAACAGTCTTCCCTATATGCAAACAATAATGGGTACTCCATAGGAAGATAAGAAGGAGGTAATTCATCAACTTTTTGCAACATGCCATACTGAGTTTCTACTATTATATCTTTCCCAACATTTGAGGCATCAATATCACCAATTATTAGAGCTGCTACTTCTGAAATAGTTGGAAGATTATAAGTTCAACCATCTTTCTCCTTTTTTTAAATCAGCCTTAATTTGAAATCTATCATATTTTGATTTTAGAACCTATCTCCGGCCATTCTAAATGTTTATGCTAGAACATTAAAGTCATCAAGCATTTTCTTTAACTTTTCAACAATTTCATGATTAAGCTCTCACCTTTCATGATTAGATATAAAAAATGGCAGAAAAAAGATAGATTAGGAAAACTATTCAGTAATTTCATTAATGAACACCAAAAGTGCACAAAGACACGAAGAAAATTCAAGTGGGTGCATAATAAAAAGTACCTCGGAATTCTCACTCTATTTTCAACCTCATGTTGTGTGTCATATATGTAAAGCTGTGCAAGTTTTGGAGATTGACCTTCAGGAGGTAGAAGGCTGCCTATGTTGTGATAATTAACACTAGACATTCTGTATGTATATCAACCATCACCATTATTTATAGAATTGTCAACTTTACCTCCCATGAGAGTGAAGGAGAACATATGTTATATGCTCTAGCATTATCCATATAATGTTTGGAAGTACGGGACTCCTTGTCAAACGCAAGATTTGAAAGATAGATGGGGGACTCTTTTAATAATGGTAATTGAATCTTCCTCTAGCAGCAACACATGGAAAACTTAGGGTTTGAAGAATTCCTCCATCTTGTAAATCTTTCTAAAAACCACATACGAGCACCATAAGATTGGCAGATAAAATCTAGATCGCCCAAATCGATATAATCTATCAATTGAAGGGAAGATAAAAAAAATGAAAGTCATATTAAACATAGAAAGTAAGAGCATTTTCACCAAAAAAAAGTATGGGTAATTATAAGATACAAAGTTTACCACGGTCATTAGAAATGTTGCATGAAAGTACTCTATCATCCATATCATCTATAAACAAATAAGAAATCCACCACTGTAGTTCATATTATAAAAGCATCACAAGTTATTGTCAGTGCATAAAGATGATAGTTTAAAAAATTTAGATGTACCATCAGAATCATTCTTAGATGCATCACCAAATTCTTCAACATTCGGAAAGGTAGGAGCATTGCCTACATCACAATTGAAGGTTGTGATTAACATGGAGAAGATGCAAATGGTTTTGATATCGACAAACAAGAAAGCATGGGAATACAATGATCAAGTCACAAGAAACGCAAGCTTAGCATATAGGCTATAGAACTAGTGTAAAGGTATTCTAGTGATTCACCTCATGCTCAAATGACCTCCTTAAAATGTATTTGCAAAATGGTTTTTCAAGTAAGATTCAAAAACACTTTTATGCAACAAATGCTTTGAAATCTTATATTCACTTTCAAGCAAGTTCCATGCATATGTCAAAATTAAGACAAGCCTCTTAGAACTTTCCAACTCCTTTTGACATGCACAAAACTGTCTCTGTTCTTGTTAGGATTCAAATTTCTAAGGCTCCTAACCGATTAGGACCATCTCCTAACCGGTTAGCTTGCTCAGAAAATGGCTTGCCTCGTGTTTCTTTCAAATGCCTAACCGATTAGGCAAGGTTCCTAACCGGTTATCTTATAAGTCAGAAGCCAAAATTGTTTTGTCCTAACCGATTAGGCAAATAGCCTAACCGGTTATTCACAAACTCAGAAGCCAAAAACGTGTTGGCCTAACCGATTAGGTAGAAGACCTAACCGGTTAGTCTCACTTCCAGAAGCCAAAATTGTTTTGTCCTAACCGATTAGGCAAATAGCCTAACCGGTTATTCACAAACTCAGAAGCCAAAAACGTGGTGGCCTAACCGATTAGATAGAAGACCTAACCGGTTATTCATCAACTCAGAACCCACGTTGGTAATATCCTAACCGATTAGGACATATTCCTAACCGGTTATCTATCAAATTAGAACACTTCTCCTTCAGCCTAAATGACCCCCTAACCGGTTAGAACACTTGGCTAACCGGTTAGCCTAAGTTCTGGAAAAATATGCAGAAGCTCGTAACGGCTATATTGCAGAGCATTAATTGCTCACAACCACCTCCAACGGCATTTAATAGCACTTACCTATATATTTGGAAGTTGGGCTTGTTTAGGAGGTTAGAAAAACTGAACCAACTATTCTGAAAAATCCCTATTGAGCTTCAAACAAGTTTTTCTCATCATTTTACTAAATCCTCTGTTTTGAGCTTGAGTTTGTGTGAATCCTAAATATCATAGTGCTTCAATTTGTAATACTTGCTCTTGAGAGAGTTTCATCCATTTAAATCTTATTCAATCTATTTAGAGAGGGTGAGGTATCCCTTTGAAAATAGAGGCTCAAGCACTAGGGTGAGGTATCCCATTGTGTTGAGTGCTCAAGGTTGTAGTGGTTATCAAGCACCCATTGAAGCTTGAAGATATAGTGAAAAATCTCAAGTTGATTGCTTGGGAACTGGACGTAGATCACAAGTGGATTGGTGATCGAACCAGGATAAATCGCTATGTTTGCTCTCTCTAAACCCTTCTCTTTACATTAAGCACTGTTTCATTGAATATCTTGAATATTGTTCTTCTTGATTGTTGCATTTATTAGTAAAAGTAGTTATTCCATTTATCCAATTAGTTCTAATCATCAAATAGCTTCAACAAAAAATTGTTTATCAACCGAATTGCGAAAGATTTGCGAACTTGACTTACATACTCAATTCACCCCCCCTCTTGAGTACTGAGGCCACTTGGTAACAAGTGGTATCAGAGCTAGACTCTTGTATAAAGAGCTTAGCAGCTTCAAGAGAAGTGATGACTTCAAATAGTTTTTCAAATGAAGGTTCTTCTATAAATAGGCCTCCCTATTTCAATGGGGATGGTTATGCTTATTGGAAAGAAAGAATGAAAATTTTCATTGAAGCTATTGACTTAGATGTGTGGGACGCTGTTGAAAATGGTGCTTTTGTCCCAACACAAACTAAAGATGGTGTGACAATTAATACACCTAGAAGTGATTGGACCGATGATGATAAAAAGAAGGTTCAATACAATTTGAGAGCCAAGAACATCATCACCACATCCTTGGGGTATGATGAATTCTTTAGGGTGTCAAATTGTAAGACCGCAAAAGAAATGTGGGATACCCTACAAGTAACTCATGAAGGTACTAGTGAGGTAAAACGGTCTCGAATAAACACTCTTACTCATGAATATGAATTGTTTAGAATGAATCAAGGTGAGAGTATTCAAGATATACAAAAGAGATTTACTCATATTGTTAATCATCTCATCTCATTGGGAAAGATATTTCCTAATGAGGATCTTATTAACAAAGTCTTGAGATGTCTAAGCAGGAATTGGCAACCCAAGGTAACGGCGATTGCGGAATCAAAAGATTTATCAACCATGTCTCTAGCCACCCTATTCGGAAAACTTCAAGAGCATGAGCTGGAACTAAATAGGCTCAATCAAAATGAAGAGCATGACAAAAAGAAGAAGGGAATTGCACTCAAGGCCACCTCTTCCATACTTGAAGATGATGATGAAGATGGTGAAGAGGATGCTGAAAATATTGAGCTAAGTGAGGAGAATCTTAGTCTCCTTGTGAGAAAATTCAGAAGATTCTTGAAGAAAAAGGGATTTCAAAGAAGACCACCGTTTCCTCAAAAGAAAGCATATCACAAAGGAGAAGGATCCTCTACTTCTCCAAAATGCTATGAATGCGAAAAACCGGGGCACATGAAATTGGAGTGTCCTACATATCTCAAAAAGACAGAGAAATTTGAGAAAAGACCCTCCAAGGAAAAGAAAGGAAGAAAAGCATACATAGCTTGGGAGGACAATGATTTAAGCTCTTCTGACGATTCAGAGAATGAAGAAGCTCATCTTTGCCTCATGGCTCAAGGAGAAGAAAGTGGAGAAAGTGACACCGAGGTAACCTCTTCTAACCTAGAACCTCCACCTTCTTATGATGAATTGCAAGATGCATTTCAAGAATTGCATGATGAATCTTTGAGGCTCACAAAAATAATTTTGTCTTCCAATAAAACAATCTCCCTATTGACAAAGAAAGTTTCTACTTTAACTAAGGAGATAAATGAACTTAAAATCGAAAATGAGACCTTAGGACTCATAGATGCTAATTCATTATGTATGACTTGTTGTTCACATGATAATGCATCCATATCATTACCTTGTTCATCATGTAAAGCTTTTGAAAAAGAAATTGAAGACTTGAACAACACTCTTGCAAAATTCACTTTTGGAATAGACAACTTGAATGTATTGTTAGGAAGACAAAAATGTGTTTTTCAAAAAGCTGGCTTGGGCTTTAATCCAAACAACCATCAAAAGTCTTATAAGAACTTCTTTGTTTCCTCAAAAACTTCAAGTAGTCCCTTCGTCAAATGTTTTCATTGTGGTAGGAAAGGACATAGTGCATCAACTTGCAATGCTAGAAAGAACATAAACAATAAAGTTGGAATAAAAAGAGTTTGGGTTCCTAAAGGTACCATGCCTAACTCTAACACACAAGGACCCAAGACAATTTGGGTACCAAAAGTTAAAACATGAATGTGTGTTGTAGGTGTGCTTGAAGACCAAGAACTCAAATTGGTATCTTGATAGTGGTTGCTCCAAGCACATGACCGGTGATGGCTCCAAGTTCTCCTCCCTTACACACAAGAAACATGGTCATGTCACATATGGTGACAACAACAAAGGGAAGATTCTTGGAATTGGCAAAGTTGGTAAGATTCCTTCATCATCTATTGACAATGTTTTACTTGTTGAAGGACTCAAACATAACTTGCTTAGTATTAGTCAATTATGTGATAAAGGCAATAGAGTAATATTTGATTCCTCTTGTTGCATAATTGAGGGAAAGGATGATAAGCAAGTTAAATTTGTTGGTCATAGGGTCAATAATATATATGATTAGTCTAGATGATATCTCCTCAAATGATGCTAAGTGCTTTATGAGTAAAGAAAATGATTCATGGTTATGGCATAGAAGAATTGCTCACATTCACATGGATCACTTAAACAAATTAGTTTCTAAAGAACTAGTAATTGGTCTTCCAAAGCTCAAATTTGAAAAAGACAAACTTTGTGATGCATGGCAAAAGGGAAAACAAGTAAAGGTCTCTTTTAAAGCTAAAAACATAATTTCAACTTCTAGATATTTACAACTTTTGCACATGGATCTTTTTGGTCCCTCTAGAACTATGAGCTTTGGAGGGAATTACTATGCATTAGTGATTGTGGATGATTTTTCTAGGTTTACATGGACATTATTCTTGGCCCACAAAAATGATGCTTTTCAATTATTTAGAAAACTTGCCAAAGTTATCCAAAACGAAAAAGGTTTTTGTATTGCATCCATAAGAAGTGACCATGGAGGTGAATTTGAAAATCATGATTTTGAAACTTTTTGTGATGAACATGGCATTGAGCATAATTTTTCTGCCCCTAGAACACCACAACAAAATGGTGTTGTAGAAAGGAAAAATCGATCTTTAGAGGAAATGGCAAGAACTATGCTCAATGAGGCCAACCTTCCTAAGTACTTTTGGGCGGATGCGGTTAACACCGCTTGTTATGTTATGAATAGAGCCTTAATAAGGCCAATTTTAAAGAAAACCCCATATGAACTGTACAAAGGAAGGAAACCAAATGTGTCACATTTTCATGTCTTTGGATGTAAATGCTTTGTTTTGAATAATGAAAAAGATAACTTGGAGAAGTTTGATATAAAATCTGATGAGGGAATATTCATTGGTTATTCTATTCATAGTAAGGCCTTTAGAGTCTATAACAAACGAACTATGACCATAGAAGAGTCCATACATGTTGCATTTGATGAAACTAACCCAAATGAGTCGAGAAAGGAGCTTGTTGATGATGTTGCAGAAATCTTAGAAAAGACTCACTTGGAAAATCAAGAGAAAGAGCCCAAGAAGGAAGAAGAGAGACTCCTTGATCACCCATGGCAAGAAGATTCAGAAATCTTGGATCTACCAAAGGAATGGAGGACTTCAAGATATCATCCTCTCGACAGGGTGATAGGTGATGTATCAAAAGGGGTAATCACTCGAAACTCACTTAGAAATGCATGCAATCACCTAGCTTTTGTCTCTCAAGTTGAACCTAAAGACATAAATGAGGCTATTAATGATGAACATTGGATCTTGGCCATGCAAGAAGAACTAAACCAATTTGAGAGAAATCAAGTTTGGGAATTAGTTCCAAGGCCCAATGATCATCCTATAATTGGCACCAAATGGGTCTTTAGGAACAAACTTGATGAAACGGGCTTAATAATAAGAAACAAAGCTAGGCTTGTAGCTAAGGGTTATAATCAAGAAGAAGGCATAGACTATGAAGAAACTTACGCTCTCGTAGCTAGATTAGAGGCCATTAGAATGTTACTTGCATATGCTTGCATCATGGATTTCAAACTCTATCAAATGGATGTCAAAAGTGCCTTTTTAAATGGTTTTATACAAGAAGAGGTGTATGTAGAACAACCTCCTGGTTTTGAGGACTTTGAAATGCCCAACCATGTTTTTAAACTGAAAAAGGCCTTGTATGGCTTGAAACAAGCTCCTAGAGCTTGGTATGAAAGGTTGAGCAAATTTCTTTTAGAAAAAGGTTTTTCTAGAGGCAAGGTTGACACTACCCTTTTCATAAAACATAAAATGCATGACATACTTCTAGTTCAGATCTATGTGGATGACATTATATTTGGAGCTACTAACAACTCTCTTTGTAAAGAATTTTCAAATATTATGCAAAGCGAGTTTGAGATGTCCATGATAGGTGAACTCAACTTCTTCCTTGGTCTCCAAATCAAGCAAGCAAGAGAAGGAACGTTCATAAGCCAATCCAAGTATTGCAAGGAGCTACTCAAAAAGTTTGGAATGGATAATGCCAAGCATGTGGCTACTCCTATGGGCACCTCTTGCTATTTGGACAAGGATGAAGGAGGTAAATCAGTAGAAATTACGAAATATAGAGGTATGATTGGCTCATTCCTTTATCTTACTGCAAGTAGACCTGATATAATGTTTAGTGTATGCATGTGTGCTAGATATCAAGCTAATCCTAAGGAATCACACCTAAGTGCTGTTAAAAGAATAATGAAATATCTAATAGGCACATCACAAATGGGTTTATGGTACCCTAAAGGTGCCTCATGTAGTCTTATTGGATATTCAGATTCTGATTTTGCCGGATGCAAAATGGATCGAAAGAGCACTAGTGGAACATGCCACTTGCTTGGAAGCTCACTAGTTTCTTGGCATAGCAAGAAACAAAATAGTGTGGCATTGTCTACAGCTGAAGCTGAATATGTTGCAGCTGGGAGTTGTTGTTCTCAAATCCTTTGGATGAAACAACAACTCTTAGACTATGGTCTTGAACTTGATCATATCCCCATAAGATGTGATAATACTAGTGCAATTAACTTGTCAAAAAATCTTATTTTGCATTCTAGAACTAAACATATTGAAATAAGACATCATTTCATTAGACATCATGTTCAAAATGGTGATTGCATACTTGAATTTGTTGAAACAACTAAGCAACTTGCTGATATTTTCACCAAACCCCTGGCAAAAGAAGCATTTTTCTATATTAGAAATGAACTTAGTATATTGGATCAATCATGCATCAATTAACAATTGCTGCATAATTTCTAAATTCCTCATTATATTTGAATCCAATACTGACTTGAGCGTCGGAGTGTCCCCTTACTTTGTTTTGCAGGAGCTGAGTTCATGCTTAAGTCCCCCAAATTTGAAAGCTCAAAAGTTCCTACTGATATTGGGAGAAATGTGTTCAAAATGAACTTCAAGTGTTTTTGGAATACTAGAAGTGAAATCAAATTGCTCCTACTGATGCATGTCAAGAATTATTCCCATAAGTTTGTTGCAATGCTATCAGTGGAATAATCAAGTAGAAGAAGAACAATATGGTTATGTATGGGACTTGGAAGTGCCTTGGAACACTGAGGGATTCTCTGTCATGACCTAATAATCGGTTAGGCATAACTCCTAACCGGTTACCTTGCGTTTGGGAACCAAATGGTGCGTTTTGACTTAGCACAATAACCGGTTACCCAATTTCCCTAACCGGTTATTGGATATCTCAGTGGCTATTTCCTAATAGCCCTAACTGGTTACTCACAATCCCTAACCGATTAGGCACTCCAATTAAAAAGCCCCTCCAGCAGCGTGTTCCCTCCATTCACGCCCCCCTCCACTTCCATCTTCATCCTCGTTCTCTCGAGGCTATCACACACCCACTTCCTCACCTTCATTCCTCACCTTTAATCCACACCAAATTGGGTCTTCCAACCCCATCTCTCTCACATTCCATCATCCCCATCATCATTCTCCCATTAAACCCCCAATCTCCCTCTCACTCTCACTCTCCACCACCGTGCCCTAAGCCTCCATTTCCACCATGGCCAGTGGCTCTTCATTCCCCAAAAGAACACGCACAAAAAACCCCAATGTCCCAAAAGAAACAAACCCTACGCTTGATCCAGATTTTTCAGTTGCTCTGAACCTTGGGAGATACTTCACTGATCCTGCTCAGATGAAGAAGTATCAATTGGAATTCCATGCAAGGCGTCTCATCTCACCAAAATGGATGGACTGAGAGTTTTTCATCCAAGAAGGCTTCACTCCTCTCACAAAACTTCTTGAGTTCCATGGGTTGAGAACCCTTGTCACCACAAATCCAGGGTATTTCTATCTTGAACCCACTAAAGTGTTCTTCTGCAATTTATCTATTAAAGGTGGATCTTTAATTTCTGAAGTTAAGAAGCATAAGATTGTGGTGAATCCTAGTGAGTGGGTGCCTTTGTTTGATCTTCCCCACTCCGGTGAAAAGCTCAGTCTGGAAAACCATGGTAAGTGGGAAAATTATAAGAGAGATGATCTTTGCAATGGGCATGATTCAGCCTTGAGTTCCAATGCCAAAAGGAACTTTCACTTAGGGCTCCTGAAGATACATGATCGTCTTCTTCATTTCATCGTCACTCACATTCTCGCACCAAGGGCAAGTAATTATGCCCTGGTTGAAGAGGAAGACATCTTTCGATGTGGCTGCTAAAGGAATGCATCAAGATCAATTGGCCTTTCTACATTATACACACCATGATGAAAGCTAAAAAAAAGGCAGTCATGGATCTTCCATATGCTCTTCTGGTCGCTCGAATCTTAGACCATCATAAGGTTCCATTATTGGACGATGGCATTGTAAACACTGCTAGGGCCTCATAAATTTGGTCTTGCATCTCTTAATAGAATGCACATGAAAAAGGTCAATGGTGAATGGACTTATGGCCAAGCACGATTGGGAGGAGCGCCACCAGAAGAATTTCCTGTTGACACAGCTGATGTCCCTATGGAGGAGGCACCAGATATGAGTAGCGTCTCTGAATCCACCAGTGAAGCTCGCATTATCGCAGCCATCGCAGATCTGCGCACCTACCAAGAACACAGCAACACAGTTATCTTTGATCGATTAAGTGCCATGGAGGATCGCTTGGACAGGATCGAGCGTCGCTTTCCAGCACCCGAGAACCCTGGGGCTTAGGCATGGACTCTATGTCTCTCATGATTGTGCTGCTGCACTTTTGAACTTTGTTTTTTTTTATTCTGCTTTATTATCTTTTTTTTAACATGTTGGGAGAATTATTTAGTATGATGCACTAATTCCTGTTTATCATGATAACTGCTTATCTTTAGCTCATTTTGGTAATCCTGATAGTGATCTTAAACTCTTGTTATGAATCTTGGACATATAAACCTTGGTATACTGTTAGTGCGTTTATGTATGGTATGATTGCTTATAAGTTCTTTGGAAAATCTTGAATCTTATTAATCGGTTTGTTGTGCATGGTTGGTTTTGAATACCCTAGGTTCTTGATTTTCTTTTGATTATGCCAAAAGGGGAGAAGGATAAAAGTCTTGGATAAGAGTCTTTTTATTTATTGAGAAAAGTAACTAAATGTGCATGTGTAATGAAAATGAATTTGTGAATTGTCTGTAAATTAATGGTCCTGGAATTCCAAAACAAAGGGGGAGTTGTGCATCTCTGATTTAAGCACCTCTTGAACAAAAGAGGGGGAGTAAGTCTCCAAATTCTATTATGAATTCCAATTATCGTTTGAACTAACTCTTTTCTCAATAAGTGTTTGTCATCATCAAAAAGGGGGAGAATGTGATTAACATCGAGAAGATGCAAATGGTTTTGATGTCGACAAACAAGAAAGCATGGGAATACAATGATCAAGTCACAAGAAACGCAAGCTTAGCATATAGGCTATAGAACTAGTGTAAAGGTATTCTAGTGATTCACCTCAAGCTCAAATGACCTCCTTAAAATGTATTTGCAAAATGGTTTTTCAAGTAAGATTCAAAAACGCTTTTATGCAACAAATGCTTTGAAATCTTATATTCACTTTCAAGCAAGTTCCATGCATATGTCAAAATTAAGACAAGCCTCTTAGAACTTTCCAACTCCTTTTGACATGCACAAAACTGTCTTTATTCTTGTTAGGATTCAAATTTCTAAGGCTCCTAACCGATTAGGACCATCTCCTAACCGGTTAGCTTGCTCAGAAAATGGCTTGCCTCGTGTTTCTTTCAAATGCCTAACCGATTAGGCAAGGTTCCTAACCGGTTATCTTATAAGTCAGAAGCCAAAATTGTTTTGTCCTAACCGATTAGGCAAATAGCCTAACCGGTTATTCACAAACTCAGAAGCCAAAAACGTGTTGGCCTAACCGATTAGGTAGAAGACCTAACTGGTTAGTCTCACTTCCAGAAGCCAAAATTGTTTTGTCCTAACCGATTAGGCAAATAGCCTAACCGGTTATTCACAAACTCAGAAGCCAAAAACGTGGTGGCCTAACCGATTAGATAGAAGACCTAACCGGTTATTCATCAACTCAGAACCCACGTTGGTAATATCCTAACCGATTAGGACATATTCCTAACCGATTATCTATCAAATTAGAACACTTCTCCTTCAGCCTAAATGACCCCCTAACCTGTTAGAACACTTGGCTAACCGGTTAGCCTAAGTTCTGGAAAAATATGCAAAAGCTCGTAACGGCTATATTGTAGAGCATTAATTGCTCACAACCACCTCCAACGGCATTTAATAGCACTTACCTATATATCTGGAAGTTGGGCTTGTTTAGGAGGTTAGAAAAACTGAACCAACTATTCTGAAAAATCCCTATTGAGCTTCAAACAAGTTTTTCTCATCATTTTACTAGATCCTCTGTTTTGAGCTTGAGTTTGTGTGAATCCTAAATATCATAGTGCTTCAATTTGTAATACTTGCTCTTGAGAGAGTTTCATCTATTTAAATCTTATTCAATCTATTTAGAGAGGGTGAGGTATCCCTTTGAAAATAGAGGCTCAAGCACTAGGGTGAGGTATCCTATTGTGTTGAGTGCTCAAGGTTGTAGTGGTTATCAAGCACCCATTGAAGCTTGAAGATATAGTGAAAAATCTCAAGTTGATTGCTTGGGGACTGGACGTAGATCACAAGTGGATTAGTGATCGAACCAGGATAAATCGCTGTGTTTGCTCTCTCTAAACCCTTCTCTTTACATTAAGCACTGTTTCATTGAATATCTTGAATATTGTTCTTCTTGATTGTTGCATTTATTAGGGAAAGTAGTTATTCCATTTATCCAATTAGTTCTAATCATCAAATAGCTTCAACGAAAAATTGTTTATCAACCGAATTGCGAACTTGACTTACATACTCAATTCACCCCCCCTCTTGAGTACTGAGGCCACTTGGTAACAAAGGTGAATAAGAATAAGATAATAGAAGGTAAGTGAATGAATAGTAAAAAGCATGGAAGGAAGGTCAAAAGATACCAGTGGGAAACGGTTAATATGGATCTCGTAGTGAAAACTAAGCATTAGGGGTCCAACCAACAACTGCTTCATGTATACGACAATTGCAACTACTTTTATTGTAGATCTCACTATTCATGATGACATGTGTTTCAGCCAATAGAGGTGACATCTTATTACTTAATACATTATTTATAGATGAAAAGCTTTGAGGAACATCAAAAGTGAAGTTATTGGACAAACTACCAAGAGGACTTGCTAGTTCAATTTTAAGTCACTTGTTGCTGTTTGGAGATTGTACCGAATGCAATTAAAAAAAAACTCCAAAATTAGCAGCATGCATTGTGACAAGAATTAATATTAAAATAGCATTGTTTTGTACAAATAAGCTCATACCTATAGAAGCAACTGAATTGAATTCACACTTGAGGCTTCGAGCACAATTTGTGAGATCACTTAGAGGAAACCTTTGAAAATTTAAACATGGCACAAGACTTGTAGGTGTCAAATTGTTTGTAGCGAGTATGTTTTTCATGGAAGAAAAAATAACATTTCCACCATTAATAGTGGAATGAGAATGTATGTTTGATGAGGGAGTAGACAAATCAAAAGTTAGACTCTTCAGAGGCCCTTCACCTATCAACAACAATGAAAAAAAAAATACAATTGGAACTAAAATAAAAATTTAATTGGCCATAGAAGCAATTGAAAATAAATGACTAGGAAACTGCTTTATGCTTGGGGATAATCGATATGTTAATAATAATAAGCTTGAATCAAAGATATAGGCTCTTATTTTCAAGAATGTTTGGCATTGTAGTTTTAACTCTAAAAGACCACCTTACTTAAACGAAACACTACTGTAGAAATTTGAAGAATCAAACATATACAATTCACTAAAAGAATGCATGTAGTTTTAAATTGGAAGCATTTTTATGTAATAAAAGAAATTAGAGGAATGTATCAGCATAATAAACATTTTCAGAGGTAAGATGACTTCTTTCTTGTAAACAACATAAAGCTAGAGACATACCATCAGCTAAAATACAAGTATTTCCCTATCCAACACAATTATTCTCCTTTGATCCCATTTTTTTATGATTCCTTTATTAATAGAGGAGTTTGGCACAACTCAGAAGTAGGAGTATGCATAGAAATCCCACCTAACAAATATTAAAATAAAATAAAGTACATAATTGATAAAAATGATCAATCCAATAGTAATGTAAACAATTGCATATTACCTTTTCCATAAGAACCATCAACTGGTATCCCACCAAGGTTGCTAGAAACCCTTGAACCTTGACTCTCACTTTCATCTACAAAGAAAAAATTCTAAAATGCAAAACCTTCACTCTCTTTTGATTTCATATTTGATATTGACTTCCAACATGTACCAAATCATTTAACCTCCCACAAAAGACTTAATATTAACCAAGATCTTCATATCCATCTCAAGTAGCTAGAGTTACATAGGACTTCTTCTTACACTCATCAGAATATTACTTTAGAAGATTAATTAATAAAGATACATGTTGAAGAGTGAGATGTCCAACATAATGACACCACTTCATAAGTACTAACGACAATATAAATACTACATAAGATACCAATTTTTTATCCATATAAGTTAAGAGAAAGGGAAAGAGATACCAAGCTAAGAGAAAGGGAATAGATGCCAAGCTAATAGAAAGGAAAAAGATAAACCATTAAAGTAACATAATATAAGTAACTCACAAAATAATATAAAACTGGATAAAGTAGCAATTGGAGTATAGAAGAGATCTTTATTGAATGATATCACCAAATCTCCTTACCACAAGAAATAACTCAGCAAATGGAAATACTTCTCTATTCCAACAACAGTATTCAGTTTTGCTTCTCAAAGGACAAGTAACAAATGGAATTGTGTTATCCAGATACAAAAGACTTAAATAAGAGATAAAAAATTTAGTACCAAAACACATTTCCCAATTGTTGCCAAGAGTGATATGATAGCTAAGTCTATTTTCAACACAATAAAATATCGCAATAATAAAATAATATTATCTTACACACACTAACTCTAATAGGTGTAATCAACACCTAAAATCTATGTTTTCTTTCATAGTCATGAGATAGTCAGCCTTAAGCCTACACAGATAACAAGGTCATTTTTAAATAAAAAATTTGAAATCCAAGTGTATGCCAAAAAAAAAAAAAGAGGAAAATTATTAACCTAAAATGCAACAAAAAAATTAACAGTACAATGAATTTTTGAACCTAATTCATATTTCAAATGAAAAAATTATAATTATAATATTTATAATTATAATACTCATAATATACCATTAAAACAAATTACTTGTATTATTGCTGCAAATAGTGATGACTACAAAGAATGTAGTTATTTATGCCCTATCCTTGTGCTAAAATGAATGTTAGGTCCTTGTTTATAATGCATATTAGAGGGTTTTGGACTTATATTTGTCATATTCTGATTCTAAGCCTTTCTGATATATTATTATACAAAACTGTGTTTAATTGTTATGAATTGAGTAAATTTATATATGTTACTGATTTGATGTATTCTCTATGATAGGAGGGGCTCCAAATAAGGTTAAATATGGAGCAATTGAGCTTAAAGAGGAAGATGAAGCCAAATTGGCATTCCAGCAACCAACGCCGCGGCGCAAGGCAGAGCACGCCGCGGCGCAAAGAGATTTTCAGCTTGGTCATACTTGGACCCGGGGCAAGAGCGCCGCGGCGTAGTGAAGTGAACGTTGCGGCGGTACATAGACCGACCCATTGTGCGCCGCGGCATGCATATGTGGCCGCCGCGGAGTGAAGGCGGCTGCTGAGTCTATAAATAGATTTTTACACATTTTTCTCAAATCTCTCCTCTCTCTCTCTCTCTCTCTCTCTCTCTGTTTTCTCTCTGTTTTTCGAGTTTTGGCCATTTGGCCATCTCTCTTTTTTTATGTTTTGTTAGTTTAGTTAGTTTTAGTTAGTTTAGGTTAGTTTTAGGTTAGATAGCTTGGCTAGATCTTCATTCTTTGGTGGATTGGAGGCCAGGGTCAAAGGATTGAAGGAGGATTCAAGCTTCAGAAACAAATCAATGAGCTTCTTTCTCTCTTTTCCCTTTCTCTCTTCTCTTCCTTATCTTTTGTATAGCTGAGCTATGTTTTAGGAATATTTTGGATCCTTTGATATATATTAATGATGTGTTTTTCTTTGAGTTTGTGTGGATGTTTGATTATGGTTCAATCATTATCTGTGTTTAATGCTTGTTCTTGGTTGGCCTCAATTGCATGATCCTAATATTGGCAAATGAACTAGACATAGGGATTTGTTGATATGGATATGGTATGGTTGATACATGTTCGGCGAGTTCAATTGGTTTGGATGAGTTGATTCGTTAATAGGATAGAAATATACCTATTAACCATGTATAGTGTGTGATTGAGAATAAATCATTCATGAGTGGAAGTTGCGCTGGCTCTCAAGGAAACTTAGTGAGTTGGGCAATTGAAACCAGAGTTGATTGACCTAGACATAGGCTTTTGACTAATGAAGATTCTCAAGCTAACCTAATCAATGCATTTATGTTTATGAGGAGAATTGCATGTTGTTGATAGATGTAGGGGGTGAAGGAGGATTTCCTGAAACCTAACCGCTTTAGGTTTATTGCTTTTGTAGGTTAGATAGTTCTTAATATTATTTTCCTATTTTTATGTCCTTGTCTAGAATTAATTAAGCTATTGGTTGGTATTTAGCGTTATAACATAATAATATCCTCGTGGGAACGAACTTTTACTTCGTATCTGTATTACTTGTGCGACCCGTGCACTTGCGATTAGCAAAAAGGGCAACACGTTTGACCCTCAACAAGTTTTTGGCGCCGTTGCCGGGGATATTTCGTTATAAATGGTTTGCCTGATTAGATTTTAGTCCTGTCAACGCCTAACAAGTTTTTAGGTTGCCAGGAATAGTTTTTATATTGCTAATATCAACAATGAGTTTGATTAGTTCTAATTCAAGTTGTATATAAGTTGTATATAATCTATGTTTTGTTTCTGTTTTGTTTTAGTTTCAAATAAGAAGCTGGGTGATTTCATTCATTCGAGGCCCTTGAGGGACGTCGCGACTCCTGGAGAGGATATCCTTGGATCAAGTTCTTGAAAACTACTCATCCGCAATACTTCAATTTTGGTGACAAAGTCCTGTTGGGACTATAACTCAGGCCCTTCGTGGGAGGGTACCCCATGTTTATGTTTCATTCCTGTTTTTATTTTGTGCATAAATAGGTAGTATGTTAATGTGTTATGTTAAATATGTTAGCATATTAGTTTGTTAGTTGTGTTAATAAGTTATGTTAATATGTTAGTGTATATAAGTGTTAGTATGTTAGTTTAGTAGTTTATAATTTTTGTTAGTTGTTATGTGTTAGTTGTGTTAGTTCTTGTTTGTGTCGGTTTTAAGTGTTGTTTGTGTTAATTAGTATATAGGTTAATATGTTAATTAGGTTAGTTTAATATTTTTGTTTGTTTTTCTAGTTTTAAGTTTATTTAGGTTTGTATATATGTTAGTAAGTTGTTTATATGTGTTATTACGTGTGTGTTGTACATTTACGTAATTTAGCTTTTTGAACAAGTTTTGTTGCGACTAGAGACCCATAAGAGTTCAACTCAGCTGACAAAGCGTGTTTTTGCTAAATTTAGCGGTTTGTGTAATCAAGCCGCATGGCGTAGGTAGCTACGCGCCTTGGCAAAGGCGTTTCGCATAATTATGTAGCTTTTTGTGAGCGTCGCGACCAAGCATGGGTGACTATGGCTATGATCCCCTGTTTTTTTTCTTGTTTTTGTTTTTATTTTTGTTATTTTCTCTGTTTTTAAATATTTAGTAATGCTCAGTACTTGTCTCAGGTTCCCTATAGGCCATGTTCATTAATGATATATTTCATTCTAGGTTTGGGAGAATATCTTTACATGTTTTGTTACTTTTGTGCTTAATGTTAACATGTATTGGTATTTTGAGTATGCAGTGATTTTAGTCAACATATTTTCATGATTATATTCTGTTTTGACTATCACTGATGTGCTGATGACAAGATTTTCAATTTTTACTTTATGCAAAAGATGTTGTGTATGCTTGAACTTAGAAAGTTGAATCTATTTGAATGCATGACATGTTGCAAGAATGCTGGTTGTTTTTGGTTGTGCATGATTTGAAAAGGTTGCTATTTGCTCCCTTTTCAGTGAAACCTTATGTGATCTTGATGCATGTGAAACAATTTAGTTGCTTTTGATGCATGATTTACATCTCACTTAGATGCAAGTGTAACTTTGAAAATGATAAGAGTGCATGTTTTGAGAATGTTTATGGATGTACATGCAGAGTTTTGATTATCCTTGAAATTGTTTTTGAACTCTTTTGAGGTGAAATTCTAGGTTGTGCATGATTGAGGAGATGATTAGGGCATTGTTTAGACCGATTGAGCCTTAAAAAGCTTACCCTGATATGATGATATCCTTAGGTCCCTTTTTGAAGCCTTAAACTGTTTGGCCTTATTTGTTTTTCATAACCATTGTGTTCGTTAACCTGTTATCCGTTCTAATGCATGTGAAAACATGTCATTTTCTTCCTACCCTTATTGTTTGTTGAGTATATGATGTGTTATTTCTTGAAATGAGTCTGATGATTAGGGGTATGAATATTCTATTCAAAATGAGCCTGAAGGAACCAGATGCAAAACCAAAGAAAAGAAAAAGCATTGCTTTGCAAAAATAGAAGAAAAAAAAGAAAGAGAAAATAAAAAGAAAAATGAAAATGAAAAGAAAAGCAAAAGCTTAAGAAAAGTAAAGTTCAAAAAAGCATTGAAAATGGTTCTGGCAAGTTTTCTGCATTCACAATTAAATACCCTGCTAGTATCAGTTTGTGGCTCATGTCTTGGAATATCATGTGTATGTGTCTCAATATTTGTATTGTATTTTTCCCGTTCATTTCTTTCGTCCATACCATTGGCCTTACATTATAAGCTGATAAAGTCCCTTTTGATCCTCAATCTTGTGTGATTTACATTAGTGGAGAGAGAGTTGATTTACAATCTTGTGGATTCTTTGAATCATATGCATGTATGCTTATAAACTTATCTGAATGTGTATGACTTGATTAGAAGAAGTTTATCTTGCATGTTTGTGATAAATGTCAATTGCATGGAGAGTTTTCTGGTTTGTTAGCATGTTTAGGGTTATGTATGTGTGGAACTGTTTACGAGGCATTTGCACTTTTTGAGGATTGATGCAGTCATTACACACTAGTATTCGTTTTTGATTGAAAATAAGAAGATTGAAATATATTAGCTGAATGAAAAAAAAAATTTGATTTGAATGTTTCAGTGATTTACTTAGTTCTATTTTGTTTTGCTCGAGGACTAGCAAAATGTAGGTTTGGGGGTGTGATGACTACACAGAATGTAGTTATTTGTGCCCTATCCTTGTGCTAAAATGAATGCTAGGTCCTTGTTTATAATGCATATTAGAGGGTTTTGGACTTATATTTGTCATATTCTGATTCTAAGCCTTTCTGATATATTATTATGCAAAACTGTGTTTAATTGTTATGAATTGAGTAGATTTATATATGTTACTGATTTGGTGTATTCTCATGATAGGAGGGGCTCCAAATAAGGTTAAATATGGAGCAATTGAGCTTAAAGAGGAAGAGGAAGCCAAATTGGCATTCCAGCAAGCAACGTCGCGGCGCAAGGCAGAGCACGCCGCGGTGCAAAGAGATTTTCAGCCTGGTCATACTTGGACCCGGGGCAAGAGCGTCGCGGCGTAGTGAAGTGAACGTTGCGGCGGTACATAGACCGACCCATTGTGCGCCGCGGCGTGCATATGTGGCCGCCGCGGCATGAAGGCGGCTGCTGAGTCTATAAATAGATTTTTACACGTTTTTCTCAAATCTCTCCTCTCTCTCTCTGTGTTTTTCTGAGTTTTGGCCATTTGGCCATCTCTCTCTTTTTATGTTTTGTTAGTTTAGTTAGTTTTAGTTAGTTTAGGTTAGTTTTAGGTTAGATAGCTTGGCTAGATCTTCATTGCTAGTGGATTGGAGGTCAGGATCAAAGGATTGAAGGAGGATTCAAGCTTCAGAGACAAATCAATGAGCTTCTTCTCTCTTTTCCTTTCTCTCTTCTCTTCCTTATCTTTTGTATAGGTGAGCTATGTTTTAGGAATATTTTGGATCCTTTGATATATATTAATGATGTGTTTTTCTACGAGTTTGTGTGGATGTTTGATTATGGTTCAATCATTATCGTGTTTAATGCTTGTTCTTGGTTGGCCTCAATTGCATAATCCTAATATTGGCAAATGAACTAGACATAGATTTGTTGATATGGATATGGTATGGTTGATACATGTTCGGCGAGTTCAATTGGTTTGGATGAGTTGATTCGTTAATAGGATAGAAATATACCTATTAACCATGTATAGTGTGTGATTGAGAATAAATCATTCATGAGTGGAAGTTCATACTGCTCTCAAGGAAACTTAGTGAGTTGGGCAATTGAAACCAGAGTTGATTGACCTAGACATAGGCTTTTGACTAATGAAGATTCTCAAGCTAACCTAATCAATGCATTTATGTTTATGAGGAGAATTGCATGTTGTTGATAGATGTAGGGGGTGAAGGAGGATTTCCTGAAACCTAACCGCTTTAGGTTTATTGCTTTTGTAGGTTAGATAGTTCTTAATATTATTTTCCTATTTTTATGTCCTTGTCTAGAATTAATTAAGCTATTGGTTGGTATTTAGCGTTATAACATAATAATATCCTCGTGAGAACGAACTTTTACTTCGTATCTGTATTACTTGTGCGATCCGTGCACTTGCGGTTAGCAAAAAAGGCAACACGTTTGACCCTCAACAAATAGCCACCTTCAACACATACAATTTAGGAAACAATGACTTTGCAACTTTGAATAGAAACCAAAAAATTGCCAGTCAAAAAATGGAAATTCCTAATAATGCTAAAATTGTAAGAATAGTCAACAAATGGAAAGCTCCAATAATGCCAAAAAAAAAAAAAAGCAACGAGTCAAAGTCCATATTGCCAACAACCAAAATGAACTTTGATTACTTCACTCTTTGAAGACATGGTGAAATATGATTACTTCACGGAACAACTTTTCTTGTCGAAAAATGAGAAATGAATGGGAAGGGAATAGAAGAAAAGAAAGGAACCAATATAATAATAATAAAAAGAAAGAAAAAAAATATATAATGAAGAAAGGGAAAGTAAAGAAACAAAAATATGCATTTAATGTGATCATACATAAAAAAAAAATGATAGAGAGGAAAATCTCTCTTGCTCACGTCACTTTTTTAGTTGGTAAACAATTGTCAATTACCAAATTGTCTATAAAAGTCAAAATAAGAAAGAATAAGTCTATTAAAAGTCTTTTATTATAATTCACATAAAAGAAAAAAAAAACTTGAAGATATTTAACTGAAAGTGATATTACACTAAGAGAGATCGGATCTAAGTAAAAAAATTAGTATGTAAATTATTGACAGTTTTTATGAATTAAGTAGATAAAAGAGATTTAAGAAAGGCAATCAACTTCATGAATAATCAAATGGCAAATGTAGAAAAAATTCGAGACACAACTTGGAAAGGTTGTACTTGTACACAATCCAGTGCAAGTCCACCCAACTGTATTTCGATGCTGATTAGACTTGAAAAGCAAGTTCAATTGCTTTTGTATTATTTTATATTTGTAGGTATTTGTGGGATTTAATTCATCACTCTAATTACATTTTTTAAATTTACAAAATTCACTATATTAGTTTACTATATTCCTCTTTATTTTAATTAGTATATATAAATTACATAGTTAGAACTTCTAATTAAGCCACACGAGTTGAAGTCACTCTTAAGTGTGGATACACTTATATAACACTGATATTTTAAAATAATTCTTTTATTGATATTTAATATTTTGATATTTTTAAATATATATATATATATATTTATATATATATATATTTATATATATATATATATCTTTTAATTATTTTTTAAATTTTTATTATATTAATATATTCGTATCATATCATTTTCATATCTCAAATGTATATAGGTGCTTTTTAATCACTCTCCAATGCCTCTAAACTACACAATCACCGGGCTTTGTAACAATTTTGTGAAATTTTATAGAGAAAGTATATCAAACTTAAACTATTTAATTAAAATCATTAGTTGATTTTTTTATACAATAATAACAAATTTCGAACTTGGAACGTCCTGGAAATTATCCTAAGGTAGTGTTTGGATGAAACACTTTAAAATTTCAAGGAATTTAAAATACTGAGAACTTGAATTGCAACAATTAAATATTTGACATTTTCAAAATTCTTTGTTTGGATGGTTATATGTAAAATTAAAATTAAAATATCACCATTATCCTTCATAAGTGCAGCGTTTTACCCTGGCTATCAGTTGAATCTGCATCAACATTATCAGTAGCAGCCACATTGTCAGTGCTCACCTTCTCAACCTTCTGGGTCTTGGAGCCACCCCACTTGTTCCTGAATAGCACACTGACTCGCCGTGCCACCTTACCACTCAACGATGCACCGTTGAGAGTGGAAGAATCCATCAAAGATGGATCGAAGGAGCATGAAGCGTTCATCAACAGATTATTTAACACAACTCCGTTTTTGACATTGATTGCTTCACCGACTTTCGGCCATCGACGGGTCGGGCCTGGTTGCTGGCAGGCATGAGCACCAATCGCGGCTAAGGGCCAGCGACAACCATATTCATGGATCGGACTTTGGTTGGATCCAACATTGCTGCACTCCAAATGGTTATATGTAGACCTGTGTGTAGTGTTTCAAGAGAGGAGAGAGACGAGGTATTTTCTAAATTCTCTTCAAACACGTGACATTTCCATTCCAAGTTAAAACAAATACCAGATAAAATTTCCATCATTTTCAAAATCCTTCCATTTTACATCCAAACAAAACTCAACTGAATCATTTTAATTCCTTTCACCAAATACATTACACCCTTAAAATTCCTTATCCAAACACACTAATATTTATTAGGAATAGTTTGACATTAGGTTCACACAATATATGATCACGAATAAATCACCCTAAAATTTGAGCTAAATCCTATTATCCTCACATAACCTTAACTAGCACATTCCACCAAAAAAAAAAAACACCCCTACCATATCGAAGGGTTTGCTGGTATCTCTGTAAAGTACTTGAAAAAGTAAATAATCTTTCACCAACTATCAAGCGCAGCAATGCAGCCAGAACAAGACTGTTCAAAAATCGGTAATGAAGCATTGAATTTTAAACGGGAAAAACAAAAGCATTCCTTTCGATTATCAACCAAACGGAAATTGATTATACAAATATAAGGAAACATTGGCTTACAACATGACAACCCAAAATATTACACTCTGCATGGAAGCAGTCAATTAAATTTCATATCAACCACATCTATTACAATAGTATCTGACCTGCTTACTGTCACAGACTGCACTTATCACAGCATCTCTTTGATGCTTTTTGCTCTTTAGCTTCTATAGTCCTATCTTTGGTCTTTCCAATGTCATGTATCAAAAAGTCACCAAAATCTAGCACAGTTTTACAACCTAACAAAATCAGTCATCCAAAAAAATGCAGGCAATATGAAATTAGGTATCAGCAGTTAAAATGTACGCCCTCTAGAAATTCATGTTCTCTGTGACTCAATCTGGATTGCAGTCAAGTTCTCTTCAAAATTCAGAGTATTGGCTGCAGTTAAAAGCATGTCCATTCCTCCAACTTTGTCTACTTCTCGTCCTCGTTTATTGTTCCATTTCTTATCAAGATTATCATTTGGTTTTGAAACATTTTCACCAGTTCTCCACTTGTTACTCTCATATGCCTTTTTTGCCCCGCGTATTGCTTGGATCCCTGCATCACATCTCCTGCAGAACCATTTCCCTCTCGGAATAGAAGTTCGTGGAGGTTTCACGCAATAGATGTGGTATGCATGATCACACCCATCACAGAGAACAATCTTATCATCATCTCGATCAGTGAGGCAAACTCGGCATAAACAAGAAGGGCAGTACCAACAGTTAGCATATGACTTAATCTGCTTACTCGACAAACACCTTACATGGTAGTATTTACTGGGGCAAAAAGAGTGACCACATATTTTTATTTTTTCACCATCCACCTCCTTTCCACAAATTTTGCAGTCAGGTCGGTTTCTCCCACCTATGGACACTTGAATCCCATCATAAGTACAATTTGAATTCTCTTCCAACTCATTTAGTGTTTCCTCATTTGTAGGGATGCTTTCCTCACCAACAATGTTGTTCAGGGTCTTTGGGAGATTCAACCTTTCACATACCACACAATTCTCATGTGGAGATCCAATTCCCCTAGCAGTACAATTGGCACAGAACCAGCTTTTGTGGGGTATTTCTTTCACAGCAGGCTCAATACAGGACACATGGTACATCTCCTCACATGAATCACAAACCAAACAGTCTGTCCCATCTGCCTTGTCTCCACAATGCCTGCAAGTGCAAATTTTATATGTAGCACATTCTTCTGTCTGCTCTGGTTTCATGTGAGAGTCAGATTCCCGGTTATAGAGCTGTTTGACATGACAAAATGAAAACAATTCTCAAGACCAGTTTAATAAATCTCTTATTCAAAATCTTAATCCAATCAAATTAAGTGCACTTGGTAGTGATTCAACAAGATAATAGGGCAGAATTTTTCCAGTGTAAACAGATCCTGCGCATCATTGATAGTGAAAGCTTGCAAAACCTAGAAAGATAACAGACAGGACTTTCGGACAAAGAAAGGTCTTAAAAATCAAATAAGTTCCTTGCCTGCCTGATTCCAGCAAATTCTTAGATGCCTGAGGAAAAATTAACTACACTCTTCATATCTTTCTTTCTCAATCAGAAGAAAATAATGTTTTCACAGTAGGTAAAAAGAATTTCCCAACACATAGGGATTAATTTGTTCATTCTTGCACAACACATAATTAAAAAGATAAAATTATAAGTAACATGCATTTAACTAACATAAGAAATTGCCAAGTCACATTTGGTGAGTTACAAATAGGACCGATAAGCGATAAATCTGGTCATATAACCACAACCCATGTCTTCATGCATTCACAGTCTTTAAGAGAAAAACATGCACAGAAAAGAACAAAAGATATTTCTGATCTCTGATCAAGCAGAATAACGAAACATGGCTTAGCGCTAGAGATGGACAATTATTTAATCTAAGTTACAGCTAAAATGAAACTAAGCCAAAAAGTAAAAATAATCAATTTGGGTCTCAGATCTTATGTTTTGGTCAGAGCTGATTAATAATCAACACAATGTGTCTCTGTTTCATAATTGATGGCATTGGCCTCTGTCAGAGTAGCTAGATGGTGCATAGGAAAAAAGGGTTACAACTGTTTGATTCTGTTTTTAATTTCAAGCCCACAACCCGGTGTGGGGAGGAAGAGAGCAAGCCAAAGTTGAGGCAAAGCAGCCTCAATGGGATTTCAACCCACATCAAGTAGTCCCCAAAGAGACTTTATGCCACGTGAGCTAAGAGTCTTTGGGCTTTGCACCTTAATTTTATTTCATATTTGTTGAAAGAGAGAAAAGAGATAGACATATGAAGAAACCATGTGTTTCAACTACATAACGGAGGTTGAATATATACTCAATAGATAATAAATAATTACACAATTTACATGATGTGGGACTAGCAGTTGTACTACTAATTACATCTAATTACATATGTTTCCAACACTCCCCCTCAAGCTGGAGCATATAGATCATATGCACCAAGCTTATTACACAAATAACTTATTCGTGAATCTCTCAAGGACTTGGTGAAGACATCTGCTAGCTGATCATTTGAGTTGACACAGTTTGTGGTGATGTCTCCTGATAGAATCTTTTTCCTGATGAAATGACAGTTGAACTCAATATGTTTAGTCCTTTCATGGAACACTGGTTTGGAAGCTATATGCAAAGCAGCTTGATTGTCACATGAGTGTCATTTTTATAACCTTACCAAATTGAAGTTCTTTGAGGAGTTGATTCAACCAAATGAGTTCACAAGTGACTGAGGCCATAACTCGGTATTCTGCTTCGGCACTAGATCTTGCAACTATATTTTGCTTCTTACTTTTCTAGGAAACTAAGTTGCCTCCAATGAGTGCACAATACCCAGAAGTGGATCGTCTGTCAGTAAGAGAACCTGCCCAGTCAGCATCTGAGTATCCAACGACCTGAGTATGTCCTTTATCTTCATAGACAAGGCCTCTTCCAGGAACTGCTTTAATATACTTTAGGATACGAATCACTGCATCCCAATGTGCATCACAAGGTGAATTTAAAAACTGACTTACCACACTAACCGCAAAGGAGATGTCAAGACGGGTAACAGTGAAATAGTTCAGTTTTCCAACTAACCTTCTGTATCTTCCTGGATCCAAGAGTGACTCCCCCTGATTCGAATCCATAGGAGTGTCAACAGGCTTTGCATTCAACAGACATGTTTCCTCAAGAATGTCCATGACATACTTCTTCTGTAAAATTACTATATCATCATTGGATTGTGCCACCTCTATTCCCAAGAAGTATCGAAGTCTGCCAAGATCTTTGGTTTGAAAGTGATGACCAAGATATTGTTTTACCTGAATTATGTCATGGTGATCACTGCCAATGATAACAATGTCGTCGACATACACAATCAAATAAATACGCCTTTGAGCTGAATGGTGATAGACGACAGAGTGGTCAACCTCATTGCGTGTCATACTAAACTGCTGAACTACAGTACTAAATTGGCCAAACCAAGCCCTAGGAGACTGTTTAAGGCCATATAGAGATTTGTGAATACGACAAACTAGTCTAGAAGACTCCCCCTGAGCAACCAACCCTAGTGGTTGGTCCATGTAAACCTCTTCTTCTAGATCATCATGGAGAAAAGTATTCTTGATGTCTAACTGATGAAGGGGCCAGTGGCAAATAGCAGCTATTGACAGAAAAAGTCGAACCGAAGTCATCTTCGCCACGGGCAAAAAAGTGTCTCCATAATTCAAGCCAAAAATCTTGGTATATCATTTTGCCACCAGACGAGCCTTGAGACGATCAATCTTGCCATCGAGGCCAACCTTGACCGTATAAATCCACCGACAGCCTACAACAGACTTCCCGAGAGGAAGAGGAACAAGTTCCCAAGTACCACTGCTCTGAAGGGCACACATCTCATCGATCATAGTTTGTCTCCACCCAGGATGAGAGAAAGCGTCACTTGGAGAGTTAGGAATAAACACATAAGACAAGGAAGAAAGACAAGCATAATGCGAAGAAGATAGGCGATGATAACTCAAATTAACATAATGAGGAGAAGGGTTACGAGTAGATCGTTTACCTTTTCGGAGAGCAATGGGAAGGTCAAGTTCAGGAGGCAGTGCCGGAGCTGGTAAAGAAATTGGTGCCGGAGCTGAGTCCACATTGACCTCTTCAACTTTTGGTGGAGGAAGGGGCAGTGGAGGTTGCTATGGCCGACGATAATAGACCTAGAAAGGACGAATAGTAGTGGTGGTTTGCTCGACATGGGGGGTTGGAGGTGTATCTGACTCAACAGTGATAAGAGGAAGAAGGATGGGTAAGACCTCAGATATAGGCTCAAGAGTTGAAGGAGACTGGAAGAAGGGAACAGACTCAAAGAAGGTAACATCGGCCGAGACGAGGTAACGTCGGAGATCAAGGGAAAAACAACGATAACCTTTTTGGGACCGAGTGTAACTAAGAAAAACACACTTAATAGATCGGGTAGAAAGTTTATCAAGACCAGGAGTGAGATTATGACAAAACAGGTAGACCCAAATATACGAGGTGATAAGGAATGCAGAGATTGATGGGGATATAAAATAGAGTATGGGACCTAGTGATCAAGCACAGAGGAAGGCATGCGGTTAATCAAATAACAGGAAGTAAGAACTACATCGCCCCACAAGCAGAAAGAAACATTACCATGAAGTAAAAGGGTCCAAATTGTTTCTACGAGATGTCAAGTCTTTACATTCAGCGACCCCATTTTGTTGAGGGGTATGGGCACAAGAAGTTTGGTGAAGAATGCCATGAGAAGCCATAAAGGATTGAAATGGTTAAGACAAATACTCACGGGCATTATCACTACGCAAACTACGTATAGGAACACCAAATTGAGTTTTAATTTCATGATAAAAGTTTTGAAATATGAAAAACAACTCAAACCAATTTTGCATAAAAATTAACCAAGTGCAGCGAGAGTAATCATCAATGAAAGTGACAAAATATCTAGATCCTATAGTAGAAACAGTACGACTGGGACTCCAAACATCAGAATGTACTAAAGCAAAAAGAGAAGACGCTCGACTGCAAACTTTACCAGGAAACAAACTACGGGTGTGTATTCCTAGTTGACATGTCTCACAAGGGAGACTAGAAAACTTAAGAGAGACTGGGCACCAATTTTTGTAGTTTAGGAAGGCTAGGATGACCACCCAACTGTGCACGGATGGTGAGAGGGTAATCCTTGACAGCGCAAACACGAGGGGGTTGGAGAGCTGATAGAGGCCATGGGACTCACATCTGGTGTCAAGTATCTGACCCGAACTCCGATCCTGCAAAATGACAGAGTCTTTAGTAAAGGTAATCATACAATCAAGAGACCGAGTCAAACAACTAATGGAAAGCAAATTAAAAAGAGACCCAGGAACATAAAGGACAGAGTCTACTGAAAGGGAAGGGAATGGATGGGTAGTGCCGATCCCTTGGGATTGAGACTTGGAACCATTTGCTAAAGTGACAGCAGGAAAATAACCATTGTGAGAAAGGTTGGAGAAAAGAGTCTTATTACTAGAAATGTGGTCAGTTGCACCAGAATCAAGAACCCAAGTACCAATGAATGAGGAACGAGAGAGACAAGCAAATGAAATACCAATATGTGCAATAGAGGCAGTGGAAATAGAGGTCTAACGTTGCTCAAACCACTTTAGAAAGTCGGCATAGGCAGCTGTTGGAGCAGAGAAACCAGAGGACTTACGTTGTGCAAACCACTGTTAAAAATCTGTGTACTCGGCCTTCGGGGCGCCCTTAGAGCTATCTGAGGAGGTAGAATTAGCCATGGATCAGTAAACAACAATCAAACAGTACCTAAATGCACCGATTCAAAAGGAGGTCACAACAAACGGTCACAAACACACAAGGCGAGGACAGATCCAGATAGAAGGGAGAAGGGCGACCACAGCGCTGCAAACGGCTGTCGGAGGTGGTGGACGCACCGTCACGCGTCGGCGAAAGAGCAACGCGCGTTGCTGTTCCCAGGTATTGTTGACGGCGCGTGTGGGCACGTCGTGGGGCTGCTAGAGTCGGGCTTCTGGGGTCTGGCCAAACAATCAAAGGCGATTCTGGTGGTGGGGTTGCTAGCCGGAAAGTTCGCCAGAAAAGTCTTCGGTAGCTGGAAAAGTTGCCGAAAAAGTCTAACTGCGACGACAGACGACAGTGGACAATGGCGTGCAGCAGCGGACAGCAACAAAGGAGATGGGTCTGCTGGAAAAAGGACACAGCAAAAGGAGAAAGACCAGCAAACCGGAGTGGAAACACAGTTTAGCTAGAAAATTTTTTTACCTAAGAGCAGTGAGCTCACCGGGCGTTCACGGCTCTAGGATTGCCTCTATTTAGGCTCTAGATACCATGTTAAAAGAGAGAAAAGAGAGAGACATATGAAGAAACCGTGTGTTTCAACTACATAACAAAGGCTGAATATATACTCAATAGGTAATAAATAATTACACAATTTACATGATGTGAGACTAACAGTTGTACTACTAATTACATCTAATTACATATGTTTCCAACAATATTTTTTCGCAAAATTGAAACATAGCTATTCTTTTTCCAAAAATATCAAGGAGTACGCATGTATCTCTGATACACACAGTATCTTGCAATACACAAACTGTAACTTCTGATATTCTGATAAAAGCAATACTGTTTCTAATTCATATTGCATAGAATAGTGATAGAGGTATGAGAGGACTGGGAATCGAGGTGAAAATTTTATCAGATTATGTAGATCAAAGCTGTCTTAGCTCTGATGGTTGAAAAAAAATTTATCTAAACTTCAGATTTGTTAAACTTCATCCTGATATATGCATGAACAGATCATGAAATATTAGAATAAAATTTTAACACTCTTACCACTTGCTTTTCATCTTCGAATGAGCTGTGCGCTGAAACTCCAACCTGAAGGTAAGGAAAAACAATGGTTTACAAAAGGCAAGCAAATACTAACTTAATGTATAGCAGGAAGACAATAAAATCCAGAAGCAAAGCAAAAAGTATGGAACTTAAGTGCTTTGACAAAGAATTATAAGGGTTTGCTTTACCAGCTCATGATAGGAAGCTTTTGACATGTTGGAGAGGCTCTTGGCAATAGCAACAATATCATTTCCAGTGTCTTGAAGCTTTCTCCAAACCTAAAAATATCAATACGGTTAAATCATATAAAATAAAAACCAGAAAGTAAATTCTCCTGTCATCTGCTCAAAGGCTAGAAATTAACTAGGACACTCTAAGAATTACCCTCAAATGATACACTTATGAACCAGATATGATTTCACCTTGAAGCGAGAAACAAGCAGTCAACGGTTTATATAAATAACAACAAACATCAGGGGAGAAATAGTCAAAAGAAATAAACATAAGATGCCCAAAACCATTTAACAAACTTAACAGAGCATAGTCACCAAAGTAGCTTCAAAGCTCAATCAAAATCAGTAAGACAAAAGCAATCCAAAAGTATATGAATCCAAAAGAAAAGGCCATCCTCTTATAGGAACCTTGATTTCTTTAAGGAAATATGGAGATTAACTCCCTACATAATCTCTCAAAGACAAATTCAAAAAGAGAATAGAAAAAGAAAGAAAAGACAGACACTATAGAACTTCGAGGGTCTGCTTCCTCCCTCTTTACTCAAATGACTGGATGCCTTCTCTCCTCCTCCACTTCCCTATTTATTCACTCTATTAACTGCTTATTCATTTGCCATAACCCCCTTAGGTAAATGCTAAGTGCTGCCCCTCTTTATTTTCTCCACTCCCACTAGCTGCCACATAAATGGCCCATTAACATATTGATCACCCCATGATCTCTGTTCTTCCACTAATTGCCACATAAAAGCTGCAGCTCATTAACATGAAGATTCTCAATATTCCCCATCCTGTCCTTATTGCACCTGTGGGCCTAACATCCACACCTATGGCATCAATTTAGGTCAGTTCATTGAAATTCCATGGATCAGTCAGTCTCAAAAAATATTTAGGCTTCCTCAAGATTTCAAATTTTTAATATATTACCATTTCCTCCAGCAACTGACTGAATACCCATTTCCTCCAGCAACTGACTGAATACCCAAATTGGTCCTGCAATTATAATCCTCATTCTTTCTTGAAATCATTGGTTTCTTGAACTTTTTTCCAAAGTATTCCCATACATCATTATATTTAACAGCCACTTTATTCTACGGTCACACAATTGCAAATGCAACAAATCCTGAAAATAAAGATTTATGGAGAAAAAGGGTTTCATAAGATAACATTATTTTTAAAAAAATCACATGGAGAAATAAAAGAAGGATTTTGTTAATGTGTACCCTTTGTCCTAAGGGCACACATTAAGGAATAAAAAAAGCATTTATTATTCATTTTAATTATTTAAAAAATAAAGTATCAAATGCTGTTTGGATTTTCAAGATATTAAATGCTGATACTTTTCATTTAAAAGTTTCTATTTTTGATTTCTTAAGGGCACACGTTAAGAAAACCCATAAAAAAATTAGGACCAAATAGGCAGGGGAAGATTATAAAGGACTATCATATTTTGCTTCATACCATAACTATTAGTGGAAAGAAAAAAAAGAGGGGCTTCATGAGTGCACTAGTTCCGGAATTTTTCACCATGAACAATGAACATAATATAACTAGGGCCCTATTTGGATAAATAGCTCAAAAAAGTACTTATTCAAGTTGAGCTTATTAAATAAGCTCTACTACCATAAGTGTGGTCTAAACTCAGCTAAATAACATTTGGATAGACATTTCAACAAGTGCTTATGTAAGACTAGAATTTTGATAATTTATAAAAACAATTTTGTCAGAAATTATTATACAAACAGCTACCGTCTAAACTATTTTTAGCTTTTGTAAAGGCTTACTTTTATAAGCTTCAATTTTTAGCTTATGAAAACAAGCCCAAAACAGCTTATATAGGTTTAAAAAGCTGTTTTAATAAGCTCATTCAAACAAGATCAATATGCTTCATAAGTGCTTATTTGTTGCAGTAGATAAGCCCAAATAAGCTCATCCAAACTGGACCTAGGAAGAAGAAAAAACCACCAAAAAGT
This sequence comes from Ormosia semicastrata, assembly GCA_029884595.1. Classification (NCBI taxonomy): domain Eukaryota; kingdom Viridiplantae; phylum Streptophyta; class Magnoliopsida; order Fabales; family Fabaceae; genus Ormosia; species Ormosia semicastrata. The sequence continues at coordinate 103,824,824 of JAQQTO010000063.1, forward strand.
ATTACAAAATTGAATTCTCAATGTGGCTATCATAACAAGAAAACATTGGCTTTAAGTTATTTTGAGTGTCTAGATCAGTACTTGTTTCACCGTTTTCAGGAATAAGAACCAAGAACTTAAAGAAAACCAAGTGTGAAATTTAAGACTGAAGTAAAAGCAAGTCTGGTGGTAAATGACATGGAGGAAAGAACAAAAGATACTTAGTTCAAATATTACTGAACAGAAGACACGAAGAAGCACAAGTAAAAGATACATTAACAGATTACATAATGTAAACTATAAAACAGGAGAAGATGCTGCTTCTTTTGACCAACCCCGCACATGTAAATGCACATACAGCTCACACAACTAACTCAAACAGGAGAACAGAAAGCATGGGAAAAGATATGAATAGATTGTAATGTGCAAACAATAAAACAGAAGCAGAAATCGGTTATTTTGACCAAATATGCACATTCAACTGCATACACAGCCCACCCAAGAGCTTCCTCTTTTATATAGATAATACAATGAATGGAAGACTACAACAGTATCATAAATAATCCATTTTACAAAATATAAAGCAAGCAACCTGACACAATTGTTTTTAAAAAGGGCATTCTTTAAAAAGTCAGTGAATTGGTACCAGGTTTGCAGTACTGGTACGTGGTTTGTCACTTCTTACCATATAATTATAAGACTTCCATTATACTGTGAAGTACCACGAATTGGTATGCAGTACGTAGTACATGAGAACTGGTACGTTGTTCGTAAGGTTATTGAGAAAATCTGGTAACTACTGCAAACAACTGGGGCACTCTTTCTCCAGGGTAAATAGAAATTTTTCTTTAAAAAATAAGTAATTTAAGTTGATATATGAACCTGTTTTCACTGTACTTTTATAATTAAAAAATAAACTTCTGCCTACTTTCCAAAGAGAGGAACTCTTTAAGAAAGTTAAGAGCCAATTAAACCTAAACATTTGATACATAAAATATTCATGATTGAGTTTTCATTAATTACTATATCTAAAAATCAGTCCAAGATTTTCACCAAAAAAAGAAGAGTGAGATTATGGTTGTGACAAATAATGCATAAATATCAGTCATAACACACCAATATCATGATACTCCGGTAAACCAGATATTCAGTCATCTAAATTTTTCAAACTTTCTCAAGCAAAATCATATAGCCATGTAAAAAGTGTTTAATTATCAAAAGGCTATTAAAAATTTACCTGTTCAATATCTGACAAGAAAAGTGTAGGCGATTGTTCATAAGCTTGTTCTTTCATCCTTGAGTTTATGACACTAAAGTCAAATACACTTTCAGGTTTCATTCCTTGGAAATTTTCAAGTAGCACTTTACATAATGAACTGAATTTTTCAGAGGCTAAGATATTACGGAACACACACTGACACCTCTCTATCACACCATGGCCAACTGATTCACTAGAACATCCATTACGCATGATATTTGCATGCCCATTAGCTTCACTCTGTAATTTATGAGACAACAACTCAAATTGGGAAGAGCATTCTTGACCATCTTTGTCAATTTTAAAAGTTTCCTGCAGAAAAAAATAAGTTGGAACATAAAATGAAAGAAACAAAAGTGATTTAGAACAGGTCATGTAAGCAGGATAAATGTAGTTCTAGCTGTAGAACCAACCGTAACTGTAGTGGCACAACTAATTTTGGGACGATTCATTAGTGCTTCCCTTATGCACCCCCCTATGCCACCATTGTCATCGCCTAATGAATGACATAAATGCTTTAGTACAACATTTCCCCAATGTCCATGTGAATAATCTTTTGAAGTATTGCCTACAGCTACATCACATGGTTTCTTCACAGCCTGCAATAATAAGAAAATTTCAAGAAACAAATAAGAGTATTTTTGTCCTTGACATCATCTATGAGCCAAGGTCAGAATCATCTCATGCTATGTTGTAAAGCATAAGTCTAGATAACAGCCAATTCTTATCTCTTCATGTCAGTCAAATACAAATACTAGTAACTAGTAGCACAAATAATGATAATCAAGCAAAGTAATGGGCGCACAAAATTGAAACCCCATCAGCTGGACTATTTACATCAAATAGAATAAATTATTAAAAATGTACGATTTTTTTTTATAGAATTATTAATAATGTACGATTACAAAAAGGAAAACAATTGTATCCCCCTTTCTTCCATCCCCCTTAACCGACATAAATCTCAAGGTTCTGCTTGTAAAAATAAACATTTAATTTTTAACAACCCAGCCCTCAAATCAAACATCTTAAAACATACCAACGCTATCATTTTTCCCTTAACCTGAATGTTATATTATACCATTATCAATAACATCAGTGACAATCAAGGCATTCTTTGAAAAATCAAGCAAATTAGCCGCCTATTTAACAACCCAGCCCTCAAATCAAACATCTTAAAACATACCAACGCTATCATTTTTACCTTAGCCTGAATGTTATATCATTATCAATAACATCAGTAACCATCAATGCATTCTTTGAAAAATCAAGCAAATTAGCCCCTATTACAACAAAATTCAACAGAATCCACTACTAATAAATCCAAGACTCCGTATAAATTGCTTTTCCAGCATTTTAAAAATAAAGCACATAGGTTGCAACTCAGCTCCATTTATGCACATAATAAATCCTCATTCAACAGTGTAGAACTGTAGATACAGGAGGATCTGATCTTAGCAATAGGCAATAGCAATGCCAAATACAAATTATGTAAATTAGTCCTCCCTTGCCATTGAAGTTTCAATGCACAATCCATGATCAATACATCTACATCCTTTCCCTAGTGTCAGAACTCTGAAGTACGCTGCTTGTAAGTTGCAACATAACTCCATTTTGCATATAATAAATTTTGACTTAAAAGTAATAGATGCAGAAGCATCTGCTCTTAAGAACAGTATTAACAAAAAAAACTGATGCTCCAGATTCTTTCATGTGAGGAAGTTCTCCTCATCATATATCCTTAATTTCACAAATTTAACTGGCAGTAACCTAAATTTACCAAAATATGAATCAAATGCAGATCATTATGGGGTTAGTTAGCTTATTCTTACAAGCACAAAACAGCATGCTTTTTGAAATAAGATTAAAAAAATATGAGTAACTCCATATCCATAAAGCATCAAGTAGTTAAGAGCACCACAAAAAAACATTAATAGCATTTGCTTTTGCTTCTACTAAAACATTAGCATTTTGCCAGTTTATGTTTCTTTTTATGCATCACCCAGCTTGTTAAATATTTTACAAACACGCACTACCATGGATTTAGAAGCCAATATAAGAAACCAAAAACCTGAAACCTGATATCTTAGGCTAGAAGAGAATGGCTAAAGGAAGTTCCTAAAGAGTAAAAACAGCCACAAATAACCTATAACAGATAGTATCTCTCCACATCAACAATTTTTTTCCTCTTTATGACTAAAACAACTATAAACAATTACAAGTGCAATAAAAACAAGCATACCCTTAATACCAGCACTCTTGCAAATTTCTCCATAACCACAAGTTGTAGGCACATGTTTATCTTACAAGTTAATTTATCACTTTCCTAGGTTTCATGTGTGCCTATATAAACCTAAAAATCTAGCAGCTAGCGCCTCTAACAATTCTACAAAATGAAAAAATATATATATATATTATACAGAACAAACAAAATTTCTTATGCAAATTGACAAGTGACAACAGAGAACCATCACAGGTACACATGCTGCAAAAGGAGTAGAGGAAACCTGGTCATATAGGTGACTTGCAGCTTCCACACACTCTCTGCTGTCTTCCTGAACTTTGCTTTCTGAACTAGATTTTACATGCTTACGCCTCTTATAAGTTCGCAAAGATTCAACTCCACCAGAGTCCCCTTCAGTAACACCAAACCCATCTGCAATTGCCACTCCATTATTTACAGCTTTGTTCTTCAAGCACCGAACCTCTTGACCTTCAGTAAGGCCATTCCCATCAGCAATTGCCACTCCAGTATTTACAGTTCCATTCTTCAATCCTCGAACTTCTTCACCTTCAGCAACATCATTCCCATCTTCAATTGCCACCCCATTATTTACAGCTTCAGTTTTCAAACACTGATGCGGTTCAGTATGTTCCGGGTTATCAGCATTGCTAGTTCCATCCTCAGTTTCCATCAAAAAAGAACCTTAATCTTCAAAGCTTTGCAGCAGAAAAATTAGGGTTTCACAGCAAATAGATCCAAAATTTCTCGAGATTTTTTGCTAACCACCGTTACAAAGCAAAAACGCTGAAAACCCAAAAGAGCAAAGTTATTTATACACTACAAGTTAAAACAAACACTCCACTCAGTTGCCCGCAAGAACCAAAGAAACCCAAAAAAATAATTGCAACTTTGAGCACTAAGGTGCAGGTAGTTTAGGAGTCTTAGAAATACTAAATTCAAGTGAACCAACACCAACGCAGCACCAAGATGCTTTGGAGGCACAAAATTTGGTAAATATGCACACACAAAAAAACTAAACAACGTTATTTTTTTTATTTATTTATTTTACCATCCAAGAGGTCAGGTTGTGCGAAACGAAACAGAAATAGCGAAAGAAAATTGAAGTTGTGGAGGGAAAGAAGAAGGGCTTACAGTAACTGAGATTAGAGGAAGGCTAAGTAATGGCAATTCCAAGAAATCTGAGGTTGCGGGGAGATGGTGAAGTTTGTTAGCTACCTGCAGTAGCAGAAGAAGCAGCTCCTATCTGTCTCTAAAACTCTTATCCTTGGAGTTTTAAAAAAATTTGAAACAGAACCGTTTTTCTTCTTTCGCCGGTCATTTGTTTTCCCTTTTTTTCCTTAACTCCTTTATATTATTTGCCTTTTTTTCATTATCTTTTTCTTTTCGTCAAAAATGGAAGGGTCTTTTTTGTTTGGTAGCGACTTGGGTTGGGTCGATCCTCACAATCGGTCACGGTTAAGGGCTTGTGTACTAGTGCTGTTCACATTTGGATAGTGTGGAGTTGGATTGATCGATTTTGTTTCTATTAATCTAACCCCATGGTGATTTAGTTGGTTTAGATTTGATCATATTTTTTAAAAATGTGCCAAAAAAATGATTTGAATAAAGTTGGATTAGAAAAATGTAACAAGAAAATGTTGTGTTATAATGGAATCTCAAATATGTTGTTTATTATTAAAACAAACACTAATACTAAACCTGTGCATTACATGCATGGAGCATTAAAATTAAATTTAAATTTAATAATAATGAGTGATTACATTTTTATTTGTTTGTTGATTGTGTGAGCGATTGTGTAAAAAATTTTAGTAGTTGGTTGTAATAGAATATATTAGTTTGTTGATTGTTGTGCTATATAATCTAGATTTTGTTGATTGATGTTTAAGTGATTGTGAAAAGTAGAGAGAGACAGGAGAAAGTTAGATCAGGAAAACAAATTAACTTTGAAATAATTTTTTCAAGAATTAGTTTTATCTTAAAAAAAATATTTTAGAACCAGTTTTATAAGAATTTATTTTTAGAAATTTATGTAATTGTCAAATGCCTTATGTTTAAAACTAATCCTATGAGTAGAGGTGTCGGGTAGGTGGGTGGGTTAGGTGGACTCTATAATTTTTTAACTCAATTCGCTCATTAGAAAAATGGATTGGGTTGAGCTAGGTTAAAGAAATTTTTTTCCTTCAACTCGACTCATTCAAAAGTGAGTTAGTTTGACTAAATCCGTATGTCCGATATATGTTTAAAAAAAAATTTGAAAGAAGAAGTTGAAATACAAAATTGAAAATTTGTTACACATAAGATATCTTAAATAAATATAGCAAGTCACATATTTATTCACATAACTGATCTTACACAAATATAATAAGTCTCAAATAAATTAAATATGTATAAGTACATAACAAATTAACAAGTCTTATTAATTTAAGTATGAAATAAACTAAACTAAGTTAATAGGTCTCAATATTCATAAATAACAAATTATTCTAACTAATTGAAGTCAATGTCATTAAACATATATATAGATTGACATAATCATTGACTTCACTATCTATTTTTTCAAGATGTTGTAGTTCTTGAAATAGAAAGTTATGGATTTGGATTTTTTATTTGAGACACTAGGAATTTGGGAGTGAGTGACCAAAACGGTGATTTGTGAGAACGAGTGTACTGTCTGTGTGTGAGTATTTTTTCCTTTTGTTAGGCTTCAAAGTGGAACAACGTCATTCCACTAGATGAACCTTTTGTTTAGTGGTCGTTTAGCCACGATTAAAAACTACAGGTGTACAACTTTTTAACCGTGACTAGATGAATTTTTTTTTTAATTTAAAAAACCAAACGTGGCCAAGTTGGGTACCTATGAGTTAGATGTTTCCAAACCCACTATCCCACCCATAGATTGTAGGTTAAGGTATTTTCCAACCCAACCCAACCCGCATTTTATGGATTGGATTAAGTTGAAACCCGCGAGTTTGTGGGTTAACCCGACTAGCTTGGCACCCCTACTTATGAGTACCTAGCTTTTAGAAGTTGCCCCCTTATTTGATGATATTTAAATTAACCGATACACCAATGATATTCTTTTATCTTATGATATTGCAATGGATAATTGTGAAATGAAGAATTTTCCTTCCATATTGTCTTATACGTATCATGAATCATGATGTTGATAACTATGACGTGAGGGTAATAATCTTACTTTGTGGGAACCAATTGTTGGGAATTGCTACAAATATTAATAATGATTATAGAGCACACAACAAAGTTAATGAGGTTTGACAATTTCTCTATTCCACCAAATCCAACTAAATTTATCAAAATCAACAAATCAATCTTTTTAAATGACACTCTCACAAACCTAAAACCCAATTACACCCAAAACTTTCATTCACAATTTTTCCTCCACCTTCAAGTACTGTGTTGCAACTTTTCTATTACTCAGTCTTATACCCTAATACAAAGTATTTATAACCTACAAAAACTTTCTTGACAAATAATTACTCTTTTTACACTCTTTATGACTTTTCTAGTTTCCTATTAAAAAACAAATATCTCACTTATCTTGCATATCTCTCACATATCATTCATATTTATTACATGTTGTACTAGTTTTTCTCTCCCTTCATAATCACAAAAGAACTTCTAGTAACTCTCAAGACTCCACCTCTTGCAAAGTAGCCAACACATACCTTACATCACCAACAATCTTGATACTATCATCATGCAATTTAATTTTGACTCTACCCTTTCCAAGAATATTGAATCCATCACTATTAGTAAGCTTCACAACTTTACCATCATAACTGTCAAATGTCTCTAACAATTCTTTAAATGCACAAATATGAATGGAGCATGCAGAATCTAAAAGTCAATCATCACTTAAATTACTTTTCCCTTCTTCAACAATTAGGACACTTTCTTTTTCATAAAAATCATCTTTAGCAACTGTAGGTAGCCCCATTTCCTTTCTCTTTGCTCTTCTTCAATTCATTGAAATCAGTTATCATCTTCTTGCATTTGTATTTGGTGTGACCCTTCTCATGACAGCAGTAACACTCTACATCAGAGTAATCTCTTAGCGAGTAATATCTTGGCATTGAGCTTATTCATCCTTTACCATAATAGTTGCCATTTGGAATACTCTTGTTATGTTTAGTAACACAAATTGTAGTCTCAGTTTGAATCGTTGGCTTCCTAAATCTTTCACTCTCCAAAACTACTATTGTCACATCATTTTCCTTGAGTGTCTCTTTCCCAACCAAGAGTGTCGTCACCAAAGTTTCATAAGAATCTAGAAAAGGATGATAATAGTAACACCGCTTTAACCTCATTTTCAATCTCCACACCAATACTACCCAATTGTCTAATCAACTTGTTAAAAACATTAAGATGATCTCTAGTGCTTGTACCTTCATCCATCTTCAATTTATATAATTTTTTCTTAAGATTTTGTCGGTTCGTAAGAGACTTAGATATATATGCATCTTCAAAATATTTTCACAATTTTTCCAGTTAAGTTTATCTATAACTTTATACTTTACCTTTGGGTCTGAAATAAATGAATTATGCAAACAATTTTCATCTCAAGATTTTCCCAATCATCATTTGACATCTTCTTTGGTTTCTTTCCTTCACCATCAAGTGTTATATACAATCCTTGCTACACAAGGATATCCTTCTCTAACATACACTTAAATTATTTTTTCCATTGAATGGCTCCACCTCAAATTTGTCGCTAGCCAAGATCATAATCTTGGTCAAAGCTTTGATGCCACTGTTGGGTATCGTTGCAAATACTAATAAAGATTAGGAAAAAGTCTAATTTACCTCCTCCAACTTTGGGTCATGTGCACTTTGGTCCTCAAACTTTAAAAATGTGTAACATGATCCTTAAGCTTTCTAACATGTGCGTTTTCGTCCTTTTGTTTAGTTCTCCATAAAACTCTAACAGCTAAAATCATATTTTTGAAATTTTCAGAACTAAAGTGCACATGATGCTAAGTTGGAGAGGCTAAATTGGACTTTTCTTATCAAGAAATTTCATACAAAAAATGGTCACATGATTTTATCGTGATAATTTATATTAGAGTTTGACGAAAAATCAAACAGAAGGACTAAAACACACAATTTAGAAAGTTTAGGAATCACGTAGCACGTTTTTAAAATTTGAGGACCAAAGTGCACATGACCCTAAGTTAAAGGGGGTAAATTGGACTTTTCCCTAAAGATTATAGAGCACACAACAAAGTTAATGTGGTTCGGCAATTTCCCTATTCCACCAAATCCAACTAAATTTATCAAAATCAATAAATTACAATATATTTAAACCACACTCACACGAACCCAAAAACCAATTACACCCAAAACTCTCACTCTCAATTTGTCCTCCACCTGCAAGTACTGCGTTGCAACTTCTCTACTACTCAATCTCATGCCCCAATACAAAGTATTTATAGTCCACAAAAACTTCCTTGACAAACAATTACCATTTTTACACTCTTCATAACTTTCTTAGTTTCCTTTTAAAAAAATAAATCTCTCTCATATTTTGCATATTTCTCACATATCACTCATATTTATTACATATCTCAAGATTAATTACAAAATATGAATCTACCAATAAAATAAAAAACTATCAATCACAATATTCAAATAAAAAAATTTAGGTCAAATCCAACAATATCTTTTTTTTTCCTTATTTTACAATTTAAGTCAATATTCTCAACACTAATGAATAATTGCAAAGTACTATTTGAATGTTGGTGATCTCTTGTTTGTTGTTTCTCACATATCCCTTTGTTATTTGTATATTAATATAGCTTAGATCATGTCATGTCCAAGTCTTCTTCCCTTAAGTGGTTTGCATTCTGCAGCAAAGATATAAACAGTTGTCTCTGTTCACTTGTTTTTGCAGCTTCATGTTTTTGTTATGAACATGTGTTTATTTTATATTTGTTGATCTTTCCACTCTAGGAAAAGTCCCTTGAATGTTTTGATTTGTTGTTTTCATGGAATGTGTTTTACTTCATGTTAAACGTCATTTGAACAATTATACTATAGTTATGCTTTTAAATTATTATATTATTCCGAGCTTTGAGTGCTTTAATTTGTCTTTGCCTACTTGATCTTTTAATTTGATTATCTCTGTTAGTCACATGACAAGCTCTCATTTCAATTCAATAAAATTTTACTATCATTCTCTCTCTTTAGCACGCCATAGTAATTCTCTCTTTCTGATGTGCCATTCTTTCTTTTTAATAGGACATTCTCTTCATTTGATTTGGAGTTGATTTTCACAATTACCTAGATGCCACAATATTTAACGTGCTATCTCAATACATCGTCACGTGATAAGGCCAAAATTTATACTTTTCTTCTTACTATATTGCTTTTTTCTTTTGGTAAAAGTTGTTTTTCTATTTTTGATATAATAAGAAATTATATATATTTAGAAATTCTATTTTGTGAAAGTTTTTTTTCAATTTCACGTGAAAGTTTAATAAAAAATATATTTAATAAAATTTAATGATTTATAAATTATTAAATTAAATTAAAAATTATATATATATATATATATATATATATATATATATATATATATATATATAATGTTAAGTTAAAATTATATTATTAGAAGTGTATAAAATAATGGAAAAACACAAAACAAAATATATTTCATAAAACTTATGATGACATATTATAATTAAAATATGTTATAAAACATTAAATTAAAATTATTTTTTTAAAAGTGTGATGGAATAAGAAACACACAATGAAAAAAAATACACAATATAAAATAAATAAAATCTAAAAATTCCTAATTCACAAGAGGATAGACTAGTATTGTAACTTAATTTGAACAAGCTTGTAGGGTAAAGTGGGATGACCTTTTCTTTTTTGGCCGATTCTATGATGCACCTACTATATTAAGGTGCATGATGCACCTTGCATTTAAACCTCCAACAACCAGTTTTTCGTTATTTTATCTGATATCCCTCAACTAAAGCTATTGGCAATATAGTCCTAAAGAAATTGATTCAATCTAACAAACTAATTTATACACAACTAACTCATTAATTACTTCAATCTAATGAGTCATTGAATGTCAATCTATTTGAAAATCTCCATCTGAGTCTATTATATTTCGGCCTCTATTTCTAGACGTGCTCCTAGAAATTCGACTTCAAAGTGTAGGTAGTGGAAAACGTGTTCTACAAATTGGTCCAAGCTTGGGGATTTTTACATATTGCTCTGAGATTTGCGTCCAATAGCCATTGTTGGGGATCTTTTGTTCGCGTTTGTTAGCCATTGTTAGGGGATCTTTGGTTCGCGTTAGTTACCCATTGTTCGAGATCTTTGATCAGAAGTTGGACACTATACTTAAGAGTCGAAGGTGAGTAGTAGATTTATGGATATGGCCATGGTGGTTCCTGTAACTGATTATGGTTGTTAAGTTTGGTTTTATGAGATGAAACATATAAGGCATGGTCATGGTGGTTCCTATAACTGATTAATTTTTTTGACTAATTTAAATCTAGTAAGTGAATTTTTCTTCCCCATGGTGGTTCAAATTACTCATAATAGGATGTTTGTGTCAAGAACCAACTCACCTCAAAGGCTCCAAAGCTTAAGCTAGTAGGAAGGGATTGGAATTATGTACTACCTTGTAGAACAATTTCCTTCTAATAAATAAAATCTATTAATTTATTGTGCATTTGGGGAATTTTTTAAGAAAAATTGATTATAAGATAATAAAAGTAATTGATTATTTTTTAGAGATTTTAATGAAAAGTAGAAGTTGTTTTTCGTTTGAATACAATTATAAAAACACTTTTTACTTTCTCTCTCTTTTATTGCATCTCTTCATAATTAATTATTTTGAAAAGTAACTCATTCTTGCTTTTTTTAGGTTTTGCTTTTTTCAAAATTTTATCCAAACATATGTCCATGTTTCAGAATTACTTTATTTTTTAATGAAAAAAGCACTTTTTCTTGTAAAAAAAAGTACAAACAAATACACTCTTATTATGATAAATCCAATTATTTACTCATTATATCATCCTATTGGCTTACATATCTTCCCTTGCAGATATTTGGTGCTGGCACTGCCTTGTGATTGTTCTTTGAGTTGCTGCAATACCACCTTATCACTCTAACATTTGCTAATTGAGGCTGTGGTGGTCCAGTACACCTATCTTTATCCACAAGTAAGTAATTAGAAATTCTAATACTTCCTTATTATAGTCAATTTGATGTCCCATTAAAAGTAAGTATTAAAAATCCGAGGAAAAAAAAAAGCCTTCAGTATCCTAATGCCATAAAATCAAACCCCATAAGTTTTGTCCATAGGTGTGAACCTAATCTCCCAACCACATTTGATAATATAATTCTGTCCATATAGTTTCATTATTCTAAATTGTCTTAACATAATTGTCTTCTCACAATTTTATTTCTACAAGCCTAGGGAAAGAAAAGCTATTGGTAAAAATATATAGTCTTCATTTGAAAAATCACATGTGATTCTCTTATATAGCTAGAAAAATTTTTAAGTGTCCATATTTTTATATAAAGTTTGACCACTATAAATTGTCTCTCAGTCATGAGTAGAAAATGTAATTTTCTAATAGTGATTTATGTCATGCAGACTTTATTATGTTTCCTTTCCCTCACTGATCTTTTTTCCCTAGGCTATTGCTTAACCTTTGATTTTATGCCCTTCCTGTGAATTTAGGATGTCATTGAGTTTGAAAATCATCTTAGTATATTGATCTCATGGTATAAAAGTTTTAGTAACTTTTAAGCAACAGGTAAGAAATTAATAATATAAAATCTTGATGAGTTGCAAATCTATTACAGACTTGAAAAATAAATCTTGTAGGAATATTAAATAGCGTACATTGCAACTATAATTGGGATTAAGTAAATGTTATCTTCTATTTCTATGTTTTAGATAGCTATCAATGTCAGCAACCCTATGAGCAATGAACCCTTTAATTGGGAGTTTTTTTCCCTTCATGACATAATGTGTTTTATCAATTTCTTATGGTGGTGGATGATGATGCACCTTTATACTAAATTATATGTGAAGTCTTAGTAGTAAAGAAAATTTAGAAGGAATGGTGAGGTTACTCATTTAACTTTTAAACTAAGTAGATGCTATTTGGTGTGTACCAAAGTGTATGATGTTAGTTATGTTCCTTATGAGCTCTTAAAAATATTGAATGGACCCTTTAGAAGTATTTTGAAATAAGGGATGGGCTAAGACTATAATGACATGGACTTTTGGTTCTTAGAGGAATTGTCCTAATAATTTTTATATGGTATTTGAGTCTTTCATACGTACATATAAATGTTTGTAGAATTCTTACATCAGCTTGGTCTAAACGGGATAAGATTGACAAATAGAAGTATCCACTTTAAAATTTCCAGCTCAAATATTGATTCCTAGGATAGATGCTTCCATAATTGAACTTTTGGTGCATTAAAGAGACCTCTGTTTTCTGATTTGGCACTACTAACAAACAAGACATTTTTAGACCATGTTTTAAACAATAGGGTGAAAAAACCCATAAGAACGTGTTTTAAATGTGAATTTAGTTAATGGTGTAATTTAGATTTGAATTTTTGTATTACTTCTTCATCTCAGCATTAACTTGTTTAGTTGTTCCTTTTTAGTAGAGTTAGCAATTGTCAAAACATTTTAATATTAGTTGGTTTTGATTTTGCTCAAAACAACATATATTGTATGCTGATTGTTAAGTTGTTAGTTGATAATCTCGTTTGTTTAAACATGATTTGTGTTTCTTTATGAATTTAGTAGAATAATTATTTAATGAATAAGTCATGGTTTTGAATCCCTTGGATTGGAAATTGACAACATGTAAAAGAAATTAATAGAAATTAAAAACAAACAGAATTGATATTTAGAGAATAGCTTATAATGAGGGTTTGTGTACTATGTAGGAATAAATTGTTGTTTGGTAGAGGATATGGTACTGAATATTATATGGTACTAAATGTTGGGCAGTAAAAAGCTAGTAAGAGCATAAGATCAGTGTCACAGAGATAAGGATGTCGCGATGGATATGTGGCCATACAAGATAAGATAGGATTAGGAATGAATGCATTAGAGAGAAAGTACAGGTAGCACCTATTGTGAAAAAGATGAGAGAATCTTGCCTTAGGTGGTTTGGACATGTAAGGAGAAGACCCTTAGAAGCCCATGTATGGTGAGTAGATCAGGTGGAAGATAACTCAATAGCTAGAGGTAGAGGGAGACCAAGAAAGACTATAGGTGAAACGATTAAAAAAGATTTAGATTTGAATGACATTTCTGAAGACTTGGTTTATGATAGAGCACAATGGCGTTATTTGATCTATGTAACTGACCCCACCTAGTGGGAAAATGCTTGGTTGTTGTTATTGTTATTGGTAGAGGATATGGATGTGTATGTGGTGAATATTATTTTCCAATTTTATATTTGAATATTATATATTTGAAGGCGATTGTTTTTTTACCTCAGTGTTTGATAGACTAAGTAGACTATGGTTAGGGGTTTGATTTTGTAATTGGATTTACCCCCTTGTCGTATGTTACAAATTAACTGATTATGGTAGTGCAGTGATTATGTATGTGGTGAATGATATTATTCCACGAAATGTGTGTTTGGAAGATAGATTTGGTGATAGTTAATATTTGTCTTTTCTTCTTCTTTTTTTACTATTCAGGGTGCATGGGATTTTAGAAGTGGTGGAAGAAGACCATAAGGAACAAATTATCCAGAGATTCTAAAGGATACTTAGCGAGCTATTCAAACAATGATACAAATGATATGTCTGATGTATATTCACTTCCCATTATATGGTATACGATGTGTGGGTTGAATCTTTGGGTTTGTATGCAAGGTAATAAGTTAGTTTTTAGAATTTTTCGATCTTCGTAGTTAATAATTTGAATCATATATGATCTTAGGAAGTTGCATAAGTGTTTATAAGGATAGAAAAAATAGAGCAGCCAATTGGAGATGAAGGTACTAGGTCTGGTGGCTTTGATTTCCTGGCCGTTGATGTTGTGGAAAACTTCGAGAGGTTTGAGTTCAACATGTTACCCCTAAATTTGATGAAGGAATTCCATTTTTCAAACCTGGATGTTGCTTATGAATTTTATAATGAGTACAGTAGAATTAATGGAATAAGAAGGGGGATACAGTTTAGAAGACATTTGTTTGTTAAAGGCATGGGCTTAGAGAAAGTAAATATGTTCATGTCGATAACTGACAGAGGGAGCCTAAGCCACTGACTAGGTGTGATTGCAAAGCTCAAATGTGTGTCCAAGTTGAGGGAGTTACTAGCAGATGGCATATGACTGTATTTAACGATAAACATAATCATGAATTAGTGAAATCTAAGTTTGCTGGACTTCTTCGATCATACAGGAGGATGATTGATGTTGATATTTGTTAGATGAACAACATGAGAAATGTTGGCATAAGTACCACAAAAATATATGGATCTTTTGCTAGTCAATCATGAGATTTAACATGGTTAGATTTCGGAGAAAAAAGATGTATAATCAAATTGATAAACAATAAAGAATGCAAGATGGTGATGCAAAAGCATGACTCATGTATCTTTATCAAATGTCAAGTACAGATCCCTGTCTGTATTGGAGGCATATAGTTGATGGTGAGGGACATTTGTGGCACTTGTTTTGGTGTGATGGAAGCTCCCAACTTGATTATCAAGTGTTAGGGGATGTGTTGGCATTTGACGCTACTTACAGTCGTAATAAGTACAAGTGTCTAGGAGTTATTTTCTCAGGTATCAACCATCACTTACAAACAATAGTATTTGCTAGTGCTATTATGTCATATAAAATGGAGAAAATGTATGTGTGGATTCTAGAGCAATTTGTGCAAGTAATGAAAGGCAAGTTTTTGAAATCTGTTATCACAGATGAAGGCCTAATGATGAGGAATGCCATCATGAGGTTTTCCTGAATGTTCACCATAGATTATGTGCATGACACCTTTTGAGAAATACAATTTCAAATGTTGGTAAATCGAAGTTCATTGAGTAGTTTAAAAATGCATGTTAGGTGATTATGAAGTTCATGAACTTGAAAATAAGTAGAAGAAAATAGTTAAGAAATGTAGTGTGTAGGAGCATGGTTGGGTGGAAGATATAATCGAGAAAAAGATGATGTAGGCCATTGCCCATATGAGGGGGCAAGTTCTTTGTTAGCCTTAGAGCAACTTCTAAGTGTTAAGCATTGCATTCACAACTTGGCAAGTATGTTGGATCTCGTGACAATCTATTTGAATTCTTACAGCATTTCCAGCGTCGCTTAGATTATATTCGCAATAGTGAGGTATATATTTATTTTAAGTCTTGTTGTAGGGTCTCGGTGATGCAAACTCTTTTGCATGGTTTGGAGAAGGTTGCGGCTCAGGTATATAGTAGAGAGATTTTTTATATATTCTGTTCTATGTTATTCATTGTATCTACTATCAAGGTTGTTTGTTTTTAAAAAAACAACAATGAGTGACATTAATATAGTTTGCAAGTATTGTAGTGCAAGGTCCAAATGGCACATATCGTACTACTCATCTAATATGAAGCTTAGATGTTCTTGTTAACGTATGGAATTGCTTGGCTTGACATGTGTCCATATAATTATTGCTATGGTGTATGTAGACATATGTGAATTACCTAAGTGTATATTGTAACATCGTCCTTTACCTATTAGTCTTAATTATGGTTATAAAAGTTTAGTAACAATTGTATGAGTTATCTGTTAACTTTGGTGACCTTTTTGAGTTAGTTTGGATATATTGTTATAACACTGAATATGGAAAAATAACTTATAATACCTTAGAATTTAGCATAAATTGCTTAGATGATAGAAATAAATATGAAAATTTTATTTCTAAGTCACAAATATAGAAAAATGAGATGTGAAAATTTTTGGAGAATTAACTGGATTAGTTTGACATTTTTAATAACACAGGATGAGTGTTTAAAGGTTAAATTAAATAAGCAAGTAGCTTAGAAAATTATGAGAATTTGTGAAGATATTAAAAAGAGGATGAAGGTTATTCTGGGAATAATTACAAGTTAAGGCAGGTACTTTTGAGCCTATTAGCTTAATTCCTTAGATTTAACTTAACTTAAGGAAGAGTGATAAAGCTTAGGTGACAGTTAATAGTGTATAGGAACTCATTGATAAATGAGTATAAGGACCAAATAAAGTCCTAGAATTTTCTATAACACTTATAAAAGTTAAGAAATTTGTTAATAGAAGATCAAAGTATTAGTAAGAGATACAAAACTTCCACATAGTTACAATAGTCAAATGATCTTATCTTATTTCCTCCTTAAGTGCTGTAGAAGAAAAAAGAAAGAAAGGGAGAGAAAAAGAGAGAGACAAGGAATGTGAGACAGAGAACAAGAAGAAGGAAAGGGGAAAAGAAACTAGGAAATAAGAAAAGGAGAAGAACACCATTCACATAGGAGTAGAGGTAAGGGTTGTTGAATAGCTTTCCCATACTATCTTATTCCTTGCTTCTTAAATTTTGCATGGATGAATGAGTTGAGAGTTTCATATGGTTTTTCATAGAGAAATGGATATATATGGTTGATGAGATAGATTTAAGTATAAATATGCTTTATCTATGTTCAAAACCATTATAGTCTGATTGTGATGATGCATAGAATACCGTGTATTGATTTTTATGGCTTTACTATGTGGTGTTTAGTTTGAATAGATAAACATAATGGTTTTGTGAATATGGGATTTTGAAAGAATAACATAAACTGGAAGATGAATCTGGTTCAGATGAAGAAAACCAGCTGTTATTTGAATAAAACGAGATGTTATTCGATTAGCAGGGTACAAAATCAAGAGGAACCAACTACTATTCGAATAGCAAGAGATGTTATTTGAATAGTAGTATGCAGAAATTGAGGAAATCCAGTTGCCATTCGAATAACAAGAGATGTTATTTGATTAGCAGCATCTAGAATTGAAAGGAAATAGCTGCTATTCGAACAACGTGAGAGGCTATTCGAATAGCAGTATCTAGAGTGCTATTCTATTGTGCTCTATTCGAATAGCAGGATGTGCTATTTGAATAATAGTGTGTTGTTTTAAGGAATTAGAGTTCCATATTATATATAATGATGAGATTTGAAGGTTTTCACTTAGTGAAGTGACTTAAACTATGAATGAGCACTTTGTGCACTTATGCAAAGATGATTTTGTGCATTAGTTACTTATGGGGCTAACCTCTTATGCACTTAGAATGTGATGTAACAATGGATACATTATGCATTTAGTTCACTTGATAAGTAATATAATTATGTATTTAGTTCATTTGTGAAATGAAGATATTGTGCACTGAGTTCACTTAAAGTGTGGGACATTGCGCTCTAGTTAAATACATAATGGGATGAATTTGACTTGTATATGCTTGTCAAGTTCATAAAGTATACTAGAAACATAAATTACTCTTTTAATTGTTGAAGGTGAGCCAATATTGTATGTTTATTATGTTTTGCTCTTTTTTATTATTAACAATTGATCTTGTGATACAATGATGTGATGTGTGCTTGAGATAAATGGCACTAAATGATATGAACCTTGAGCAAAAGTGATCCATACTTGCTATTCCTTAAGTATAGTAACTTTAAATGATGTGCACAATCAATTAGCTAAAGAATTGTAGGAGATGATCCTCAATGGAAAGGGGATCCTAAATTCCTAGTATGAATCTTCCCAAATAGTTTCCTCATCAATAAGGCCATGATTACTGGTAGTATGAGGAGGTAACAGTCGTTCCCTACCTAGAAATATAAGGAATCGAGTTCTTGGGAATATGCAAGAGGCATGACATTTCATAAGCATTATCATGGGATATTTCTTAAGCATTAATATATGACATTTCATAAGCATTAGCATATGACATTAAATAAGCATTGGTATATGAATTACACTTGTTATTTATGAGATTAAGATTATGTGCACTTGATACATCTATGTAATGAGTTATAAAGTGCATCTCTAAGTGCTTATTGATTTAGAGAAATTGGATAATGCTAAAGAAAATGACAGTGATCCTTTATGATATGATCCTTATATATTATTCCTTTGTGAAAGGTATACCATAGAATAGATTTAGGAAATGATGGTGATCCTAAATATAGATCTAGGAGATGACAGTGATCCTAGATAGGTATCCTTTGGAAATGATGACGATTCTTTGGATATATTAAATTTAACCAGTAATGGATTTAGGAAATGATGGTGGTCCTAAATTTGGTCCTAGGAAATTACGGTGATCCTAGATATGATATATATCCTTTGAAAATGATGGTGATCCTTTGAATATTTAGCTAGAGTTACATATAATGACATTACATGAACATTAGCATTGGAATTACATGAGCATTAGCATTGGACTTACTCGTGTATGAGTATTGGATATAAACTCGTGTATGAGAGTATCCTGAATGTATTATATATAAACTCGTGTATGAGTATTGGATATTTTCCTCATGATATAAGAATATCCTAGAAAGATTTTATATATGAATCTCACCTCCAGGAATAATCGTGGGTATTGGATAATGAGCATTGGTAATAGTTTTATTCAGGATTGAATAACTCTATATTATTATGTGAATGATACTGATATAGATCATAGAGTTATTTTAAGAATATGTAATTTATTATAGAGATATTGAGTTACATCTCAAATATGCTATGTTTATTATGAATGCAACTTATGATCTATCTATGATGAATGAATATGATTTATTTAGTAATGGAATAAATGAATCTCTGCCTTGGGAAGAGAAAAGACCTGTTTTGGCTTTTGTCACCTTTCTATGTTATATCTTACACATTGAATTGATTTCTTCGAAGCAGCTATAGTTATTGTGACAACACTTTATATGTTTGAACTACTTAGAATTGTAGAATTTTCACCCCTTGTATTGTATTTCCATGATAATTTCAGGAAATGAATCTTCTACAAAGTAAGATGAAGAATATGGGTGAAGAATTGTTTTGTCTCTACATTTCTACATAGAATTGTACATAGTTTACAAGAATTTGTGCTTTAAAGGTCTAGTTTGTATATAATATACAATGATGTACAAATCTGTAATTATGAGACTTTTCAGTATATGTATATTATTTCTTTCTCAATAGGCTCATATTTTTATATATAAATCATAAATGTTTTACAGAGAATGACGTTAGTTTAGAAGTGACGTGTCTAATTCTAATTACTAATGTGTAAATATTGATTTATTATCGTAATTATGATACTTTTCAAGTATATGTATATTATTTCTTTCTCAATAGGCTCATATTTTTATATATAAATCATAAATGTTTTACAGAGAATGACGTTAGTTTAGAAGTGACGTGTCTAATTCTAATTACTAATGTGTAAATATGGATTTATTATCTGTAATTATGATACTTTTTAGTATATGTATATTATTCATTCCTCAATAGACTCATATTTTTATATATAAATTATAAATGTTTTACAGAGAATGACATTAGTTTAGAAGTGACGTGTCTAATTCTAATTACTAATGTGTAAATTCAGATGTATTGCTAGTATTAGTTTTGAGACGTTACATTATGGTATCAGAGCAGTTCATCCTGTTGAGTCGGGGTATAGACTGATTATGCTTGAGCATGTTTAGTGGTTCTTATTTTATGTTATTCATTTTCTTATCTTAATGTAAGATATATGAATAGTGTAACATCCGATTTTTTATTTTTCTTGATATTTATAAGTTTTATAATATTTGTGAATTTTTATGAATTTTTGAGAATTTTTAAATTTTTTATTATTTTAATATTATTTTGGACAATATGCGTGTTTGAGGCGGACCCAGAAAAATAAAATTTTTTTGAACCGAAAAATTTTAGACTGTTAAAACGGGGTTGGGGGATCTTACTAAACCCGAAATCGGAGATAGTTTTCGAAGTTTTCTTTGTCTAAAATTTTATCTGGTAAATAAAATCTAGGTACATTCTATTATCAATTGGACGATAAATATTGGTTTTGTTAATTGTAACTTTTGTCCATTGGATAATAATTTTTAGTAAAGATTTAGTAGATTGTTTATATCTAGTCACTTTTTTTCTAGAGGCTTCTCTTGATAACATCATCCATGTGACATCACTCTTGGGACCCACACCTTTATGTCTCATCAAATATGGACCAATAGGAAGGAAGCTTCTTAAGCAAGCTTTGAGTGAAACTTCTTGGAGAAGTTTTGTCCTTTTTTCCTTTTTGCCCTTGATGGCCCACGGCCAAGAGGCTTCTTGGAGAAGTTTTGAGTGACCATTTTTTAGTTTATTATTTCATTATTCATTTATCATCTTTCACAAAAAGCTAAGAACACAAAACTCTCTCTTCTCTCTCTCATTGAAGCTCACGGCCAAACCCACTCAAGGAAGGTTCTAGGACTTTGTTTTTCATTTATTCACTTCTCTTAGTTTCACTTTCATCTTTCTACTAACAACTAAAAGCTAAACTCTCTCTCACTTTCTCTCTCTAAACCCACGGCCAAGCTCCCAAAACCCATCACCCAATCTTCCATAATTCAAGATAATCTCAGATCTTGAATCTATACATCATTCTAAGACACTTTTGTGTGGAGATCAATCTTTAGTTCATCCATCTTCAAGCATTTCTTCAAGTTTTTCTTCAAATCTCAAGTTCAAGAGTTTAAGGTAAAGTTCTTGAATCTTTTTTCTTGTTTTGTTTTTGAGAAACCTTCTAGCAAAACTCTTTTTTTTTCTCTCCTTGGTTGGTCACAGCCAACACCTCTTCTTCATCTTTTAATCTTAATCAATTCCAACTAACCTCATTTCTTGAATCTAAACACCTTTTTGAGACACTTTGTTGTTGTGAGTTTCTTCAAAATCATCCATCTTCAATCTCTTTCTCAAAGCTTGAAGTTTGAAGGTTTTAGGTGAAGTTCCTTATCTTCATTTCTAAGCTTTCTTCTCAAGTTCTTGGCCATAATCTTGATTCATGGTCATCTTGTTTCAAGCCTTAGATTTTAATGCTTGTATGTTTGTTTTGTTTTAAGGATCTCTTTGGAGATAGAAGCTTTTTCAAGAGGACATCAAAGAGCTTTGATCATCATCTAAGGTAAGAGGAGGATTAACCTCATCAACCACTTATGGTGTTGAGGAACGAATTTGTTTGGAGGTGATGAATCCATGTGAGGATTTATTCACCATGATTGTATGATTTTGTGATTTGTGGTTATATGCTTTATTTGATTTTATTACTTTGATATTATGCATAAACTTGATATAGTAGATCTATGATGCTTAGAGTTATGTTGCATGATATAAATTGTGTTAAAAGGGGAAAAAAATTTAGTTCCATAAACTAAGAGGTTCACGGCCTTTATGCTCACAAATAGGTAAACCTATGCAAGAATGATTTATTAAATGCTAACTTAGGTGATTAGTGATAAGAAATTTAATTAAAGGAATTACCAATATAAAAATAAAAAATGAATATATTTTTTTATCACTAAATCTAAAGTGATTTTCGGCCAAGAGATTGGAATTAGGACTAAGAAGTAATTTGGAAGCTTAAAGTATTTTATTTAAGATGATTTTTGATAAGTTAAATGGAAAAGATTTTATTTAGAATTAGAATAATGAAAGTTTTTGAAAAGAATATTAGAAAATATTACTTAGAGGATTACGAGATTAAATTAGGATTAAAGGATTTACAAGTTAAAAAGAAGATGAACACAATTTTATAATTTAAGGAGTAATGACTTTTGGCTATATCAATGAAATAATTTTTAAGGATAGTTTGGAGTTTAAAATATTTTATTTGAGAAAGTTTTATTAAGAGTAAAGAACAAAGATTCCAAGATATCTTGAATTAATTTAAATGATATAAATTTTTACGAAAATCGTTAGGAAATATTATTTAGTGGAGGTTTAGTGAGAAAATGTTAGAAATATTTTTTAAAAGAGATTTATTAAAGAAATATTGGAATTAAAGTCCAATTTTGATATTAAAAGTTTTAAATTGAGCTTAGAATATTAAGAAAATATTTGACGCAATTGAGAAGAACAACAAGTTTTGCTGTCGGGCCGATATACTGGGCCTGGGAATATCACTGTGTGATTGTAGTCGGTGGTGGCTTATGATATGTATTAAGTCATTGATCATGCATTGTTTTACAAATGGGTGTCTGGAAAGGCTATTGTTACTTAGGAGATGAATTACACCTTAGTGCGGATGCGAATTGTGTTGTGAAGATCTATGAATGATCTTGGAGACGTTGGGACGTGGAACTCCACTTGTGGCCAGCTGAATAGTGCTACTGTGCCGTGGCAACCGATGCAAACATACCGACGATCTCGACGAGACACTATCCCTATTCACAATCTGGCGTAGAATGTCTTGTATAATGCCATAACGTGCACATTGAGAAATTATAGCACTTGGTCTGAGGCGGCTGATACACAGACATATCTTCTAAATCATTCTCTCCAAATTTGTGTTTAGCTCCATGGAGTAGAAAATGGGTGCATTGTGTATAAGAATGATCAGTATACACATTGTGCATGTGCGTAGTCAATGTACATATTGTTGTGGCATAGTCAATATACTCATTTTGTGGTATGGTCAATATTCATATAATGTGATGTGTGTGTGTGTATATATATATATATCATTAAATTATCTATTAATTGATAACATGATTATACTTGTTGCTCTATGATATTGCCATATATGAATGACATTATTGTTATTATTATTTCTTGCTGCCATGCTGGTATTGATGTAGGAGATCTCACCTCTTTGTATTATTGTTTTGTCTGTTTCTATTTTATGCTTATGTTTGTGAAGACTGCGAAGGAGAAATCTGCTAGGTTTTTTTAGACTACATTTTCTCGAAGGCACTGATGCTTGGCATGTCCATTGGGATACAGAGCATATAGAGTATTGTGGTGACATTACTTTATCTGTAAGTAAGACCTGCCATGGGGTCATTACATTTTCTTTTGTTGCTGTATATGTAGAGTTTGTTATACCTATCGGGGAGTTGTGGAATGATCTTCGCTATACTCCTAAGGAGGACTCTGAGATATCTTCTGCTCGAATTTCTATCCGCCGAGACATTTCTAACTAGGGAATTTATCTCCTGAGGAGGACCTTTCTCATTAGGTGTTATGAATTTAGGCCAGTGTAGGTTAGTTATGTTAGATGTTTTATGTTTTTGGAATGTAAGTATGATATACTTATGGTTGTAGTAAATTATGTTTATATGTAATGTATAGTATTCAATTTTTATGTCTTGTGTTTCTATAATTCAGTAAGTTTATGTAATTCGCGAAAAGAAATTTTGAAACTCGTATTAAAATAATATCAAATATTTTATAACTTGGGTAAAGAATTAAAAGGAGTTATTTTTGAAATGTAATACCCTTCGGAGGGTGTTACAAATAGAATTGCATGACAGCCTTAGGTGTGAATGTTAATAGCTATTGTCACACTATTACATTATATTGAGATTGATCAACTTAATATGTATTATTTTGTTTGTATAAGAAACTATGGCTTCACCTAGGTGTACTCAAGGAAATAGGAAATCTACCAGTGAGGGTCCAACTAATATGACTGGAGTGTTTATGGAGATGGTAGCTGCGATGAGAGAGCAGACTACTGTCACTAACAAGGTTTTGGAGAGGATGAAAGCAAGTTAACCTCCATTGCCAACACAGCCAGTAAATGAAGTGCCAATAGTAAGGAACTAAACTTTCCAAGACATTTCAGAGTTTAGGAAGAATAACCCTTCATCCTTTAAGGGAGAGTACAACCTGGTTAAGGCAGAGGGATAGCTTAAGGAAATAGAGAAAATCTTTACTATGATAGCTTATTCTAATGATCAAAAGGTTATGTTCGCCTCCTATATGTTAGTTGGGGAGGCAGAGAGTTGGTGGACCAATTCCAAGAGATTATTTGAGGCATTAGGAACCCAAATCACCTGGGGAGTGTTTAAAGCTTCCTTTCTAGACAAGTACTTTCCCAAAAACTTACAAAATGCCAAAGAGATGGAGTTTTTGAAACTAGAATAAGGTGGTATATCTGTGGGCCAGTATGTGGCCAAGTTTGAGGAATTGTCTAAGTTCTCCTCTTTCTTTAGATATAACCTTAATGAAGAGTGGAAGTGTGTGAAGTTTGAAACAGGGTTAAGATATGACATCAAGAGGTCCATAGGGCATATGGAGATTAGAGATTTCCCTACCCTAGTAAACAAGTGTAGGATTATAGAAGGTTATGATGTTAATCCTCCCTAAGAGCAAAAGCCACAAAATTTCCTAAAAAGGAAAAAAATAGATAATAGGTTTGAAGAGGATGCTTCTCAGCCCAAGTTTCCACAGGACAAAGGAAAACAGATTCCAGTAGAAACATAGGGACCAAAATGCATAAATTGTGGTAGAAATCATGGCAATAAGGCTTGTATATTATATCAAATGGTAAGACAAGGCATTACGCCAGGAATTGTTCTCAGGGACTAGGAGTGAAAACTAATCCCAGACCATAAACCAAAAAGAAAACTTTGCACTTTAAATGGAGAAGTGGCAATATGATCTTCCGGTCTAACATAAGGTAAATACATAATTAAAGTAAACTTCTTAAATGTACTATATGATTTAGGAGTATCTCACTCTTTTAATTCTTATGATTATGTGCATTTTTTAGATATACTTGTGTTCGGGTTTCCTTGTGATTTATTTGTTTTACACGTATGCCAAATTAGTAAAGTGTAAATGAATTTTATTTTGGAAGGTATCCTTCTATGTATACTAATAGTTAGAAAATCATTGGGATATTTTGAAGGGATTGGTGCAAGCTAAGTTACTAGATAGTTTTCATATTCAGTAAGTTATCCTTACTAGATTGGAACCCCTAAGTTTTGCTAGATAAAAATTGGAGATGATAAGCTGGATACAATCAAGAAAGTGAAATTCCTTCAAGTATTGTGTCTGATAGAGACACTAGATTCACTTCTAGATTTTAGGAAACTTTGCAAAAAGGGACTAAATTGAGATTTAGCACAACTAACCATCCATAAACTAATGGACAAACTAAGACAACTATCTAAACCTTAGAGGATATGCTTAAAACATGTGTGCTTGAGTAATAGGGTAGTTGGGATAGATTTCTACCTTTAGTGGAGTTTGCCTACGATAACAGCTATTACACCAGCATGGAAATGACACCATATAAGGCTTTGTATGGTAGAAAATATAGATCACCTCTATGTTGGTATGAGAGAGGAGAAAGAATTATCCAAGGTCCAAAGCTTTTCACATGAGGTAAGCTATTTGCAGGACAAAATTTTTAAAAAAGATGGGAGAAATGTAACATCCTCTCTAACTATTAGTTTTAATCATAGTTATTGAAGTTCATTAATACTTGTATAAGTTATCTGTTAACTTTAGTGACCTTATAAGTTAGTTTGGATATATTGCTATAACACTGAATATAAAAAATAACTTATAATAGTTCAGAATTTAGTATAAATTACTTAGATGGTAGAAATAAATATGAAAACTTATTTCTAGGTCTCAAATAAAAAGAATGAGATATGGTAAATTTTGGAGAATTAACTGGATTAGTTTGACATTTTTAATAACATAGGATGAGTGTTTAAAGGTTAAATTAAATAGGTAAACAACTTGAAAATTTATGAGAATTTGTGAAGATGTTAAATAGAATATGGAGGTTATTCTGGGAATGATTACAGGTTCAGGCAGGTTTCTATGAGCCTATTAACTTAATTCCTTATGTTTAACTTAACTTAAGGAAGAGTAATAGAGCTCAAGTGACAGTTAATAGTGTATAGGAAGTCATTTAAAAATGAGTATAAGGACTTAATAAAGTCTTAGGATTTTCTATAATACTTATGAAAGTTAAAAAATTTGTTAATGGAAGATTAAAGTATCCCTAAGAGATACAAAACTGCCACATAGTTACAATAGTCAAATGATCTTATCTTATTTCCCTCCTTCCACTGTTTTTGACTTCATATCTCAACTTTTTCACTTTTCTTTCAATCACACACGTAACTAAGTGTAGTAGAAGGAAAAAAAAAGAAAGGGAGAGAAAAAGAGAGAGACAGGGAACATGAGATAGAGAAGAAAAAGAAGAAGGAAAGGGGAAAAGAAACTAAGAAATAAGAAAAAGGAAAAGAACACCACTCACATAGGAGTAAAGGTAGGCGTTCTTCCTTGCTTCTTAAATTTTGCATAGAAGAACGAGTTTAGAGTTTCATATGGTTTTTTATTGAGAAATAGATATATGTGGTTGATGAGATAGATTTAATTATGAATATGTTTATATCTATGTTCAAAATGATTTTAGTCTGACTGTGATGATGCATAGAATACCATGTATTGATTTTTATGGCTTCACTACATGGTGTTTAGTTTAAATAGATGAACATAATGGTTTTGTGAATATGGGATTTTGAAAGAATAGTATAAACTGGAAGATGAATCTGGTTCAAATGAAGAAAATCAGCTGCTATTCAACCAACAAGAGATGTTATTCAATTAGCAGGGTATAGAATCAAGAAGAAACCAACTACTATTCGAATAGCAAGAGATGCTATT
This sequence comes from Ormosia semicastrata, assembly GCA_029884595.1. Lineage (NCBI taxonomy): Eukaryota > Viridiplantae > Streptophyta > Magnoliopsida > Fabales > Fabaceae > Ormosia > Ormosia semicastrata. Next base: position 103,851,992 of record JAQQTO010000063.1, read on the forward strand.
CGAATAACAGTATGTAGAAATTGAGGAAATCCAGCTGCTATTCAAAAAGCAAGAGATGCTATTTGATTAGCAGTATCCAGAATTGAAAGGAAATAGCTACTATTCGAATAACAGGAGAGATACTCGAATAACAGTATCCAAAATGTTATTCTATTGTGCTTTATTCGAATAGGAGTGCTCTATTTTATGGAATTGAGTTATTGTACACGATGATGAGATTTGAAGGTTTTCACTTAGTGAAGTGACTTAAACTATGAATGAGCACTTTTTGCACTTATGCAAAGATGATTATGTACATTAGTTACTTATGGGAGTAACCTCTTATGCACTTAGAATGTGATGTAATGATGGATACATTATGCCTTTAGTTCACTTGAGAAGTGATATAACTATGTATTTAGTTCATTTGTGAAATGAAGATATTGTGCATTCAGTTCACTTAAGGTATGGGACATTGTGACTAGATAAATACATAATGGGATAAATTTGACTTGTATGCTTGTCATGTTCATAAAGTATACTAGAAACATGAATTGCTCTTTCAATTGTTAAAGGTGAGCCAATATTGTATGTTTATTATGTTTTGCTCCTTTTTATTGTTAAAAGTTGAGCTTGTGATACAATGATGTGATGTGTTCATGAGATAAATAACATTAAATGATATGGACCTTGAGCAGAAGTGATCCATACTTGCTATTCCTTAAGTATTGTAACCTTAAATGATGTGCACAATCATTTGGTTAGAGAATTGTAGGAGATGATCCTCGATGGGAAGGGGGTCCTAAATTCCTAGTATGAGTCTTCCCAAATAGTTTCCTCATTAATAGGGTCAGGGTTATTAGTAGTGTGAGGAGGTAACATTCCTTCCCTACCCAAAAATACAAGGAATCGGGTTCCTAGGAATATACAAGAGGCATGACATTTCATAAGCATTATCGTGGGACATTTCATAAGCATTAGCATATGACATTTCATAAGCATTGGTATATGACATTACATAAGCATTAGCATATGAATTACACTTATTATTTATGAGATTAAGATTATGTGCACTTGATACATCTATGTAATGAGTTGTAAAGTGCATCTCTAAGTGCTTATTAATTTAGAGAAATTGGATATGCTAAAGGAAATGATGGTGATCCTTTATAACATGATCCTTACATACTATTCTCTGTGAAGGGTATATAATCTATAATAGATTTCGGACATTATGGTGATCCTATATCTAGATCTAGGAGATAACGGTGATCCTAGTTAAGTATCCTTTGGAAATGATGGTGATTCTTTGGATATCTTAGACTTGGCCAGTAATAGATTTAGGAAATGACGGTGATACTAAATTTGGACCTAGGAAATGACGGTGATCCTAGATCTGATATATGTATCCTTTGGAAATGATGGTGATTCTTTGGATATTTGGCCAAAGTTACATATAATGACATTACATGAATATTAGCATTGGCATTACAAGAGCATTAGCATTGGACTTACACATGTATGAGTATTGGATATAAATTCGTGTATAAAAGTATCTTGAATGTATTAGATATAAACTTGTGTATGAGTATTGGATATCTTTCACGTGATATGAGAATTTTCTAGAAAGATTTTATATATGAATCTCACCTCCAAGAATAATCCTGGGTATTGAATAATGAGCATTGGTAATAGTTTTATTCAGGATTAAATAACTCTATATTATTATGTGAATGATATTGATATAGATCTTATAGTTGTTTTAAGAATATGTAATTTATTATAGAGATATTGAGTTATGTTTCAAATTTGCTATGTTTATTATAAATGCAACTTATGATCTATCTACGATGAATGATTATGATTTATTTAGTAATAGAATAAATGAATCTCTACCTCGGGAAGAGAAATAACTTGTTTTGCCTTTTGCCACCTTTCCATGTTATATCTTACATACTGAATTAATTTTCCCAAAGCAACTGGAATTATTGTGATGACACTGTATATGTTTGAACTACTGAAAATTATAGAATTCTTACCTTTTGTATTATATTTCCATGATAATTGTAGGAAAGGAATCTTCTACAAAGTAAGATAAAGAATATGAGTGAAGAATTGTTGTCTCTACATTTGTATAGAGAATTGTACATAGTTTACAAGAAATTGTGCCTTAAAGGCCTACTTTGTATATAACATACAATGATGTACAAATCTATAATTACGATACTTTTCAGTTTATGTATATTATTCCTTTCTCAACAAGCTCATATTTTTATATATAAATCATAAATGTTTTTACAGAGAATGACATTAGTTTAGAAGTGGCGTACCTAATTCTAATTATTAATGTGTAAATCCGAATGTACTGCTAGTATTAGTTTTGGGACGTTTCATATTGTCCTTGACAGTAGACTAATTTAGCAAAAGAACTCATTGACAGTGCAAATCAACAACAGGCAGCCATAGGAGACAATTCATATATGAGTCGTTATAGAGCGCTTCTTCACAGCTATTGGTGTATGTGTAACCTTTCGAGTTGGACACTTGAGGAATTTAACCAAATAATGGGAAAAGGTTGAACATGAAACAATTTGACTTCACACAAGGCATGCAACGCGTTATAGTCATTCAGATCTTAGTGATACGTCTTCAAATGGCCTTGTTAGGAACCTAATAACAGTGAGAAGCAAGGGATGTGGTTGTTATATGTCTTCTTCCATTACAAGGAAATGTATACGACCTCAGCAGAGTAGTACGTGTAGGGGGTGAAAGTCACAATAGTTGGAATTATCCACTTGATCTACATATTAAGAATAGTTTGATGTTTCCTTATGATGGTTCTATGGATGCGGAGGTTGAGGTTGAGAATTATCAGGAGTCTAATGAGGAGGACAAGGCTGAGGACGATGAAGAGTATAACAATGAGAATAAGGAGGAGAAGGATGAAAAGAATAATAATGTGGGTGTGGAGGATGAGGTCGAGGTGGTGGAGGAGGAGGAGGCAGAGGAAGGTGAAAATACAAATTACGAAGCAAATGAAATGGTTATTTCATCTTTAGTTTTGATTATTGCTTGACATAGTGCTTTTATGGGCCCTTAATAATTTAGTTGATAAATATTTAATGTGTGCAGGCTGGTTACACATATTTGGGGGGCCTAAACTGCTAATTTTCATGTTGGTGATAGGGCTAATTATTCAATTGTGTTAGTATCTTTTTCTATTCAATGGTTGCTAAATGTCCTTAATTTGATCCCATTTAATTATGCATGTAGAATATTTGCTAACTCGTTTTCATATATATTTATGGGTTATATTTTGTAAAACTTATATTTATCAAACTAAAAGAATTTATAAAAAAATATTATGAAAATGGCACATAACTGGTTAAAATTATTAGACCCCCATACTATAATTTAGTTTGAGCTTGATTGGTTTAGTGAACATTAGCATGACACGAGGACATCAAAGTTGAGAATTACAATTTCGTATGGATTATAAGATAGTTATTTTAGCTTATTTAGAAGCTCTAAGTATGGCTTGGTGTTTAAAGCTCCTCGAATTTCCTTATTGACATCTACATGTTTATTATGTTTCCTGGTATATTTAATTTTTTGTGGTGCTTGATACTTTTGAAATTCCTAATTATGTGAATTGAACATTCTCACTTTTGTTATTTGAAAATAAGTAAGACGGGCTAGGATATCATGCCCCTTTATCAGTTGAAAACTTCCTCTGTATTAATGAAAATTTGGTGGTTCAAGCATAGCATTATAAATTATCAGAGTTTCATTATATTGACTTAGGTACTGCTAAATTGCATATTTGGATTTAGTTGGCAACTAGTGGTTGGGATGTGGGTGGGGGTGTGAACAAAATCTAATCAAGACATCAAAATAATGATGGATGAAAATTGTAATTCAAACTTTGAGTGGAATTTAAGACAATGAGCTTTAGTGTCCTCTTCAATGAAGTATTACATCGACCATTTTGTTCGTAACTATTGCCAAATTTTTTGCCATTTAATTCCTGGCCTCTTATTTTGTCTTTTTCTGCTAATTCATTACCACATCGTGTCTCTTGAATCACGATCACACAACGTAGAAGAAGAAAGCCATCATTTATTTGAAACTATCAAAATAGTTTACCAATTATTTTAGGAATGCATGATATGTACCATCCATTGCTTAGTTGTCCCTCTCTATAAAAGCCTCCATTTATTTGAAACTGTCAAATTTTTTCTTTTAATCCTTCAACATGAAAATTGAAGGAGAGAATAATTTCTAGGAGTGTCATATACTTACGTGCTTGACTATTTAGAGGTTCACAACAGTGCAAAGATGAGGTATGAACTTAATCCACACATAAAAACTCTTGGGTTTTATTTGTGAACTTCAAATAATAGTGGCCCACTTGACCTTTATGGAGTCAAGTCATGCATAGCACAAATGATATAATTTGTTAGAGACGCATGAAGCCCTACATAATCTACTTGCTATATCGAAAATGGTTACCACCACCTTAATGGCTACACAATCTACACATCTGAACAGAGTCTTGAGCCAAATTATTATACAAATAATATTAGAAAATCACAAGCTCCAACATGTCATGACAATTTCTTTTTTAACATTTAAATTCAGTAAGTGTTATGTGTCAAGTAATGTATATAAGCCTTGCAATCCTTGACCTTACTTAATATAATTGCTGTTAATAAATATAAGCCTATCCCAAAAAAAAATTCATAAAAACCCCAAAATGTGCCTCATTAAAGTTTGAACGAGAGGATGACCATACCAAATAATGTAGCAACAAATAAATGAAGTTACTATTCAAAATGAGGTGAATATTTAATGTTTTCACCAAAAAGTTAAACATAAATGATCAACTCCCTTGAGCCAATGAGGCAACCACCTTCCTACATATGGAATCCGCTTCTACCTTAACCATCTTCTGTAATTGGTTGAAGGTTGCCAACACCAGGTTAATGATAATCCTCATCCTTGCCACATTCTCATCCTTGCCACATTCTCATCCAACTACATTAGAGAGGTTGTGCAAGTTAATTTCAATAGGTTCATTCACATAATAATCAACCCTTGGCATTAGGTATTGTAAGGGATTTTAATTTTACCAGTCCAACTAGATTAGATTGGAAAATGTGCTCCATATTTTACCAGTCTAGCACATATACTACAAAATTTATACTACATGGTGGAATATGATACAACGTCATTTGTTATGGGAGGACGTCCATAAAGATATAAAAAAATGATAATAACATATAATTTAATTTCCAATTTAGATTTTATTAGATCTAAGGAAACTAATTGCTAATAAACTTTTTAGTTTAACACTTTTTTAACTAAATATTTTTATTGTATGAAAAGGTGCTATTACTCTAATAAACTCAATAGGTTCTACAATAACCAAAAATACCAACATAGATTATTCCTAAAAATTGCTAGGTCCCTAAACCTAAACACTCGATAATATGGCCATGGTAATAGCAACATATAAACCCAACAAACTATAAAGCAGCAATAGTTTGTGGTAATGGCACCTGTTACCACAATTTGGAATTCATCTGGCTGCTTTTAGTGGCCACTTTTCTATACTAGGTGTAATTTCTATGCCATGGGTGGGTTATAGTGTGTTTGCATTATGTTGCTAAGTCCTGCACACTAACAACGAATAAAAAGTCTCACGTTAGTCTATTCCAATGTCAATTTCAATATGCACAACTGTAATATTTAATTTATCTTCACCCTACCACACAACGCATGACATCAAATTGAGTTTGCAATTGACTGACATCCTCATAAGAGTCTAACCAATACACCTTTCTATCAAAAATGAAACCACCATCATGTACCAGTGGCTATCAAGATCCTTCATTGGTACATATATATGCACCAACCCAATAAGCATTCATATAAATTTATTGTAGTTTATATCACTTATTACTGTAACACCCCAAATTTTATATCTCGTAAACAGTAATTTTTACAGTTAACAAAATTTTACTATTTAGTAAATTAAAGCTACTGTAAAATTATTTTGAATATCCCATCAGCGTATTTAATCGTTTTGAGTGATTTACTCGTGTCGGAAAATGATAATTTTCGGTAGGGAAAATCTTTCGTATTTATTTCTCTTGATTGTTAATTATTTTTAACAACTGACTTGATTTTCATACGTTTTCTAATTTTTGTGATTTTATGTGTGATTTTGAATTTCTTTCTATTTGTGGGCCCCACGAGGGGTATATGGGCCCAGGTGGCCATACGTGGGCCCAAGTGGGTCCAAGAAAGTGAAAAAATTTTCTACGTATAGAAAAATTTGTCTTGTTTAGACGGAGACAGGATCTTACTAAACCTGAATCAGGAAATAGTTTTAGAAAATTTGTTTTGTCTTGTATTTATTTATCGAAAGATAAAAATACAATAAATATATTCTTTTCGTGGGATTTTTAGTAGATAACAATAGAAATTATATTGTTAAGTCAACATTAGTGGTTTAGATATCCACCATTAATTTAATTAATAGTTAAGAAATAAATTTAATAAAGAAGTATAAGATAATCATCATTAATTTAATTAATGGTGTTAGAATAAAATTAGGCAAGCTTCAATATCAATCGTAGATTTAATCAACGGTGTAAAATTGATGATATAAGGTGACCATTTACAACCATTGGATTTAGACTAAATCAAAGGTGGAGATTTAGTCTTAAAAAGTGAAGAGACCATTTATGACCATTGGATGAAGAATTAATCAAGGGTGGAGATTTGGTCTTAAAAAGTAGTAAAGAAAGACTAATTATGACCATTGGATTAAAAGTAAGAAGAAGCAATCTTGACCCTTAATTTTTGGAAATACATCTTATGGTTAGAATTTCAAGTAGGAAGATCTAATGGCTCTAGATTTAGTTTCTAAAATAAAATAAAATAAAAATCTACCTAAAATCCTAACCATTGAATTAATCAATGGCTAGGAATGCTTCACATAATTGCATGAAAAAAGATGACCATATTATTGCATATAGCAAGGAGGGGACGGTTTTGGCTTGTTAGGAGACAAAGAAAAAGTTTTGATGACTAATAATAGTTACTTTATGTCATTGTTGCTTTATGTCATTGTTAAAAAGTCTTGATCAATTATGTACTACATTGAATTATTTGCACACTTAGAATGCATGGGGGGGGAGGCTACGGTGGTGGACATAGAAAAAAAAAGGTTTGATGACTATATTATTTCTATTATTGATTTCCTTTTTTTTCTTCAAACACAATAACTCCTTAAACTATTTAAGCCTAATTTAATTAATCTAATGGCCTAATTAACAAGTTAAGTAAACTAAATTAAATAATCTAATTCTTAATTAGATATCCTAATTTTAATTAGAAATTATAATATATGAAATAATATGTCTAATTAATTAGTTATATAATTAGAAAATTAGTTAAGATTGATTAGTAATGCTTCAAATAATGCATGAAAAGATGACAAACTTCATGCATGCATGATTAGGGGGCGGTTTTGGAAGCAAGGAAGAAGGGGAGACATGTTCAAGACATGTTGGAGTAGTAAATCTTTTTAGGCCAAGGAAAAAAAGATGACTAAGTGGAGATTCCATGTGCAATTAATTGGTCATATTTTGAATCAATTATGCCAAATAATTCCCTATCTCTCCATTCTCTCACTCTCACGGCAGCAGCCCCTCTTTGTGCACTCTCAATATTCATTTCAACATTTCTCCAAAATCTAAGTCTTCATTTTCTCTCAAACTCTCAAGAACACCAAGAAGCATTTCTCTTCCTTTTTCTTTCTCTATATTCGGTCACCACCCATGGAACCATTTCTAATCTACCATAATTTTATCTAGCTACATATCTTGAATCCTCTCATCAATCCAAAACACTTTCATGTTGGGGATTTTCTCTAAATCATCCATCTTCATCACTTAACCAAGTCAAGAACACAAAACAACCATTTTCTTCCTTTTCTCTCCATAGATTCGGTCAAGCAGCCCAAAAATACCATCCATCACTTTTAATTTCATCCAACTTGATTTTCTAAACCTAAACACCATTCTAAGAACATCTCTAGTTATGAGTTTTTCCAAAATCATTCATCTTGAGCTTCAAATTCAAGCTTCAAGTTTCTATCAAAAATCAAAAATTCAACCTTTGTGCTACAAGAGAAACCATTCGGTCAACCTACCAAAAACCACTCTCCAATATCTTTTAATTTCATCCAACCATAGATCTTGAATCTACATGATATTCTAAACAACTTTCATGTTGGAGATTTTCTCTAAATCATCCATCTTCATGGATTTTCTTCAAGGTCAAAGTTCTTGGGTATTTATGGTGAAGTTTACTAATCTTCACTTTTCTTTTGATTTTCAAAGTTTTAAACCATGTTTGATCCATGGTTCCTCTTAATCAAGCTTAGTATACTAATTTTTATGTATTTTGTTTTGGATTTGAGAAGCCTTTGGTGTTGAAGGACTTGGAAAAAGAAGCAAAATCAAGAAGCTTTGAGGATCTTCAAGAGGTAAGAGGGGGATCTATCTCACCAACCAAATATGGTGGTGAGAGATGGTTGTATATTTGATGGATGTTGAATCCATGTGAGGATTCATATCCATGGTCTTGTAATTAATTTGTGGTTGTTTATGTGTTTTAATTATTTGCCTATGCTTGGTATGCTTTGCATGAGTTTATGATTTTGATGGTATGCTTATACTATGTATGATTTATTGCTTTTAATTATGGCATGCTTGTGATATATATGATTATATGTATATGTATGTCATGACTTGATGATGGAAAGAAAATCAATTTTTGGTTCCAATGACCAAAGAGATGACTACGGTTTTGGCACCCAAGGTTAGGGTTCCATGTTGAAATTTTTCAAGAACAAGGAAATTGAATTTTGATCCCTAGAACAATGAGAATTTTGATCAAGACACCTCAAAATAGGTGTTTACAAATTAATATTCTTATGAAGAATAAAATTGGATGGATTTGAGAAGTATGGAAAATAAACTAAAGGTTTATTTTTTTTTTAAGAAAACATGAACACAAATTTTAGAATGAATTTTTATTGATTCATTTTGTGTAGAAACAAGAAATAGAATTTATTTAAGTTAAAAGAAAAATATTTCATGGTTCCAATGACCATCTATAAGGTTTTGATAATTTAGAAAAAAAATGTTTTGATGCTATGAAATACAAGAATATTGGAAATGGAATTAGAGCATTTATCACTTGAGAATTAAGTGTTATAAATTAAGTGAAGTGGAATTTTTATAAATAAATGAAAAAGAAGATTGAAAGTATTGAACTTCAAATTAATCAATTTTTAGAAGTGATTTAGAAATATAAAGGAAAACATTTGTAACTTAAAATTTCTAACAGAGAATTTATTTATTGGGTTTTGGAAAAACGTTAGGAAATTTAAAGTTAAGAAACAATAATTAAATTAACTCAATATGATTTTGAAAAAAATATATATTTAGGAAAAGATCTTTGACTAAGAATGAAAAAGGATTTGCAAAGAAAGTGAAAATGAATTTGAACAAATGGGTTTGTTTTATGACCAATCGGTACTTTAGTTTTGAAAATAAAACTTTAATAGTTTTGTTTGTGTAAAATCATATCAATTTAAAAGGAAAAATATTTTGATAATTTTTCAAATAGTAATGCCTAGATTTTGATGAAACAAAGTAATTTTTTTAGTGAATATAATTGATTTAATACAAGAAATTTGAAAAGGGAATCAGAGTATTTTACTCACTTGAAAATTTAAGTTTTGTAAACAAAAATGTTTTTAAACTTCAATTTATTTTGAAGTAGGTTAATTTGGAAATGATTTGGGGAAAAATGGAGAATATAATGGTATTTTGAGAATTTACTCAAGTATAACTTATTTTCAAGTTTAGAAGTACGTTAGAAAATATTAAGTTTTGAAATGATGATGAAAAAGAATTTCTTAAGTAAAGAAACGTGGAAAAAGCTTTTCTTGAGTAAGAAAATGTGAAAAATGAAATACAAAGTCATAATATTTTGAGAAAGGATGAAATGGAATTTTTGAAGATTGAGAAATATTTTTGTAATAGAATTATGGTGAAAAATTATTTACGTATCTTAAAAATGTATTGAAAAGGATATTGATTTATTTGAAAGTCCAAATAATGTTTAGAACATTGAGAAATATTTTGAACTATGTTGAAAAATCACTATGATTAAATATTTTTACGCGATTATGAAAAAAATGGTGGAAAATTGTTATGAGATTTGGAAAGTGTTTTAAATATTTTGAGAATGATAGAAAATGATTTACGTAACTTAAAAGAATGATTTTTTAGTTACGCGATTTTGAAAATGATGAAAAATCATTACGCGATTTGAGAAACGTATATTTTTATGCGATTAAGAAAAATGTTGAAAAATTAGTACGTGATTAAAAGGTGCAAGTAAAAGTTGCGTATTTTGAAAATGTAATAAAAATGTTTTGGAGTTTTAAAAACGTAATGCAGAGTGTTACGGTGTTGAGAAAATGTAAAAGAAGTGTTGTGGAATTGTGAAAACGTAATGAAACATTTTGGAAATTGTGAGAACGAAATAGAAATGTTGCACAATTTTGTGAAAAACACGGCGAAAGTGTTTTATAACTATGAAAACATGATAACATGATTTTGTGTTGAAAATACAGTATAATTACTGTTTAATCAGTGTATGGACACTGTATGAGAGAATGACGTGTTTTGCCTATGATTGGTATTTGGTGCATTTTATATGCATTGGAAAGAGATGCTTGTATTTGAAATTGATGCATTGAAAAGATTTGGCCCGTTAGGGTTGGACTTGCACTGATATAGTCGTGCATTGTATAAATGAAATTGAAAAGATTTGGCCCGTTGGGGTTGGACTTGCACTGATATATTCGTGCATTGTACAAATGAAAAGATTTGGCCCGTTGGGGTTGGACTTGCACTGATAAATTCGTGCATTGTATAAAAGATAGCTAAAAGCTATTATGGCCCTTGTGGTTGAAGAGGGAATGAGAATTGATAGTGAGATCTATGATGGATCTTGGGGTGCATCGAGGCGCGGCGGTCGACTAGTGGACGGTAGCTAGTACCCGTGGCCACCTGGCGATGCGATCCGTTGCAACGCATTGACGATACCCGACAAGAACACGATTCTTTTCTACTACTTTGGAAGATTGTCTTTGAATAAGGTGAATTGACCAGAGCATTCTTCTCGAAATTTGGAAAACCTCCATGGAGTTGTTTTTGAAAAATTGAGTCTTTATGCACATGCATAATCTGAACATTTATATCTGTGTGATATATTAATTGAGGAATATTGGTTATGACGATTGTTATGAATACTTGGATGATGATGATGATAATGGTGAGAGCATTGTTCATGATTATTGTTGATGATGATTGAACTGATAAATGATTAGATAATGATAGTTGATTAATGCTGATAGCATGAATATGGTATGATCTATCTGTATGATATTATTGGCTGTATGTTATCTCTGTGCTGCCATATTGGTATTGGTGTAGGTGATCTCACCTCTTTGTTATGTTATTTTGTTGTGTTTGTACTGTTAAAATCAAATAATAGAAGGATCGAGTTGTCTTAGACATAACGGGCGATGGATACTCTGAGATTGGTGATAATAATAAGGAGTGGACATTCGGGACTCAAGATGTGCAAAGTGTTGACAAAGGAAGGATGTCGATGCATCAAGATGGACGAGAAAAAGGAATAAGTATGTTAAAGTTTCTCGTTAGTGTTGTACCGTGCTATTAAGTAGGACCCGTCATGGGGTTTCATCATCAAAAAAAAAAGTCTATTAATTTTATATTTCTCTTTAAATTGTGAAATTTCAAATTATTAATCAGTGTCAGTATTGTATATTAAGCTCTTTAAATATATTGTTTGCAGTATGACCTATAAATTTTAGTAAGTTTATATTTCCGCAAAAAGAAATTTTTAAAACCACCTTTTATAACTCAAACTTTGTGCTAACTTATTTTCAGATTATGAGTCGGAAGTCAGAAATGTGATGGCTTAGCTAGGGTGTTACATTAGTTGGTAATCAGAGCTAGGGTGTTACAATTACCATCGGTACAAACCAATTGAATGCATGATGAATGTTTTAGTGGTATGATTTGCTTATGTATTCTATATCTGGGCTCTAGGGCATCTAATTGTTAGAATTTTTAGCCATTAGCTCCTCCATGGACATGCATTCTAGCACATGCTCCTAAAATTACATAAACCCCCCAATCTTAGACCTCCATATTCATTAATCTTACATGTCACAATATTATATTTTATAACCCATATATTGAAAATGAAGGTGGCAATGACCACATTGTGATGTTTAATGAAACCCTTTACGTCCATTTTATCTTCATAGCCATAAGTGTAATGATGTGCCAAGGGATTCACATCGTGGTTAGTTACAATAAGTATTAGACAATCCATTATTGATAGAGGCCATATTCAATTATTTATATTTAATTTACTTGGGACCTAATTTTTCTTACGGGGTAGAGACATTGAATATCCTTTCTAGTAGTCATAGTTTCTTCCCACACTTTAATAGTGCATCACTGCAAAATGTGTGTATCATGGGTTAATGAACAACATACATCTACAGGGGCAAAAGACATTCATATGGTAAAGGATAAATTAATGAAAATAGGTTAGAAAGCCTAGTTATAAGTCAACTCAAACAAAACAGGCAACATTGTGGTAGACCACTTAAAGAGATGACAAAAAGATAAGGTAATTTACATTTAATGCATAGTTTGCCTTGCACCACTGACACTGACCTGCATATTAATGCAGAGATATGGAACAAGTTACTTTATTTTTTCTTAGTTCCTTTTTTATTTTGTCTAAATGATATTCTTAGATTTTAAAATTTTAAAATTTTATTATGTTCTCACATATAATGTAGCTTATAATAAACAAATTTACAAAAGTTCATCAAATTTATTTCCATAAAGAATAAGGTTAGCGAGAAAAAAAAGTGGAAGAAAATCAATCACTTATGAAAGGGGGAAAGAAAATGACGTCATTTTAAAAAAAACTGGTGTTATGTAATTTTAAAATAAGGATATTGTTAATGACCTATCCTGACCCGATGACCCATCATAAACAAAACGTAAGTGAAGGTGATGGGATCTTAAAATCTGATCCAGTGTCTTTCAAGGTGGGTATTGGGTCAAACTTCAAGTTGACCTGCTAAGGCCCATTATAAAATAACGCTAAAGAAATTAATACTATTATTTATAATTAGTATATTTTGCATAACAAACTCATAATTTTTTATTTATATATTTTGTTTGATAACATAAACTATAAAATATCCTTTAGTAATGATATAATAATTCTAAAATGATATCATTTAACTATGCATAACGTATAATCTTGTGCATTTTATTAAAATACCGAGTCAACCTAGTCTATACTGAAAGTTAGTCTTGCCATGACCAGTTCGGGTCCAGGTCCAAATAAATGGTCCAATCAATATGAACCTATTGGGTTCTGAGTTAGGCAAAACCCTTTCTAACCCATCCTTTGAAAACCCCTATTTTAAAGTTTAAAAATTGTATTTTGCATAATGTCATTTTAAAAACACTGGAATAATGCAAATAAAATTAAATGGGCCTCATGGGCGTATGGTCTGACCTAGTCTAACATGTTTAACAAAAAGGTTAGGCCAAAGCTTTTTAAAAAGCCTATTTAGTTAAATAGGTCAAGTTTCATATCATTAGAAAAGTTTTTAGGCCTAGAAAGCCAACCTATTTAATTACTATATTATTATTTTATATACATTATGACATTTTAATATTTATATAATATAATTAATCTTATAAACAATATAATATTTTTTTAAAAACCTAGGCTCATTAGCATATCCTATTTAAAAGTAGGCTTATTAGCCTATTTTGTAATTGACTATTGGTCATTGAAAATTATTTTGATAATAATAAATATGAAGATGATGACAAAATCAAGTCCAAAACCTTCAAGAATAACTTTAGGACTTAGATCTTTTTGTAAATGTAAAAGGGGTTCACACTTAAGCTCTAAATTTATTTTTCAAAGAACCCAAATAGCACACATAGTTTTAAGACTTTAAAATGATTTTTGGTTTCTTAAGAAATAATATTTAAGTGCCTAAAAGCTTGTTGGATCATTTAGAAACATTTGACAAGTTTTACAAGCTGATTAAGGTGTTTTTCAAATAGGCCTATTCAAATAGAGGGTTTCCCTATTCAAATAACAAAAGTTAAAATTCAAGATTTCCATTCCATTAAGATTTATTTGAATAGCATAGGACACTGTTCGAATAGAAGCTTAAAATGGCTACACGCCCTTGTGCTTTTGAAAAGTTTATTCAAATAACCAAATACCTTATTCAAATAACATGTTCCAAAAACCATTTCAGCTTGTGCTAAATATGCATATATTCAAATAAGGGATTGTGTTATTCAAATAACTGAATTTCTAGATCAGAAATTAATGGCTAGTTCACTTACAATTAATGCTTCAACCACTCCCCAACAAATCTTTATTGCATTGGGCTATAAACACAAGTCTTTAGGCATTAAAGAAGCTTGTGAAATCAATATGAAAATCCTTGTTGAGAATTAATACAATTTGTTATAGCCTATATCTTTAAACCCTTATTTTTTTAGCTTAAAGTGTGATCAATCCTTATATCCATTAAGTTTCAATTTGTAATATCTACTTTTTTGAGAGTTTATCATTTAATATTTCTTTGATTTCTTGTAAAGAGGGTGAGGTATCTCTCAAGAGTTATAAAGAGTGAGGTATCCTTGTTTTGATGCTCAAGTATAAAGGTGAGGCATCCCAGAGGTGCGTTGGGTGCTCTCAATTGTAAAGGTTTTAAAGCACTTGTTCAAGCTTGAAGGTTTAATGAAAAATCTCAAGTGGTTTACTTGAGGACTAGACGTAGGTCACAAGGGGTGACTGAATTAAGATAAATCATTGTGTTTGTTCTTCTTAACTTTATCTCTTTACTTTGATACTTTACTTTTATATGCTTACTTGAATATTATTCATCTTGACTTGTTTATTTATGAGTGAAGTATTCAATCTCATTTATCTATTCACTTCAATCAATCAATAGCTTCAACGAAAATTGATATACAAATGTTTTATGAAAGATTTGCAAAAATATTTTATAAACTCAATTCACCCCCTCTTGAGTTTGAAGCCACTTGGTAACAAATGGTATCAGAGCTAGATTCTTGTGTAAAGAGCTTAGCAGTTTCAAGAGAAGTGATAGCTTATTGGAATGATTATGCTTATTGGAAAAAATGAATAAATTTTTTTATTAAAACTATTGATTTAGATATGTGGGATGCAGTAGAAAATGGTCCCTTTGTTTCTACACATGTTGTTAATGGTGTAAAAGTCAATACACCATAAAGTGAATGAATCGATGATGATAAGAAAAATGTCTAATACAATTTGAGAGCAAAAAATATTATTACCACAAATTTGGGGTATGATGAGTTCTTTAGAGTCTCAAATTGTATATCTGCCCAAGAAATGTAGGACACTTTACAAGTAACTTATGAGGGTACTAGTGAAGTGAAAAGATTAAGGATAAATACTCTCATTCATGAGTATGAGCTTTTTAGAATGAACCAATGTGAAAGTATTCAAGAAATGCCAAAATGGTTCACACATATTATAAATCATTTTGCTTCATTGGGATTGACTTTTTCTAATGAAGACTTTATTAACAAAGTTTTGAGATATTTGAGCAGACATTGGCAACCTAAAGTGATGGTTATTGCAGAGTCTAGAAATCTCTCAACCATGACCCTAGCCATACTTTTTGGCACGCTCCAAGAACATGAATTGGAGTTGAATAGACTTAACCAAATAAGGAGCTTGACAAGAAAAAGAAGGGAATTACTCTCAAGGCCTCTTCCTCCATGGTTAATGATGATGATTATGATGTTGAAGATGATGGAGATGGCTTGGAGATTAATTGGGAGAGTTTTAGCCTTCTAGTAAAGAAGTTTGGAAGATTCTTCAAGAAGAATGGAGCTCAAAGAAGACTTCCTTCCCCCCAAAGAACAACTATCACAAAGGGGAAGAAACCTCATCCACTTCTAAACGTTATGAATGTGGAGAGTCGGGACACATAAAGATGGAATGTCCAATCTATCAAAGGAAAATGAAAAAGTATGATAATAGGTCCTCAAATGATAAGAAAGAAAGAAGAGCCTACACACCTTAGGATGATAATGACATGGATTCAACCGATAACTTAGACAATGAGAAAGTCAATCTATGTCTCATGACTAGAGGAGAAGAGGAAGATAAAGATGATACAGATGTAACATCCTTAAACTTTGACTTTTCCCCTTCCTATGATAAGTTGCAAGATGTATTTGAAGAATTACATAATAAATCTATAAGGTTTACAAAACTTATTTCATCATCCAAGAAAACAATTTCCTCTTTAAAAAAATAAAATCTCTATTTTAAATAAGGAAATTGAGGAACTAAAAATTGAAAATGAAACTTTTGAACTCATTGATGCAAATTCTTCATGCATGACATGTTCTTCACTTGATAATGCATTTACATCCTTTTCTTGCTCATCATACAAAACTTTTGAAAAAGAAATTGAAGATTTAAAAAATACTATTTCAAAATTTACCTTTAGAATAGATAATTTAAACATATTGCTTGGGAAGCAAAGATGTGTTTTTCAAAAGACTAGTTTAGGATACAATCCTAAAATCTAATAAAAACTTTACAAGAATATCTTTATTTTCTCAAGCACATTAAAAAGTCCTTTCATAAAGTGTTTTCATTGTGGCAAGAAAAGACATAGTGCATCCACTTGCAATGTAAGGAAAAATATCAATAACAAGATAGGGACTAAAATGGTTTGGATCCCCAAAGGCACTTTACCAAAAACTAACACATAAGGACCTAAGAAAATTTAGGTACCAAAAGTCAAAAGTTAAAGTATGTTGTAGGTGTGCTTGAAGGACAAGAGCTGACTTTAGTATCTTAAAAGTGGCTTCTCTAAGCACAATAACTAGAAATTACCTCAAGCTTCCTTCTTTCTCTCCAAGAAGCTTGGACTTGCAATCTTTGGATAAGTGGAGACTCGTTTTGTACTTTAATTTACTTTAAAGTAGTAATTTTCTAGCTTTATGTCTTTAAAATATTTCTACATATTAATATGCTAGATAAAGTATACTCCTTGTTTGAAATGACATGTTTGATGACAGTATCCTTCAGCTTGAGTTTTTGATCAGTCATGACTTAAAATGAGTATTTGTGTTAGATGGTTTTTTATCTTGTTTTTATCTATATCTAACATGAACTTTGGTTGATTTATAATGGCTATGTAATAATTAGAAATTTATGATCATGTTCTTACATGACATGTATACTGAAATGTCTCTCTTGATCCTTGACTGTTCTTAATCCTTTGGACTAGTTAAAATGTGTTTTCTGATATGTTTATTCAAATAGAGAAGTCTCTTATTCAAATAGATATTTCCAGTAGCCTCTGGAATCTGTTCTTTGAATGTTTTTATTCGAATAAAGGCAAGGCTTATTCAAATAACGCTTGGCAAAAGCGTATGAAAAATGGTCTTGTATGGATCTATTTGAATAGACCATATGTCTATGTGAATAATGCTTGGCAGAATGCCATGACAATGTTTTCCTTTCAACTCCATTCAAATGTTGTTTTCAAATTTATTCGAATGTTTTCCTTTGACTCTATTTGAATTTTTTCCTTCGAATCTATTCGAGTAGCATGCTCCAGCTCTACGTCAAAGTTGTTTTTGAATGCATCTATTTGAATAGACCATATGTTTATTCGAATAGCGCTTGACAGAAAGCCAAGTCTGTGTTTGTCCCTCGCATCTATTCGAATAGATTTAATTCTATTTGAATAAGACACGAGTTATATGAAGGGTTGTATGCTTTTCTTACTTCATTCTCATCTTTTCCTTCTCTATCCTCACTCTCGTTCTCCCTCACACAACCCTTTCTCCCTGCGCTCAGAAACCCCAAGCCTCCCAAAACTCCCAAATTCCACCATTATTGCACCTTTCTCTCCACTCTTCTCTCATCTATGCACCTCTCTCACTTGAGAAAAGCTTTTCCCTCTCCCTATTCCTTCTTCCCACATGCAGACTATCTCCCCAAACTACCTCAAGCTCTTGCCATGGCATCCTCATCAAATCCAAATGAGCAAGAACCAAAAATAACGCAGCAGATAACCCTTTGGACTTAAGAAGATTGGCTTCAACTAATGCCTAAATGGACAGGTTCAAGTAGTTCTTCGAATTTAGAAATCATGTGTAGCCAAAGTACATGGACCTGGCGTTCTTCATCAGTGAAGCTTCCTATTTATGCCTTTTTTAGAGAACCAAGGAGTTGCCAAGTTTTGCATTTTCCAGATAAGAATCTTCCCAGACCTTGTGAGGATGTTCTACTGCAACCTTGAGTTCGATGGCAAAAATCTCGTGTTTGAGGTAAATGGAATCAAAATGGTGATCACTCCTAGAGACTAGGAGGAATACTTCAGGTTAGTGTACCGAGGAACACAATTTGTTGAGAACAGTTGGAAATCTTGGAAGGAGTTCAAGCACTCCAATGCTACCGAAGAGATTATCAAACCCAGTCTTGCTGCAGTACCTCTACTGGAAAAATGAATTGTCAGGATAGGCTTTTACACTATGCTTACGCACACATCCTAGCCCTAATAAGAGGCAATTACATTTACTTGAGTGAAGACGACATCTTCATGGTGTGGGCTTTGAAGCCAAGGATCCTTATCAACTAGTCGTACTTCATCATGCACCACATGATGATAGTGAAGGGCAAAGATAAGAAAATGGATCTGCCCTATATTCTACTGATATCTGGAGTTCTCTAGAAATACTATGCAATTATGGCAACCGAGGACTCCACAAAATAGTCTCATCACAACGTTTTTGGACTCTTAACGCTCAAACACATGAAAATGAAGAAGGAAGAAGACGGTTGGGTCTATGGAAGTTGAAAATACAGAAGAAGAGGAACCTACTACTGTAATCACCAATGAATAGCACATGGCGACTTTGCTTGACATAACATGGAGAACACCATGGGTACCATATATGATAGGGTAGAAGCCATGGAGTGTGAGCAAGTAGCCATGAGGCGATCTTTGGATGATATGGCACGTCACTTTCCACAGCCACCACCATCGCCATGGCCACCACCGTAAAACTAGTCCTAGGATCTCTTTTTTTTTTTTGTTTTGGCTGAAAATATATATTTGATGATGAATATACAAATGTAATTGGTTGATTCTTTTTGATGAATAAGTGAATATATCTTTTTGTACTCTATTTTAAATGCTTATTTTCTTATGAGTTTGGCATTATGTTTGGCCTTGCTGAATTGCTATTGAAATTATTGCTGAACTTATAATTAAAACTCTTTCTCGTAATATATTTGGACTTGCCCTTAAATGAAAATCATATCTTGAACTTAAATGTATATCATATGCTTTAGCTCTATGCATTCTCTTGTCCCATCTTTTTTATCATGACAAAAGGGGGAGAAAAAACTTGAGTTCTTTGTTGAGAAAAGATAGGTTAATTTAAAATGGATCTTGAGATTCCAAAAGTAAGGGAGAACTGCGCATTTCTCTAAATTAATTTCATCTCTTACTAAAAAGAGGGGGAGTAAGTCTCTCTAATAACTTTGTAGATTCCAATTTATAAAACTAACTCTTTTCTTAATGGTTGTTTGTTATCATCAAAAAGGGGAGAATGTAATTGGCTATTGGTCATTGAAGATTGTTTTGATGATAACAAACATGAAGATGAAAACAAAATTAAGTCTAAGACCTTCAAGAATAGCTTTAGGACTTAGATCTTTTTGTAAAGGTAAAAAGGGTTCACACTTAAGCTCTAAACTTATTTTTCAAAGAACTCAAATAGCACACATGCAGTTTCAAGGCTTTAAAATGATTTGTAGTTTCTTAAGAAATAACCTTTAAGTGCCTAAAAGCTTGTTGGATAATTAGGAAACATTTGGCAAGTTTTAAAAGCTGATTAAAATGTTTTTCAAATAGGTCTATTCGAATAGAAGGTTTTCTTATTCAAATAACAAAAGTCGGAATGCCAATATTTCTATTCCATCAAGCTTTATTCGAATAACATAGGGCACTATTCGAATAGAAGCTTAAAATGGCTATACGCCCTTATGTTTTTAAAAGGTTTATTCAAATAACTAAATGCCTTATTTGAATAACATGTTCCAGAAATCATTCCAGCTTGGGCTAAACATGCATTTATTCGAATAAGAGATTGTGTTATTTGAATAACTGCGTTTCCAGAATCAGAAATTAACGGTTAGTTCACTTGCAATTAATGCTCCAACTATTCCCCAACGGATCTTTATTGCATTGGGTTATAAATACAAGTCTTTGGGCATTAAAAAAGGTGAGAAATCAATTTGAAAATCCTTGTTGAGTAATAGTACGAGTTGTTTTACCCTATATATTTAAACCCCTGTTTTTGAGCTTAAAGTGTGATCAATTCTTATACCCATTGAACTTCAATTTGTAATATCTATTCTTTTGAGAGTTTATCATTCAATCTTTCTTTGATTTCCTGTAAAGAGGGTGATGTATCCCTTTAGAGAAAAGGGTGAGGTATCCCTTGATAAAAATGAGGATGAGGTATCCCTCAAGAGTTGTAAAAGATGAGGTATCCCTATTTTGAGGCTTAAGCACAAGGGTGAAACATCCCAGAGGTGTATTGAGTACTCTCAGTTGTAAATGTTTTCAAGCACTTGTTTTAACTTAAAGGTTTAGTGAAAAATATCAGGTGGTTTACTTGAGGACTGGACGTAGGTCACAAGGGGTGGCTGAATCAAGATAAATCATTGTGTTTGTTCTTCTCAACTCTATCTCTTTACTTTGATGCTTTACTTTTATATGCTTGCTTGAATATTATTCATCTTGGTTTGTTTATTTGTGAGTGAAGTATTCAATTTTATTTATCTATTTACTTCAATTAATCAATAGATTCAACAAAAATTAATATACAAGTGTTTTGTGAAAGATTTACGAAAATATTTTATAAACTCAATTCATCCCTCCCTTGAGTTTGAAGCCACTTGGTTACATATTTAAAGACATTATTATGAAGTAGGACTTTAAATAGACTTAATTTTAAGTTAGGTCAGGCCTTAAATAATAGCCAATGTCAGGTAAACTGGTCTGTTAGCATGTTGCTTTATATCTTGCAATCGGAGTCTGACCCGTTTAATGTAAGACTTGACTTGGCCTGATCTATTTTAACCCTAATTGTAATTACTATCTAGCCATTAATTTGCACAGAGAGCAATAATACATAAAAAGAAAAAAACAAATATTTAAAAGAAAAACAAAACAACAAATTTTAGATTACCACAAAGATTACGACAACAATTAATAAAAGTACTAATTATTTATTCTAAACTAGCACTGATTAAATTGCATAAATTAAACTACTAGGTATCTGAAGTCATCAATGAATTTACATAGGATGCATTCATAAATAAAGTGAAATATATTAAACTTTTAACACATAGTTTAAGTCAAATATGCATATGAATTTGTAACCTCAACTCAACCATCATGTAATTGGTTTCCAATAATATCACCAATGTTTTTTTTAGTACCATTAATATCAACACATGATCATGCCCTGAGATCAATCGCTTAATCTTTCTCTTAGCTGTCAAATCTCCTCCTTCAACCTAGCATTCTCTATGATCAAATCAAAATTCTCTGACTTTAGCTTACCAACATGCATGTCCTTGTTGTGTAGTAACCCTTTCGTAATTAAAGTCAAATATATTAAATCTTGTACCATCAAGCAGTCATCGTATCATTAACAAGCAGTATCTTCATGAGCTTGATACTTGGTAAGGGCATATCTACCACACACCATTGCTGGTACATCAGTAACAGCAAATTCAATTTCTACCATACACGTAAAATATGCCACACTATCAAGCATGTACTCATTGTGGGTATATGTCGTAGCCGGAATTCCAAGATAATGATACACGTGGGTAAGCCATGATTCCATACTACATCTGATTATGAATTGATCTATCTTGCTAGTCGGCACAAATTCAATATCTGCATCAAATGCCAACAAACTCTAACATTAGTCCAAAGGTGCCTTTCGTATAATCCATTGAAAATCCTTTTTCAATATGCATTGAGGGAATTGTTGGACACCTTTTCTCAATAATAAAAGGTTATTTTTCAACTTACACCTAACATAATAAATAGTCTAATACAAAATAAAGGATAGCATTTATTTGTGTGTGAACATACAACCGTCTTATTTGAACTAAATTTTATAAGAATAGGTTGACAATTTTTGGACCTTATTATATTAATAGATCAATGGCGTCCATAAACTCCAAACACAATGATTTTAGGTGTGATTACATTAAGCATATCAGTATTATATATATCGTGATATTAATAGATCATTGATAAAAAGTCATTCCAATGAAATCAACCAAACACTTTCAGAATAATCTTTTCTTGGATGTTTTGCATTTCTGGAAAAATAATCTCTAGTGTCTTTTATAGCTAAAGGAAATGTCAAATGTCAAAGAAGAAGTTTATGGCGCCCTTGATTCTTTTGTTGCTTGAGAAGTAGAGTTCCATTTAATCAAAGTAAAAAAGGCACTCAAGACTCTAGAATACCAACAAGAAAAGAAGCGCAACATCCACAGGTACTTTGAAAAAAATATAACTATTTCCTTAAACTTTTTTTAAGGTTTTTTGTTTTTCAAAATTTTACCTTTCTGTTAAGTTGTATTGACATTTGACCTAAAGCTTCAATATTTGTGAATTTGAGGTGTTGGGGAAAATTTTAGTTTGTTTTGAGTTCTTGTTTTATTTATTATTGTTACCTAATCTTCCAATGGCTTCAGTAGTTAGTTGGACATTCCATTTGATGAGGCTACCCTCTAGACTAATTGGAATTTAAGCAAATTGCTTAGTTCTTATTATATTATACTAAATTAGTATTAGACACTCTTTCATCAATATGAGAAAAGGGAAATAAGATATCCAAACTAATAAAAACAAAATCCACGCAGAAGTAGTATGATTACCATTTTGTAGTTGATGTTTATAAAATTTGTCAATACTTCAATATACGCAGAAGTATTATTATCATTTTACTCTATTAAGATAGGCAATTTCGGATGGATTAGTTTTTAGCTATTGGTATTGCCTACCCATCATCCAAGGCTGGGGGATAAAGTTTTGCTCAACGATCCCATCATTTAAAGAGAAATTATTGGAAAGAAATGCTAGGAAATGTTACAACCTATCTGGCATGATGGTTCTCAATCATTTTTTTTATCATACTAATACGAAAAGTCTGACATGTCTCAACTTCTTACTTAACTCATTTCACACATAATAAAAGAGTACATAACTATAGTGGATAGAGTGAGTGAAAACCAACTGATACTACTTACAATCCTACTTAAACAAATGGCTTAATAATAAACATAACTAAACCATAAGAATATGCCAAAAAGAACTAATTAAGCCAAATCAATATCTTGCTTATAAGAAGCATTAGCAACCCTAAACCAAACCCAACAAATATCCCCTCAAAGTACCTATATTATCCCATTGCCACCCACATTTGCCACTTCTGCATGGGGTAGAACCAGATTGGGTTCCTCACGTGGCGGCAGTTCAACATGGACTGTCGAGGTGAAACTAGCATGGCGTCCCACAACGGTATGGTTGTACATAGACCACGTAGCTTCTGCCTCTAACCTAGTTGAGAATGACTTGAAAACACTACAATTAAAACCATTCACTTGTTCATTGTAACCAAGCTATTCTAAATAAACACCAGGGTGCTTGCCTACAAACACAACATATGTCTTCTCTCTTAGAGGATTCATGGTGGGCTATGACTCTCAAAGAGCATAAGCGAATGGTTGTGGTTGATATACAACACTGATTGGGTTTCTATAGGCAAAATAACGCCACTATCAGGCATGAATGGTGCATCATGTAGACTACACATACCAACATCACTAGGGACAAATCTAGGTAGAAGACTTAATGTTTTTTTTTGTTATGATAATAAGTATCTTAAGTGTACTTATTAAGTAAAATAAAGTATATCATTTTAAATATAAAATTAAAGTATTTTTTAATTTTCATTAAATACTTTATGTTCTTTAAAAAATGTAATTTTTTAATTTTTTTAACAAGTGCCCTTAAGTGGGAGCAAAACTTTTTTTTGGTTCAGTAAACAATAAATTTAAAATGTACTCATGGTGTACCCAGGAAAATTTCTCATTGACTTCGTCCAATGGCTCCTTTGCGTGTGAGCAACCTCAATCCGAAGGTTGCACCCCTACAGTGGGCAATAAAGAGGGAAAAGTAACACTGACAGATAGTTACTATAGTTACTAATTTCAATATAACATTTCTTCTTTGGTTTAATAACTTCAAGACAACTTATGGAAAAATGGGTGCACTCTTGCTTATTCGGTCATTTAAACCGAATAGGCCTTTCCCAAATAGAACATATTTGCACAGACAGTTTATCAAGCTCGTGCCTCATCCTTCATTATTGCATTGTGTCAAGCGCGTAGCATTTACACATCTTGATGCTGGTCCATACAGCTAGTATTACTAAGCCATTATCTCCTCTATATGCGAGTGTCTTACAAAGTATTTTTACTAATGTTATTTATACATCATTTTTATTACATCACTTTTACATTATTTTCTTATTATGTAATAAAATATAATAAAATAAGAGAAACAAACCTTCTAATTATTTAATTATTAAATTAATTATTCTTTTAATATGTAAAGAGTTTTACCTTTTTGTTTCAAATATATATTAATATTTGAGTCACAAAAACAATCCTATTTAATGATTGTTGGTATTTTAATTATGAAATAGAAAAATATAGTCATAAAAATAAGGAAAAAATTGTTAGTGCTAAAAAATATAAGAGAAAATATAAAACAAGTGCTAATTGTATGTAAAGAACACAAAATTCTTCTCATTACCATTGTATGTAATTGTGGATTAATTATCCTTAGAACTCAACTTCAATTATAAAACACAAAATGCCATATCACTAAAGACAAATCCAGGTAGTAGACTTTCAAATTTTTGGATTGGGTTCAGTAAACAATAACCAGGTGAATGTATATATGCAATGTGTATCCAACAAAAAATATAAATAAGAGTTTTGCACATCAAAATGCTACCTCACTTTTTATATTTTTCTTGTTTTGGGTAAAAAAGATGGAGAGAGTGTGTGTTGTGATGTGTGTTTTTTTTTGTTTTATTGTTAAAAAAAAAGTGATGTAAGAATAATATAGTGAAATTGTTGTGCAAAAATCTTTACTAAAGAAATCAAGTTATTCTACGCCTAGTATACCCAAGAATGTCTCTCATTTACTCCGTCCAACGGCTCTATTGCGTGTGAGAATCCTCAAACCACTGTCTGCACCCCTACAATGGGCAACAATGAGGGAAAAGTAGCTTCGACATGTTTATACTAACTTAGATACATCCTAGGGGGGAAAAACGGGTATGCTCCTCCATATTAGGCCATTAAAACTGATTGCCAGGCTCATATAAAGTGTAATAATTGCAGTCTGCCAATCGAGCAACATTTAGACGTCATTGCTACTAGACATACAACCGGTATAGTGAACTCAATATCTCCTCTCCACGAGAGCCTCGATTATTTTAATTTTTTTGATAGATGTTATTTACATATTTTTTCTATTACATTATTAGTACATTATTTTTTTTAAGTAATAAAACAAGATAAACACACCTTCTAAAATAAATTTTTTCTTTTTTTTCCTTTTCCAAACAGATATAGATATAAGAAAAATGCAAAGATATGATGTGCAAATAAAATTGTTCTTCTTTATTTGGTTTTGGTCTGAGCGCGTTAAAAATCAAAATATTAGCCTATTATTGCCCACCATTATGAACATACCACCATTATATTATCTTAATATAATTTTATAATCGATATACCATTATGCCTACAGTTGCCAAAATGGGCTAGCCTGGCTTGATGAGGGTAAGTTGAGGCAAACAACTCATAGTTTATTTATATTTTCAAGTTTCAAATGAAGGAAGTGTGTGAATTTTACCAAGTGTTAGGCTGTCTTCCTCAACAAGTTATGATATGCTCAAATTTGACATAATTTTAATTGAAGTGGAAATTAAGTGAATGTCTCATGATAAAAAAATAATTTGTTATTATTGTATTCTTTAGATATTATTTTGTTTGTAATATATTTTAATTTGTTTATTTTTTTTATAGTGAATTTTAGTTTGCTTGTGTACTGAATCATCACTTCATATATTTTATCTAAGATTGTGTTGACAAATTAATATATTTATTAAAATTTTAAATATTTTATAATTTCATTTAAATATGCTAGCTGATTGTCATATAAAAACAGGTTGAAATATATTTAAATTGACATGCCAACAAAGTTGAGAAAATAAAACTAATTTAAAATAAAAATAATAGCAGCGGTTATAAACTGCAGCAAAAAAGATATAAGATATTTGTTAATTTTAGCAACGGTTTCAAACCATCGCTAGAAATAAATAATAATAAAATACAATTTTTTAACCTCAGTTAAAAGTAACAAAACTACCGCTAAAATATTGCCATGAAAACTACCGCTAAAAAAAATAGCAGTAATTATTTCTTCGATTGTTTAAAACCGCTACAAAAAGGTCAATGATGCTTGTATCGGTAGCGGTTAAACCACCACTATTTTTTTTTTTTGCAGTAGTTAAAACCGTCACTAAACATGAATTTTAACCGTTGCTATTAACAATTTTTTTGTAGTGCCATGGTTAAGAAAAGTCTTATAGTCTATGATTAGTCACTAATAATATTATTCATTGTTAAAGAAAAGCTCATTGTCTATAATTAATGACTAATTATATTATTTAACTCTAAAAAATGATTCATAATTTATATTTAGTGACTAATTATATTATCTATAGTTAAAAAAAGATTAATTATCTATGATTTGTCACTAATAATACCATCCATGAGTAAGAAAAGACTCATAATCTATAAATAGTGACTAATTATATTTTTCATGATTAATAACTAATTATATTATTTTTATCCTTGAAATTGGCTAAATTAACTGTTGGTCGTAGGATCAAATTCTCTTACACATGATGATGTCTCCCTTGATTGAAATCCAACATTTGCATGTGATAGAATAGTCTTACTTATCTCAATCATGTTATTTGCTTTTTAATCAAATGAAGTAATTATTACTCTTTCCTTCTGATCTCTTGGTGTATATAACCATTATGACATTTAAAAATTCTGACAAAACCTGGCCCATTACTTTTTACTTCTTAATGGAAGGCTCATTTGTTATTTTTTTCTATTTTGTGTCAACCTGTTCTATATTTTTTTTGTTGGATCTTTACTTTTTTTTTTCTCAGTCCTTTCCAAATTGTAGTAGCTCTTTTTTTTTAGTTCTTAGAAATAATTTTAGAACCTATTGGGTCGTTAGTTATTCTTTATTTTGTTTGATTATTTTATTTGTTTTATGAAAAAAATTAAATTATAAAAATAATTATAAAATTATATATTATATATTATAATGTTTTTTATTGAGAGTACTAGGATCTTTATTCCTCTTATTTTAAGATATCCTTTTAAAATTAATAGTAATAAAAATAATTATTCATATTTTTAATTATAAAAAATAATTACTTAATTATTTATACATGTCATAGGATATCAATACGAAAAAAATAAGTAACATAATATAACGTTCAATAAAAATTAGTAAATGATGCAGATGACGTCACTGATCCGTGGTAGGTGACCATCATCAATCTGAACGCTGACTTTAATATTTGAGCGGTGCAGATTGCATGTTGTTCCTTTACAATGTAAATGACCTTCACCAATTCGTGTCAGTCACCATTGTCAATACAATAATTATATTTTTATTTTAAATAATATATATATATTTTTTATATTTTATTTAATATTATTTATTATATATATTTTTTATTATTTTTTTTATTCAATTACATTTATTTAAAATAATAAAAAAATATTTATATCTTTTTTTAAAATATAAAATAATTATTTTTTTGTTAATATAAAATATTGATGTGACACCTACCTAGTTTTGAAGTAATAGGATAAGATACCACTTGTGTAACACCTCTAGTTTAATGACTTTAATGGTGTACTCTTTTTAAACACCCCTGTCAGGAAGTTCTATGTTTACAAACCGGCTTCTAATGTATTACAAGGTTCTATTAAATAGGTTATAATAAGGTTATCAACATCTGACACTTATTCCATATCCATTGGTAACTCAATAAATCCTCAAAAACATCCATGAGGAATGATTTCTCAAGACATTTTAGAAATTTAGAAATATCATAAAAACATTGAGGAATGGAAATTTTAGAAATTCTCAATACACTATATGAAATAGTATTATTATGATAAATCTAGCTACCTCTAATTGAAAAATAGATAACAATTATAATTTGAAAATTTTTATATAAGTTATTATATAGAGGCGAAGGTTCACTTTAAGCCATTTTTCTTTATATGATCATAAAATAATAGTATATCATTTATAAAACTATCTCAATGTAATATGAATGTAATGATTGTATTTTGACCGTTAATTATCATTTTCAGCAATTTCCCATATGAGGCAACCTTTGTCCTCTGAGGGGGAATAATCACCCTCTCAAGGGGGAATGAACATCCTCTGCAAGATAGTCTATTTGGTAGACATGAGTTATCCCACTCTTAATAATCGTACGTGCCACATAGTGTCTATCCAAGCAAGATGGATTCTATCCTTGCACATATTAGATAAGAACCTTACAACTGTCGGTAAGATACACTTATCCATGATTTGGGAATGCTTACTTTATTAATGAATAATGCATATATTTCACATAGCATACAGCTACCAAGAGTCTCATATGGCATTATCATAATCTCATGACACCATATTCATACAACAGTTAAAGCAGGGCATGCATCATCATGTTATATAGTTACTATCACCACTAAATAGTCCTAGACATAACTCAGACCTCATTAGAGATAACTTGACAATTAAGTAAACTTATACATAACCCTTAACACAAAATAAGCATTGTTTTACAACATATAAGTTTCTTTTGAGGATTCTGACCTCAAGGATCAATTGAATACTCATTTTTCATTAGTCCTAGATTAATTATGAATTTAATTAACCTCTTATGACATATGATTACCTGTCTACATCATTTTAAATAACCAGCCTAAGGTTAAGGTCAATCTTGGCTATTGGGTGCAACTAGAGTCGCCCTGACCCAGGGTCAGTCTAAAATCAGAGGCCACATAGGCCTGACCATGACCCAACATCTTTCATACTTGACTTGTGGTAGCTCTCGGGCCACCACCACCTTATGCCACCATGGCTGGCTACCTTTGGTGGTGGTCATCACCACGAGGCCCCCATCATTCATGGTGTCCAAATTGAAGCTTCTATCTTGACTTATCTTGTGGTGGCTAGGAAGTGAAGGTCATAGAATCCAAATTGAAGCCCCCATCATCCATGGAGTCCAAATTGAAGCCCCTAAACCATTACTAAATTTCACTCTACAACAACAATCACAAACCATTTCATCCTATAGTCCACTTGAGCTAAGATCCATGAATGAAGGTTCCCACCCACTTGAATGAAGATGGATCTAACCTTTCCACACAATGGAAGTGAAGACCTTACTGAAACATGGGACATATTGTTTAGGGGGTGTGTGTTAAGGGTCAATGGTAATGTAAGGAATTATTTGAGGAATTATCATCTCCATAACTTAGGTTGTTATGTTATAGACCTCAAGATAGCCATGTCAAAACCTGCTGTAAATTGTAATCACCACCACCTATCCATTAACTGCTATCCCAACTTTTACACTAATTAATATTCAATCATTAAAGCAGTGTTGCATGCATTACCATGTTATGGCCAAGCGAAGCTGTCCTCCTGTGGAGCAAGGGAGCACTATTAAAGAAGGAAGCAACAATGAGAAAGTTCCTAATCTTTCATCAATACCCACAAAGAGGATAAACATCTTTTACTATCCAAAGATGGTTGACATGGTTGGTAACTTGGATATGGTTGTTTTGATCACGGTGAGCAGGCACGTTGTTGCGCAAGATATTAAGCTTTCAGCAAGCCAAGTACTCAAGCTTCAGACTTTTAGAACCTAAAATTATATTTTTAGATTTTTCTATTTTTTAGACATGATCCTGTGCTTGATTATATCCTTAACCTATAAATTAGGTGGCAAAATTTTGCTAAAAATATAACTAGGTGCAAACAAGTACCACTTAGCATCGTGTGTCATATACTCTAGTGGTGATGAAGAAAGGACATAACATAGTAGTGGACTAGAACTCATGGATTCGAGAAGGTCCTGAACTATTCCTAAACCAACCATACACGCCTCACAACCCAACTTCATGAGAGAAACCATGAGTTTTATTTTTTAGTATAAACCATTGATGTTGATCATCACTAAGACAAAGATGACTGAGGATATTGCTTTCAACACTTGCAGCCAACTACCTTTTCAGCATAATGTCATAACTAAAACCCTAGAGAATGGTGGCAGAGCTTTGGTCATATAGAGGTGTGGTGTAATTTAATGTCGAAGCTTGCAACAAGATGGACAACATTTGCGAATGATTATCACAGCTGCTGCATTTCCCTCTCCCTAATTATTTTATTATGAAATGTTTGTGACTGTGTGTTTGTTGTTTTAGTTTTTTCTTATTTTGTTATAATTTGAAGAAGTGTTTAGTAGGTGCCTTGTATATGTTTGATGTAATTTCATGAATTGTTAGTCATGTGTTTCTATATAATATGGTTGACCAAGTTTAGTGAAACTCAATGTATGTGCTATCTACTAATTAAATTTCCCTTAAGCGAATAAATAAATAGAGTTAATCATATTATTATTATTATTATTTAATAATTTCTAATTGTAATATTTATCTCGTGATTATAATGTTAGCTTTATTTTTTTTTTGTACAATGTTAGATTTATTTTTATTACGAAGCTTCTTATATATTCCATTAAAGGCAAGTAATGCAAATGCTTTGTCAGAAAGAAAATTAGATACACATGAAAAATCTTGTGTTCCTAAATTTTGGTCAATAACACACACTAATCCTAAATTTTGGAATTATTTAGAAAAATATTAGGTTTAGGGTTTTTAAAATGAATGTGTTACTACTAGTGGCAAAATGCCCACCTGCTTTTTTTCTATTATTCTAATTGATGGAGGGAAATTTGCCTTAATCAGGATCTACATTGATCTTCTCCTCGTGAAGAACAAATGAATGTGCCATTTTTCCTTTTGACCATAAAAAAGATGCACTAATTTTATATCACCTTTATAAAAATTCTTACACCTTTGTCTCTCTACGTCCATGCATGCCACCAACACAGTAACAAACTTCATTCCTCAGTTTTCACCAAAATGGGAAGATCTTTCCGTAAAACTTAAAAGATAAGATTACCTCAATCAGCATAGATGTAAAGGTAATAGAATTTTTTCATTTAGTCATGCTTCACGTTAAGAAGCCTCAGTAAACCCTAAGACACTTTTTTCTTATAAAAATACCTATTAGTTTCTCACTTTCTCTTGCTATTGTTATATTCCCTTCCATTGTTGACTTCTTCTAACTCCCTTTTATTCTGTTGGGACCATGGAGCAAGAAACGATTAGACCTAGAACTAAGGTACGAGGTTTATATGAAGAGGGAGAACATCAACATAGTCAACCGAAACACTCACCTAGCAACATAACCAAAAGAAGGCTCTTTGGTGGAGGAATTAGCCACACTCCTTTAAGGACGATCCACCCCAGACCAAGTACTCGACTTATACCCCTCTGAATACTCCATGTGCAACGATTTTGAAGGAAGTGTTACAGACCGAGTTTTGGAATATTAAGAGGCCACCCCCTTTGAAGAAATATGTGCAAAAGGATCATACAAAACATTGTATATGACACAAGGGCTACGGCCACGACACTAAAGATTGCTCCCAATTTCATGATGCCATTGAGTCCATAATTAGGGCAGGATGGTTGGATCAGAATACTGGCAACCAACAAGACCAAAATCAGGATACTCCGTCAGATGACAATGATGATCACCATGCCCAGGTCAATCGAATCATCAACACTATCGCTGGTGGTTTCGCGGGTGGTGAGTCATCCAACGATGCCCAGAAGAAAGTGCTCAGCTTTGCGGTGTTGAGCGTCTCTCACTCTACACCCAAATCACGGGTTGGAGATCAGAAGGTGTCCCTTATCTCTTTTTTAGATGAAGATTATGGTGAAATTATCCCTGATCATAATGATTCGCTAGTGGTCTCTGGGATAATTCCTAATGCCGAGATCCGACGCATTCTTGTAGACCGAGGGAGTTCAGCTGATATAATGTTCATGGAGCTATATGAGAAGCTGGAATTTCCAGACTTAGAGCTGATCCCTTACAATGCTGAGCTCATCGATTTTACCGGTGAAAAAAAAATACTCCAGCAGGGTATATTGAGACTTACCTGACCCTAGGATGCGGCAAGCTCTTCAGGGCCTCGAAGGTCAAGTTTCTGGTTGTGGACTGCTCCTCAACATATAATATCATCTTAGGTTGTCCTGTGCTGAATGCACTTGGCGCCGTGGTGTCTACCACCCACCTAACCATGAAATTCCTTAGAAAAAATAATGAGGTTGTCATGGTCAAGGGAGACTAGATCATAGCACGCAAATGCTATAATGAGAGTCTCAAAATCAGTAGGATTCCCAGGAGAGCAGAAGCCAGCACATCTAGCCCAACTTTAGACCAAGTCAACATTCTTATGACTGAGTTGGATGTGCGCCAAGAAATCTAGGGTACCAGACCTAGCCAAAGGGTGAATTATAGCTGCTCCAACTTGGTGTGAAGCTAGATCAAGTCACTAAGAATGGGAAAAACTTGGATGAAAAAGAGAGGTGCTAATTGATTGAGCTTTTAGAGAAAAAATAAGGACCTCTTCGCCTGGATATCCTTTGACATGCCCGGTCTTGACCCCGCCTTCATCTATCATCACCTATCTATAAGGAAAGATGCAAGGCCAATCTCCTAGAAGAAGAGAAAGGTTAGCTCAGAAAGATAATTGGTGGCTCAAAAAGATAATTAGTCATTGAAGAACAAGTCAATGAGCTGCTTAGTGCCAACTTCATCAAGGAGATAGCTTACACAACATGTCTATCCAATGTAGTCCTGGTGAAGAAGTCAAGTGGGAAGTGGAGAATGTGTGTGGAGTATACGAATTTAAACAAAGCATGCCCCAAAGATCTATACCCATTTCCCAACATGAATAAACTAATTGACAGCTCCTTCGGTTTCTGTTTGCTATCTTTCATGGACGTGTACTCTGGGTATAATTAGATCCTAATGTACCCCAAAAATGAAGATAAGACTGCTTTCATCACTTAGAGGGTGAACTACTGCTATAGGGTTATGCCTTTTGGACTAAAGAACGCAGGAGCCACTTATTAGAGAATGATGAATAAGGTCTTTGAGGGTCAAGTGAGAAAAATGCTAGAGGTATATATTGATGACATGATAATAGAGAAGCCATAGGCCAGATCACATATCTCGGACCTCGAGGAGGTATTTGCCCAACTTGAGAAACATAAAATAAGGCTCAATCTAAAAAAAATGTGCCTTTGGAGTTTAAGCAAACAAGTTCTTGGGTTTCATGCTGACTCACCATTGAATTGAGGCAAACCCCGACAAATGTTAAGTGGTGCTTGATCTGTTGATTATTCCTTTATCTTAAATCCTTGTAATTGATTCATTGGACTTCATTTGTACTTAATTGTCATCATTTAGCTAAGTTTCTAACATCGAACCCTAGTTGGATCATTACTGTGAAACTTTGCTTAAATGTGGTTTTAGACACTAATAAGTGAATTGAACTTTTCAGGAAACCTTTGGATGATGGAGTCCATCAGGCTTGACATCCACTTGTAGAAAGACTAAAGATTCATGAAGATGAAGATCACCTTTTGAAGCAATGAGAGAAGAGTTTCTGAGAAGAATTTAGGCTGAAAATGAAGGTCCTATGTCAAATTTCAGGGCTTGCATAAAGTTTCAGGGCCTGCATAAAGTTTCAAGGCCTGTGTCACATTTCAAGGCCTAGGCTGTGTAAAATTACATGGCCATGACTATGTACCTCTCTGACTTGTGAAATAGGAGAATTTTTTTATCACCCAAGCATAGTATTACACAGCCTAGGTCGTGTAATCCCACACGGCCGTGTAATTGTGTCAGACACTAATTATTGAAAACTTCCTCGAGAAGTTTGTGTTGGAGGCCTATATATGGACACTCTTAGCTCCTTTAGAAAGGAGTTCTGACCTAGGGAAGCAGCTGGAAGACCTAGGAAAAAGAGAGAGGAGGCTTGGATCAAAGATTGGAGTTTTGGGTTTGAGCAATCAGAGATCCATCATCCTCAATCCTCAGAAAGTCATTTGCTATTTAGTTTTTCTTCTGCACTTTGTTTCTTATGTTGTTCTTTCTCAGTTTTTCTTATGATTTTGTTCTAGTTATGTGTAACTAAACCTCCCTTGGTTAAGGGGGTGATGAAACCACTAGTTTTGATATTGTGAATATTACATATTTGATTATTTCAACACAGTTATATTTTTATTCATATATTTTTGAATCTATTGTTGGTATGAAGGTTTTTGTACTTGTTCCCACTTTCAAAGTAGTAGATCTGGGTTTATTATGCGCAGTTGCGGTAGTAGATCTAGCGGAATGTATGATGCTCATGTGGGTATAATTATCTTTGTACTATTGGCCAGTTATAAAAATGGTAGATCTGATTTTATTATGCTCGATTGCGATAATAGATCTAAAGAAATATATGTTCTAAATAATTTAATTTCGGTGTGTGATTAGATCTTAGTGTGATTGGTTTTCTAAATTTTAACGCAATTGTTGGATAGTTATAAGAGTAGTTGCTTTATGACTAATCAGTGATTAGGAGTTGATTTGAGCAGTTGCTAAATTGGCCAACACTTAAGGAAAACAAAGATTCAATCTCACAATTGCATAAAAACATAACTGAGCATGTTGGAATAAAATGATATGTGGGTTTGCATTATCATATAAATCTAGTGGTGGATTCAACCTCTTAACTAATTTTCTTATATTGTTGAGTTTAGTTTGTTTATTGTTATTACTTTTGAAACTGTTCATTGTTCATCAAAACTCCAAAACCCCCCATTTTTTACTATTTATTGTTAATTAGAGTTTAAATTGGGAATTATTTGATAGTGTTGATTGAATTGGTTCTCTGTGAATCGACTCTTACTAACTACAACTAGTTGTAAGGTTTTTTATTTTCCGGTGGGCCTGACAACTAATTGTTATCTGAAATTTTAATCACTATCCGCCTCACACCAAGAACTAACTGTTTTAATCACTATTCCTGTCACACCAAGAATTTTGGTGTCATTGTCGAGGAGCCAATTTTTCAATTTCACTATTGACTTTTTTCCTATTTTTACTCTGTTTTTGTCTTTATTTTTAGTTTTCTTTTGATTTTTGCTTTCTGAGTATTTTGTAGGTGTTGATGTCCATTGAAGGGTTAGACGAAGGATTGTAGAATTTGAGAAATTATATTAATCAACTTAACTCACATCCTCAATTTCCTTTCCACCCAGCTAATTTTCAACTCACATCTGCTGACATTGAAGCTGCCCGTCACATTGATCTATCAAGTTCAGAGGCATTTGAGTCATCTGAAATATCTGAAGAGGTGACAATGGCAAAAAACACTTTAAGGGCATTGGATGCTCTAGACTTGAATCAACAGCCTCTATGCATAGACATTCTTGAAAATGAAGAGGCATTTGAATTGAAATCTGGCTTAATCCATCTCTTGCCATCTTTCAATGGATTACCCAGAAAGGATCCCAACAAGCACTTGAAGGAAATTCATGTGGTATGTTCTTGCATGAAGCCTGCAGGAATTCATGTAGAGCAAGTCAAGTTGAGAGCTTTTCCATTCTCACTGAAAGATTCTGCTAAGGAGTGGCTTTACTATTTATCACCTGGATCCATCTAATCATAGCAGGACATAGCTCGAGCTTTCCTAGATAGATACTTCCCAGCCTTAAAAGCTGCAACAATTAGAAAAGAAATTTGTGGTATTCAACAAAGGCATGGGGAATCACTTCATGACTACTGGGAGAGATTTAAGAAGTTATGTTTCAGCTGCCCTCATCATCAAATAAGTGAGCAGCTCTTAATTCAGTATTTATATGAAGGCTTACAAGTGATGGATCGCAACATGATTAATGCTGCTAGCGGAGGAGCATTGGTTGATAAAACTCCTCAAGAAGCTAGAAACTTGATCTCAAGAATGACTGCCAATACTCAACAGTTCTACTCTAGAAATGACACTAGAGTGAGAGCAGTGAAAGAAGTAGAGACAACCAGTCTATAGCAGTAAATGCCTCAATTGACTGCTATGGTTCAGCGGTTAATGGATAAAGGAAAAGAACCAGTTCATGCTTGTGGGATCTGTTATTCATTTGGACATCTCACTGATATGTGTCCCATTCTCCAAGAGGACATAAATGAGGAAGTAAGAGCAGTAGGGGGATATACTGGACTTTCAAAAAATTACAACCCCTACTCAAACATATATAATTCGGGTTGGAGGGATCATCCTAATTTCAGTTATGCAAAGCAACCTCAGAATTAACCTCCAACTTATGGACTTCCAAGATTCCAACAAAGGCAAACACCTTTCCTTCAGAGACAGCAGCAAGTTCAAGTTCCTAAGCAACCTGAGCCTTCATTAGAGGAGCTGGTGAAACAGATAACCACTGACAACATGCAATTCTGACAAGAAACAAGGACTGCAATCAATAACTTGCAGAATCATATAGGGTAGTTGTCCACAGAATTCAACAAGTTTCAAAGCCAAGCTTCAAGGAAACTACCCTCATAGCCAAAAGTGAATCCGAGGAAAAATGCTAGTGCTGTCATATTGAGAAGTGGAAAGACATTGGATGAGCCTATATTTCCTCCACCAGTCACTCAAGAGAAAGAGGAAACACCCAAGGAAGCAAATGAAAAGGGATAAAGCTCCAAAGCCCCTAAGGTAAGTAATTCTGAAACCCCTCCTAAATATCTCACTAAGGCTCCTTTTCCCAACAGGTTGGCAAAGACTAAGAAAGAAGAAGCAGAAAAAGATATCCTAGAGACTTTTAGGAAGGTGAAAGTTAATATCCCTTTGTTAGATGCCATTAAGCAAGTACCTAGGTACGTAAAATTTCTGAAAGAATTGTGCACTAACAAAAAGAAATTGAAAGGAAATGAAAGGGTCCAAGTGGGAGAAAATGTTTCTGCTGTAATAAAAAAGAAACTCTCAACCAAATGTAAGGATCCTGGCACATTCACCATACCATGCACTATAGGTAACACAGGGTTTGAAAGGGCAATGCTTGATTTAGGTGCATCTATAAATGTCATACCATACTCTATTTATGTATCTTTATACTTAGGTCCTTTGGAACATACTAGTGTTATTATTCAATTAGCTGATAGATCTAATACATACCCAAAAAGTGTCATTAAAGATGTTTTAGTACAGGTGAATGAATTAGTATTTTCAGCAGACTTCTATGTTTTGGACATGGAAGAGGACGATTCTTCCAAATCTGCTCTTATCTTGTTAGGGAGACCATTTTTGAAGACTGCGCAAACAAAAATTGATGTGCACTCAGGAACTCTAACAAAGGAATTTAATGGGGAATTAATTAGATTCAATATTTTTGAAACTATGAGATACCCAAGTGATGTGCACACTGCTTGTTTAATTAATTTTTTTGATCCTTTAGATTCTTTAATTTCTACAGCTTTTGATTTTGACCATTCTGATACTCTTGATGCAATTCTAACTCATAGTGTAGATGTACAAGAGGAAAAGAGCAATGATAAAGAAAACCTATGGAGTGAGGACATTGATGAAATTGTTGCTGCCTTACAAGAGCTCTCTTCCACTCCAGAAGAGTATGAGGTATCTTTTGTCGATTTACCTGTTTCCACTGACATACCTCAACATTCTGTTGTGCAGGCACCTAAATTAAAATTGAAAGCACTGCCTGATCATATGAAATATATATTCTTGGGAGAAAAAGACACACTTCCAGTAATAATTGCAAAGTCTCTCACCCAAGAACAAGAAGAAAAATTAGTGGTTGTTTTGCAAGAGCATAAGACAACTATTGGTTAGTCAGTAGCTGACATTAAGGGTATTAGTCCCTCCATTTGTATGCACTGGATCCTAATGGAGGAGGGTGCTAAACCTGTGAGAGATCCACAGAGGAGGTTGAATCCTCCTATGATGGAGCTTATGAAAAAGGAGATACTGAAACTTCTAAGTGTGTGGTGATCTACCCCATTTCTAACAGCAAGTGGGTAAGCCCAGTCCAGGTAGTACCAAAGAAATCTGGAATTACTGTGGTAATAAATACTGAAAATGAGCCTTTTCCCACTAGGTTACAAACAGGGTGGCGTGTCTGCATTGATTACAAAAAGCTGAATACCACCACTAGAAAAGACCACTTTCCTTTGCCTTTCATTGATCAAATGTTAGAAATATTGGCTGGTCATTCTCATTATTATTTTCTGGATGGCTTTTTAGGTTACAATCAGATTACTATTGCTCTAGAAGACCAGGATAAAACCACCTTCACTTGTCCATTTAGTACATTTGCTTACAGGAGAATGCCTTTTGGACTCTGTAATGCACCAAGAACTTTCCAAAGACACATGATGAGCATATTCTCTGATTATATTGAAAATATTATTGAGATTTTTATGGATGACTTTAGTGTCTTTGGAAATGGTTTTGAAAATTGTTTGGAATATTTAACATTGGTGCTTAAAAGATGCATTGACACTAACCTTGTACTGAATTGGAAAAAATACCATTTCATGGTAGAGGAAGGTATTGTGTTAGGTCATGCAATTTCTGCTAGGGGAATTGAGGTAGATAAGGCTAAGGTAGAACTCATGTATTCTTTGCCCCCACCCATTAGTGTGCGGGAAACTCATTCTTTTATTGGCCATGCAGGTTTTTACTGGCGATTCATCAAAGACTTCTCTAAAATCTCATTACCCCTTTGTAAGTTACTCCAAAAAGATGTGTAATTCAACTTTGATGAGAATTGTATGGGAGCTTTTACTAAGCTCAAGAAATTATTGACTGTTGTGCCTATTATTAGGCCACCTAACTGGGAACTACCGTTTGAGCTGATGTGTGATGCCAGTGACTTTGCGGTAGGGGTTGTCTTAGGACAACGAGTTCATAGAGCTCCTTATGCCATTTATTATGCATCAAGGACTCTAAATGATGCTCAACTCAACTATTCAACAACTGAAAAAGAACTTCTAGCTATTGTTTTTGCTTTAGAAAAATTTAGATCATATCTCATTGGTTCTAAAGTAATTGTGTTTTCAAATTATACAGCTTTGAAGTATCTCCTGACAAAGAAAGAAGCAAAGCCTAGATTGCTCTGATGGATTTTATTGCTCCAGGAATTTGACTTGGAGATTAAAGATAAGAAAGGAAGTGAAAACTTGGTGGCTGATCACTTGAGTAGGTTGGTAACTGACAAGGAAGAAATGCCTATCATGGAGACTTTTTCAGATGATTATCTAATGGCCATTAAAGCCATAATCCTTGGTATGCTGACATTGTTAACTACCTAGTTACTAAGGATTTTTCAAAGGGTTTGAACAAAACCCAAAGAGATAAATTAAGGAGTGACTATAAGTATTACATCTGGGATGACACGTACCTCTGGAAGCATTGTGCAAATCAGGTCATTAGGATGTGCATTCTTGATTCTGAGACACACTCCATTCTCTCCTTTTGCCATACCTATGCTTGTGGAGGACATTTTGACATTAAAAGGACAGCCAACAAGGTGCTTGACAGTGGTTTCTATTGGTCCACAATCTTTAAAGATGCCTACAATTTCTGTAAGTCCTGTGATCACTGTCAGAGAACAGGTAACATTGGTCCTCGAAATCAAATGCCTCAAACTCTGATCATTTTTGTGGAAGTTTTTGATGTATGGGGTATTGATTTTATGGGACCATTTCCTCATTCTTTTAGTTTTTCTACATTCTCTTATCTGTTGATTATGTGTCTAAATAGGTGGAAGCAAAAGCCACCCGATCTGATGATTCTAAAACTGTTACAAATTTTGTTAAATCACATATTTTCTCCAGGTTTGGGACCCTAAGGGCTATCATCAGTGACCAAGGGACCCATTTCTACAACAGAACATTTGATGCTCTTTTAAGGAAATATGGAGTGATGCACATAATTTCCACACCTTATCATCCACAGATAAATGGGCAAACTGAAGTGTCCAACTGAGAGATTAAATCAATCCTGGAAAAGACGGTGAATCCCTCACGTAAGGATTAGAGTACTAGACTTGAGGATGCGTTATGGGCTTATAGGACAGCCTATAAGACTCCCATTGGCATATCACCATTTCGGTTGGTGTATGGAAAGCCCTTTCATCTACCCGTAGAGCTACAACATCGCTCTTATTGGGCCATTAAGCAAGTCAATCTAGACTTGGAAGGTGCTGGAAAGCAGAAGAAGTTCCAGTTACAGGAACTGGAAGAAATGAGGAATGAGGCCTTCGAGAATGCCCTAATCTACAGGACTAAAGCTAAGGCATTCCACGACCAATTGATCTCTAGGAAAGAATTCCACAAAAGACAAAAAGTGTTACTTTATCAATCCAGACTTAAATTATTTCTAAGTAAATTATGTTCTAAGTGGATTGGACCATTTGTGGTAACTAATTTCTTTCCTTTTGGTGCAGTAGAGATCATGAGTGAAACATCTGGCAAAGCATTTAAGGTCAATGGGCACCGTCTCAAACCATATCATGAACTTCTTGACAGTGCAGAAGTGGAAGTGATGACCCTTTTCCTTCCACAATATGAAGATCATTGAGAGCATCATCATATTGGGCTGAAGATAATAAACTAAGCATTTAATGAGAGGCAACCCATCATCAAGAAAAACCAGATTTGATTTCTTTATCCCTTTTATCTTGTGTTTTTATTAATTTCTTCAAATAGATTTTGATTTATTTCTTGACTGTTAGAATGCGAATCTTTAAAAAGCCTTGTGTTTGGATTGCTACATATGTGTTTGAAATCTTGCATGGATTGTTGGATGATTGTGTGCACTGATTATAGTGGAAATCAAGCAAAATTATTAGAATGAACTCTTTTGTGGTGTTATTGTATGCTAAATCATGTTCTTTAGGGCTGATTTCTTTAAACTGAGAAGTTAAATTTTTAATTTCGTGATGAATGGACTGAGTAAAGAGTCAAACTCTTGAGACACATTCATATGAATTTGTGCTTTACAAACTTCTCATTTGTGGAATCCCTTTAAGATTAATGATGAGTTATAGTCTTGGGAATCTAACTTTAAAAGACCTTGAGCCTTGCTTTAGGATTGATTTCCTAAGTGTTTTTCAGAGCACAACACCATCCATAATGTTTCATAAGAGTTTCCCTATCGTTTTAATGTGAATTGAATCGTTTAGGGATGTATTTTGATGAGTTTTTGATAGAAAAGGAGCAGGGGAGGCCGTGTAGAATTACACAGGCCATGTATGCATGAGCAGCAAAAGTTTTCCCAAGTCAGAGGCATACACGGCCTAGGTCGTGTCCTATGACACAGCTGTGTAATCGTGAGCTATGTTTTATTTAAAAAAAATGGAAGTCAGTGTAGTACACGGCCTAGGCCATCTACCATTACACGACTGTGTAATTGTGGCCGTGTGGAGCCATACGGCCATGTAAACGTGACAGAGCCCGCTTTAGGGCTTCTTCTTCCCTTTCCCCCCCAAATTTCCCCTTCTCCCATATAGCCACCACATTCACCTCCTCCAAATACACCATAGCCACCACTCTAATCCTCCATTTTTAACCAATTTTCACCCAAAATCTCTCAAATCTCTCATCATTTCTCCTTTTTCCTTACATTTCTCCTCAAAATTTCATCCCAAAATCAACACCCCCACAACGTAACCACCACCACCAAAGATAGCCAACCACTATTTTTCTTCCATCTTCTACCTTAAATCACTACCCATCTCTCTTTCTTCTTTTCTATCTCTATTTTAGCCAACCCACATCAAATCTCTCACCACCCACGCTTCCACTATAGCCACCACCACAACCTCTATTTCTTTTTCATTTTCTAACACCAAATAACTACCCACTTCTCCATTTCTCCATTTATCACTCATCCATCACCAAAATTACCCATTTTCACCTAATTTCCACAAAACCCACACTTTCCCTCTCTCTCCACCGTGACCACCACCCCACAGACCACCATTTCTCCATTTTCCACAATACCCACACTCTCCAATTTACAAAATGCCTCTAAAGAAGTGAGTTAAGCACACCGCTAGTGGCAGACCATGCCGCGCTACGTTTGCTCCACGTGCACCACAATCACCAGCTCCACCATCTCCTCTTGAGGTAAATATTCATCCCATTTTGACTAAGGAAA
Source organism: Ormosia semicastrata (assembly GCA_029884595.1). Taxonomy (NCBI): domain Eukaryota; kingdom Viridiplantae; phylum Streptophyta; class Magnoliopsida; order Fabales; family Fabaceae; genus Ormosia; species Ormosia semicastrata. The sequence continues at coordinate 103,894,828 of JAQQTO010000063.1, forward strand.
TTGTGCCTACTAAATTCTTAGATAAATATACTCTTAGGCAAGTAGGACTATATGATAAGGTTATCACTCTGTTAAATGGAATTGGCTGGGGCAGATTTGCTAGTTTGCGTGCACCCACTTATGCTATGTTCACTAGGGAGTTTTTGTCCATTTTTAGCTCTAAACTGTATACCCTTAGTGACCAAGACAAGTGGCCAGGTGACATTCAATTTAAGTTTTTTGATTTACCCCACCACCTAAACATCCATGAATTTAGTGCAATTTTTGGTTTTCCTCAAGGGCATAACATGGTTCCTTGCACCTTTAATCCTGACTGTGTCTGGTCAGATTTGACTATTGCTGGTTCAGGAAATTATGATGTCAAGATGTCCAAGGCCTCAAAATTAAGGTCTCTCGCCCATAGGTACATTCAGAAATGGCTAGCAAACGTTGTCTGTGCTAGGGGGAGAGTCAAGGAACCATTAATAAGACTGAACTGTATTTCTTGTACTGTATGATTCATGGAGAACCTGTAAATGGGGGGTATTGACTGTGTGGTCTATTTAACCATATTAACACATCCATTAGCCCTGGTCATATTTTAGTGGGAGGGTTTATCACCATCATAGCTCAGCATTTTGGTTTAATGTTAGATAAGCTTCATGAGAGTCCCATGCGAGGTTCTTTTGCTGTTGATGGTTCCACTCTGATTCACATGGGCTTATGTGAAAATCGGAATGGAGCCTAATTTTTGGTAGGAGCGGGTGCTTCGGATATTCCTATGCATGCTCCGCCAGCAGAGCCTTAGGAGCATGATGACACCTCAGCACCTCCGGAGTTTGCTTCTCGTGTTGCTGATGAGGCAAGTCCAACTACCTCTAGGGTGCGACCCATTACTCTGGACGATGTCATTGCATGTATTGATCGCCTAGAGATGGACCACACTGCATGACTTCAAACTATTGATTCTCACTTGGCCTCCATTCATAGTACCATGGATGAGATCCTCCGACGTCTTCAGTAGACTTTCCTCATCTCCCCACTATATGTACCCCCTAGTTTCCATTGTATGCTCATTCTACAGTATTGTGTATTGTGTATTGTGCGATTTGGTTTCACCTATACATTTGGTTGTTTAATTTCATGGTTGATGTTTTTTATTCCATTTTTTGCGTGTTTGTGTTCTAGCTTTGTTCTTATTTTTCTTTTTCTAGATGTGTGTAGCATTTTCTTTATTATTTATTTTTCTTTTTCGGATGTGTGTAGCATTGAGGACAATGCTTGGTTTAAGTGTGGGGGTGTGATTAGTGTGATCAGTGTGATGTGATATCTTGTTATGAATTGTAGTATTTTCCTGGGGATTGAATGTGTGACTGTCTGAACTGTATTGCCTCTCCTGGGATGTGTGCAATTGATCTTCATTATTTTATTAATTTTTCTTATGGATACTTCTCCAATGGGCTTTTATGTTTTTGATGAGCTTTCAAGTGATGTGATTAGTGAGCAATTGACCTAAATTTTTTAGATGAATTCAATAAAACCTTAAGCTTGATTGAATGGACTTTCTGGTTATCAATTTTGTCGAGTGAGATTCTGAAAAATTAAAGGGTTTAATCGAAAATGATGAACAAACCTAGTGAGTTTTGGGCCTTATTGTGAATGGCTAATTTTAAGCCATTTGGATTCTTTGATTGTGTGATTTCACTTATGATTATGTGTTTTTCAGAATTTGTCTTGACTCTTTTTTAAGCTGCTGATGACCACTACATGCAATTGAAATGAAAAAATGGCATTTCTTTTAAATAACTACTAGCCAAATAGCCATCCTTGCAATTTATCCTTTGTTTAACCCCTTTGAGCCTAATTGATCTTCTTTCCTTTGATCTAAGCTCAATTTAAGCCAAAAAGTGAAAAATCATTTTGCTACCCTACCTTATAGAGTAGAAGAGCCTAATGATTGTATTGGAAATTGGTTCTTAAATAAGTGTGGGGGTATTTGAATTAATGATGTGTTTACCTAACTTTGTATATAAACAGTTTCATATTGGCAAAATATCATTATGAATAGGATGTAAGGTGTTTGTAAAAAAAATTAAAAATAAATAAAAAATAAAAAAATAAAAAATAAAAAAAATAAAAAAATTAGAAAAAGGAAAAGGTACAGCAAAGTAAATTAAACTTGAAGATTATTGAGAAATTCTTTGTGCTAATTAAATATCTTTTCCTTTTGCTCTTCTAGTTCCTATGGTCTAGCTCTATTTATCTTTGATGTATCCTACCCTAATCCTGACCCCATTACAACCTAAATAAAGACCTTTTGATCTTTGTGTGCTTGTGGCCTGAGTGGTGGAGAAGTAGAGGCTTGACAAGCCTATGGTAAAACATATTTTCATGAGTTGATTGAGTGTAAATACAAGCCTAAAACACTTGAGTGAGAGAGCATATCAATGAGGATTCATCATAATGATTGAACCCTAAAATTTGATTGATTTTGCTTTCTAATTTGGATTGCTAAGAAAGGGAATTATTGATTGCTCAAATTCTTTAAGAACTAAATGCATAAAGGTCTTTGCTCACTGTTCTGCATTTGTATAGCTTATTGGAAAACTGTGTTGAACTGCATATTTTTACCCAGGAGTGCAAAAGACTAAGTGTGAGGGTAATTGATCTGTTGATTATTCTTTTATCTTAAATGCCTTGTAATTGATTCATTAGACTCTATTTGTGATTAATTGTCATCATTTAGCTAAGTTTATGATAATGAACCCTAGTTGAATCATTACTGTGAAACTTTGCTTAAATGTGTTTTTAGACACTAATAAGTGAATTGAACTTTTCAGGAAACCTTTGGATGATGGAGTCCATCAGGCTTGACGTCCACTTGTAGAAAGACTAAAGATTCATGAAGATGAAGATCACCTTTTGAAGCAATGAGAGAAGATTTTCTGAGAAGAATTCAGGTTGAAAATGAAGGTCCTATGTCAAATTTCAGGGCCTGTGTAAAGTTTCAAGGCCTGTGTCATATTTTAGGGCCTAGGCCGTGTAAAATTACACGGTCATGGCCGTGTACCTCTTAAACTTGTGAAACAGGAGAATTTTTATCACCCAAACAGAGTATTACACGGCCTAGGCCGTGTAATCCCACACGGCCGTGTAATCGTGTTAGACACTAATTATTGAAAACTTCCTCAAGAAGTTTGTGTTGGAGGCCTATATATGGACACTCTTGGCTTCTTTGGAAAGGAGTTCTGACCTGGAGAAGCAGTTGGAAGACCTAGGAAAAGGAGAAGGGAGGCTTGGATCAAAGATTGGAGTCTCGGGTTCGAGCAATCAGAGATCCATCATCCTCAATTCTCAGAAACTCATTTGCTATTTAGTTTTTCTTCTGCACTTTGTTTCTTATGCTATTCTTTCTCAGTTTTTCTTGTGATTTGGTTCTAGCTATGTGTAATTAAACCTCCTCTGGTTAAGGGGGTGATGAAACCACTAATTTTGATGTTGTGAATCTTTCATATTTGATTATTTTAACACAGTTATATTTTTATTCATATATTTTTGAATCTATTGTTGGTATAAAGGTTTTTGTACTTGTTTCCACTTTCAAAGTGGTAGATCTGGGTTTATTATGCGTAGTTGCGGTAGTAGATCTAGCAGAATGTATGATGTTCATGTGGGTATAATTATCTTTGTGCTATTGGCCAGTTATAAAAGTGGTAGATCTGGGTTTATTATGCGCGATTACGGTAATAGATCTAGAGAAATATATGTTCTAAGTAATTTAATCTCAGTGTGTGATTAGATCTTAGTGTGATTGATTTTCTAAATCTTAATGCAATTGTTTGATAGTTGTAAGAGCGGTTGCTTTATGACTAATTAGTGATTAAGGGTTAATTTGAGCGGTTGCTAAATTGGCAAACACTTAAGGAAAACAGAGATTCAATCTCACAATTGCATAAAAATATAACTGAGCATGTTGGAATAAAATGATATGTGGGTTTGCACTATCATATAAATCTAGTGGTGGATTCAACCTCTTAACCAATTTTCTTATATTGTTGAGTTTAGTTTATTTATTGTTACTATTTTTGAAACTGTTCATTGTTCATCAAAACTTCAAAAACCCCATTTTTCTACTATTTATTGTTAATCAGAGTTTAAATTGGGAATTGTTTGATAGTGTTGATTGAATTGGTTCTCTGTGGATTGACCCTTACTAACTACAACTAGTTGTAAGGTTTTTTATTTTTTGGTGGGCCTGACAACTGAATTTTATTTGAAATTTTAATCACTATCCGCCTCACACCAAGAACTGACTGTTTTAATCACTATTCCTGTCACACCAGTGCTCAACATGTAACACCCCGATTTTTTATTTTTCTTGAAATAAATGAGTTTTATAATATTTAAGAGTTTTTGTGAATTTTTGGGAACTTTTAATTATTTTAAATATTTTAATATTATTTTGATATTTTAATATTATCTTGAAAATTGTATGTCGAATTTCATTTTTTCTGAAAATATATGAGTTTTATAATTTTTATGATTTTTGTGAATTTTTGCAGAACTTTAAGAGTTTTTAATTATTTTAGTGTTATTTTGAGTTGTGTGTGGGCCTAGGGTGGACCTGAGGCGGGCCCGAAAAAATAAAATTTTTTTGTGAACCAGAAAGTTCCAGACTGTCAAGGCGGGATCGAGAGATCTTACTAAACTCGAAACCGGGAATAGTTGACAGGAATTTTTTGTATCTGAGTTTTCTATTATCTATTATGTAATAATAGTAGTAGCTGTTATCTATTGGGTAATATCTGTTAGAAAAATTGATGACTCAACTGGTGATTCTGCATTACGACTCACCATATTGACTCAACTGTTCTAGAAAATTCTATGATGACTCACCTAGTAAATATCTAGGAATAAATATCTATCAAGAAAATATCTTAATAAAATATCTCAAGTGTAATCATGAAAACTTAAAAATATCTCAATTAAATATCTTAAAGATCATGATGGCTCATCATTACTAAGCTTTATGGCTAACCAATAGGAATTTGTCAAATATAGAGGCTGGACTTTGTTGTGAACTGTTGGATGGAAAACTTGATGGACAAGCCTTAGATCATCACCATTGATCTAATCAATGGTGTGAGAACAAACTTGATAAAAAAGCTTATGATATCCACCTTAGATTTAATCAATGGCTAGGAAATGAAGTTAATTTTAATGGTTAGGATTTAGTCAATAAAAATGGCTAGATTAATTAGTTAAGTAACTAGATAATCTAACTTAATTACCCTAATAGTCTAATTAGTAACTAAATGAATTAATTTAGTTGCTAAATAATTAGAAGCTAGATAAATATCTAATTATTTAGAAACATGACATAATCATGATCGATGCAATGACATAATAAAGAAATTAGTTAGTTAGAATGTAACCAAATGACTTAACTACATTAATTTAATTGTAACTAGATAGTAAGCTAGGTAACTAATTAAATTAACTAAGTGTAATTAGAAAACAATTTAATTAAGAATTAGTTATCTATGTCTATAGAGCCACACGGCCAAGTGGGCTTCTCAAGGCTTCTTGAATGGTCTTTTGTGACCATTGGATGACATCAAGTGACATAGGCCATGTGCATGCATGTGCTTATGCTTAATCTTGCTAAACAAATATCTATCTCTCCATTCACTCACCTCACAGCTGCACACTTAGCAAATAGGCAATTTCATTTCATTTCCTATCATCTTTGTAGTTTAACCATTCTTCCATTCTCTCTCATCCAAAGAAAACCAAAGAACTCCATACTTTCTCTTTTCTTTGAATATTTGGTCATGACCCATAGAACCACTTCCCATCTTTCATAATTTTATCTAGCTACATATCTTAAATCCTCTCATCAATCCAAAACACTTTCATGTTGGGAACTTCTCAAAATTCATTCATCTTCATCATCATATCAAGCCAAGAACACAAAAGCTTTTATCATTTCTTCTTGAGTAATTCGGTCAAGACCCATTGAAGCACCTTCCAAGCTTCAATAATTTTATATAACCTTAGATCTTGAACCTATACACAATCCTAAGATACTTTGTAGTTGAGATCTTAGCCTAATTCCATCATCTTCAACCTGTTCTTTAAGTTAAAGATCAAAAAGCTCATATTTTTCCTCTTGTGAAGGATTCAGCCAACCACCCAAACACCATCTTCCAAATTTGTTTAATCTTATCCAACCATATTTCTAGAATCCCACATCATTCTAAGAATCTTTGATGTTGAGACTTTGGTCAAAATCCATCATCTTCATGTTTGAATCTTGGATTTAAGTTCTAGGGTTTCAAGGTAAAAATCTTAAAACTTGGCTTTTTATTTGATTTTTAGAATCCTAAGACCATGTTTGATCTATGGTCATCTTAATTAAGCTTTAGATACTAATTTGTATGTGTTTGTTGTGATTCTAAGATCTATTGGTGGTGAAAGATGGATACAAAGAGAGTTTTACAAAGAGCTAGGAAGTGTCAACCAGGTAAGAGGGAGATCTATCTCACTAACCAAGTGTTAGTCATGGCAACCATTACCGAAGAGGGGGGTGAATTGGGTATAAAAACTTTTTCATAAATGCTCTTAAAATAAACACAAAATATTTAAGCTATTAAATAAAAGAAAAGAAATTGTGAGATGAAGAATAAAAGTTTTAAGAATAGCAAATAAATAAATGTGTAATAATATAAAATTACATAAAATAAAGAGATTGAGAAGAGAGAAGTAGACACAATATTTTTCCTGGTTCGACCACTAGCCCACTTGTGGTCTACGTCCAGTCCTAAAAAACAATCCGAGATTTTTTACTATGTATACAAGCTTCAATAGGTGCTTGCAACCGTTACATAAAAGAGCACTTTTCACACACAGGAAAACTCTACCCTTTGTGCTAAAGTCTTAGTTTGCAGGGATATCTCACTCTTATACAAACCTTGAAGGGATACCTCATCCTTATACAAATCTTGAAGGGATACCTCAGCCTTATACAAATTTTGAAGGATACCTCACCCTCAATATAGAAGAACAGAAAATATAGATGAACAGAAACTCTCACAAAGAGTAGATGATACAATTTGAAGCTCTATGAAGCTTTCTAAGGATATCTCAAATTTTGGCAAAAAAGAGCATAGAAATTTGGTAAAATATGTATCACAAAATAAAGCAAGAAAAAATTATTTCAGATAAATGGGTTTTGCTAAAAGATGTCCCAAAAACATGTATTTATAGTGTTCTAAGAAAAAAAGCCATTGGGTATAATTTATTTCAGCATTAAAACCTCTGAACAATAGCCGTTGCGTGATTCTGGGCATGTTTATTCGAATAAGCCAAGTATTATTCGAATAAATCCTTCAAATGTTACGTTCCTGAATGTCTCTATTCGAATAACATATTTGTTATTCGAATAAACTTTCAAAAACATGTTCTGGAACATTTTCTGGGTCATGTTATTCGAATAACATATTTGTTATTCGAATAAACCTTTAAAAACACGTTCTGGCCTGATTTCTGTGGTGTGTTATTCGAATAACATATCATTTATTCGAATAAACCACTCTGATTTCAAAAACTAACTTTAAATGGTCATAACTTTTTCATTTCTTATCTGTTTAAAGCAAATGACCAGTCATTGGAAAGATCTTTGCGTCTATTTTCAAATAAAATAAGTTTAAAAACAAAATTCAAAGTATTTTGAAAGATATGATCAAAAGAGTAACTAAAGATCAATTTTACAAAACTCAAACTTGGCTATTTTTCATAAATTCGAACTACCACCATAAATAACTTTTCAAAACTTGTTTGTTGTGTATTTTAGCATAGGAAAACCATTTGTAAAAACATATTTAAGATATCCATAAGGCTTCTTACATAAAGACCCTAAGTCCTATAAGCTATACCATTTAATCTTCCTTCGGACTTGGTCTTTGACATGACTTTGATGTTATTAATACCTTCATGAAATAGGCATTCACATTCTCCTTATGTTGAGCTTAATAGAGATCTTTTGCTTTCTTGTTGCAATGCTCACTCTTGGTACTTGGACTATCCTACAAAGTATTGCTCACTTAAATAAGCATAGTTAGTCCAAATTCATAATTCAATATCTTCATATGCATGATTCATAAATGTATAACTTTAGTTAGTTTAACATGCATATAAGACTTTCATAGACACATTCAAATAAAATATTTATTAATTACTAATAGATATGCTCTATATAGGATGCAACAAAGAACATATGCAAAGTATTTTTTTATCTTGTATTTGTCATCATCAAAACTTAACATATTAAACTATTTTGGACAAACTTATTTCCATAATCTCCCCCTTTTTGATGATGACAAATCACCAAAGAAAAATATGTTGAGCAATATACAAGAATAGATATTCATGTAAGCATATCAAACAATAAGTACAAGAACATATTTTTATTTCTAATTTTCACTCCCCCTATTTGACATCAACAAAAAGGCTTAGAAAGAAAAAAAATAATATTTTCTCCCCCTTATAGATTCTACATAAGATTCAAGAATAGAGATATGAAATAAGCATGTTTTTCAAGATATAGAAGATTATTCATGCAATGCTTGTCATATTTTTATATGTCAACATTTAGCATATGATAGTAATAAAACACTTTATGTAATCAAACAAAGATGTAAGGCAAGAGATATAAATAACTCAAGAGCTAGGCTCCCCTTCAAAATATGCATATTATCAAAATAATAGATAAAGAAAATATGTATGCGAAGACTATGTAAGCACATCACCTTAAAGAAAAGCAAGGTAAATATACATCTTCTTAAATCTTCAAACAAAAAAGTCATTTTAAAACTTCTCCCCCTTTCAAAAAGAATTTTATAATAGCACATTATATTTTTAAAAACATTTTGAAATAGTAGAGATATTTTATATTAAAAACACATATTCATTGAGACAGATCAATCCAAGTCAAAAGAACATAAGTACATCTCCTTGATGAAATATGCTATAGAGAACAAAGCATGTATAGAACTAATATCATTCACCCTAAATGCAATGACAAAATAGCAAGTTAATATCCAATTAGGCACTTTGTCAATGCTAAGCATACTTCTCATGTAAAGAAAGCATATAATCATTTAAGATCAATTTTTCAACAAGTATCATATGATCTATACCATATAGAATACCACAAAAGCTAAGGGATAGAGGTACTTATTGAGTTAGATAAAGAGTGATGCTTCTTTAGAATGTTCTTCATTTATTTGTCCTTTGAGTTTGAGTTTTCTTCCATTGAGTATTCCATTCCATTGCACTTGAAGAAATACTTCTTTATCTTCCTCTTCATTTGAATTCCATTCAACTTTTTTCGTTTATCCATATATGCTTGTATGTAAAAATCTGATGGCTATATTTGAAACATGTAAAGAGACTTGCAAAGGTAACTTTAAAAATCCTCTAAAACATAGGTTAGCATCAAATATCATGTAAGCCCATTTATAAACATAATTTCGGTTGATAAATAATTTAAAACATGTATCACATTATCAACTATGCAATGTTAGCTCTGACAAGAATGCATGAAACACATATGCACTTGAATCCAAAAATAGTTTAAGCATTTTAAGGCATGATTCAAGTTTATTAAGAAACATATGATCATCATCAAAACTTATTTAGGCATTTTTAGGTAAATAATTATCATGTAAGACATGTAAAGGTATAACACAACTCTCTACTTCTCTAAATAGTATATGATATTAAATTTAAAGTATAAAAAAAAGGATAATAGTTTGATATCACCAAAAAATGTACTCTTTAAATTTTTGTAGATGACTCTCACTTCCACTAACTTCCAAGCTTCAAGCTTTCATGAGGGAATAGAAATTCTTTGTACCCTTTTTAAAAGTTGAATCATTTTAAACTTCACTATCCTCAAGTTGAACTTATTCTATTTAAATGCTTGCTTGAGGTAGTTATCACCCTACAATAAAATTCAAAGTACTTTCATTGGTATCCATCAATTTTGGATCCATAGAGGTTAGTTATTATGCCAAACTTATATGCAAATAAGCATTCAAAATAATAAAATAACAAATGAGTTCACAAGGGCAAAAGATATTTTATTCCATTGATCAATTTAGCTAAGTACATATATTTATCAAAAGAATAGTCAATTACATTTGATTAAGCATTTGTATTTTCAGTCTAATTAAAAAGAATTTAACATGTACAACAAATTCTTAAGAAAAGAAGCAACAGAAACTTTCATGCAGATTGTGTTTATTTGAATAAAATGGGTTTTATTCGAATAGAAGAAGAATAAAAGCTTTAAGAATAGCAAATAAATAAATGTGTAATAATATAAAATTACATAAAATAAAGAGATTGAGATGAGAAAAGCAAGCACAATATTTATCCTGGTTCGACCACTAACCCACTTGTGGTCTACGTCCAGTCCTCGAAAATAATTTGAGATTTTTCACTATGTATACAAGCTTCAATAGATGCTTGCAACCGTTACATAAAAGAGCACTTTTCACACACAGGGAAACTCTACCCTTGTGCTAAAGTCTCAGCCAGCAGGGATACCTCACCCTTATACAAATCTTGAAGGGATACCTCATTTTTATACAAATCTTGAAGGATACATCACCCTCAATATAGAAGAACAGAAAATATAGATGAAGAGAAACTCTCACAAAGAGTAGATGATACAATTTGAAGCTCTCTAAGGATATCTTAAATTTTGGCAAAAAAGAGCACAGAAATTTAGTAAAATATGTATCACAAAATAAAGCAATAAAGAATTATTTCAGATAAATGGGTGTTGCTAAAAGATGTCCCAAAAATATGTATTTATAGTGTTCTAAGAAAAAGAGCCATTAAGTATAATTTATTTCAGCATTTAAACCTCTGAAAAATAGCCATTGCATGATTCTGGGCATGTTTATTCGAATAAGCCAAGTATTATTCGAATAAATCCTTCAAATGTTATGTTCCTGAACGTCTCTATTCGAATGACATATTTGTTATTCGAATAAACCTTCAAAAACATGTTCTGGAATGTTTTTTGGGTAATGTTATTTGAATAACATATTTGTTATTCGAATAAACCTTTAAAAACACGTTCTGGCATGATTTCTGTGGTGTGTTATTCGAATAACATATCATTTATTCGAATAAACCACTCTGATTTCAAAAACTAACTTTAAATGGTCATAACTTCTTCATTTCTTATCCATTTAAGGCAAATGACTAGTCATTGGAAAGATCTTTGAGTCTATTTTCAAATGAAATAAGTTTCAAAATAAAACTCAAAGTATTTTAAAAGATATGATCAAAAGAGTGATCAAAGGTCAGTTTTACAAAACTCAAACTTGGCTATTTTTCATAAATTCGAACTACCACCATAAATAACTTTTCAAAACTTGTTTGTTGAGTATTTTAGCATAGAAAAACCATTTGTAAAAACATATTTGAGATATCCATAAGGCTTCTTACATAAAGACCCTAAGTCCTATAAGCTATACCATTTAATCTTCCTTCGGACTTGATCTTTGACATGACTTTGATGTTATTAATACCTTCATGAAATAGACATTCACATTCTCCTTGTGTTAAGCTTAATAGAGATCTTTTTGCTTTCTTGTTGTAATGCTCACTCTTGTTACTTAGACTATCCTACAAAGTATTGCTTACTTAAACAAGCATAGTTAGTCCAAATTCATAATTCAATATCTTCATATGCATGATTCATAAATGTATAACTTTAGTTAGTTTAACATGCATATAAGACTTTCATAGACACATCCAAATAAAATATTTATCAATTACTAATGGATATGCTCTATATAGGATGCAACAAAGAACATATGCAAAGTGTTCTTTTTGTCTTGTATTTGTCATCATCAAAACTTAACATATTAAACTATTTGGGACAAACTTATTTCCACACCAAGTATGGTGGTGAGAGATGAATCTTGTGTTTTATGGATGGTGAATCCATGTGAGGATTCATATCCTTGGTTGTGTAATTGTTTGTAAGTGTTTATGTGCTTTAAATTATTTATTTGTGTTTGCATGCTTTAGGTGATTTTTATTGCTTTAAGGTATGCTTGATTACATGATATGATGAATATGTATATATGCTTGATTATATGATATGATGAATATGTATATGTATGCCATAATTTGATGATTAGAAAGGAAAGGAAAAAGAAAAGATGGGTTGGTTTCAAAGACCAAGTGTTCACGATTTTTGGAGGAATTTTAATGGTTTTGTTTATGTAAAAATATGAAGGGAACTTAGTTAATTTAGAAGGAAAAATATATAATGGTTTCAATGGCCATGTACCACGGTTTTTGAAGGCCTGTATTGCCTTGGTTTTGTGAGACAAAGTGATTTTAAAGTGGAAATATAATTGATTAAGTACAAGGATTAAAGAAATGAAAACAAAGTGTTTTGTCACTTGAAAAATAGAATTTTCGTATATGAATGAAAAAGAGAGGTTGAAAGTGTTTGAACCTCAAATTATTTTAAAGAGGATTAATTTTTTTTAGAATTTTTTGAGAATTAAGGAGGATACATTGGTAACTTGAAATTTACTGATGTATAACTCACCCTCTAGGTTTTGAAGCGCGTTTGAAAATTTTGAGCTGTAATATCTCAAGTAACTTTAAGAAACAAAATTTTCTGGGGAATAGTAAAAATACTAATTTTTAGAGGGACTATATTGAAAATATTCTTTAAAAATAGACTTTATTGCAAATATTGTTTAATGAAAGACTATTTTGGAAATATTTTTGAAGAAGGGCTATTATGTAAATATTATTTTATGAAGAAGGGCTATTATGTAAATATTATCGTATAGAAGGACTCATAGGTAAATAATGAAAATAAAGTTAATTTTTTATATTAAATGAGAAAAATCTTATTTTGGATTTATAATACGTTAGAAATATTTTACGCGGTTGAGAAATGTTGAAATGGAATTTTTGGAAGGTTGAAAAATTAATACGTGATTTGAAAATGCAACAGAAATGTTGCGCGATTGAGAAAATACAAAAATATGATTACGCAATGAAAATACAGTAAAGATACTGTTGGACCAATAAGTGGACCCTGGAAATGAGATGATGAATTTGAACTGAGAATGGTGCATTGTACATGCATTGGAAAGGTCCGATGGACTGTATGATGCTAATTGCCTAGGAGAGAATACACCTCTTGAGTGAGTGCAATATGCGTAGTGTAAGTCACTTGTTGACCTTGGGGGCATTGGGGTGCAGGTTGCCTATAATGGGCAGTTGGTAGCTCTTCTGTACCGTGGGTTTGACTAACGTAACACATCGATGATCCTGACCGAGACACTATTCTTAATCAAGATCTGATAAAGGTTGTCGTGTATATACTAGATGTGCAAACACATATGAGAATTATAGCACGTGGTCTGAGACATGTTAGTACAGACAGATCTTTTTGATCACTCTCTCCGACTTGAGTTTTAGCTCCATGGAGTAAGAAATTGAGTCTATGTGCACATGCATAATTATTGAGTATTGATATCGGTGTGATATTGGAACTGTTGAATATTTGAAAAATATTGAGGGCATTATCATAATTATTGTTTATAATTATTGAATTGTTGAATATTTGGATATCGTTGAGGGCATGATCGTTATTATTGTTTATTACATCTGTTGTGATGATAAATAATGTTGATGGTATAAATATAATTATGGTATGATATATCTGTATGATATTGTATGTGTTTATCTTTATGCTACCATGTTAGTATTGGCGTAGGTGATCTCACCTCTTTGCTGTTTTATTTTGTCTATTCTATTTTTACGTTTATGTCTGTAAAGACTACGATGGCGGCAAGGAGGGGTCAGCTAGATTTCAATAGGCTACAGTTTCTTGAAGGCGCTGCTGCTTGGTGTGTCTATTGGGACACAGGGTACATAGAGTATTGTGATGATATTACTTTATCAGTAAGTAGAACTCACCATGGAATCGTTACTTCATTTTATACGATTGCTTATGTAGATATGATTTTACCTATTAGGGAGTTATAGAATGAATTTCACTATATTCCTAGAGAGAACTTTGATATATCCTTGGGTCGAATTTTTATCGGTCGAGACATTCCCAACTAAGGAATTTGTCTTTTGACAAGGGCTCATATCTTAGGTATTATATTTTTGGGTATGTAAAAATAATGAATATGTAGTTGTAATAAACTCTGTTTAAATGAAAAGTAATTTATTTAGTTATTATATTTTGAGTTATTTTAATTTAATCAATTGATGTTTCCACAAAAAAGAAATTTTGAATTTCGTATTTAAAATGATATTAATTATTTTATAACTTTGGTAATTAATTATTTATAAGGAGTTAATTTGAAATGTGATACCCTTCGGAGGGGGTGTTACATTAGTTGGTATCAGAGCCCAAGTTATAGTCTTTTGGGTTTGTGGGTAGGTTTGTCTTGTTTGTGCTGTATTTTTCTTTGACACTAAATACAGAGATATATTGTTTGGTTTTCGAAAGGAGACGATGTTGTTTAAAATAGTTACATGTAGTTTCGTTGTGATTTGGGTTTGGTTTTTGAAGAAAGATAATGGATCATAATAGATGTGGGCATGTGGACACGAGACGTGATGAAGATCGTATGGCCGCAGCTAAAAGTATGATGCAGAGGACGACTAAAGTAGCAGTACAACAGAGATAAATGATCGCTTAGCAGCAAGAACTAATAATCAAACTTTACAGTTTATTAGGATTGGAGCAGTCTTAGAATGTGAGAAGCTATAACTTAAAACCTACGATAATCCAAAAAGGACAGAAATGTAAGGTCAACCGATTTAAGCAAAGGCCGTATGTACGACCACTGGGGAAACAACAATGAACAAAGGGAGGAAGTACTAGTAGTAACGATTTTGGTCATACTGTGGCATCACCAATGAAGTGTTTGAAGTATAGAAAGAGTCATAAGACGAGAGACTGTACGATCAAGGGTATAATTTGCTTTAAATGTGGGAAGCTTGGACATGTTTCGAAGGATTATGATCAATTGAAGATGGAACCTTTTGTTAGAAATATACGTGTTTCAAAATCTCTAGAAGAAGAAAGAGCCGATGGAAGCATTCAAATATAAAGACTTAAGAAACAAGGAAGTTGTACCATAGAGAGTAATCTTAAAATTGTGCTGTATAACTTGCAAAGTAACCCATTTTCTTGCGGTCTGTGACTGTGTAAATCTTTTGGGGTTATCTATGTTTTGTTTCTTTTGATAGTACTACTTCAACTTCTAAGCTTATTATTACTACTCAGTCTGTTTAAAACTATCCTATTGCTATCCTTGATTGGAACTTTTCTGTTAGTTTGGTTTGTCTACTTTTTTCACAAATAGACTGAGTAAATCAATTTGACTTATCCATGTCTTTGTTATCTTTTGATCTGAGTATTTCTACTCTTCATGTTAAACTTGTTGTTTATACTCAAGTTTTCTAAATCTACCTTGTTTTTGTTAAAGATCAAATCTTTTCTGATGATTTGATTTGTTTATCTAAAATCATGTCTATTTGAGAGCCTAACTTTATAAATGGATTGGTTATTTTTCAACTATATCCTACTAGATTGTTTCAATGAAACTTTAGTGTTTCCTTGAACTAAGATTTTTGGATTTGAATCCAGAGATTGAATCCAGAAAGTTCATTTCTAAACTTATTGGACCATGTTCATTTCTAAATCTATCAAACCATATCAAACTCTTTGTTGGATAAATTCGGTAATCTACCAAATAGTCTTATCATTTTTTTCTAATTTTCATAGTGTCTTCCATAAATTCTAATTGAGGAAATTATTTTTGATTTAAACCATGTCATAGTATTAAATGCAGTACAATTAGAAGAGAACTTGACCTATGAGACATTTTCTGTTAAGATTAAAGATAGGCAAATGAAACAACTTACTTTGGAGAAGGAAATCTAGAACAGTGCGACGGGAGATACAACATGGAAACTAGAAGATCAAATGAAGGAAGCCGCTGTCTCTAAAGATCGATTTACGTTTCGATTATTATTAGATTTACGTGAAAGAAGAAAATATTTTAAAGCAGATTTGTCGTTGTCCTTGTTGGCGATATCTTGATCTATTCTCAAGGTCCGAATAAGCATGCTAAATATCTGGATGTAGGTCTTCAAATTTATGAAGAAGAAGAAGTCATACGCGAAGCTGTTCAAGTGCGAATTTTGATTAAAAGAAGTGGTAGTGACGTATGTTTCAAGGCAAGGAAATCACATGAGAAGAATTATCCAAATTTATGTTTTAGATTTTGTTATGGCTGTTTTACGTTGAAGATCTAAAGACGTTTCTTTTCTACAATATCTACGATGATTACATAAGCTTGGAGTACCTGTTCGATCAAAGAAGAGTCTGATACGAAGAAGAGATGACAACTAAAAATTTCCAAAGGGGCTACGATTAATATTCGAATAATCTAATGGAGGAAATCCAAGAAAAATAGAAGGCTCACCTGCAATGATATAACTGGAGATGTTACGTGGAAGTTGAAGACAAAATATAGGAGTAATAACTTTTTATGTGTTATATAAGAGAAATTTCGAGGATGAAATTTTTTTAGAGAGGGAGAATTATAACACCCCGATTTTTTATTTTTCTTGAAATAAATGAATTTTATAATATTTAAGAATTTTTGTGAATTTTTGAGAATTTTTAATTATTTTAAATATTTTACTATTATTTTGATATTTTAATATTATCTTGAAAACTGTATGTCCGAATTTTATTTTTTCTGAAAATATGAGTTTTATAATTTTTATGATTTTTGTAAATTTTTGTAGAACTTTATGAGTTTTTGATTATTTTAGTGTTATTTTGAGTTGTGTGTGGGCTTGGGGTGGACCCGAGGCGGGCTCGGAAAAAAAAATTTTGTGAACCAGAAAGTTCCAAACGGTCAAGGCGAGATCGAGGGATCTCACTAAACTTGAAACTGGGAACAGTTGACAGGAATTTTTTGTATCTGAGTTTTCTATTATCCATTGTGTAATAATAGCAGTAGCTGTTATCCATTGGGTAATATCCGTTAGAAAAATATCTTGATGACTCAGCTGGTGATTCTGCACTACGACTTACCATACTGACTCAGCTATTCTAAAAAATTCTATGATGACTCACCTAGTAAATATCTAGGAATAAAAATATCTACTGGAAAAATATCTTAATAAAATATCTCAAGTGTAATCATGAAAACTGAAAAATATCTCAGTTAAATATCTTAAAGATCATGATGGCTCATCATTACTAAGCTTTATGGCTAACCGATAGGAATTGGTCAAATATAGAGGCTGGACTTTGTTGTGAACCGTTGGATGGAAAACTTGATGGACAAGCCTTAGATCATCACCATTTATCTAATCAATGGTGTGAGAACAAACTTGATAAAGGAGCTCATGATATCCACCTTAGATTTAATCAATGGCTAGGAAATGAAGTTGATTTTAATGGTTAGGATTTAGTCAATAAAAATGGCTAAACTGATTAGTTAAGTAACTAGATAATCTAACTTAATTACCCTAATAGTCTAATTAATAACTAATTGAATTAATTTAGTTGCTAAATAATTAGAAGCTAGATAAATATCTAATTATTTAGAAACGTGACATAATCATGATCGATGCAATGACATAATAAAGAAATTAGTTAGTTAGAATGTAACCAAATGGCTTAAATAAATTAATTTAATTGTAACTAGATAGTAAGCTGGGTAACTAATTAAATTAACTAAGTGTAATTAGAAAATAATTTAATTAAGAATTAGTTATCTATGTCTATAGAGCCACACGGCCAAGTGGGCTTCTCAAGGCTTCTTGAATGGTCTTTTGTGACCATTGGATGACATCAAGTGACATAGGTCATGTGCATGCATGTGCTTATGCTTAATCTTACTAAACAAATATCTATCTCTCTATTCACCCACCTCACGGCTGCACACTTAGCAAATAGGCAATTCCATTTCATTTCCTATCATCTTTGTAGTTTAACCATTCTCTCCATTCTCTCTCATCCAAAGAAAACCAAAGAACTCCATACTTTCTCTCTTCTTTGAATATTTGGTCATAACCCATAGAACCACTTCCCATATTTCATAATTTCATCTAGCTACATATCTTGAATCCTCTCATCAATCCAAAACACTTTCATGTTGGGATCTTCTCAAAATTCATTCATCTTCATCATCATATCAAGCCAAGAACACAAAAGCTTTTATCCTTTCTTCTTGAGGAATTCGGTCAAGACCCATTGAAGCACCTTCCAAGCTTCAATAATTTTATACAACCTTAAATCTTGAACCTATACACAATCCTAAGATACTTTGTAGTTGAGATCTTAGCCTAGTTCTATCATCTTCAACCTTGTTCTTCAAGTTAAAGATCAAAAAGCTCATGTTTTTCCTCTTGTGAAGGATTCGGCCAACCACCCAAACACCATCTTCCAAGTTTGTTAAATTTTATCCAACCATATTTGTAGAATCCTCACATCATTCTAAGAATCTTTGATATTGAGACTTTGGTCAAAATCCATCATCTTCATGTTTGAATCTTGGATTTAAGTTCTAGCGTTTCAAAGTAAAAATCTTGAAACTTGGCTTTTTATTTGATTTTTAGAATCCTAAGACCATGTTTGATCTATGATAATCTTAATTAAGCTTTAGATACTAATTTGTATATGTTTGTTGTGATTCTAAGATCTATTTGGTGGTGAAAGATGAATACAAAGAGAGTTTTACAAAGAGCTAGGAAGCGTCAACCAGGTAAGAGGGAGATCTATCTCACCAACCAAGTATAGTGGTGAGAGATGAATCTTGTGTTTGATGGATGGTGAATCCATGTGAGGATTCATATCCTTGGTTGTGTAATTGTTTGTGGGTGTTTATGTGCTTTAAATTATTTATTTGTGTTTGCTTGCTTTAGGTGATTTTTATTGCTTTAAGGTATGCTTGATTACATGATATAATGAATATGTATATGTATGCCATGATTTGATGATTAGAAAGGAAAGGAAAAAGAAAAGATGGGTTGGTTTCAAAGACCAAGTGTTAACGATTTTTGGAGGAATTTTAATTGTTTTATTTGTGTAAAAATATGAAGGGAACTTAGTTGATTTAGAAGGAAAAATATATAATAGTTTCAATGGCCATGTACCACGGTTTTTGAAGGCCTGTATTGCCTTGGTTTTGTGTGACAAAGTGATTTCAAAGTGAAAATATAATGGATTAAGTACAAGGATTAAAGAAATGAAAACAAAGTGTTTTGTCACTTGAAAAATGGAATTTTCGTATATGAATGAAAACAAAGTGTTTTTTTAGAATTGTTTTGAGAATTAAGGAAGATACGTTGGTAACTTGAAATTTACTGATGTATAGCTCACCTTCTAGGTTTTGAAGCTCGTTTGGAAATTTTGAGCTGTAATATCTCAAGTAACTTTAAGAAACAAAATTTTTTGGGGAACAGTAGAAATACTAATTTTTAGAGGGACTATATTGAAAATATTCTTTAAAAATAGACTTTATTACAAATATTGTTTAATGAAGGACTATTTTGAAAATATTATTTGAAGAGGGGCTATTATGTAAATATTATTTTATGAAGAAGTGCTATTATATAAATATTATCGTATAGAAGGACTACTAGGTAAATAATGAAAACAAAATTAATTTTTGATATTAAATGAGAAAAATCTTATTTTGGATTTAAAATACATTAGAAATATTTTACGCCATTGAGAAATATTGAAATGAAATTTTTAGAAGGTTGAAAAATTAATACGTGATTTGAAAATGCGACAGAAATGTTACGCGATTGAGAAAATGCAAAAATATGATTACGCAATGAACATACAGTAAAGATACTGTTGGGCCAATATGTGGACCTTGGAAATGAGATGATGAATTTGAACTGAGAATGGTGCATTGTACATGCATTGGAAAGGTCCGATGGACTGTATGAGGCTAATTGCCTAGGAGAGAATACACCTCTTGAGTGGGTGCGATATGCGTAGTGTAAGTCACTTGTTGACCTTGGGGGCATTGGGGTGTGGGTTGTCTACAATGGACAGTTGGTAGCTCTTCTGTACTGTGGGTTTGACCAACGTAACACACCGATGATCCTAACCGAGACACTATTCTTAATCAAGATCTGAAAAAGGTTGTCGTGTATATGCTAGATGTGCAAACACATATGAGAATTATAGCACGTGGTCTGAGGCATGTTAGTACAGACAGATCTTTTCGATCACTCTCTCTGACTTGAGTTTTAGCTCCATGGAGTAGGAAATTGAGTCTATGTGCACATGCATAATTATTGAGCATTGATATCGGTGTGATATTTGAACTGTTGAATATTTGAAAAATATTGAGGACATTATCGTAATTATTGTTTATGATTATTGAATTGTTGATTATTTGGATATCGTTGAGGGCATGATCGTTATTATTATTTATTACATCTGTTGTGATGATAAATAATGTTGATGGTATAAATATAATTATGGTATGAAGTATCTGTATGATATTGTATATGTTTATCTCCATGCTACCATGTTGGTATTGGCGTAGGTGATTTCACCTCTTTGCTATTTTATTGTGTCTATTCTATTTTTACGTTTACGTCTGTAAAGACTACGATGGTGGCAAGGAGGGGTCAACTAGATTTCAATAGGCTACAGCTTCTTGAAGGCGCTGCTGCTTGGTGTGTCTATTGGGACACAGGGCACATAGAGTATTGTGGTGATATTACTCTATCAGTAAGTAGGACTCGCCATGGAATCGTTACTTCATTTTATACGATTGCTTATGTAGAGATGATTTTACCTATTAGGGAGTTGTGGAATGAATTTCACTATACTCCTAGAGAGAACTTCGATATATCCTTGGGTCGAATTTCTATCGGTCGAGACATTCCCAACTAAGGAATTTGTCTTTTGACAAGGGCTCATCATATCTTAGGTATTATATTTTTGGGTATGTAAAAATAATGAATGTATAGTTGCAATAAATTTTGTTTAAATGAAAAGTAATTTATTCAGTTATTATATTTTGAGTTACTTTAATTTAATCAATTGATGTTTCTGCGAAAAAGAAATTTTGAATTTCGTATTTAAAATGATATTAATTATTTTATAACTTGAGTAATTAATTATTTATAAGGAGTTAATTTGAAATGTGATACCCTTCGGAGGGGGTGTTGCACAACATGCGTAGCCCACAGAACATCAAGGAAGTACAACAACTGATAGGCCGGATTGTGACCCTCACATATTTCCTTAACAAAGCTGCTCACAAACCCCTTCTCTTCTTCAGAGTGCTCAAAAGGGAGAAGGATTTTGAGTGGATTCAGGAGTGTGAGGATGCCTTTACATCTTTGAAGAATCTTCTGTCCTCTCCCTCCATACTGATAAGACCGGAACTCGGTGAAACGTTGTACTTGTACCTCTTAGTTCACGAAGAGGCTGTAAGTTTAGTGCTGATCTGGGAAACGGCCGAAGGACAAAAGTCGATCTACTTTGTGAGTAAGGTATTGCAAGACCCCGAGCTCTGTCACCAGAAAATAGAAAAGTTTGTCTTCACGCTCATCACCATGGCTAGAAGACTTAGGCAGTACTTTCAATGTCATTTTGTAGTGGTAAGGACGGACTAACCTATCCATCAGATACTGCATAAGCCAGACCTAACAGAAAGAATGATAACCTGGTCCATTGAGCTTTCTGAGTTTGAAATTGTGTATGAGCCCTAGCTGGCAATTAAGGCTCAGGCACTTTCAGATTTCTTGGCAGAATCACATCAGACCTCAGCAACCCTAAGGGAATTTCATAGACTATATTTGTTTATGGTTCCTCGAACACTAAGGGTAATGATGCTGGGGTGATCTTAGAAAATTCAAAAGGAGTAATAGTAGAGAACTCCCTAAAGTTTGAGTTCCATACTTCAAACGACTAAGCGGAGTACTAAGCATGCATCACCGGACTAGTAATGGCCAAAGATATGGGGGCAACTAAATCACACTTTGCATCGACTCCCAACTTATGACCTCCCAGATTCGAGGTGACTATCAAGCTAATGAGCCATTCCTTTAGAAATACTTGACCAAAGTCCAAGAGCTCCTAAAAAATTTTTAGGCTACCAAGATAGAGCACATACCCAAGGAGCAAAAATCCAAGGCAAACCTTCTGTACAAACTAGCTAGCATCAAGAGCCCAACCAACAACCATTTTGTGATCCAAGAGACCCTCTCTCAGCCTTCTATCATGGACATAGCCATTTTCCAAGTGGAAGGAAAGGAATGTACTTAGCTTACCTCAATAATGGAGTACCTACAATCTGGAACTCGACCTACTGATCCAAAAGAAGCCTCCAAGCTAGTCAGAACTGCAATCTGGTACACTATCTACAATGAGCAATTGTATCATCGTGGATTCTCTTCAACTATCCTCAAATGTCTTACACCAAAGGAGACATAATATTTTTTAGCCGAGGTCCATAAGGGGAGTTATAGACACCATCTGGGGGGCAAAACCTTAATTAGCTTTGAAGATACTTTGGGAAAAACATCATGAGATTCGATGTTAACATCAACTAGGATCCCTTTATCCATTGCATGTTGTATGCTCCTATCAAACTCGAATTCTTTGACACTTAGTTGTCCTATCTAAGTGCCAAGCTGAGTGTAACTATTCTGGATCATGATCCAGGACCCGGTCTCATAGGTCAACTCGACACTCATCCAGCCAGAATCTATCAACACCCCATCAGGAGTTCACTTGAGACACTATTTAGACCTTGGCATAATATATGTCAGACCACAACATGGGGCAGCAATAACACGATCGCAAGATTTGCGCAGTGAATGAATCCCAAATTATCCGTAATTGCCAATCACAATCTTACCAAATAATAGCGCTCATAACCACCTTTAACTATTTATAACTGCAGTATCAACGTTCTTATTTTATAAGAATTCTCTGCTACAATTAAGGGAACATATTTCTTAATTACACTTTATAAATATCAGACTCAATCACCTTCAACAGGTAACTGTTGCTCTTTAACTTAAACCTAATTGTACACAGCCTGACTTGAGCATTGGAGTACCTTTGCAAGTACTAACCCCCCTGTTTCAACACGCTCCACTGTTGCATAAGGAGGAAAACACCAATTCGTGCCTTCTCAGGTATAACTCAATATCCACTATTGAATAGTTTATTTAACAAAATAAGCAAGATACTTAAATATGCAACATTAAGTGATTGCCACCTTATTCATGAGAACAGGTAATCATTATTGATAATATTAATTTTGAACATTTAAAAAAATCATGGTTGTATATATTTCATTCAACTTTTTTTTGATATATTGTACAATTAAGAAACTCCATGCAAAATAAGACATTTGCATTCTCCAGGTACCTTTCTATATTTAATTATTCATTGCATTAGTTGGCTATTTTCAATGTGACATATATGTCATTAATATTATTTTACAATTTTTTAAAGCTAAAAAGTTATATGATGATGAGATGTATAAAGAATTGAGAAGATTTCTTACAAGGTATATATTTATTTTTTGTTAAAATCTCATTTAATTCATTTTTAATATGTTTTCATAAACTTACAATTTTAATTTTATTTTCCTAACTTGTAGGGAAATGAAAGATGTTTCAACAATACAATTAGCGGTTTCCCAATTAAAAACATGAATTAAGAAGGATCCAAGTGACAATGAATTTAAAATTTGTAATTACATATATTTAATGTTGTTTGCATAGATAATTAGTTATTTTAGTTATTTAAAACTTATTCATATCCTCTATATATTGTAATTGTTATATGTAAATATGAAGGTGCATCACCTTCAATAGGCTCTAAGGTAGACAATGTTACGTGGCTGAGGTGGAGAAGCCATCTCGTTGGCATGGGTGCTGGTCCTTGAAGACGGCAGTGAGGATGACATTCCCAGAATGCACATCAAGGAACAGAGCAGTGAGAATTGCTTTGAACTCCTTATGCACTGAGTGGACTCGGTCACTAAGTGGATTTGGTGAGGCGGCTCTGCCTTCTATGATTTTTATTGTAGTGGGTGATGGTGTACTCCTTCGAATTGTGCTTCTGGTTCTTTGGCTAGGACGATGGATAATGGTGCTGAAAAATGAAGAGTTACGGGGGCATTTGTCATCGAAGCTAACCTCCACCACAGAGCTGGCTTTGAAGTGGGTTATGGCTAGAAGAAGGGTCGTGCGACGCTTCTCCTTGATGACAGTTCGGATGAGGGCCAAAAGCATGATTTGCTTGGGTGCTCACTGGAGGTTATGGCGTGATGGTGGTGAGTGACGCGTCCACCTTGCTAGACCCCAACCATTGGCCTGATGAACTTGGGTGTACTATGAAGCACCTCATCTGCTCCAAGATGAGCTGATGAAACAACTATAGGAGCAAAGGTGTCTTTCACCATCACCGTAACTCCCTTTTTATACCCCACCGTATAGGGCACTAGAAACCACCGCATGTTTGTCGTTGCTGCACAGCTCCAACAAGACAAATGATGGGCATATCGCAGGCAGTGCAACAAGTGGCCTTGGTGTAGGGGGCAAGACGGTGGAGTTGAATTGATGATTATGCAGATGAAAAAGTTTTGATCAGACCTAGTTCTTTAGAGAACAAACCATCATATTGTCGGTATTGTTGAGGAGTTCATCTATATCACTGCGCTTCTTGCTGAATGGACCAAGTTGTGAGCTATTATATTATCCATAGGAAACTGGCAATGTTGCTTAGATAGTGACCATGATGGTAGTGATGAGAATTGTAGTTTATCATTTCCCACAGACAACGCCAATATTTTGAAGTGGATTTAGAGGGTACCTGAGATATGCACGTATGGTGGACTCCTCCGTGGCACAGCTGCAACAGCGATGGTACAAGGGGGTGGATACTTACAAAAGACACTCCGACGCTTAAGTTAGACCATGCTTAATGAAGGCAGTTTGTATATTAAAGGAGATGCATACCTTTGAGATTTGACATAGCATATATAGGAGCGTCTTACGATGAGTGCAATCTATATTAAATGCAGTTATTTAGGATTAGAATTTGTTAGGAATTATGATCCATTTAAACTAATTTCCCTATTTATGTGGGATATAATTAGCTTTCATATCCATCAAGGATACTTGAGAGATCTATTCCTAATAAATAGGTAGATATACTTATCAAGATAGTGCATAGTAATATCTGGGTATTATCCTGGTGGGTCGGGTTGCTCTTGACTGATAATCCAAAATCTCGGTCCAGAGCATTCATGGACAAATATTAGTGTCTTTATATTTTCTTGTTTGTGTGAATAATGAATTATAAGATCCTAATGTTTTAACGGTAGTTTTCTATATTAAATTTTTTAGAAAAACTACAAATTAACATGTGATATCAAAGCAAAGCTATAAAATTTATGTTTCTCCATTGATGATGATTAATTTTTTCTAATTTATATGAACTCTAATTAAAGAAATTATTATATTATTTCGTTGCACTATATAATTTAATTTTATGACATATTATTGATACATCACGTCTCTACACTTTGTCTGATATGAAGTACTTATTGTTTTCATAAATCATGTCACGTCTCGCACGTCACGTCCAATTTGTATATTTTTTTCGTGATTGTTCAAATTCATAAATCCTAATTCAATCCTATTTATTTGATTCTTCAAAAATTCAATCTTATTTAAAAGTGTTCTGTTTTGAAGTGGATTTAAAGGTGTACCTGAGATATGTACGTCACAATGGTTTCCTCCTTGCGCAGCAGCGGCAGAGCGTGTTGAGATAGGGGGTTGGTACCTGCAAAGGGACTCTAACGCTTAAGTCAGGCTGTATACAAGTAGGGTTATGCTAGGCATGATTATTTACTGATACATGTTTAAGGTTACTTAACCTTGTATTTATAGAGGTTGGATAGATACGTTCTCATAATGGAGAGATACATTCCCGTAATAGTATCCAGAAGAAATATGTTCCTTATTTAGTTGCAGAGGATCCCTATATTATCAGAATACTAGTATGGTAGTTATAATGCTATTATTCTGTAAGATCATGATTGACAATAAGAGATATCACAATGATTTATCCATTGTGTAGACCTCATGGTAAAGCTATTAACATCTAGTACCGGGGTCTGACATATATTACTGGGGTCTCATGGTAAGCATACTCCTGCTGAGAGTGTTGATATTAGATTACGGCGTATTGCATGCCAGGTCACCCCATGGCTCATGAGTTTGGATTACGGTCGAAAATAGTTTTCCCTAACTTGGCGCTTAAGTGAAACAATTAAGTGTCAAGATACTTAGTTTGAAGAGAACATACGACATGTAGTAGATATAAAAATCCAAAAGGGTCGAGGTTATTGTGGAATACCTCCGGGGTTGGCATGTGAAATCGGAATCCGTGGTGGATCACTACTTTCTTTTACTATCCCATTATCCAAGGTGTGTTCTTTGTTGCCCTCGTGCATGGTTTCATAGAGTTTTGTATTTTCTTATAGCTTTACTCTGCTGGTTATAACAGTTTGAGCTTTCTTGGGAAACTATTGCTTTGACTTTATTGAAAATTAAAAATCCTTTAAAAGGATATCAATTTCATACTGTTTCCCAATAGCTCATTACTTTCGTGACGAATCAAAAGGAAGAAGCATTAAAGCGTGGCTTCCATCGTGCAATCAACTCATTTTTTCCAAGGCCAATCAGAGTGATTTATTCCCGATATAAATAGGAAATGTTTGCATTGAGGTTGACATTCCCTTCATTGCATTCCTTTTGCTTTGTGATTTTGTTTGAGAATGATTTTCTTTTATAGAGTAGTTTTTCTTTCATTTTCCATACGTACATGGAGGGTTTTTCCTTTTGCGAAGATCATCTTCTTATTCTTTCCAAAGTCTTTGAAGACATTTGCTTTTTCACAAACAATCTCTTTATTTGAGGCCTTTCTTTCTTGACATAATGGTTCAGTAAGAATCAAGTAACTGCTCTACTTGTCTAGGTTGCCATGCATCTGGGTGGCAGAAGCCTTTCTCTCCCAGCATACGTGGGAGTGTTTAATCTACCCGCTCTTGTTGGGAAGGAGTGAGGTTTCTACTATAGTGCATGGAGACACTCGGAGACGCTCCGTCCTTGCCCTTCCTCCTGCTTGAGTGATTCGGAGGCACCAGGCCGGTCTTTTGGCAAGTCCTCTAAAGGCAGTTAGATGTGCAGGAATGTTCTTTCGAAGAAAGCTCTCTTGGAGCTACCTAGGGTGGAGCATCCTGTTCAATAGGGAAGAAACCAATGCGAGTTTTGGAGGGATCATGGAGGTGGTAGTGACCCGGGGTATCGTGACGATGATGTTGGTTTCCTTCCCCGGGTTCTCCAATGGACACTCTTTTCTGAACACTTATGATGTATTTTTCCTTCTCTTTTTGTTAAAGTTGATGATGTATGGAATGAGAACAAACAATAAAAATTCTTTTTTTTTTTAATTTTGTCTTGTATCTTCTCTTTTCTTTTTTCATTTTTCGCTATCTGTACTGTTCTTTTTCTACCGAGGTGAGTCTAATGCTTGCCATGTAATAATGCTAAGTTGCCCTTAACTTGGTACTTGGTTGGTACAACAAAGTGGCAAGCTTGAGTTCATGCCCCCATGGTCCGCGTTCCGTGTGGAGTTAGGGATTTTAACTTTAGGATAGTCGTTGTCCAGATTGATCTTCCATCTCCGTATCACAGATGGACATTTTGGATGTAACCAGGGTCTGTATTAAAAATTCGTGGTTCGTGGAAAAATTCTAGACTCAGCTTGCTAAGGTTGCGTGTCTCTTGGTCTGCTGCACAACCATCCCTTCAACTGCTGCAACAGTTGTGAGGGCGACGTGGCACGCCTTGGTTGGATAGTCATGCTTAGTGCTTTACGCACCAAGATGAGCATCTTTCGAAATGTGGATTGTTAGGATGAAAATGCCCCTTAATCGTCTGGCCTCTATAAATATGGATTAAAGCTTTCTATCTTTGGACTCCAAGTTAACAATTTGTCTTCACTTTCTTCAAGGTATTTCTTCTTTCTTTCATTTTTATCTGCTATAGCCGCATTATTAAGTAATCATGTGCTCTTTTTTGGAGTGCACCTTCTTTCTTTTTTTTCAATAAAAGAGTTGGGAGTGGTAGTTTCTATGTCTCTTCAATACACCTCTTCTGCTGTACTGTGTGCAGTGGGGGCATCTTTTTTAGGCTTAAGCCTTGATGGGAGTGGAGGCCAATATGTGGGCATGAATAGTCTTTTCTATTTACCCCATTATGTGTTTGAATCTTTAAAATTAGCTGATTCTGACAATTGCTCACCAGCCTCTGCGGGTGTTTTAAGGAACTTAATGGCTAAGAGAAGGAGAGCAGCTAGGCCTCAAGCACTGGTCCCAGAAGTTCGGGTGCCGATTGAGGAAGGTCCCATTCAGATTCGGCATAGTCCAGGGTTGGTATACCCAGGGGTCGGGGATGACGTTTTATGATCAGATGTCCCTGTTCTAGTGTAGAGCTTGAGAGGCTCCAAGGCTACTTGATATTGACTGAGAAGGGATCATGAGTTCCAAATCCTGTCACCGGAGAACAAAAATGTGTGCTCTTCTCGGTAAGTGGGAGCGCATTACATGTTCATGTATGAGGATTTTTTTACTTGATTTGGGCTTTGGCTTCCTTTCAATGATTTTCAGCTTGCCGTCTTTCGTACTCTTCAAGATGCTCCAAGCCAAATTCATCTGAATAGTTGGGAAAACATTATTGCCTTTGAGAGAGTGTGCCAATTGGTCGGGTTGCAGTTATCGGAGAGGGTGTTTTTTTATTTCCACACTCAGTGGAGTCTTCAGGGTGGTAATGCTGCTCAAAAGACTTAGCTTTCATTCTGGGCAAGGCTCGGCCAGAAGGTTTTCCATGTCTACTAAGACAATTACAAGTTCTTCAAGGAAAAGTTCTTTAAACTAATGGCAGTTCCCAACACTCGCCCTTTCTGGTTGGATAACAATGGGGAAACAAATTTTAGCATGTGTTGGACCGAGAGGGCATGACACATTCCTATTCAATTGATTGAAAAGGAAAAACACCAACTGGATGACGATGAGAACAAGTGTGTTGATTTCTTTGTTATGTGGGTTAAGGAAGCGGGTCTTATCTTTTCTAAGGATGTGTTGGAGACCATTGATGACATAATTCTCTGGGCCATCCTATTTAGTACCTACTGCAGTCCGCATTTTGTCTTGTGCATGATAATAACCAAACTTTCTCTTGTAAATCTTCTTGTTATTCGACTACTTGCACGTTTTCTGATCTCTTTCCTTTTTTTTTACAGATAACATAGCCATTAACGCAGGTGCTACGTCTTCTATTCGAGTGCTTCAGGCTTTAAGAATGAAGAAGGAAAGGTAGGACCATCCTGTCTCCCAGCCACCACTACTCCACCTCTTGTTATCTGAGAGTTGGGCTCAGATTCCATTGCACAACCTCTCCAAGGGAGGAAAAGGAAGGCCATTAAGGGTACCGAGACAGAAGATCATGGTAGGCTTGTTGTGGAGGAAGATGCTGGGACTTGGATAGATCCTCTGCCACTAATCACTAGGGAGAGGCTACCTGGGGACTTTATTGACAATGTCTTCTTGAGTGATGATGTTGTCAAACTTATCACACAAAATAAGGTCCCCAAGACTTTATCATTGTTTTAGACCTTTACCCTCCGGATTGTTGCCGAAGCCCAGCTTCTGGAGAAGACTATGGTGACGTTCGAGAATAAGGCGGAGGATTAGTTGAAAGTGGTTGAACCTGAGGGGAAGTGACAATTAAAGCTGGATCTTAAGGGTAGAGAGGAGATGGAGGCTAAGATTGCTCAACTAGAAAGGGAACTTGCGGACTCCAAGTCCTTGCTGAGAAATAAGAGAGCCTAATTAGATAAAGCCCTTGCCGACCTTCGAGCTATGAATATGGAGCTGGAAAGGGAGAATGCAGAGTTGTTCTCCTTTAGCAATAACATCAGTGGAGAACAATTTTGGAATGCGATTGCCTAAGTCTAGTACTTTAACCCTGGGATTGAGATGGACTTGGGGGGCCTGAGCCCCGATTAAATAATGCAAGATAGACTCTTGGTTATGGAGGGGCCATCTAATGAGCCGAACATTGAGGTCCATCCTACCGAGTCTTCAACTGGCATGCTGGATCTAACCAAAGAGGCGTCGGACGAGGAGCAATGGAGCCCAGATGGGGACGAGACCGAGGAGTAGCCTTCCCTTCTTCTTTTACTTGTTGCATTTTGTTGCCCCTATGTGGGGCTTTTTATCTTTTGTAAAGACAATTGCCCCAGTTGTCGGGGTGCTTTTAAATGCTTTGTTGCTAATTCTTCGTTGTTGTGTCCACGTTCCTTTTTCATGGTTCACTCTGGGTCCAATGAAAAAACCATGGTCCGAGGTCCAATGCCCATTGTATTTGAGCACTAGGAATTTAGCATGGGACATAGGTATAATTTTAAGTGGCCCGTAGCCGAGGTCTTTTATTGTTTATAGTTTAGTGGGTGAAAAATCCTAAGACTTAAGATTTTTCTACTGCACACCTTGTTTAACATAAGACAACTCACGATAAGTACCATAATGGCGAGATATAGATGTCATTATCCATGCTTCCAATAACCACGTAATGGTTTTAGCGAAGTGTCGAGGTTTTAGGTGTAGACCCTACAACTTACGACCAACTCACAGAGAGGGGTTTGGTGGGTTGTCCTCTTAACCTAGAAGTTAAGGCACTCCTTAGTCCTATTGGGAACGGACTCCTAAGGTTAATCATGGCGGAGTCTAGCTTGAGGGCCTTTTATCTTCGAAATTCAGCTCCTATTAGGAATGAGCTCAAATGACACTCCCAAAGTTGTCTATAGCCTTGAGTGTCATTCAAGACTTTTTAAATGCAAGTAGATGTATAAAAATCCTTTTGCTTTATTGATTTGATAAAGGATTAAGGTCCATACAAAGTACTCCCATAATGACCGGGGTAAATCAAATATGAAGTAAACTAAGAGGCTAGGCCTTAGATGGCACTTAGCTATAGTACTTTCTAAGTTTGTCCGCATTCTAAAAGTTCTTGACTGGCTTGCTTGTTAGTTCCTCTAAGGTGTAGGCTCCTTTGCTAGTGCTGACCACAATATGGTAAGGGGCTTCCCAATTAGGAGCTAACTTTTCTTGGGAGGCATTCCTACCTCCGATGTCAGCTCTATGGAGAACTAGGTCACCTGGATGGAATTTTCTGGGAACAACCTTTAGGTTGTATCGTGCTTCCGTCCTCTGCTTAATGGCAGTGTCACGTATATAAGCAATGAGCCTTCTTTTTTCCAGAATATCTAGGTCTTCCTTGATCAATCCAGGGTTACTTTCGGGTGATAAGTGTTTGAGACGCTAGCTAGGCTCTCCTATCTCCACCGAGATCATAGTCTCACACCCATAAGTGAGCTTAAAGGGAATTTCACCTATTGTAGAGTACGGCATGGTCCGGTAGGTCCAAAGGACATGGCCTAGTTGTTTAGCCCAATTTTCTTTAACTTTGTCCAACCTTCTCTTTAGTCCGTTAACAATAACTCGATTGGCGGCTTCAGCTTGCCTGTTTGTTTGGGAGTTCTCAACAACGCTGCAGTGATGCTTGATTTTCAAGTCAACAAGCAGCTCTTCGAACCCTTTGTCTTTGAATTGTGTCCCATTGTCCATTATAAAGGATTTTGGGACTCCAAACTTAGTAATGATGTGGCGCCAAGTAAACTTTTGGATTTGGGCAGAGGTGATAGTCATTAAGGACTCTACCTCAATCCATTTAGTGAAGTAGTCCATGGCTACCACCAAGAATTTCAACTGTCTGGGTGCTTGAGGGAACTAATCCAGAATATCCATACCCCACCAGTATAATGGCCAGGGTACAGATGTCGTGGATAGTTCCTCAAGTGGAGCATGATAATGGTTAGAGTGACATTGGCATTTATCGCAGACTTGGACATGCGCAAGGGAGTCAGCCTCCATTGTTGGCCAATAGTATCCAGCCCTGAGTACCTTTAAAGCTAATGCTTTGCCTCCCAAGTGGTGTCCACAGCTCCCCTCATGGACCTCAGCTAGCACACATTCTACTTTGATGTGAGGCATTTAAGGAGAGGCGATGAAAATCCATATTGGTATAACTTCCAATCATAGATAGTGTACCGGACCGCGATTTTGACTAACTTGGAGGCTTCCTTCGGGTCTTCAGGATGGACACCGAACTGTAAGTATTCCATTATTGGTGTGATCTATGTATGCTATTATCATTTTACATGGAAAACGGATGGGTCCATGATAGAAGGTTGTGAGAGAGTCTCTTAGATCACTGAATGGTTGTTACCCAGGCTCTTAGTGCTAGCCAACTTGGACAAGAGGTCAGCCCTTGAATTCTATTCTAAGGGTATGTGCTCCACTTCACTGCTTAGAAGCTTTTGAGGAGCCCTTGTACCTTCACTAGGTACTTTCAAAGGAGGAGCTCCTTAGCCTAATAATCACCTTGAATTTGGGAGGTCATGAGTTGGGAGTTACTACAAAGTGTAATCTCTGTTGCTCTTAATTCTCTAGCCATTATCATTCCGGCGATACATGCTTCATACTCTGCCTAATTGTCTAAAATGGGAAATTCAAACTTTAGGGAGTTCTTAATGGTCATTCCTTCAGAATTTTCAAGGATTACCCTAGTGCCACTCCCTTTGGGGTTCGAGGAGCCGTCAATGAACATAGTCTATGATATTCCCTCGGGATCACCGAGGTCTGAAGTAAGATTAACAAGGAAGTCTGAAAGCGTCTGTGCCTTGATTGCTAACCTGGGCTCGTATGCAATTCTGAACTTAGAAAGTTCAATGGACCAAGTGATCATTCTTCCTGCTAAGTCCGATTTATGTAGTATTTAGCAGATTAGTTGATCAGTCCTTACCACCATCGGATGGCATTGAAAATATTGTCAAAGTCTTATGGTCGTGATGATGAGGGCGAAGTCAACCTTCTCTATTCTCTGATAGCAGAGCTCGAGACCTTACAACACCTAGCCCTCTTCAACAACCGTAACCCAACCAATTGGTATACTCTCTCAAAGGCAAGGATGTTTTCCCAACCATTATGATGAATTTGGCTTGGAGCAGGTTGAAGAGTGCGGAAAATGACAAGTTGAAAGTCATTAAAAGGAAGCTGGAGCTCAAATTGAGTAAAAAAATCCTCATCCATGAACATGTAGTGCGCTCCTACTTATCAAGAAGAGCACACCCTTTCGTTCTCCGGTGACAGGATCTGGAACTCATGATCCCTACTGCCTTTCTCAGTCAACATCAAGTAGCCTTAGAGCCTCTCAAGCTCTACACCAGGCTAAAACAGGGATATCCAATCATAAACTTCATCCCCAACCCATGTGTATACCAACCCTAGACCATGTCAAATCTAGATGGGATCTTCCTCAACCGGCACCCGAACTTCTGGGACCGGTGCTTGAGGCCTAGCTACTCTCTTTCTCCTGGCCATTAAGTTCTTGGAAACACCCACAGAGGCTGGTGAGTAGTTGTCAGAATCAGCTAATTTTAAAGATTCAGACACTGAAGGGGGCGAACAGAAAAGACTATTCATGCCCACATATTGGCCTCCGCGTCCATCAAGGCTTAAGCCTCAAAAAGAAACCCCCACCACACATGGTACGACAGAGGAGGTGCTTCATAGGGCAACATCATTGAAGAGACACAAAAATTACCACTCCCAACTCTTTTATTGAAAAAAAAGAAAGAAGGTGCACTCCAAAAAAGGAGCACACGGCTACTTTATGACTCAACAATAGCAAATAAAAATGAAAGAAAGAAGTACCTTGGAGAAAGTGAAGGCAAATTGCCAACTTAGAGTCTGAACTATAAAAAACTGTTAGAAATAACTTTCCTCTGCCGTGAAAATCACCAAAAATTGTCTCAGGCCACTGGATTTCAGAAAGAAACAACAAAAATGAAGATAGGAAGCTTTAATTCATATTTATAGAGGCCAGATGGTTAGGGGGCATTTTTATCCTAATAGTTCAGATTTCGAAAGACGCTTATTATGGCGTGTAAAGCACTAAGCATGACTATCCAACCAAGATATGCCACGTTGCCCTCACAGTTATCGCGGTAGTTGAAGGGACGGTTATACAACAGACCAAGAGACACGCAACCTCAGCAAGCTAAGTAAGGAATTTTTCCATGGACCACAAATTTTTAATACGAACCCCTGTTACATTCAAAATGTCCATCTGTGATATGGAGACAGAAGATCAATCTGAACAACGACTATCCTAAAGTTAAAACCCTTAACTCCACGTGGAACGCGGACCAAGAGGGCAGGAACTCAAGCTTGTCACTTCACTGTACTAACCAAGCACCAAGCTGGGGGCAACTTAGCATTATTATAGGACAAGCGTTGGACTCACCCTGGTAGAAAAAGAATAGTACGGATAACAAAAAAATGAAAAGAAAAAAGAGAAGACACAAGATAGATTTCAAAAAAGAAGAATTTTTATTGTTTGTCCTCATTCCATACATCATCAGCTTTAACAAAAAGAGAAGGAAAAATACATCAAAAGTGTTCAAAAAAGAGTGCCCATTAGAGAGCCTGGGGAAGGAAACCAACCTCACCGTCACGACATTTCGGGTCACTGCCACCTCCATGATCCTTCCAAAACTGGCATCGATCTCTTCCCTATTGAACAGGATGCTCCACCCTGGGTGGCTTCGAGAGATCTTTCCTCAGAAAAACCCTCCTACACATCCAACTGCCCTTAGAGGACCTTCCAAAAGACTGGTCTGGTCCCTCCAAATCACTCAAGAAGGAGGAGGGGCAAGGACGGAGTCTCTTCATGCACCACGATAGAAACCTCACTCCTTCCCAATAAGAGTGGGTAGATCAAACACTCCCACATACGCCGGGAGAGAAAGGCTTCTACTGCCCAGATGCATGGCGACCCATACAGGTAGAGCAGTTACTTGGTCCTTACTGAACTATTACGCCAAGAAAGAAAGGCCTCAACTAGAGAGATTATTTATGGAAAAGAAAATTCCTTCAAAGACTTTTGGAAAGAATAAGAATATGATTTTCATAGAGGGAAAAACCCTCTATGTACGTATGGAAAATAAAAGTGAAACCACTCTCTGAAAGAAAATTATTCTCAAACAAAATCACAAAGCAAAAGGAATGTAACGAAGGGAATGTTAGCCTCAATGCAAACATTCTTATTTATAGAGGGAATAAAGCACTTTGATTGGCCTTGGAAAAAGTGAGTTGATTACACATTGGAAGTCGCGCTTTAATGCTCCCTTTTTATGATTCGTCATGAGAGTAGCGGGCAATTGAAAAATAGTATGAAACTGATATCTTCTTAAAGGATCTTTAATTCCCAATAAAGCTGAAGCAGCAGTTTCCCAAGAAAGCTCAGAATGTTACAAGTTGTTGAGTAAAGCTGTAAGAAAAGATAAAACCCTGTGAAACCATTCACGAGCACAACAAAAAACACACCTCGAATAACAAAATGGTAAAAGAAAGTAGTGATCCACCACGGATTCTGATTTCACATGCCAACCCTGGAGGTATTCCACAATAACAGACCTTAGCCCTTTTGGATTTTTATATCTACTGCACACCGTATGTCCTCTTCAAACTAAGTATCTGTAATTAGCTATTGACCTTTGAAGACTTTGTTTTGATGATAACAAATATGAAGATGTTGCAAGATCAAGTCCAAGACTTTCAAGAATAGTTTTAGGACTTAGATCATTGTGTAAAGGTATAAAGAGGTTCACACTAATGCTCTAAAACTTATTTTTCAAAGAACTCAAATAGCACATATGTTTTCAAGGCTTCAAAATGGTTTTTGGTTTCCAAAGAAACAACCACTAAGTGCCCAAAAGCTTATTAGATCATTTGGAATCAACTGGCAATGTTTAAAAGTTGTTTAGAACTTTTTTCAAATGGGTTTATTCGAATAAAGGATCTCTTATTCGAATAATCAAAGTCAAAGAAGCCAAGAATTCCATCTGGTTAAGCTTTACTCGAATAAAGCCTTGCTTATTCGAATAAACGTTTAAAACAAGCCTTAACGCTTCAGCTCTATTCGAATAACATAATTGTTATTCAAATAACGAATTCTTTCAAAAAGCAATCTTTAATGGTTTATTCGAATAACATGTTTTTTCCAAAAACTAATTTTGAATGGTTTATTCGAATAACAGAAGTGTTATTCAAATAACACATTCCAGAGACAAATTGTCTATGTGCTATTTGAAGCTTTATTCGAATAACAAAGTTGTTATTCGAATAAATGTCCATACCAGAAATAGTAACAACGGCTAGTTTGAAGCATTTAATGCTCCAACCAACCCCTAACGACTCTAATCTTTAATGGGCTATAAATACAAGTTGTTGGAAGGTTAGAAAAATAATCTAAAAACCTTGGTTGAGCATTAATACGAGCTTTCACAGCTATTTCATTAAATACTCCATTTTGAGCTTCAAAGTGTGAATCCATATACCCATTAAGCTTCAATTTGTATTATCCACTCTTAAAAGAGTTTCATTTCATTCATACTTTTATTATCTTGTAAAGAGGGTGGGGTATCCCTCAAAGTTATAAGGGTGAGGTATCCCTTGAAGTTAAGAATCAAGCACAAAAGGTGAAGTATCCCAAGGTGTGGTAAGTGCTTTATTGTGTAAAGGTAGCAAGCACCTATTCAAGCTTGAATTTTTAGTGAAAAATCTCAGGTGATTACTTGAGGACTGGACGTAGGTCACAAGGAGTGGCTGAATCAGGATAAACCTTGTGTTTGATCTTCTAAACTCTACTCCTTTACTTTTGTGCATTGTTTTTATTTACTTGCTTGAATACTATCTTGCTTGGCTGATTCATTTGTGAGTGAAAGAATTCAATATTTTCTATCCATTCATCTCTATCAATCAATAGCTTCAACAAAAATTCATAATCAAGTATTTTGCAAAAGATTTGTAAAAATATTTTATAAACTCAATTCACCCCATCTTGAGTATTGAGGCCACTTGATAACAGTATATTGACACTTAATTGTTCTACTTAAATGTCAAGTTGAGGGCAATTGTTCTAGACCGTAATCTAGACTCATGACCCGTGGGATGAACCAACACGTAGTACGCTGGAATCCAACATCAACGCTCTCAGTAGGAGTACACTTACCATGAGACCCCGGTAATACATGTTGAACCCCGATACTGGATGTTAATAGCTTTACCACGAGATCTGCGTAATGGATAAATCATTATGATATCTTTTATTGTCAATCTTGATCTTACAGAATAATAACATTATAACTACCATACCAATATTTCAATAATATAGGGATCCTCTGCAACTAAATAAGGAACATATCTCTTCTTACTGCTATTATGGGAATGTATCTCTCCATTATGAGAACATATCTATCCAACCTTTATAAATACCAAGTTAAGTAACCTTAAACATATATCAGTAAATTATCACTCTTAAATTATCACTCCTAACATAACCCTACTTGTGTACAGTTTAACTTGAGCGTTGGAGTCCCTTTGCAGGTACCAACCCCCCATATCAACACGCTCTGTCGCTACCACGCAAGAAGGAAACCACTGTGATGTGCCTATGTCAAGTACTCATCTGAATCCACTTTAGAACAGTTATTAATTTGAGATGATATTATGTGAGATTCGTTAATCACTAAAGTAGTCAAATCTTTAAGTTGATTTAATCCCAAATTGTATGAAAGGTAATTTTTCAATTACCTAAAGAATGGATGCTATGAATGACATGATGACTATTTGTGTATGGGTAAATTGAAGTTCATTGTTATAAGGTATTTATGGATTTCCTAAAGGTTGATTAGCTGCCCTTATAATAAATGAACATGATTGTTAGTAGTGTAAGTGTACTATTAGTTTTATTTATATATCCAAAGATAATAAACAATTCTAGTTAGTGCATATATCATTATCAAATAATGTTAAATTTGTTAGCATCATTATGTTTGTTGTTATATGTTGATGTATCACCCAAAGGAGAATATTAATATACATTGAATATTTAAGTGATTTGTTGTCTGAATCTATATAGTATGTTAATTTATGACTCAAAGTATTAATGTTAGACATGTGATTATTGCAGTTGGTATGCTAGGTAGATATTAGAGTGATACAGGATTGGATCATTGGAAAGCTAAAAAGAAAGTCTTAAGATACTTGCAAGGTGTAATTGGCAATTGATGATAGTTTTGATGATACAAACAAAAAGATGATTGCAAGATCTAGTCCAAAAACCTTCAAGATTAGTTATGAGACTTAGATCTTATGTAAAGATAAAAGGGGTCACACTTAAGCTCTAAATCAGTTTTTCAAAAACCCAAGATAGCACTCAATGAATCAAAGTGCTTTCAAGTTGTTTAAATGTTACTAAAATAATGAGAAATGACTTTTAAGTGCTTGAAAGTTTGTTGGAATAATTGGAGGCATTTGGCTTAAAATGAATACCAAGTTTTTCAAAGTTGTTTGAAGCCAAATAATTGATTATTTGCTTACCATAATCGATCATCTAGGTTCAACAGATGCCCTATTTTGGGTTTTTAAAGTCATAATCGATTATATGATTACCATAATCGATTAGCAAAAGTCAGAATGCAATGGTTTTAAAACTTTCAAGCAATAATCGATTATTGCCTTATGATAATCGATCATTGAGTTTAAAAAGTCATGCGCGCCTCTTTGTTTAAAAGTCAATAATCGATTATGCCTCATGGATAATCGATTATTGAGTTCTAGAAACTCATTTATTTTGTGGAATCTCGATGATAAT
Source organism: Ormosia semicastrata (assembly GCA_029884595.1). Lineage (NCBI taxonomy): Eukaryota > Viridiplantae > Streptophyta > Magnoliopsida > Fabales > Fabaceae > Ormosia > Ormosia semicastrata. Next base: position 103,933,807 of record JAQQTO010000063.1, read on the forward strand.
CGATTATGGATTTCAATAATCAATTATCTGGGTTTCTAAATGCATAAATAAACAGCTAGTAGCTCGCATTACATGCTCCCAACTACCTCCCAATAGCTCTTTAATGACTTGAGCTATAAATACAAGTCATTAGGGACTTAATGAAAAGTAAAAATCAATTTGAAAGAGCTTTTTGAACATTTATTATGAACTTCAATCTTAGTACTTTGTTTTGAGCTAAAAAGTGTGATCTTCCATCTACCTATAGAGCTTTAATTTGTATGATTCATTCTTGTAAGAGTTTCCAATCTTTATTCATCTTATTTCCTGTGTAAGATGATGAGGTATCCCTCAAGAAGAGAAAAAAGTGAGGTATCCCTTAAGAGAGAAAATGGTGAGGTATCTCTTGTAGTAAGGCTCAAACACAAAGGATGAGGTATCCCAAAAGTGTTATAGGTGCTCTTGGTTGTAAAGGTTGTAAGTACCCATTGAAACTTGAAGTCTTAATGGATAAATATCGGGTGAATCACATGAGAACTGGACGTAGGTCACAAAGAGTGGCTGAGTCATGATAAATCTTGAGTTTGCTTTTCTCTACTTTATCTCCTTTACATGTGTGCTTTGCTTATTAAATGCTTTCTTAAATACTTTACATCTTGGCTATTTTCTTGGTGTGAAAAGTGTTCATTCTCATTTGTCTATTCATCTCTATCAATTAATATCTTCAACAAAAATTAATAAATAAGTATTTTTGGAAAAGTTTGCAAAAATCTTTTACAAACTCAATTCACCATCTCTTAAGTTTGAAGCCACTCGGTAACACAAGGAACGAAGGATAACATGCTTACTTATAGAAGATCCGATCATCTTGAGATGGTTAGATATTTAGATTCAGATTTTTCCAGTTGTGTAGATATAAGAAAGTCCACATTTAGCTATTTGTATCTTTTAGTCAGAGGAGCGATATCATGGAAGAGTGCGAAGTAGTTAGTCATTGTTGCATCCACCATGGAATCTGAATTTGTGGCATGCTTTGAGGCCATGGCTCAGGCTAAGTGGTTGTGGAACTCTATTTCAAGACTTTGAGTAGTCGACAATGTTGCCAGGTCGTTGAAAATTTATTGTAATAATTTTGCATCTGTCTTCTTTCCTAAAAATGACAAGTATTCTAAAGGTGTTAAATATATGGAATTGAAATACTTTGTCGTAAAAGAAGTTAAAAAACATAGGGTGTCAATAGAGCACATTAGCACAGACTTTATGATTGCTGACCCTTTGATAAAAGGGTTACCGCCCAAAATATTTGGTAGACATGTTGAAAGTATGGGCATTGTTGCCAAGTAGGCATTATTATATATTATGTTAATGTTTATGTTTTATGTACTTTAACACTTTAAGCTCATTAATGAATATGTTTTTATCTTACTTGTTTTTTGAGTTTGTATACATGATTGAATGTGAATGATGATAACAGGTTCTATCTTTAATAAAGACATTATTGTTGGATCAATTATGTGTTTCTCATTTATAGGTCATGTCAAGGAGAAGACTAACCCTGTAATACATGGAAGGGACTATGTCGATTAAATGATATACGACCGCCATGACTCATGTTATTTTTATTCTTAGTCATGATGAATGATGTATACAATGTAAAGAAGAGTTTGTATATATATATAAATTCATATTATATTTTGACAGACTTATCAAACTATAAAGAATGTAATGTCACATGAGTCAAGTGGGAAAATGTTTGATTAAATGTCTCATGTGATGAACATGTGACTTATCTTATTAGTTTAATAAGTAATTAAATTAAATTAATGGACTAAACTCTCATTGGGTAAAAAAAAAATGGTAGTTTTGTAATTATAGTAACTGCTAACTTGATGGAAGTTAGCAGTATTTAAGAAACAATTTCTACATAAAACTCAAAATCCTATTCTTGGTCGTTAGGACTTCTTCTTTCCTTACCTTCACTAAAGTAGAAGAAAAGAATAAAGAAAAGCGAAAAAATAGAAAGTGAGTTTTGAGATCTCTTTAACACTCTTGGAATACAGTTTACTCTTTATTCATGAATAAATGCTAGTATCTTTATATTTTCTTATATTAATATTTTTATAAAAACTACAAATTAACAAAAAAAAAAGTTTAATATGATCGTTTACAATATCAGAATGGATTTGTGATTACCAAATATGACATTCATTATAGTTTGCATTTGTTTTCTATTCCATTTTGGATACAAATTTTGAGAAAAATAAAATAAAATTGTTGAATCATTGATGAGATAAATTGCTATATCAGGTTAGTCGCTCCCCAATTTTCAAAGCAATGCTTGAGAATGATATGGAGGAAAGCCACAATGGCATCATCAAGATTAGTGATGCATCATACAATGCTCTTTTTGTCTTTGTTAACTAATTTATACACAGAAGCATGCCTTGATGATCAAATGGTCTATGACCTGTTAGTTTTAGCAGAAATGTATCAAGTTAAGCATCTTAAAACAGGTCATTTCTAAGATACACCCTCCAAACATATACCTCATAATCTAAGCCATTGATTTATCCATAAAATAAATCAATGACTTAGATCAATTACAGGAAACCTGCTTAGCAGGTTTTTTTTTTTTTTAGATTTTTTTTTAGTTTTATTAGTATTATATTTTTTTATATACTACCACCACTATTATCATCGGTTACGCTACTTGTCGACTACCACCAGTCACTTTTAATTTTTTTAAATTGTATAACTATATAAATATTATCAGTTCAAATTTAAATTTTTTTTCAAAAAACACAGTTATAATTTTAGAAAACTCGATCACCTCCAATTTTTTTAAGTTGTATAACTGCATAAATATCATTAGTTCAAATTTATAAGATTTTTCAACAATAATAGTTTTAGAAAAAATTTTAGTGTACACAGTTATTTATGAAAAAATATAAAGACTGATTGATATAATTTTAACTGATATTATTTACAGAACTGTGTAATTTTAAAATATGTAAACAATATCCTTTACCGGTATGAACAGTATTTTTTCTCGGTGTGAACAATGTTTTTTTTGTGTCAACGGTGTTTTTCATGATGTGAACAATATTTTTTTCGACATGAACAATATTTTTTCGGCATGAACAATATTTTCGGCGTGAACAGTGCATGCTCTCTGAAAAAAAAAGTAATCTGCCCAAAAAAAAACCTGCTATAGCAGGTAAAAGTCAAGGGTGTATCATACACTCAAACTTGATGTGGTGTATATTAGCAAGCCCCTCTTAAGACATATTGTGAGAAGTTTTTGGTGGAAAGAATGAACTGGGACAGAGCAATCGTGGACTATGTATTTGCAGACCAAACACAATGCTAAACAATTGCTAGATGCTGCCGTGGCCGTTATCATAGACAACACGAAGGAGTTGAAGTTGTTGCAATTTCATGAGGATTACGGGAAGCTTGTGGAGAGTAATAAACATCTTGCTCTCAAACTACATGAAGCTTGTGATGTCAAATTTTATGAAGTTTATCGTACAAGACAGATTAGAAGCAATAGAGACAAAAAGTAGAAAACAGAGTAATGTGGCAGCTTTTTGATATTCGGAGCAGTTATACTTCAATTTGGATTATATTATTTCTTGATCAGTGATAATTTGTGGTGGTATATTAGATTTAAATGTTTAACATACAATTGGATCCATACAATCTTTATGAATTGCACTATCTCGATTACCTTTTGTTCTTTTTTTCTCCTGAGGATTATTTGCATTTTTTTTGTGTGGAAAGGTATATTTTTTGTTGACTTTTTTTTCTTCTAGTATAATTATCATCAATTCGTCATTTTATTTAAGTTTTATGACAGATCAAATATGAGGTATTGTTAATTATTAATTTTGGTCAATGTAATGATTATCAAGCGATATCCATTGTTGGTTATTCATGAGCTAAATATTGGATATGATCAACAGGAGAATTGATGTTGCTATTGTAATGTGGAGGGATGGTAATGTGAGTTAGTTAATGCTTATCCTTTCCACTCCACTTCTTACGAATTAGTCTGTCCCTTCTAAAGCCCTTCAGAACCACTATGACATAGCCTAGTACTTGAGGTAGATGCCTGTCGTTGATACAAAAATATAGCATTACAACACTGGCATCCAACAATCCTAATCGCAATTGCAAGTATCTCATATCTCAAGTTATGTGGGATGTGAGAATCTAAAACTCTAAAGTAAAAGGTTTTGCCAATTGTTTTCTTTCTTTAATAACATTCAGATATTGAATCCCAGAAAACCATGCAGTAATATATTGCTATGTTATACCTACGAATCCAAAACATCTGAGACTGAAAGATACTGGTGTGCCAAAACACATGATATTGTGACACGTCCTGAAACAACAAAACCAACTTCCCATTCATTATTTGAAAGTATCTTCTTATGGTTTCGAACATTGAGCAATCTTGTCACAACAGCCAACATAACTAGTTTCAAAGCCCCAGTTGGGTGAGGGGACAGGTAATTAAACTTAGAACAGATCAAATTACAAGAGATCAAGCTTTCTTCTCACAATAGTAAACAAATTTCTAGCTTTCGGTCAGCTTTCACAATCGCTAACTTAAGCTTAGATCACAGAAACATCAAATAAACAAAATTATCATCTAAACATCTCTATTAATACTGCCGAGATTGATTATAGGGCAAAGAAAATTCAAAAACTTTTACAAGATAACCTGTTAGTATGAATTAAAATATAGAACTGACTTTTGAAAAAAAAAATGTAACTTTGGTTAGTTGTAGCCACAATTCTGGCACTAAATGAGATTTCAGGTAGACTACCACCTTCCGGTTGCATGAGCCAATAAACGGTTCTCTTAGTTACTGATACAACTGAGATTCAGAAGCGCTTTTCACACCTTAATATCTTCCAGCTTGCGTAGGGACCCTCGCCTACATCGTGCTGGGAATTCACCCATCCCATTGCAGTTGCAATTTCTTCAAGTTCACTAATAACATGCATGGAGTCACGTATATATACATGCCCACCTGGTCTTAGCATCCGATCCATCTCAAGCATGATGGTTGAGATATTACACCTTTGCCTGAGACAAATAAATAATTTGTCAAACACCTATAATGGCAGGTGCCTATAGAGAAACAAGTAAAGAATTATACCACACCTCTTTTTCTCAACAGAGAAGAGACCTGCTGCATGCAGCAGATCATATGTTCTTGGGTATGTATCAAATGGCTCGCACCTGTCAAGGTAAAAAAATTTCAAGCATCAGGATAAATTCCCTATTTCTAGTCATGAATTAAAAAAAAAAAAGAGAAACACAATATTTGGCATCAAGTTTCAGTTGGAGAAATAAATAAATTAATTAACTAGTGCGTAGATTGTTTAATCTCTTCTAGTTACAAATTCGTTTTGGCAATATGTGCTTATTATGCTCAAATGCCTCAAAGGTAGCAAGAAGGCAAGTGGTACTACGTGTTTATGTTATTAACTTTGAATTCTTACAGTGTGTTCTCAATCCACAGAGGTAAAATTAAAATGCATATTCCCATATCACCTTTAATTTTATAAACTTGATAAACTGAAAATCAATCATGAAGAAGCATATAGCATGTATGTTTGCAGAGAACAGTTATTAGATGGTATCAATCCCAGAACCTGTTCATTTTCATAATAACTTAAAAAAATATAATTAGGTCAAGACTGTTACAATCATTTTCCAAATGTTTTACTGAAATAATATTCCAGAACTCATTTTGTGGAACTTGATCATTGTTCTTTCACACCAGAAACCAATAAGGCCCTCTGAATTTCACATGCCAATATAGTTAGATTAGATAATTATGCTGTGACAATGACAACTTCTTCAATCACACCAAATCAGAATTTACAAAAAAAAAAAAAAACTATAAGCAAATTTCTCATACCAATCATGCATAACTCCTATTAGACCACGGTCATTTAGAACAGGCAAGGTGTTGAATCCACTAACAGGAACAACATTTATAACCCAACAGTCAATCTGGAGATCATGCAGTGCTGCAGCAAACCTGCCGTCATCAAAATAAAAGTCACCTCATAACACACACACAGATAACTGCAAGGTTAGACATTCATTCTACAGAAACCTAATAATGACAAATGGAATAAAAAACACAAAAACAAAAACAAGAAATAATATACTTCCCTACCCTCCAAATCCTGCCCTCATGTCCATTACATTTCTTAGGTTGTACTCCTTCCAACGGTAAGCCCGAACATAACTATCTATTATTTCATTCCAATATTTTGATTCAGCCTTAAAGAGTTCTGTTCTGGATATAATGGCATCCTGTTTGATGCTTTGAAGCCTGTCTGGTGGTTGATGAAGGCGTGCAGGCCACTTAGTAACATTTGCTCCATATCCACTACTAGGTAATTGAGTGATGCATGCCTTAAGACCAACATACCTACAAAATGATTCATGGTTATCACAAGTTCTGATTTTTTTTTTCACTAAATATAATTCTAAACAAAAAAAGGTTTGTCAAGTTTATTACTCAAGATGTTCCAAACCATCTAAAATTTTGTGCAGCATGTCTACAAGTTGGTTGTTGATTCTTCAAGAAGATTCTTGCTCTTACATTGTAGATTCATGATAGACCCCAGGTATACATGAGGAAGGGTAGAAAGGGAAGCAGTGGATCAGCCCACAGGTGCAGTAAGGGCAAGAAGGGAAATAATGAGAATCTTCATGTTAATGGGCTGCAGTGGCAGTTAGTGGAAGAGGAGAGGTCATGGGGTATTCAGTATGTTAATGGGCTGCAGCATTTATCTGGCAGTTAGTGAGAATGAAGAGAGGAAAGAGGAGGCAGCAAGGAGCATTTATAGTTAGTGGGAGTGGAGAAAATAAAGAAGGGTAGCAATTAGCATTTACCAAAAGGGGCTATGGCAAATGAATAGGCAATTAGTTGAGGCAATAAATAAGGAAAGGAATGAAGGGGGAAGGCAGCCAGTCTTTTGAGTAAAGAATATGGGTCTTTGGACAAGGAGGAAGCAGACCCTCGAAGTTTTGCAGTGTCTACCTTTTCTTTCATTTTCTATTGTCTTTTTCAGTTTGTCTTCGAGAGATTACAGAGGCTTACCTCTGCTGTAAGGAGTTAATCTCCATATTTTCTTAAAAGAAATTAAGGATCCTATCAATGGGTACTAGAGCTCTCGATTTAGGGAGCCCTGGATGATGCAACTGAGGATGGAGGGGAGAATGGATGCTCTAGAGTTATCATAGTTTGAAGACCTGAACAACCAAAGCAGGGAAATGTTGGTTCAGCAGCAGAGGTTTGAGGAAAGGTTGATGGTGCTCATGGAACAAATGGAGAAGAGGCAAATTGAGAATTGTCATCGTCATTGAAGGATTGGCAATGATGTAGGAGAAGTTGCAACCTGGGATGGTGCGGCCATGGTAGTTGTGGTCCACCATTTCAAACTCAAGGTGGCATTGGAGAAGTCACAAAAGCAACCTGAGATGGTCTCTGGACCTCCATTGCAGCGGCAAACAAAGCTTCTAGTGGGAGAGAAAGACGGCAGCAGAGACCCACTTGTATAAATTGCACCAAATTGACAGAGGGACCAGTGGCTGAGTCAGGAAGTACCTGAGTTGTCTGACTGTTGGAGTCACGAACATCACCACATCAGCGACTAGACGGTGGGTGGTGTTGAAAAGACAGGAGCTGAAACGGTGGCTTTGAATGGATGCACGCTAGAGCTAGTTTCTGTGTCGCATCATGGGAGAACATCTACGGTGATCTCTCATGAAGAGGTGAAGGAAGAGCCATTGCCACTATTAATTAACAGAGGTTTAATGAAAGTGCAGGACATTGGAGTAATCCATAACTTTTTCTTATTTGATCCGGGAGGGACTGATATGGTGTTGGGGGCTAGACTGGTTGACTGAGGCAGCATTTTGGCTCAATGTCAACTCTATTAATTTTACTAAACAATCCCCACTCAAGGAGTTGATATATGGGACCCATGTGGAAGTTCTTATGCTTCAAGTAAATTCTTCATTACGCTTAAAGCGATGGGACCCCGGTGGGAGTTTGCTTTCAGCTATTACAAGACCCTTACTAAACCATCACCTTGAGTATATGGTGAATCTTTTGGGGGGAAGTATTGATAGACCCCTGGTATACATGAGGAAGGGTAGAAAGGGAAGCAGTAGATCAGCCCACAGGTGCAGTAACGGCAGGATGGGAAAAATTGAGAATCTTCATGTTAATGGACTGCAACATTTATGTGGCAGTTAGTGGGAGTGGAGATAGTAAAGAGGGACAGCAAGGAGCGTTTACAACTAGTGGGAGTGGAGAGAATAAAGAAGAGCAGCAATTAGCATTTACCAAAGGGGTTATGGCAAATGAATAGGCAGTTAGTAGAGGGAATAAATAGGGAAGTGGAGGAGGGGAGAAGGCAGCCAGTCATTTGAGTAAAGAATTGGGGCCTATGGGCACAGAGGAAGCAGACCCTCTAAGTTTTGCAGTGTCTACCTTTTCTTTCTTTTTTCTATTGTCTTTTTAGTCTGTCTTTGAGAGATTACAGAGGCCTACCTCTAGTGTAAGGGGTTAATCTCCATATTTTCTTAAAGAAATCAAGGTTCCTATCAATTCATTCCAGCTAGAGCCATCTTTACATGGTTTTGTTAAATATTACGCTAACCAGGTTTTTTTTTTTAAATAGAAAGTTAATAATGAATAAGTTGAAAAGACAAATGTGGAAGGAAGAAAATAGCATGCATCGGTGTTGAAATGAAGGCATCCATCAAGCAACATATAAAATTCTAATGGACTAGCCAAATTATTATATAATGAATCCAGATATAAAGCCAAAATTACAAACATTTCTTCACTAAAACTTTAAGAAATTTTTCTTGGGAAGACAATCAATCTTTAACATCTTTGACTCTTATTAGCCATTGCATTCAAGTTCAAGCATCATGAAGATCACAAATGAAAGAAGTATCACTTAAGTGAATCAAACAATATGTAGGGAGATATACCAAACATCATCTGGATCATCATTGAAGTCACATAATGGAGGACGCACAGCAATGTCACGACTAAGGTAGCAGCTATTGTTAATAGGTTTCTGCCATATAGCAATATATCCCTCCTTCCTTACAAGTTCCCAACAAATGCGAGTAGTCAGGTCCACCATTTCTGTCAAGTAATAAGTTTAAAGATCGTGATGCATAGAGCTAAATATCTCAAGACATCAATATCTGGGTCATTTGATACTAAAGAATATGATGTTGGAGTCAAATCTAAGGAAAATATATATTTATCTATTACAAGTATTTTGGTTAACATAGAAATTATAAGCTACCTTTCCATTGTTCTTGAAGGCTGTCTTCATGTTTGTAAACAGGCTGTGCTGCCCAGACAAAGTAGCCACCTGCCCTCAGAAGCCTATTGGCCTCAAGAAGCAAAATTCCATCTCCATTAAAGCCAAAGGAAAACGGGATATCAGTGTTACAACTAAAGCCATTAAGCATACTTGTGATTGTACTTGTATCCAAACTTTTCTTAAATTCTTTGCGTCAAAATATGAAGAATTCTAGATAAAGTTTAAAACTTTAAGAAAAAAGTTGTCATCTCATATAGGAAAGCAACTCGTTGTGCAATTAACTATAGTTTCCTCTTAGATGCTTGAAGTAAGGGATAAAAGGTCAAAATAGAGAGAGGAAGTACCATCACGAGTCCAATTAACTCTACATCTTGAACAATGGATGAGGTCAAAAGCCTGGCTTGGAAACAACAATCGGTGTGTAGCAAATACTGCTACCAGGGCAGGCACACCACGCTCTAGAGCAAACTGAATCTGATTTTCATGAACATCTTTTGGTGCTATTGAAAGAGTGGTTACATTACGTTGCATCAAAAACGCACCAAAACTTGCCACTCCACATCCAATGTCTAAAGCAAGTCTGGTGTTGTAACCAAATGCAATATCAGGAACCATCTGCACATTCAATTTCAAAAGTGATCTCAGTGTCTTATCAACAAATATCAGACTGAAATTGAATAAGAGACTAACCGCTGAAATCTGATCCAGGTATTTATCAGCACCATGTATAAATTGTGTTCCGCCACCAGGAAAAACAAATTTTTCCTTCTTTATTGAAATCCAATTTTGGCCACCTTTATCTTCAACAAGACGTGTATGGGGCACATTACTGAACCAAACCTGTCATTGCATACAAGTTAACGAACCTTTCTTCCCAATCCAAACCAAATGAAAAGTGTCACATGATGCAATTAAAAAATCACGCATATGCTAATTTAAATTTTACAAGTTTTTAAAATTAAAATTTAGCAAGTTGACCACAAAATCAGATTTTGCACCGAGTGTCTAATTAAGATATGACTTGAAATGCATAACACACAAGATGAAGAAATTCTTCCCTAGATTATCTTAATGATGGTCCAAATAAAAAAATAAATTAAAAATTCCAGTAGTCTACATTAACCATTGTGTATATATCTAACTGTAAAATTTCTGTCACACGATAAAACTTACACAGTCCCAACCCGAAAAGTACCTCGTCTCTGCTCTTGGGCCAAGGGATGGGGCTCCGGTACCCCTTGGGCATAGGCACCAAGCAATTCAAACCCTTCCCTTCCTCGGGGCAATGCCGCTCGTACTTTTCCCCTCTCAAGCTCGAATTCAACCTCTCAATTGCTTCCGCATTATCCAAACAAGGTATATAATCCACCATTCTCCTATCACAAACCTTGTACCTCTCAACCTTCGCTCTCACACCACCACTCTCCCCTTCCTTCGCCCCTCGCGAATCACTCAAGTTACCCAAATCCTCGAGCAAACCGGAATCGAAGTCCCCGATTTTGAAATCGTTTGTCAAGACGCCGTTTTCGTCCAGGACGCCCATCCGCTCCACCGGCGGCAGAGGAGGCACACGGAAAATCTTGACTCGCTGCGGCGGAGGCGGCAGTGATGGAGGTTGGTACGGCGGTGGAGCGGCGGCGTTGTTGGAGAAGGCATCGGAAATGGAGAAGAAGGTGAGGGGGGAGTAGGTGGGGGAGTAACGGGTGAAGAGGAGGAGGAGGGTGAGGGAGAAGAGTGTGAGGGCGGTGATTTTAACGAAGGAAGAGGTTTTGAGAATGTCTACGGGCCATGATGTGGCCAGGAATTTCATCATGGCCAGTGAGTGTGTGCGCGGGGGGTGGTGATGAGAGAGAGCAAGTGATGATGTGAGAGAGAAAGAGCGAAAGGTGGGAGGCAAGAGTGAATCTTTTGAAGAGGGATGAGGATGGTTAATATTTAGATAAAGCGTCCAACGCAAGTGACAACGCTAACATCAGAAACAGACAAGATGATCCTATCAAAAAAATAATAAATAAAAAAACTAAAAAAACAAAAACAGAGATGATGATGATGATGACGACGACGACGTGAGATATGAGAATGAGGTGTGTGCGTTAAACAGTGACAACAAGACTGTGTCTGGCACATAGCCAATTGTCTGCAAACTTAAAGCCTGCTCTACTTAGCAAATATGGCATATTTAAAGTTTAGAAAGACTTTATTTATTTAACTATATAAGTTATGTTTTGAGCTTTTAAAAAAAAATATTTAACTTAGCAAATAAGTATCTTTATTTATTATTTATAGGGAAAAGAGCATCTAGAGAGAAAAGAATATGTAGTGTGTCTGAATTTTAATTTTTTATAAATTATTATTATGAATTTTAAAATATTATTAATTAATTTTTAAATTTTAATTAATATTTTAATAGATCTTTTGTTTAATTTAAATTTATTAATTTATTAATAATAAAATTGTATAATAACATTTTATTTATTTTGTAAGAAGAACTATTGAGATATTAATTAAAATTCAAGAATTAATTAGCAATGTTTTAAAGTTCGTGATAGTGATTTGTAAAAATGTCAAAGTTTAAAGAATTTTTATAATTTTTCTCTTATTTATATATAATTAAAATTTAAGATTTTTATATAAAACATAATAATTTTATTAAAATACATATTTGAAATTTAAAAGTTAATGTATTAAAAAATAAAATTTTTTAAGTCTTTTAGCATGTATAAAGATTTTAATGTAATGTAAATTTTTAAATAGACTTTTGAATATGTTTTACAAAACAAATCTTATCTTATTTAAACAAAGCCTAAGGTAGCCTATTTTCATCTAAGCTTGGTAATCACACCCGACCTATAGGTACCCATTAGGGGTGTTTGTGGTTTGATTTGGATCGATTTTACATAAAAAAAATATCAATTTATCCAAATAATATTATTTATATCAGTTTAAATTAGATTGAACTGTTATATTCTAAAAATTGATCCAATCTGGATCGATAATTAGTTTGAATTAGATCGGTTTGATTAGTTTTGACTTAAAGATTTTTTAAGCCTAAAATTTTTTGAATAAAAAACAAATTAGCCTATTAGAAAGAAAAAATAAAAGAAATAAAAGGTAACATAAAATTTAAAAAAAAAAAAAAGCTTATTTCACATGCCTAAAAATATTTGGTTACATAAAGTAAGAGAAATGTGTAAAAAATTAGAGTTACTATAAATAAAAATATAAATTCAATAACAAATAAATATATTATATAATATTAATTGATTTGAATTAGATTGAATTCAATTGTTTTGATTCCAATCCTATCATTTTTCCAAAAATCAAATAAAAAAGAATCAAAGTTATTTAGTTTTGATTGGATTTTTATTTTTTTGGTTCAATTTTTTATTTTGTTTAGGTTTGAACACCCTTGTACCCACCTCACCCCATTCCACATGGGATAGGTTTAACACATGTCATGCAGCGGGGCGAGACGAGTGTGGGTTTGGGGTTAATCTTCTTGCCTAGCTCTGCTCGACACCTCACATTTACATAAAAATTATGCTTAGCATTTTTGGGTTCATGAACATTATGCTTAGTTTAGTTATTGTTTTGGACTGGGTTCTAGGTTAGCTGTTCATGATCAACCCGACTCGTTAAAGTTAGATTTCATATATTTTTTATTGTTATTAGATAAGTAAATATACTTATTTATGATGAGTAAATCTTTCATGGAATTCCTCATAAATAGAGGAATCAATTATAAGAGATAATGATTTTATTATATTCTTATCCTAAATAACAACATTTAATATAGATTTAAACATAATTTTTATCTATTAAGACGCTCCTATAAATACCACATAAAGTAGCAAAGATAAGCATCTAACTCTAAACACTCTACTCACATTGTGCACAATTTAACTTGAGTGTCAGAGTGCCTTTTGCAGGTAATCACTCCTTGCACAACTGTCGATACCACCGTTCTACGGAGCAAACCACCTTCACCAACCTCGTTCAGGTATCTTCTAAAACCCATTAAGAACATTAGCATCATCTATGGGAATGATAAACTTCGATTTTCATTACCACCACCATGGTCACTACTAGGAAAAATCACGCTTCTACTGCTTAGAATTAGTTGTCCTTTAGCCGTTGTCTAGCCTCTGCTCTTACCCAAGATCCAGTTGCTACTCAACTGGAACCCAGACATGATGGGGAAGAGACTTCTCACACTAGCGAAAACTTCTCCCCTCAATCGCGACATGTTCTGGGGACATAACAACTAGGTCCGCGCGGAGCCCCCTTAGGTGAAGCTAGATCGCGAATATCTGCACTACAATGTTTAGGCGCAAGGGAGAACAATGATGGAGTTTAGTCCCAATAGGGTGAATCACGTCTCCCTGAACTATCACGAGAGAAAATAATCTCCTTGGTCAAACTCCAGAATGGATGTCATGACCTGGAAAGAGTTGCTAACCAAGAAAGAGAGGACGAAAATTGGGTTCCCTATAGGAATTGTGACAACAAAAGGGAACCAGCCCATGACAAGGGACGTGACCCAAAAAATTCCACGATAATAGAACCCGGACAAAGAGCTAATAACCTGATGTGACAAAATCGAGAACAGGAGCCTGGATGAGAAAAATCAGTTAAACAGAATCAATCTTTCTCTGATGAGTTGATGGCCTACGAGATCCTCAGGCACTTCAAATACCCAACTAATATTGAAACCTATGATAGGACCACAGACCCCCAAGGGCACATGGATACTTATGTTCAGGGATGCTTTGTTATTTACTAGAAGAGATAATTCACTTATGTGTCGTGTTTTTCCTCTCTCCTTGAAGAAAGTCACCTTGAGATGGTTCACCATTTTAGATTCGAAGTTTGTTTTCGATTGGGAAGACTTGTCCTTGAGATTTTTACTGCACTTTACTATTAGTAAGGTATAGCCGAAATCCATTTCATGTATTTCCCATATCAAGTAAGGAAAAGAGGAATTGCTCTGAGATTATATATCCCGGTTTAATAAAGAAGTAGTAAACATTCATGACTGAGACGAGAGAATCAGCCTATATTACATGAGGGAAGGCTTCTTTGTTGGAGCATTTTCCTTCTCACTTGTTAAAAAAGAGCCCAAGACGATGGATGAGTTCCAGGTTAGGGCTGATAAGTACATCAACGCGAAGGACGTTATCCGCATCAAGAAGCATCTAGAGAAGGGAGAATACATCAAACTGAAACCTGGTCAGGCTAACCCACAATCTTAAAATTCAAAGCCACCACTAAAAGGGAAGTACAAAAGATATACCCCCTCAATGTACCTCGAGCACAGATTTACTAAGAGGTGATGAACACGGAGTTGAGAAATGTGCAAAAACCTCTTATTTTGAGAAAATATGCACAAAAGGATAAGTCTAACCATTGTGTATTTCACGAAGGCTAATAACACTAAGGACTGCATCAACCTTCAAGATGTCATCGAGTCCCTAATCTAGGATGGCCGTTTAGGCCGATATGTTCACCAATCCAAAATGATAATTAGAGAAGAGGAAGGAATTACAAAAAGGGAAGGTATAGTCCTTGGAGAAGCCCATCTCCATATCAGAAAAGACATTCACCCCTAAGGAATGAAAATCTTAGAATGAGTTCGTCCCTGATTATGCCCAAAATTGAGAAAGGGCACAACCCTAAGATAATCCCATCTAGGATTATGAACGCCGCCACACAAAAGTAACCCAGACAATCAATACCATTTCGATGGGCTTTGAGGGTGGCAATGAGTCAGGAAACACAAGAAAAAAAGCTCTTAGAGCTGTGTTGAGTTTAGCCTCCCGTCCGGTATCAAAATCTGAAGACGGACCTAGGAAAACCTCACTATTCTCTTTTTCAGATAAAGATTATGTTAGCATTATCCCGGACCATGATGATCCCGTTGTGATCTCAAGAATAATAACCAACGTTGAAATCTGACATATATTTGTTGACCAAGGGAGCTCAACTGATATTATGTTCCTAGATCTCTTCAAGAAGTTAGGATTATCAAAGAAAGATTTGATCCCGTATACCGGCTAGTTGATTGCATTCAGAGGTGACAAGATCACCCTAGTAAGATACGTTGAGACCCAATTGACTTTGGGAAAAGACCCTTTATTTAAAACACTTAAAGTTAGATTTTTTACGGTGGATTGCCCTTCTACCTATAACGTCATCCTGGGTCGCCTTTCACTTAACGCTTTTGGGGCTGTGATATCCACACCCTATTTGGCTATGAAGTTCCTTGACCAACATGACAAGGTTGTCATGGTTAAAGGAGACTAGGAAACAACTCGAAAATGCTACAATAAGAACCTAAAAATTACCAAGAAACCATAGACCATGACTAGCACAACAATTCAATCTCAGTCACTATGGACCTCTTCAATGTCCTCTTGACTAAACTGGATATTCGTGAAGAGATTGGTGATACACGTCATTAACATAAAGGAGAACTTCAACTCCTTCAACTTGACACTAAGCATATTAAGTAACCAAGATTAAAGGGTAGTTAGATCAGGAAAAAAGATCCCACCTAATTGAATTTCTTGAGAAGAACAAAGATCTCTTCGCTTGGACGTCCACCGACATGCCAGTGCTAGACCTCGAGTTTATTTGCTATTGACTTTCTATCAAAAAGACATGAAGCCGATGACACCAAGAAAAAGGAATGTCGAACCAGAGATATAGGAGGTAATACAGAAATAGGCAAAAGAACTTTTGGACGCTTGGTTTATTAGTAAAGTTTCTTATACCACTTGATTGTCTAACGTGGTCTTAGTAAAGAAGGCTAATACGAAGTGACGTATATGTGTTGATTACACTGGCCTAAATAAGGCATACCTAAAGGACATTTACCTGCTCCCCAATATAGATAAACTTATGGACAACTCATCTGGATTCTGTCTTCCCTCATTTATGGACTTCTATCTAGTTACAACCAAATTCTAATGAACCCGGAGGATGAAGATAAGACTACATTTATAATCGAGATGGGAAGCTATTGCTACCCAGTTATTCTATTCGAGTTAAAAAACACAAGCACAACTTACTAGCGAATGATGAATAAAGTCTTCGAAGAACAAATTGACAAGATACTGAAAGTTTATATCGATGACATGATTGTCAAGACAATAGTCTAGTAATTATGTGGAAGACTTGGAAGAAGCGTTTTCCCATATACGAAAGCATAACATGAAATTAAACCCAGAGAAATGTGCTTTTGGGGTACAGGTTGGTAAGTTTTTGGGTTTTTATTGACGAACCGCGACATTGAAGCCAATTCGGAGAAACGTTAGGTCATTCTTGATATGCGTAGTCCACAGTCTATGAAGGAGGTGCAACAACTAATAGGACAAATGGCGGCTCTCACTCCTTTCTTAGCCAAGGTCACTCAAAAGTCACTTCCTTTTTTCAAAACTTTAAAAAAATGGGAAAAACTTTAAGTAGACCCCAGAATGTAAGACTACATTCTAAGAGTTGAAGAAAATGTTGGCATTACCCCCAATCTTGACGAAGTTGGATCTAAAAGAGACCTTATATGCCTATATCTCAGTTAATAACAAAGCGACCATCTCAGTTTTGATAAGAAAAACTAATGAAGGTTAGAAGCCAGTTTATTTTGTGAGTAAGATCCTACAAGGCCCTGAACTCTAGTATTAGAAGATTGAGAAATTGGCTCTAGTCCTGCTAACCACAACTAGGCGATTACGACAGAACTTCAATTGCCACCCTATGATTGTGAAGATGGATCAGTCAATCCGTCAAGTGCTGCTTAAGTCAAACCTTGCTGGAAGAATGATCACTTAGTCTGTGGAGCTGTCTGAATTAGGCATCACTTACGAGCCATGGCAAGCCATAAAGTTTCAAGTGTTATCTAACTTTTTGGTGGAGCTTACACCAGATTCCGAATATCCCAGAATGAATTCCTAGACCATTTATGTTGATGGTTCCTGGAATGCCAAAGGGAGTGGTGCTGGGGCTATACTAAAAAATGGATTTGGGCTTGCACTGGAATATTCATTAAGGTTTGAGTTCCCGACTTCAGATAACCAGGCAGAGTACGAAGTGTATATTGAAGGCATCAACATGGCAAAGGAAATAGGGATCACAGATATAGTCCTATGTAGTGATTCACAGCTAGCAACATCTTAGATCCAAGGTGATTACTAGATAAAGAA
Organism: Ormosia semicastrata; assembly: GCA_029884595.1. NCBI lineage: Eukaryota > Viridiplantae > Streptophyta > Magnoliopsida > Fabales > Fabaceae > Ormosia > Ormosia semicastrata. The sequence continues at coordinate 103,951,374 of JAQQTO010000063.1, forward strand.
CCATTATTGCAAAAATATCTAGCTAAAGTGAAAAGGCTAATGGAGAACTTTAATAGTGTTAAGGTGGAACACATCCCCAAGGAACATAACACAAGAGTCAATATCTTGTCATAACTTGCTAGCACCAAAAGCCCTAGTAATAGCAAGTCCGTGATCTAGGAGACAATACTTGCACCCAGTATTACGGATGTTGAGGTCCTCCTACTGGAAGATAATGAAACCTAGATAACACCTATAGTGGCCTACCTACGTGATGGTACTTTACCTGAAGACCAGAATGAGGCCCAGAAACTAATACGGATAACGACATGGTACACCATCCTAGATAATTAGTTATATCACCACAAATTTTTTTCTCCTCTCCTAAAGTGCCTCGACCCAAAAGAAGCAGAGTATGTCTTAGTCGAAATCCACGAAGGATGTTGTGGCCACCACCTTGGAGGAAAGTCATTAGCATGGAAAACGTTAAGGGTTGGGTACTATTGGCCTAGTATGGAAGTTAATAGTATAGAACATGTCTAGAAGTTTAACAAATGTCAAATATTCTCAGACATTTATTCAGCCTCGCTAGAAGAGATATTTATAATGTTCGTACCCTAACCTTTCTATCAGTGGGGATGGATATCCTAGGTTCTTTTCCTACAGGTCCCAAGACAAATTAAATACTTAGTAGTAGCTACATACTAGTTCACTAAGTGGATTGAGGCAGAGCTATTGTCCACCATTACCTCGGCTTAGATACAGAAGTTCACTTACAATAACATTATGAGTAGATTCGGTGTTTTAAAGTCCATTATTATGAATAACAGAACCCAATTTACTGATCAGAAGTTCAAAGATCTTCTCGTCAAACTCAAGATCAAGTAACATTTTACCTCGATATAACTGTAACATCCTTCCTAACCTAAAGATCCTAATCAGAGTTATAGTAGCTCTGTAATACTGGTAAGAGTTATCTGTTAACTTAGGTGATTTTTGAACTAGTTTGAGCGTAATTCTGTAACACTGAATACAATGAAATAACCAAAGTTTCTATGAAAATAACTAATATAATGGAAATAAATATGAAAAATTTATTTCCTATCTATAATCCATGGATAAAAGTTGTAGTAAATTTTTTAGAAGCATTTGAGTTAGTTTAGTATTTTTAAGGATACTGAAGAGAAATTAAGGGAACAATTATGGAACAGCTAAGTATCTCAGAAAAATATTAAATTATATGGAAATGACAAGTAGAATATGGAGAATAATTTGGTATAAAAATACCAACTAAAACAAGTACCAGTAAGCTTATTACTTAATTCCTTAGTTAAATCTATATAGGAACTGAGTAATGAAGCTTAACTGATAAAAAGCGGTATACAGAAAATTATAAAAAATGAATCCAAGAGCTAAGTTGAGTTCTAAAATTTTTCATAATACTTATGGTAACTTGAAAACTAAGTTTTGAAATATTAAAGAGTACTTAACAGATATAAAAGTTGCTGACTTAAATTTGGTCATCTTTTTTACCAAAACCCACCGCCCATTACTATCTAGAAATTGCTATCATTTTCTCATCTTTTCTACACTTTCTTACACGGCAAAAATAGAGAAAAGGAGCCCCAAATTCTGCTTCAAAACCATAAAGAAGAAAAAGCAAAAGAGAAGGGAAAAGGAAGGAAAAACTAGAGAAAAGAGAAGAAAACTCAAGAGTACAAGACTAGGAGTGAGGTAAGGGTGTTCTCCATTATTTTGCTCCTCTTCTATCTCTGTTTAGCATCATAAAACTGGTCATTTGAGTTTGTGAAGCTCACGGCCAAATCAGAGAAGACAACATGAGTTTTGAGTAATTTAGTGCTTCTATTGTACCTTGTCTTAGTTTTATTTCTTATGTGAGTTTTTGAGAAAAAGTTTGTGATTTTGTTTGATGTTTTGATGCTTATTGCTTCACGGTTTGGTTGGGTTTTTTTTAAGGTGATTATATTGTTTTAAAATTGTTCATCTTTTATCGATGTTTGTCTTGAATTGTGATATGGTATTGCTGAGAAAAATAGTTGGACATGAAGATTAAATGTCATGGCTATGGTTGCTGGTTTAATAGCAAAATTGTGATGCATTTATATCATAATATGGTGGCTTAAATTGTACTATAAAATTAAGGCATGGTGCTACCCCATTTGTGATTGCATTATAATGGTTTTTGTGTTTAAAATGGAGCTTGGTTGATGGTTTATTACAAGAGCAGAATGTTGCCCTATCTTTGACTTGTATATGGAAGATTTAAGTATGCTTTAATAAGGAGAATATATGTTGTGATTTATATGAGTAGCCTTTATATTTTACATGGCCAAGAAGTTGAACTAGGATCATTCTAGGTTAGAATGGAGTAGTTGAGGTTGAGGATGGACATTTCCTCCCTCTTTGCTCAAGCTCTTCCTAGTTGAAAGTAAATGAGGAAGGACATTACCTCTCTACTAGATGTGATCCTAGATTATTGATAGTGTGAGGATGGACATTCCCTCCCTATCTTAGTAGTTGACAATGGACAATTCCCTTTCTACTTACAACTTTATGTTGAGGAGGGACATTCCCTCACTAGAGGTGGCCAGGTTACTCATTTATCGGAATAGTTTTGTATGACTGGCGAATGGTCATAAATAGTTTGAAGTGTATCAACATAAAAGTAAACTACTGCCAAGTGTTTTAAATATGCAATATAAATGAAATTGAATTTATTTAATTAATTGTGATGTTTGATTAAAGGTGCGTTTCTGAGAATTATTTTTTGGATGCATATTGTTGTGTTTGATAATAAACATTTTCTGAAACTTAATAACTAAATTTCTATTTCGGGAAGAGGAATAACTTGATTTATTTTTTACCACCTTCCTACGTAATGAAATTGAGTTTAAAAGTGATTTTCCCCCGAAATAGCTGGAAGTATTATGATGTCACTGATTTTTAATAATGATACTGAAAATTCTATGATATTGAGAATTCTTTAAATTCTCACCCCTTTTTTTGTTATTGTTTCTGTAATATTTCCAGGGACGAGATCCTTAGTATGGAAACCAAAGCAGAAGACGTAGAATATTTTAGTTGTTATTTTATAGTTTGTATTATGTAATTATTATATTATAAAAGTTTATGTAAATTATTGTGCTGTAAAAGTGCATTGTACTCTTGTATATAGTTTTTATAATATATAAACGTTATGTTATTCTACGACAGGCTCATACTTTCGATATATTAACTAAATAAAATTTTAAATTTTAAATTGATGATTTTTACGTGATGTGCCTAATTTTATTTGCTAATACGTAAATCCCAATTACGCTATTAGTAAGGAGGTTAAGAGCGTTACAATAACACCTCGAGACTAATGGATAAACTGAAGCCACAAAACGAGTTATACTTCACGAGATCAAGAAAAGACTTGACGAAGCAAAAGGGGATTAGGTGGAATAGCTTGACCACACCCGATGGGCATACCAAACCATGCCCCACTCTTCAATAAGGAAAACTCCTTTTAAGCTAACCTATGATTGCAAGGCCATGATCTTAGTCTAGATAAGAGAACTGAGCTAGAGAAGGCAAATTTTCTTTGAAGAATTCAACCCAAACCTTATTTGCCACAACTTGGATTTGTTGAAGGAACATCGCTGCATTGCCCGCATTCGTGAAGTCGCTGTCAAATAGAGTATTGCAACCCGATATAATTCCAAAGTGATACCAAAGATGTTTGTACCCGCTGATCTTGTTTTGAGAACGGTAGATATCAGGGGCAAAAACGTGAAAGAAGGAAAGCTAGTTCCAAATTGGGATGGACTATACCAAATCACTTCCAAGACAAATATTGGAGCCTACACCTCGGAGACCCTCACTGGCAAAAGTTTCAAGAATTTCTAGAACGCTGATAAACTCAAAAAATATTATAGTTAATTATCTCTATTTTATGTTTTTTATCATGTAAGTGACGCATTCCGACATGAATAAATTGATGAATACATTTTTAGTACTTAGTTATTTTGCACGATTACAACTATTGCAACCCACAGACAAGGTCATCCCACCTTGGAGAGGTCCAAAAAATACAAGGTCCATATTAGATTAGATATTCTAATGCATAAATGAAGGTAAAAAAAAGTAACCCACTTGACCGTTCTCCACAGTCTAGAAGCGAGTTTAAGGGTTTTAACCTATACCCTAATAAGTCTGACCTTAACCCATAAACTTAAGGCAAGTTTAAAGTGGTTAAGAGTATCTAACTAAAGCCCAGGGTATGACAATAATATTAGCCAGTATCTGAAAAATGAATACCGCCCTAAGAGGCTTCCACGTCAAAATTATACTTAGAAATTTAGCTAAGTGTCATAAGACTTTAGTGAAGAATAAACACTGAAATTCATTATTGCATTTAGTTTAGCAAAGAATAAACACTGAAATTCGTTATCATAAGTCATCTAAATCCTATCACAAGGATCGAACCTAGAACAAGGATTACTACACCAACAAAATTAGACGAATATTTACTAAATGTCAGTTGAAAAACCACCGAGATAAGGCGCTAGACCCATCCCGGTTGGAAAAGCAAAAAAGGCAATATGAAGATACGCAAGTAAAAGCAGAAAAAAAAATTCTAAGTTATCAAATTGGAAGATATACCCGAAATCTAGGACTTGTCCATGTACATCTAAAATTAACCCCATGCAGGCAGTTGAACAGAAAAGAAAAAGAAACCAGGCATCCAAATTTGGCTCTTTGTGGTCGACTTCCTCCACCTCAGTTTCTTCCTCTTGGACACCCTTCTCACTCTTGTCTCCCTCCTCCTCACCATCATCCGTTACAGGGACCTGGTTCACAGGGATAGCTTCAGAGATGGCATCCACAAAGTAACTATCTCTGACCATCTTCCATAATCTGATCCCTTGGGTAATGACGCTCGGATTCAATAAGAGAAGTTGGGCAAGCGCGTTGGCAAAAGAATCGTCCACAGAAGCAGCCTAGTTATCTTCAAGATACAACACATCATTTTAGAGTTTTGCCTTGAACAGCCTAATGATTTCATTTTCAGTATAGAGTGAGGTCAGGCTAGACTCAGTTGAAGAGATTTGATCCTTTAAGGTCTTCTCCCAAGCTTTGCCTTCCTCAAACTTTTTTTGGAGCCCATTTATTTCGGCCTTCCACAGACTGAGCTCCTCAGTCACTTGGGCTAGTTGCCCATCTTTTTGAGCCACCTTCAGTTCTATCTTATTTTTCTCACCCTAGAGAGTATCTAGTTCTTTCTCCAATTCCCAAATCTGACGAACATACTCAAAGGCAAATTCCAAGAAGCAAAGCACGGAAGCGTTGCATAGAGCCTAGACTTGGGCATCCTAGATGATTTCAATTAATTTTTACTCAATCAGGATATCTTGATCAGCTTGGGTAAGGACGAAGCTATCAATGATCCAACCTGGATTAACCCCCTTTCCCAAATGGACTTGGCAGCAAACTAGAGAGGGGTGCCCTCCGGGATCTTTGTTTCACGACCAACAGTGAGGTTGATAGGAGTCGCCTCGGTCATCGACTATTTCCCTCTCTACTCCCTTTGGTCGTCTCCCTTCCTTTTACACAGCTGGAGTGGTTGGGTAGGAGACCCGGGATCTGCTTCTTATATTACAGCTTAAGGTTGAGATTGGGGAAGAGGGATTGCCACTACTGGATAGGATCCAGAGCCCGATGCCCCAACCTTTTGTTGCGCCAACCGTAGGGCAAGAGCTTAAATCCGTCGGGAGGCACCATAATTTCTATAAAATGGAAACAGACAATGTTATTACATTTAGAAGAAATCATACAAGACAAATATATCAATATACTCATAGCGGCATACCTAAAAATTCTCTTAAAGAATCAGAAGGGCTCATCTAAAATGTCTTTACAATAGATAACCCTACGCTTGTCGACCTACTCAACTAAAAAATTGAGGACGTTGGCCTCATCTTCAGTCAACATGGACAACAAAGTCTCTATTTCTTCCTTACTCTAATTCCACACTGCTTGTGTCCAATATAAATATATCCTTGGTACACCTTCTAGGTTAACATAAAAAGGCGTTATCCTTAGAGCTCCTTCTATTCGGAAGAAGCCTTTCTTAAAATGCTTGAAAGACTCTTGATATGATTTAATTAATTTGCGCCCTGCTTGAGCATGCAAAGTAACCCACCCTATCTAGAAGCTATTCTCAGAGGGTGAGAATCAGGTGAAGAGGAAGAAGAAGGACTTCACAGAGTATGGCTATCCGAAAATCTTACAAATATGCTCGTAAGTATGAATAAAGTCCTAGACATTTAGGTGAAGTTGCATTGGAGCCACCTGTAGATGGTTCAATACTCTAATTTGGAAGTCAAAGAATAGAAGGCAGACCCCGATGTGGGTGAAAAATGCTTTGTACATATAAATAAAGTGGTCGCTCTCCGTTCTAGTTGAATATACCCGTTCTCAATTCGGCAAAGCTTGGATCATGAATTCGTCATCCCGTAGTTGAACTTTTGTGAGATGAAGATACTTTGGTTTAGCCCTAACGTCTTCCAAGTTTTTGACACTTGATGGGGTCCCCAAAACTCTGCATTTAACCCATTGGTACAAGCCGACATTCCTTGGGAATATATATATTGGGAATTTTGATATAAAAAATGCAGCAAAAAAAAAAAAAGAATTCCTACCAAGGATCCATGCAAAAGGGCATGAAACGTGATTTTTGAGTTTACTTCTTAAAGCCAGAAGAAAGATGATCAACGCAAATCACTAACATCGTAATAACGATGATGTCTCTACGTAGTCCATACGAATAGACCCACGAACGTCCAACGCCCGCTAGGAGTCTCGCCTCCTTAACGCAGTGCTAGTTACGAAGAGAAAGAAATCTATCACCCTCTTTCACTATGTGTGTGTATCAAGAGTTAAAATCCATGCCCTTATGCCCTTTTTATAGAAGAAGCCTCTAATAGCTTCTTTAAGAAGCCTTCGATTTGCTTCTTCAAGAAGCCTTTCATTAGCTTCTCCAAGAAGTCTCTCATTAGCTTCCTCAAGAAGCCTATCATAAGCTTCTTCAAGAAGCCTTCCATTATCTTCTCCAAGAAGCCTTGCATTAACTTCTCCAAGAAGCCTTGAATTAGCTTCTCTAAGAAGCTTTGCATTAGCTTCTCTAAGAAGCCTTGCATTAGCTTCTCCAAGAAGTCTTGAATTAGTTTCTCTAAGAAGCCTTGAATTAGCTTCTCCAAGAAGCCTTGCATTAGCTTCTCCAAGAAGCCTTGAATTAGCTTCTCCAAGAAGCCTTCCATTAGCTTCTTCAAGAAGCCTCTCATTAGCTTCTTCAAGAAGCTTTCCATTAGCTTCTTCAAGAAGTCTTTTATTAGCTTCTTCAAGAAGTCTTCCATTAGCTTCTCTGAGAAGCCTCTAATAGCTTCTTTTAGAATCCTTGAGTGAAAGAGCAAAGTAGTAGGGTTAATGTGAAGCCTTGGGCTCATCTGTTATGAATTTTGGCCCACGATAGAATTCCCATTCAACTTGGATTCTATTTACTCCAATTTAGTTTATTCTAATTGTGTGACCCTACAGGTTCTCATAATGTTGGTAATAATATTAAAATCTTATTTTAATATTATAAGCAGTGAGTAGTATCTAGCAACACATCGTTGCTACCCAAGTAATGAGAATGTCAGTAATTTGACATAACATTTTCGTGATTAATGTTTCCATGTAGTCTAATCCTCTTGTCCAGATATCTAAATTGAACACAAGGCATGGAACGTGTCACCCTTGTATAGTTCAATCTTTTGTTTTTTGATACTTAAGTAGACGTAGTAAATGAGATCAATATCTCATATTGACTCATTTGAGTATGGCCATATATTTTGGTAGTCTCACTCAATCAAGGGGCCCGAAGATATCACTCCTGTTATGTAGGAGGGACAAATCCCATCTAGGTCACTCACATCCCTCCACATGATTCGCAGTATGTCCAATAACTAACTTTATAATCACCTTTGTTACAGATGACGTTTGATGGCATCAAAACATACAACTCTTCATGTAGGAATCATAGTGATTTCAGGTCAAAGGACCACATACACTATTATCACTATGAGAATCGCGTATGACACTCACGTAATGATCCATGTAGCGTTCTCATGGTGGGTCAATCCAGTACATCATTACTCTTAATATATATACACATGTGAAGACTTATCTCATATCCATGACCCATGAGATGTGGCCATCAGTCTATGCACATGCTAGTCTCGATGCATTATTATTTTCCTAATTAACAATAATACTTGACTAGGGACATTTAAGAATAGTGTTCTAATTTTATCCAATAGGATCTCACGATCAAGTCATTCATTTGATGTCCTATGGCATCAAACTTACTATTCTAAGGACTTTATTATGTTTATCACAAATAAACCAAATAAAATGTCTTATATAAAAAATAGCATAATACAATATATGTAATTATAGATGAAATATATCGGCCTCTAGGGCATACACCATCAATATACTCCTTTGGTTTTGATGTCGCTATTCTCAACTGTTCCATCTTCGAACTATTGGCGTTACCTACAGAAGCCATACTCATGTCAAAATAAGAAGATGTTTCATTTTAACTCTCTAACTCCCCAATGAGTACGGAGAGTGGACATAATGGCCTTTGCCTTGATAACTCCCTAGCTCTGTTTACCCATCGTATCATTTCCAAAATATTCACCTCGATAGCAGCCTCTATCTCTTATTAGTACCTCCATCGTGAAAAAACTGTCTCCATCACGCCTGAGGTGGCAGGGATGGTAGAGCACTCAAAAACTCTAAGGAACTACCCTCCCTGTCATTATTGTTTAGCGCTCTCACTCTTATCATGGCTTTCTGTAAAATAAAAAAGGAGGAGAAGTGAAAAATACTTGTGTTTTGAGGAGGCAAAATGGATGGGAAAGTGTTGAAAGCATAAGACCGCCGATAACCACCGTTGGAAGCTCGTCAGAAACTTCTTTGAGCTTTGGAAGCAAAGGGAGACAAAGGAGAAAATGTAAAGTGAGGGATGATAACCCCCCACTCCTATTTATAGGCATGGGTGTAACCCCTAACAACCACCACATGTAGGGATAAAAGTGTCCTTTCGTATTTAATTTGAAAACGATAGTCATGGCAGTATGAAGATCAAACAACGGCTTCCACTCATTTTTCACCACGTGAAGATACAAACCTGACACAATAGTTAAAAGGATAGTTGTCAAAATTGAAGGGACACATGCTAAAGAGGATGGTATTCATGTCGAACATCGAATCAACGCTATGTTGTTGCTACAGATTCATAATACGGATCACAAATTTTATTTCAAGGAGTTCACAATTAATAGGTGGATCCCACAACCAAAATTGACGTGGGGCAATCTAGTATGAATCTTGGATAATGGTGTGATGACTTTAAGGTAAAGTGATCTATATCGGATCTCAGTCTAATTTATCAATACTGGGGGCATCCTGGTTTTACTTTGTATCACGGACTTTGGCCCTTCGTTAGAGACATCACGAGATCTGGCCACTATGTCATGACTTGGGTCCCTTTGTCTCATGGGCACCATTTGTTTGAGATAATATTGGATATCTTGACATTCAGCTATCATATCTGAGTACCAAGCTAATGACAATTGTTCTAGACTAGGTTTAGGGTTAGCTGTTTAGAATCAACCCAGCCTACTAGAGTTGGATTCTAGATATTTATGCGCGCTATTAGATAAGTAAATATATCTATTTATGAGGGGTAAGTCTTTCATGGAATCTCTCATAAATAGAGGAATAAGTTATAAGAGATAATGATCTTATTAGATTCTTATCCTAATTAACAACATTTATTATAGATTTAAACATGATTTTTTTTCTACTAAGACGCTCCTATGAATACCACACAACGTAGAAAAGGTAGGCATCTAACTCTAAACACTCTACCTACCTTTTGCACAGTCTAACTTGAGCGTCAGAGTGTCTTTTGTAGGTACCCACCCCTCACACAACTGTCGTTGTCACCGTGCTACGGAGGAGACCACCTTCACCAACCTTATTTAGGCAATCTTCTGAGACTCGTTCAGAACAGTTACTAATAAAGTCAGCTATATTAGTTATTTTCACTATTTTAATGCTTATTATGAACATATTTTTTAGTTTATATAAAATGATGAATTAATTTTTAAATAGTAATTATTATTACATAAAATTTACTTAAAATATTCATATGTGTGGAGTGAGGTAGGATAGGTGAGGGTTTTGATATTTTTTATGCGGAGTGGGTGCAAATTCAAATCCCTAAGAATAAGAAAGCAAGATTGGATTGAGCAAAAATCAGCCTTACTCACCCCATGCCAAGCCTATTTTTGTAACATCCTCCCAAATATATTAGTCTTAGTTTATGATTATAGATGTATATTAATACTAGTATGAGTTAGTTAGGCATTTTAGAATAACGCAAAGGACTAAAATGTCTTTAAGAGTTATAAATTGCCTATAGTCAATTGATATTATGCCTTTTATTCTTCCTTCCACCATCTTTGACTTAGAGGCATGAATATCCCTTACTTTCTCTCATTTTATATGGCTCTAAGCAGCAAAAAAGAGAGAAAAAGATTTAGCAAAAAGAATTGAGAAACTAGAGAAGAAAGAAAGAAAAGAAAAGAGAGAAGCAGAAAATGTGAAATAGAGGAAGGAAGGAAGAAAAAGAAAGAAAGTGCAACAGGAAGAAGGAGAAAGCAGAACGTGAGAAAGAAAGAAGAGGAAGTAAGAACCAGAGGAAGAACCAGAGGAAGAACTAGAAAAGAGAATCGAACACCACCATAGGAAACTGAGGTAAGGGGTGATTGTGATGGTGTGCTATGTTATAACCTTTTCTACTGGTCGAAAACTAGCAAGGAATGAACAACATGGAGTTTTTATGATATTCGAAGAAAATCATGATTCAGTGTATTAAGATGTTTGTTTGATGAAATTTGAGCATATATGGGTATGGATATGCATATTTATGAGATTAACTTGGTGTTGGTAGTATAAAGCTTAATATAGAAATGAAATGAACAAGAAAGTTATTATTATGATGTTTCAGAATGTCTTTCTCTAGTGTTGTATTCAAATAGGCCGAGAGGCTATTCGAATAGAATGTCTTTCTGTAGTGTTCCTTTCGAGTAAGGCCAAAGGGGCAATTTGAGTATAATACTATAGATTGTTTTAGATTTTGATATGTCAGCTATTCGAATTTGTATGGTTTTCAGTGATAAACTGAGTAGATTAAGTAAGCACTTTGAATGGTATGACTTTAAGCCTAATTGAAATAAATTAGGAGAGCTATTCGATCGGCACAATTCAGAAAGACATACTGGTGCTAATCAGGTAGACTAAGTGTGCTATTTGATTCAATGTTATTTTGATGTTAATCAAAATATTATGTTAGTTATTTGAACAGCAGATCAGAATAACATACTTTCGATGTTGATCAAATAGACTAAGAGAGTTATTCGAATAGACCATTTCAGAATGGTAAATTTGAGGCTAAGCGAATAGACTAAGAGCTATTCGATTGGTAAGATTTTGAGGCTATTTGAATATAATAAGAGAGTTATTTGACTAGCATGTTTTCAATTATGTTCGAAAAAGGCATAGTGAATAGATAATTATTCTACTAGTGTAATTTCGAGAATAATTGAATAAACTTGAGAGTTATTCGACTAACATGTATTTGATTATGACCGAAAAGTTCATAGTAAGGCATGTATTCGATTATGATCGAAAAAGACAAGTGAGTTATTTTAAAAGTAAAACCTAAAGTGATGTTTTTAGTGCCATTAAAAAATACCAGAGATGTTACTCGAATATCTGAATTGAGAATGTTATTAGCATATCTTAACCATTATTGCATGGCTAAAGAGTGGTCAACACTCAGCCCAAGTCAAAGGAGCAAGAAAAGCCCATTGCAAGATCAGTAGAGGAGTGTCGCGACTGTGATCGTGGCGAAATAGAAACTTAGGATTTTAGAAAGAGAAAATGGAGTCGCCATCAATTTTATTTGAACTAAGAAAAATTGAAAAACCTTTATTAGAAAATAGTCTTTGAAATCAGATTGGATTCGGGAGTCGATTACGCATAGGGAAGAGTGAAAACTTAATCCCACAGCACCCTAACACACCCATATTGAGATGGTACCTTAAGTCAATTGTGCAAATTCTTGATAATCTCAAAATATATTTATTTTAATCACCTTAAAAACATTGTAACTATTTTTTAAAAGAAAGGAAAAAAAAGAACAACCAAATTGTGAAAATTTAATTTTTGACTTGACAGAATATAGATTCTACTCCTACGTATCCTCGGGTGCAATGAGAAACTCAAAGTCACGTAATTCTTTAGAAAATGAGTGTGGATTGGTTAATTTTAATTAAAAAAAGATTTTTCAAAAGGAATTTTGTTTGAAAACAAAACCATTCTTGCATAGGGTTTAAATTAACACTGGACTACTTAATAAACCCTTATGATCCAAACGACATTGAAGATAACATCTGTCATTCAATCATCATCATTGATTATTGCATTAATTAAAAAAATTTTTATCATTTTTTTAAAGAGGACCGCACAAAGACAAATAAGTAAACACAATTTTCCATGAGCTAGATAAATAAAACAAGATTAAATATAAACATCACAAACTAAACAATTTAAAACAAAATTTATTTTTAGCCTTTTTATTATTTTTATTTTTTATTATTATTTTTTTACTTCTTATTAAAACAACCACTGTGGCTAATTTTTATTTTTACTTTTTCTAATTTTTCTTATTTCTTCTTTTTTATCTTTTTTTTTGTATTTTCCTTGTTTTTTTATGCTTAACAAATTACTTGAAATTATCTAAACAAACACCACACTCAAAAACAGGTATAAACTAATGACTCAAGCCCAAACAACACATAAAAAACAAAGTTGACTCAAGATAAAAAAGAAACAACAACCCAATTTTATAAACTAAGAGCAGCAAGAGAAAACACAAAAAATAAAAATAAAAAAACAAAAGAAAGAAAATTAAGTAAAGAAAGAAACAAAAGGGGAACAAGGTCACGATGAAGGGAAACTAAGGCTGCGCACCTCATTGGCAGTGGCAAGGGGGCTCGACGGTGGCTGGTCGTAGAGCATCAGTGTTGGAGGATCAGTGCCGATGGAGCGGAGCGTGGCTAGGCTTTGAGAGGGTGGTGGTGCATGGTGCTGCATGGATGAGTCGGGTCCGGCTAAGGCTCACGCGACGGTGGGTGCGGTGCTGCCCGAACAGCGACAGCCGACTGGTACGGTGTTGCGCGAACGACTTCTGGTTGGAAGTTGAGGGGTGTTGCGATGTTAGGTTTGGATCTACGTTTTGTAGAGGTGGAGGCGCAACACGGAACAACAGGGGTTGCTGGGCGGAGGAGTGGTGGTGCGCGCAAGGTGGTCTGGCTCACGGATGTTGACGGTGGAAGACGATGGCACGGTGACAGGGGTCAAATCTAGCTGTCGCGGTGGTTGGGACATGGAGGTTTTGTGTGGGTGGTGTGCCTCATATCCGGTGAGCACGGAGCTACTATGGTGGAAGCTGGGTTGCAGGTTGTGGCTATGGGTTGATGATGGAGATGTGTTGGTAAAGTCTCGGTTTGGATGGGTTGGTGGTGTGATGGTGAGTTATGGTGAAGGATGATGAAGATGAAGGGTAGAGTATGGTGGTGGTCACTTGTTTGGAGGTTGTGGTGGATCGGTGGAGGTTTGGATGTGGTGATGGGGTGATTGTGAAGATGGTGAGGTAGTGGGTGAGATGGTTGGTGGATGAAAGTGAGTTTAAAGGTGGTTGGAGGTTTGGGTGTGTTGTGGTGTTTTGGTTGATGTTTTGAAGATAGTGGATGGTGAGTGGTTGGTTAAAGGTGGTGTGTTTGTTGATGGTGGTTATTGTGCTCTTGAGTGAAGATGGTGAAATGGTTCTTTGGGTGGTGAATTGGTGGTATGGATGAGGAGGAGGATATGGGGAAATAGTTTGTTTGGTGGTTGTTTTCTAGGTTTTATCTTAGTTTATGTAGGCTTGAAGCTATGTGGGTTCATGGTAGGGATGGTGAGGTTGTTGAGGTTGTTATAGAGATTGATGTGTGGTGAGGTGATGGTGAAGATGGTGAGATGGTTGGTGAAGATGAAGATGGCCAGTGAAGATGAAGGTCGAAATGGACGAGTATTGAAGGTGGTTATCCAAAAAATTAATGGGGGGGGGGTGAGAGGAATGAAAGAATACCTTGATGCTGTAGTTTGAGCTTCTGTACGTGGAAGATGAAAATATGAGTGTATGAGAGTGAAAATGTGAGCTACGTGAGTGGGTGAGTGTGTGCAGCAGTGCAGGTGGGAAAGTGGAGAAACTGAGTGGGGAGCATAGTAGCATTGTCCCCTGGTTTTCTGTGTGCTGCAGTGCATGACCAAAAACAAGAAGAAAAAACAAAGGCCAAAAGAAACAAACGCTGGTTGTTTTCACCCAAAAAGGAAAACAACCAAGCAACAAGTTTTTACCTTTTTTTTTAACTTTTTTCTCTTTTTCCTTTTATTTTTGGTTTCTTTTTTTAGGCTACGGTAGACTTATGTATTTGGGCTAAGAAGAAAGGTCAAGAATATGGACCTTTTATTAACCTGAATTTTTTTTTTTTTTTTTTTTTTTTTTTTTTTTTTTTTTTTTTTTTTTCATTTTTCATTTTTCATTTTTTTTCATTTTTTTTCATTTTTATTTTTTTTAACAAAAAGATTGTAATGCTCCGGATAAAATTGGGTGTTCACAAGGAGTAAGAAAAATACTCTATCCAATTAAAGGAACAAGAAAAGCTCTTTGCGAGATACATGACATTGCATAGGCCTCATCATAATACATTTCATCAACATTAATATTTATCATTTCGATGAGCATCCACACATAATTCTATTCGAAATGTTATCTTATGTATTTATTATGAAATTGTATTGCGATTATTGTTGTATATGTTATGCTATTGAGATTTTTTTATCTCACCTCTTTGCTTGTATGTTAAGTTACAGATCGAAATTGAAATCCATCCAAACAGAGAAAGTGAAGACAATAGCTTCAAGTCGGATACATATTTTCGATTTATGTACTTCTATATATATGCCATGAAGACTAGTTTGTTTCGATACAAATAATGTATTATGTATATTATATGTTTCTATAAAGAATCGCAATTATATACTGTATAGAATCGAAAGTTTCAATTATATAATTACTATTCAATTCAACCATTTTCTTTTCGAAATTCTATTTTTGACTTTATTCAAATGTATATTTTTTATATGTACAATTATTGTAAAGTTTCTATGATGTTTTAAAGTCAGTAGTAACATGCTTAATTTTGTTTACATATGTATATTTTGAATATACTTTTGTAAATCAAACTAGGATGTTACAATTTCCACCCTAAACAAGAGTGAGAAGGGAGAGCTAGCTTCCCCATCCTTCTTTTTATTTCTAAAATGGAAAAAAGCAGATTATTATTTATTACAACAATGCTGCTTATACGTACATATATTATCTTAAATTTGAATAATTTTAATCATTTAATTATAATTTGGTTTATCTGATTTTTTTACATATTTACATTCTAATTTTACTGTATAGACAAATGTGAAAATATAAGTGTGAAAATGATATGTTACTAACATTTTTTTATTTATTATTGTGATCCATTCCATTGTTTATAAGAAGATGGTATGCTAGCAGTGATGGAAACATGTCAGGTCAGACCAGACTTCACCACTAAACAGGTCAGACCTGTGTTACAAATATCTGACCTAAGCCTTGCTTGTTACTTGTCAAAGGCCTTTTTTTGGACCTAGCCTGACCTGTTTAAGAAGCCTGACCTGGCCTGAAGCCTGATTTATATTAAGGCCTCTAAATAGGCCAGCAGACCAAGACCTTCATATAAGTCTCAAATAGGCCTAAACCTTTAAACAGGCTTTGAAAGGCCATTAAAAAATAGAATATAATTTTATAAATAAATATAAATAGACCGGCCTAATAGGCCTAATAGACTTTACTGAGAGGTGAGACTTGACCTACTAAATGAAACAGTTTTTAAAAAGGCCGAACCTAACTCATTTTCTAAAAACAGTCGGTCGGTCTAAAACAAGTCGTGCCACATGGTCCCACGATAGGTCGACTGACCGATTTCCATTCCTATATGCTAGAGTTTGGTCAATCCCACACGCCAATTAGGCTTGTTAATAATATCAAGTTAGTATAGTTCTGGACATAAGACATGACTGGCTGGGTGAGGGGTCATGCTGATTGCGTGCATGTGGGACCAATTTTTAGTCATTTAAGTTAGTGTTGTCTTTGTTTAAAAAAACAAGTTTTGGTAACTAATGTTTTAGGGTATTTGTTAAGAATTTAAAATAGAATATTTTTATAAAATATTATTTTAGATTCATTAATAAATGTTTTTAATAAAATAAAAAATTATATATATTTTTAAAATATTTCTCTTAATATTTAATAAAAAAATATTAAATTAAAAATAAATATATTTAATTTTTTGACAATATAAAAAATATTTAACACTTTATTTATTTAATAATTAGAATAATTATTAAGAAGATTGAATAGAAATATTTAGAATTAATAAAAAAAGAAATCAGTGTTGTCTTGACTTGTCTCATGTCCCAAGTCCTAACATTGCACACTTGTTATACACTACGCTCATATTTGCGTGTATCCCGTTAATGTTAAAAGAAATAATTTTGGAATTTTAATTTATAAAATTATTTTTAAGCAATCAATGATTCATTAAAAATAATTAAATATAATATATTATATTAAGAAATAATTAATTATATTATTATGCATTAATTATTAATTTTATAAAAAATATTTTTTATACAAAATAAGAATTTATAATTTAAAAATAATAAAATAAAAAATATAATATGTAAAAAATTACTTAGCATGTTAAAATCAATTAAAATGATTTTTTAATTCAAATTTATTTATAAAATTAAATATTATTAAAAAAGTAAAATTGTTATGTAATTATTAAATTTTGAACATAAATCTCTCTCTTGTACATTATAAGATTATAAGTGATCTGTACCGAGATGAAATGTTGGTGGAATCCTCCTTGAACATATCTAAGCTCACTCTAACAACCTCTTGAATGTGTTGGATAGAGGGGTTAATTACTTGTAAGATATTTCAATGCTCAAGTAAGTAAACATGCGAAGAAGTAGAGAATGAGAAAGAAGATTCTTACCTTCCAAGCTACTGCAGCTATTTATAGAAGAGAGTATTTTGAGAACCAAGTAGAACTTAAGGACAAATTGGTCCTTTTAAGTGTCTTATAAATATCTTAGAGAAAACTTCTTAAGACTTTTATCATATGGTGTGGTGGTCAATAATTAACATTTGTGGAGGAATATTCACTTAATAGATAAGGATGAAATCATCTCCAAATGATTGGATGTCACATCTAAAAGACTGCTGGGCTTCGTCTTATTAGGCCCAAATCTCCAACTTGGACCGGTCCTTTGATAACTATCATAGTGCCTAGCTCTGACGTGGCAGGGGTTTGGGTCGACTTGACTAGCTTGGTTTTGCGCCAGTTTTGAGGGTCCTTGAGGTTGGGCTTATTTAGCTCTTGACTTCGCCTCTCGCAATCTATTGTCCTTGGTCATATAGGTTGCAAACCAAACCGCGTGTTGAGAGAGGGTTTTGTAGCATACAGATTGTTCATTGCTTGAGTGTAAGAGCTGCGGTGCCACTTTTGAGGACATCAAATAGCGTGGTTATAGTGGCTTGTGTTCACTCACTGTGATCCGTGCTAAAAAGTTCAGTGGTGTTCCATTGACGCGACTCTTTGCTTAACCCCAACGCTTCACCTGTTGTGGTGGTGTCCTTTCACATTTGCAATTACAATTTTTCTCCACGTGACTGGCAAGGGTGAGTTAGTGCGCAGTTAGTTGCTTGCTCATTCATTCTAAAATTGACTTACCATTTCTACTATTTCATTTGCTTAATTGATAGTTTTTTTTTTGATAATTTATTTCATAATTAATACTAGGTAAAATAAGTACTTTGATTCTTTATTTTTATTTTATTTTTCCATTTGCTCCTATTTTCCATTTTTTTAATTTAATCTTTTATCTTATAAATCGTCGTTCAATGTGACCATTCATTATAATTTCGTAATAAATCCTAATAGAAGTAATAATGTGTTACTAAAGTGATATAACTCTGTCGGTGATGACATGATTATCATTGATTAGTAACACATTATTACTTGTGTTGATGAGGTGATGAAATCATAGTTGAGTATTACATTAGATGATAATTTATAAGATAATGAACTAAATTAACAAAAATAAAATATAAAAGATTATATTAAAAAAAGAAATAAAAATAATAGAACAAGTACGGCTATTTTGCCTTAATACTATATATGGCTGTTACAGTTTGCTGGAATGATTTTAGACCATATTCATTTGTCTTGTGTATGTATTCCATTGTCTTTAAGTGTGTATATTGTAATTGATGTAACTAATCATTGATGTGCAATCTTTATATGAGAAAATTTTGTTCTAATTATTTTAAAATTTAGTTGAAGCTTTTTAGGTTTTTTTTTTTACATGTTATTTGAAGGTTTAATAAAGGGTGGCTCAATTATCTTAGAGACATAAAGCTAATGGCAAAATTGAGACCTTTTTATTGAAATTATTGAAAAAAAGATTGAAACATTGCTCTTTTAACCTTCCGAGATACAAAAATTTTAATTAAACATTTATAATCAAGCTTTTCTAATATTTCTTTTTCAATGTATTCTTTGGAACATATTAAAATTAAAAAAAAAGTTACTAAGTCTTTAGTTGATTGAAAATTTAAAAAATATATATATTGAGAATGAATAGCATTATAGGAATTGAAAAATGATAGAAATAGAAATATAGTATACACTTACTTAATTAGAGAAGTGAGAGAATAATGCCATTTTACTAATTATCTTGACATATGCATATTTTTAATGAGAAATGAGATAATTAGTTGAGAATTAATAGAGATGTGAAAAGTGTGAAAAATAAAATTTTATTAGGTAATTAATTTAATAAATGAGATAATATATAGATATCTTATTAATTATCTTAATTTTTTATTTTAAATATAATTAATTATATCATTACAAAATTATTGGATCTTAAAAATTGGGAGTCTAAAGCCCTTGCCTTGGTGTCTCTATGGTAAAAGCCAGCCGGCCATGGGTTTAACTTTGTGATGATATATGTGACAATAATAACAAAAGAATATATTAAGTATCTTCATTTATTTTTAATAAATTAAAAGTGTTATTTAAAAAGTTAAAAATTATAATAGTTATGAGCCTTTATGATTAGGCTCTCAAACAAGGATAATGGAGCCAAATAGTACTAATCTACGAATGAAAAACATATTGCTGAAAATACCATTGGAAGAACAACATAGTTACAAAACAACATTCGTCTTAAAACTTAGGTCACTAAAGCCACAATCTAAGTAACAACCAAGAAAGGCAGCTCACTACTTCTCAACACTGATACAGCACGAATTCAACAACCGAATTGCATGCAAATTTATTCTTCATTTTTCATATTAGATAGAAAACACTGTTCTCCTAGCAGAGAACATTATTGTTTTACTCTTCCATGCGGATGAGGCACCTTATGCCCTCCCCTTTCAGCATGTATTCAAATGCTTTATTAATCTCCGAGAATGGGACAGAGTGAGTGATAAATTTCTCCAGTTCCAGCTCCTGCATTATTAACGCAAAATGTCACCTGATGTACCAAAAATGAAGCAGAAGTGCACTCCACAATTAATATATATATATTTGGGTACATAATATTTATCCAGAAGATCTCTATGATCACCTTGTTCATGTACTTCTCCACAACAGAAGGAAGATCAGTGCGGGGTTTGTAGTTGCCATAGAAGGTACCCTTAAGAGTTCTCCCTTCCATGAAATTCATAGGATGAGTTCTGAATTCAGCATCCTTCTTTGGCACACCGACAAGAACAGCAACACCCCAACCCTGAGAAAAAGCATTTGAAGCGCAAATTTAATAACAAACAGCTTAAGATTGTACAGTGTTCTAGCAACAAGATGAGCAACTGTGGGGATTTGAGAAAATACATCATGAACACATTCAAATGCTGCGATGGAGGCTTGGATGTTTCCAGTACATTCAACAGCACGATCTACACCTCCATTAGTCATTTCAGCAATGACCTTTTCAACAATTAAATTTCAATTACCATAGCAATAAAGAGCATATTAGTTCCTGGCATTGAATTATAATGTATAAAAGAATATCGGAAAACAGAACAGAAATAGTGAACATAATGAAATTGGAAATATTTGTGGGCATATGGTAAATTAGACTTCACTAATTGTTTATGAAGTATGAACTAACCTGTTGTACAGGTTTGTTATCATCTTCCGGGTTCACAAAGTCAGTGATCCCAAACTTTTTGGCTGACCAAGAAGAAAATGGGGATTTTTATCATCAAGTAAATAGAAATATAATTAGCTGTTGAATAAAATCTTAATTAGAATGAAATCTACCTTCTTCAAATCGGTTGGAAATTATATCAATCCCGATGATTCTAGATGCACCAGAAAGCCTTGCCCCTTCAGCGGCCTAAAATGCAGATTACAAAGTAAAAGCTAGAACTATTATAGTCTTTTATTGCAGGAAAAAGAAGAAAGGGATAACATACAGCAAGACCAACAGCTCCCAGTCCAAAGATAGCAACAGAAGAATCAGGCTTCGGTTTTGCAACGTTTACAGTAGCGCCAAAACCTACATGCATGTGAACAAAATTGATTTATATGAAAAAAACAGGACAAAATTAATTTATATTTTAAAACAAATTTTGCAACTTTTTCCAAGCATTATATCTTTAAAGAGAGGAGGATCTTGAAAACCTGTGCAGAATCCGCAACTGAGAATACAAACTTTGTCAAGTGGGGCAGCAGGGTTGATCTTTGCAACACATCCAGCATGGATAACAGTGTATTCACTAAAAGTAGAGGTTCCCACGAAGTGGTATATGGGCTGTCCATTTTTGGAAAATCTTGTTTGGCCATCATTGAGCATAACACCCCTATCAGTGTTGATTCTGAGTATCTCACACAAGTTGCTCTCATTTGACTTACAATGTGCGCATTCGCCACACTCCCCAGTGAACAAAGGGAGGGCATGGTCTCCTGGCTTAAGATGAGTCACACCCTCGCCTATGCTCTCCACAATCCTAATACATTAACATCACCACAATTGAATGTATAAGAACTTGCTCAAGTAATTACAAGACAAAAAAAAAAGAGAGAAAAATTTATTCATGAACTATTCTTCTTTGGCTTCTTCCTTTTATTTCTTTTGTTTTCGATCTCACTCTAGCTTTTGGTCATTAGTAACTAAACAATCTAGATCCTAGAAGAATGAAATTTAACCGCAAAGCTATCCATGTCAAAAACAAATGGATATTAAAGAATGAAAATATTACACATTGAAATTTGAATGTATACTTAGCCAAAGAGGAAAAGAAACATAAGGCAAAGTCAAAGGGAACACAAGGAAAAGAAATTTATGATCAATCGGAGTTATATTCACGAAAGAAACGTACCCTGCAGCTTCATGACCTAATATGCGGGGAAATAGTGGATTCTGGCCCTGAAAAGGAAAAAGACAAAGCTTGTGAGGACTGAGGAGCATCAAAAGTCAATTCATATCTCGTAAGTGATTCAACGTTTGAAAGAATTAACCTTAATCACTAGATTCACTACAATCAAAAATCTTTTGGAAGACTCGTAGACTAAAAATTTACATTTTATACGTTTCATGTTCATAAATTCTTAAAATCAAATTATTTTGGAGAAGAGACTCCTGGGATAGTTCCATGAAGAGAAATGAATTTTGTATACTCTTTGATTATACCTTCTTTACTGTGATAAAACCAAAAGACAAAATGTATATTAAAAAATGTGTTTCTTTTGTTTTATTATCTAAAAAAGAAATAGTATAAGAATAGTCACTCCTTGACAAAAACGGAAATCCTGTTACCTTGGCATCCCACCAGTAAACATCAGTACGGCAAAGAGAGTTGTAGAGGATCTTCAAACGCACTTCACCACTTTGGGGTGGCGCTACCTCTACTTCTTCTATCACCAGTGGCTTCCCTGCCTCCCAAGCCACGGCAGCTGCATTTTACACGTAACAACTGAGGCAATTAATTTGTAACACATGGCCTAATGGATAGCACAAGAAAGAAAAAAAAAAGTCATGAAATTCAATAAACTTTGGTATACTATTGTTCAAGAAAAATGTCAATAAAAAATTTGGAAGGCAGCACATTTAAGAAAGCATTGATGGAGTAGAGAGTCATGCATGGCTCACCTCTGCACTTGATGACCTGACCAGCAGTGCTTGACATGGCTAAAAGAAGGCCGATGAATCAGGCGATGAGTGTGTTTTGGTTCTGCCTTTGGGGACGCTATTTATAGTGGGAAAGTTAGAATGCATGTACGAAAAACTTCTTAGGGAATACCTCATCTCCTTCTATACATGTTTGCATAAATATTAGTAATTAGAAAAAGTATCATAAACACATCACGCACAATTTAATGTGATTTGCTCTACCATATTACAATACAACTTTTGCATGAATAAAACTACAAACCCTCACACACTACAACTTTTTTATGGATGAAACTACAAATCCTTTCCTAGTTACTATAACTTCTATGGACAAAGTTGTAAATCCTTACCGACGACTTTTATAGACAAAATTACAAATCATCGTCGATGCAACTTTTGAGGCCAAAGGTGCAAACACTCTACGACAACATTACTCATCATTTCATCTTTCTAATTCTCATACCTCTACTAATTCCTCAATACAAGTATATATAACTCACATAAAAACTTGCTTGACAAGTAACCACCCTTTTCTACACTCTATGACTTTCCATGTTTCCAATTAAAAACAAATTTCTATCATATCTTGCATATTTCTCTCATATCTTTCATACTTAAGATATATATCTTGTACAAATTTTAATATTAATTATAAGATATGAATCAACCATAAAAACAAGAAACTATCAATTACTTATCAAATAAGGAAGGAATTAATATGCTAACAATCTCTACCTTTATCCAAATTTCAACATCAATGAACAATCTTCAAAGTCTTCAAATCTTCAAATCTTCTCCACCTTCATTGCAAATCTCATCAAATCGCAACAAACAAACTACATCTTTCAAATCTTCAAAACACAATGCAACTGCTAAGAAAATTTTCTAATCAACACATCATGCTTACACCTCCGTTATATAGAACATGTTGTTTGGTTTCTACGTCAAGAAGACTTTCGACTCACCTACTACCATATAACAAGACATGCTACCTAATCTTCATTAGGAAGACTTTCGACACAAGGGACTAAAGGGATACCGTATCATCGTGCAGCTCATTGAACTATCAGCTCTAATACCACTTGTTGGGGAATACCTCATCCTTTCAATATGTGTTTGTATAAATACCAGTAATTAGAGAAAGCATAAAAAACATATCATGCACAATTTAAAGTGGTTACTTAACTTACATTTACGGATGATAAGACATTAAACCCATTATGAACAATATTAAAATACAACTTTTGCATGAATAAAGTTATAAACCTTCAGATACTATAACTTTTACATAGATAAAGCTGTAAACCTTCTTCCAACTACTACATATTTTTTTTGACAAAGTTGCAAACCTTCACTGATGCAACTTTTATGGACAAAGTTGCAAACCGTCTGCCATAACATTATTTATAATTTCATTTTCCTCATTTTCATATCTCTACTAGTTTCCCAATACAACTATATAGAACTCACAAGAACTTATTTGACAACTAACTACTCTTTTCTACACTCTTTATAACTTTCTTAATTTTCTATTAAAAACAAATTTTTATCATATCTTACATATATCTCTCATATCTTTTATATTTATGATATATATCTTTTATAAAATTTAATATTAATTACAATATATGAATATAACAATAACATATGAAACTATCAATTACTTATGAAATAAGAAATTTGGGACCAGTATTGGTTTCCACAATTTTTACTACCTCGGGACCAAGGAAGCTGGGATAGCTTTTATTTGTCTAGTAATGACAATAATACAATATCAGTTACACTACACTACAATCTGCCTTAGGTTCACGACGTATCCTTGGATGGTTTCTAGGTGGCCTTCAAGTGGTTTCTTCAATTCTACTTGAGTGTCCATGGTTTATAGTTTTTCCTTGGACTCATTAGTCGCGAACTATCCTCGCATGGTTTCTAGGTGTTGCTTAACTGGTTTTAGCAAAGAGCATAGCCTTCAAGTGGTTTGTTCAATTCCATTTTCTAGTGTGCGTTTGGTAACTTGTAAGTTTTTTCCATCAGATCCTTGGGACTCATTAGGCATTGCGAGGTATTCTCGCATGGTTTTCTAAGTGTAGTTTAACTGGTTTTCGCAAATAAAGAGCATAGCCTTCAAGTGGTTTGTTCGATTGTACTTTCTAGTGTCCTTTCTAGTGTCCATACCTGCGTGGTGTATGGTTTTTCTAGCGGAGCCTTGGAGTCATTTGGGCGTCGTGATGTAACCTTGCATTGAATGGTTTCTTGGGGTTGCTTAACTGGTTTTAGCAAATGAAAGAGGAAAGCCTTCAAGTGGTTTGTTGTTTTTCTATTCTAGTCTCAAGTGTTCATGCATATTGTATGGTTTTTCCATTGGAGCCTTGGGAATCATTAGGCTTCGAAACGTATCTTTGTATTTCATGGTTGAATTTGTAGGTGGTGCTTAACTGGTTTTAGCAAAGAGTTTGCCCTTGAAGTGGTTTATTCGATTCTACTTTCTAGTGTGAAGTGTCCAAATGATGAAAACAATGGGCCACGAACAAAGACAAAGTCACAAAGGTGGCGCCTCTAAGTGACGCTTCGTTACGTCATTTTACCATTTTTAGTTAAGGGAATTGTTAGGCAAAGGAAGAGAGCTGTCAAATCGTCCCAACCCGACTTATATTTAGACGAGGCAGCTTTTGACCGAGTTAAATTGGGTTCACTATGTTTTAAGTCAGCATTTTTTTAATCTAGTGCAACCCTTTGCGAGCTTTGGGTTGGGTGAGGCAATCTACTAGCCAATCAATTTTTTTTTAAATGAAAGAAATTAAAGTTTTAAATAAATTGAATTAATGAAAATTAAGAAAATTAGGCAACTTAGTTTGATAAATAAATTAAGGAACTAGCTCAATGGTAATTGAGTTTCAATTTTTTAAACAAAAAATAATGTTATGCTTTTAGGTGATAATTTGTTGGATTAAAAAATAAATTAAATTTAACATGAACGGTTTGTGTTGACTTGGGCTGACTTGATTTCAAGTCAAGTTAAGCTAGATTAAAGAATAATTCTAAATTTTTTACATAATTTTTTTAATTATTAAATGAAAAGAATATTGACTATTTTTTATATTTTTAAGATATTAAATATATTTAATTTTTTATTAAATATTTTTTATTTAATATTAAAAGAATTATTAAGAAGAACTTTGAAAAACATATAACAAATCAAGTTATTCAAACTAGCCAATCAAGTTCGGTCCACATTTTGACAACGCTAGGCAACGGTTGAGGATCATCAATAACATTTATTGATTTCAAATCTATATAGATGTATGTATATTGATTACTTAAACAATTATTGATTATATTTATTAGATTTAAGTCGCATCTATCAAACTCAAGTTAGTTTTTATATATATATATATATATATATATATATATATATATATATATATATATATATATATGATAAGAGAAATATTTTATTATAAGAAGTGAAATGAGTAAATCTTAATCATTGGATCTTACAAAAATAGTCAATGTTAAAATATAAATAGATGTGATTTTTTAAGTGGTCACATAACCTTTAATCTTTAGTTAATTTTTAATATTGACCATTCATGTATGATTGTATGGTTAAGATTTATGAGTAATTCTTAGGTAGGCACGGTCTATCATAGACACTCAAATCATTATTTGACAAGTGTAATGTGATGGGGACTACCATAAAATTGCATCAATCTTTAATAATATTTTTACACATGTTAAATAATAATTTAAATGTCTAAGAAATGACGTGGTAGACTGTGCCTAACTAAGAATTTCTCTAAGATTTACTATTCTCACTCTATCACAATAAAAACTTCTTTCATTAGATATGTTTAATGTTAGGATCAATTGACATTAGTTTAAGAGTAAAATTCTCACACCCATATTTGATAATTAATTTTGTTTTAATCTAATAATTAAACATTAGCTCTTTAAATGAAGAAAGAAAATAGTGAAATCTCACAATTAATGATAAAAGAGAATTGTGAAGTCTAACAATTAATGAAGAAAGAAATAATGAAAAATAACTTTAATGAAGAAAGATATTTTAATTCTATGGATTATTATTTACAGTTTTAATTTTTTGCTTTTGAATTTAACAGTGTGTAATAATTATTTGATTATAAATTATTGTTTTTAACTAAATAAAAATAAAAATACTATATATTATTAAGGCTACACAAGTGTTCGGGTTGACCCGATGACCCGAACTGACCCGAACCAACCCAATATAAAATATCCAGGTCAGTTCAGGTCATCAGGTATGTTTGGGTAGAACCTAATAAACCTGTCCACTTATTGGTTTGGGTGACGGGTTCAGTAACCCGACCCAATGACCCGACTACCCGAATAAAATGACATCATTTTGTGTAAATATTACCTTCATTTTTGCTTTTCTTTCTTACCTGAAGCGTAGCTCACTCATTTTCTCAATTTCTCCTCAATTCCTTATTTATCTTCAATTCCTCATTTTTGCAACTCTGCCTTTGATGATACCAAATTGGGAACCCTTTTCCCTAAGTGCCCTGCTGCTACTATCACCTCTCATTCTCAATCATCTCTCACTAGTGATGAGTTCGTCACCAGTCTCCTCTCGTTTCGTCCCAGGCCCAGCCACCACCACTCTCCTCTAGTTTCGGCGAAGATGGGTTTCATAGAGCTCGTGACCACTAGTCTCCTCTCGTTTCGGCGAAAACGAGTTTCATAGGGTCGTGGATCGGGGTGGAGCACTATGATTGCGAGCTGCGAGAATGCCATGAGCAACAGCTCTGGTAGTGACTTGCGATTCAGGAGGCTTTGACAAAAAGGACAAGGTGGGTTTTGGTTTGGATTCAGGTGGTTCTGGGTCATGGGTTGTAGTGGACAGTGACAAGGGTTGGTGGCTGGTTCGCAGTGGCTAGATCTAGGTTTGAGGTGATTCGAGGAGGAGAAATAGGTGGTTCCGATGGTGGTGAGTTACGTGGTGGTCACAAATTTGGCGTGGTGGCCACAATGGTTGCAGTGGACAACGGTTTCAAAGTGGTTGGGTTTTGGCTTTATTGGTGATTCAAGGTGTTTTCTGGTAAGGTGGTCATGGTGGTTCTAGCTTGAGTTAGCAGATGTCAAGTTTGAGAATAGGTTGTGTTTTGGGTTCCGATTGGAGTGGCAGGTTTGAGGTGGATGGAGGCTAGACACTAAATTATCATTTTTCGAGTAGATGGAGGTGGTTGATGAGTTAAGGAGGAGTTTCTAATCCGACTACTCGACCTAAACCAACCCGTTTACATATCGGGTTGGTTCTATTCATATTACTTGAAATTTTTTTTTCAAAACCGACTCAACCCAACCTGACTCTAACTAATTAGTTTGGATTTTGATTTTCCCTAAACCCGACTCGTGTGTAGTCCTATATATTATTATGTTAAAAAAATTTATATTAGAAATATATTCTCTCATAACATTGTTTATGGATTTCTAAACTAAAACAAGTGTGGACTACACGATCTTATCATTTTTTAAGTGTTTAGATTTTTAAAATTAAAATATTTAAATAGAGATTTTTTCTGGTGAAGCATTTAAATAGAGATTTTATTTTATTTTTTGACATGAAAAATGCATTATAAATCTGAATATAATTTAATAATAACATAATTATCATCTAATCTAGAATTTCAGTTAGCCTTAGCCACAGAAGTATTTTGATAATTTTTTGACATGATAATTTTTGTTTATGGCTAATATTAAACGATAATTATGCATAAGAGTTTTCAAGTCACATGATAATTATGTCACAATTAATGATATTTTTATGAAGGAAGACATAATATTTAAGAAAATATTCTATATATTTCTTAAAAATACATAATTTTTGGATTTGTTAAAAAATTGTTATTTAGCTGTCTTTATATTTTTCTTTTGTAAATGGGTGAGAGTAAACTGAAAAAAATATCAACAGATGCACTAAGGTTGTTGAAGTTTTTTTGTTTTGTTAAAACATTTTCAGCATATCAAAATTCATCATGGAAGAATTAATTTAAAAGACTTGATAAAAAGAATCAACTATGCAAAGTTAGAATGTTAAAAAAATATAAAATGGCATTAACAATTTGAAAGAATCACGTATTTCATGTATCATGATCGTTGAAACTTAGTGCATGTTCGGTTTGAATTGGATTAGTTTTTTTTATTTTGAGAAAAAAGTTATTTGTATAATATTTAATCATGTTTGATAAAATCAGATTTAGTTTTTGCACGAAATTTAATATAAAATAAAAAAAATTTTAAAGTTAATTTTTATAATCCTGAAGGTTGAAACTTATAATTTTAGCATATAGATTATTTCTTACATTTTGATATGTAAATACTATTTTGTCCTCAACCAAATAATTTTTTTAATCATTCTATATTTATTTTAGTAATTTAATACATAAAAAAGATTCCTTTTTATATCTTCCAAACGAATCAGATTAGCTAAAAATCATTTTTCAACTAATGCATTCAAACATAAAAATGAATTGATTATAATCGATTATAATAAAAAAAATTTATACAATAATCGATTACTAAACATAATCAAATTTTCACAACTTTCTCAAACACACACTTAGAACTTTATTTTATAAATATAAATAAGAATATAACAGCAAACAGGTAGTGAAAGTGATATTTAAAATTTCTTTATCTAAAAACTAAACTATTGTATGTGACTTTTGGAAACTCAAAATTAATGATAATATGAAATAAATAAGAATATAATTTATCATAGCAAAATTGTTACAATTAAGATTAAAAAAAAACAATAGCATAATCTATGTACTAAAACAAAAATGTCCCACTTACGCATATATAAAAAAATTTCTTGGGATAATTTTTTTTCTATAAATTGTTAAACAATTATATATATATATATATATATATATATATATATATATATATATATATATATATATATAATTATAAGTATTATGATAAGACTACAGAATCATTAAGCAGTGCTTCAGGAAATAGGATGCAAATTAAATATAAATTAAATAATGCTAAAATATGTAAAAACAAAGTATGCTATAAAACTTCATTTTTATTGGTAAAGAATATATCAGAACAAATGATTTTAGGAACTCCTTTTCTTACTTTATTATACCCCTTTTCAGTTACAGAACAAGGACTAATCACTCATGCTTTAGAAAAAGAAATATGTTTTGAATTTACGAATGCTCCCAATATTAAAGAAATTAATGTAATAAAAGCATCTTTAATAGAGAATAAATTAAAACAGGTTAATATGTTAAGTAAGGAGATCCAATATAAAAGAATAGAAGAACAAATTCAGAATCCAAATATTCAAAAGAAAATTAAACTTGTCAAAGAAAGATTTGAAAAAGAAGTATGTAGTAACTTTCCCACTGACTTTAAAGATCGTAAAAAATATGTAATAACTTTACCCTATATTGAAGAATTTAAAGAAAAAGATATTCTCACTAAAGCAAGACCTATACAAATGAATCAACATTATATGGAATATTGTAAAAAAGAAATTCAAGAATATCTTGATAAGAAACTAATTAGACCAAGTAAATCTCCATGGAGTTGTGCAGGATTTTATGTTATGAATGCTTCTGAATTAGAAAGAGGAGCCCCCAGATTAGTAATTAATTACAAACCTTTGAATAAAGTTTTGAAATGGATAAGATATCCCATTCCTAACAAAAAGGATTTGGTAGACAGAGTTCATCAAGCTAAAATATTTTCCAAATTTGATATGAAATCAGGATATTATCAAATTGAGATAGCCGAACCAGATAGGTATAAAACTGCCTTTGTAGTACCTTTTGGTCATTACGAATGGAATGTATTACCACAGGGACTTAAGAATGCTCCATCAGAATTTCAGAATATTATGAATAATATTTTAAACCCTTACTCTAAATTCACTATAGTATATTTAGATGATGTACTAATATTTAGTAATAATATTGATCAACACTTTTCTCATTTAGAAATATTCTTTAATCTAATCAAAGAAAATGGTTTAGTAATATCTGAGAAAAAAATAAAATTATTTCAAACCAAAATAAGATTCTTAGGATTTGAAATTAATCAGGGAACAATAGTACCTATTGAAAGGTCCATAGAATTTGCTAATAAATTTCCAGATGAAATTAAAGATAAGAATACCTTGCAGAGATTTTTAGGATGTGTCAATTATATTGCCGACTTTATCCCTAATATAAGAATTATCTGTTCCCCCCTTTTTAAGAGATTAAGAAAAAACCCTCCGAGCTGGAATGAAGAAATGACCCAAACAGTTAAGAAAATTAAAAACTTAGCAAAATCTATTCCGTGTCTAGCACTTCCAGATCCACAGGCTTCTTTAATTGTAGAGACTGATGCTTCAGAATTAGGCTATGGAGGTATCCTTAAACAAGTATTACCCAATGCTTCTCAAGAACAGGTTGTACGGTATTATTCAGGATCTTGGCAATCGGCTCAGCAAAAGTATAGTACAGTTAAAAAAGAAATTTTATCTATTGTATTATGTATTATGAAATTTCAAAGTGATTTATTTAATAAATTTTTTTTATTAAAAACTGATTGCAAAGCAGCCCCTTCTATCATTCAAAAGGATGTTAAGAATTTAGTTTCAAAACAGATTTTTGCTCGATGGCAAGCCCTTTTATCTTGTTTTGATTTTGAGATCCAGCATATAAAAGGAAAGCATAATTACTTGCCAGATTTTCTAACTCGAGAGTTTTTGCAGAATTATGACCAGCAAATCGAAAGCTAAGAAAATCACTCTTGATAAGTATTTGGCGGAAGCCACCAAGCCTGAGATAAGTAATCAGTTAAGTATTAGGTCTTCGACCTTTCCTTCAGGGTCTTCTACCCTAACTCCCTCTCCTTCTCCCATTAGGTCTCTCCGACCTACTTCATCTTCTGTTAATAAATTTACCCCCTTATCTTACTCACAAATGGCCTCTCCTTCTAAGAATAAAAGCCCTATTTTTCCTGATAATAAGCCAACCACTGAAGATTGTAAGTATCATAAAAAGAAAATTTTTGAACCAATTATAACTGTTGAACTGGGGTTTTACTCTCCCAATTCCACCCCCCGAGAAATAATTCAAAGTATGCTCCCTCAAGATTTTCATTATGTTCCTTATGACAACCTTAAGAAAAGCTGACTGTTTTATGAATTGATTCTTATTGACACTCAATCCATCTCCCTTGATCATTACTATAGTGTGTCAAATCCCCAGTATATCGATTTTTCCAAAGCAAAAATTTTAAAGGTATTAAGTCCTAAGGATTGGCAACAAAATCTGCATACCCCAAAAGCATTTTCTATAAAATTTGATCCCCCTACTTATACGTATTGGGACTATCAGAATGCTTGGTACAAATTCCTCCTTCTCAGACCTTATAATCATTCATGGTTCTTTTGGTTCAACAAAGGAATTTCAGATATTCCCTCCTGGTTTGTAGATTGGGTCAGAATTACCGGACCTTGTCTTGAAATCCTTCCCCAAGAAGCTAAGAAAGCCTTTGACCTTTTTGTTAATCAAACTAATTTTCCCTCTGGAACTCGTTTACTACATTTTTATATTGCATTCGATATTGCTTGGATTAATGTTTGGGATTATGTTTCCCATTTTAAGGATCAAACCTCTCAACCTGAATGGATTGCTAGGGAATTTAGTGTAAAATGGTGGGCTCAATACAATTTAAATTTATTAAGCCCTACTGCTATTAAGAATTGGCTTCAAGCAAATCCTACCTTTGCTAAAGCTCAGCAAAAAAAGCCCTCTCAATTCGAAGAACTCAAAGCAAAGCTCCTAAATGAGCTAGCCTCCTCTTCATCAGAACAAGAATTATTAGAAAAGCTGAAGACAACTATGTCTACTTCAGGATCCTCTCCCCCATCGGAGAATCCACATGATAATGATGATCTTTTGGCAGATAATGAAGATGATTGCTACGGGTTAATAACCTCCCTGTAGCATTTGGGACCCTTGTCTCTTGATAGGAAAGAAAGCAGCTTTAATAATTTTGGCCGACACTTCACGACAAAGGTGGCTCACGAAAAGAAGACCCAAGATAATAATTGCGGACTTCAATTACTTGGAATCCGAAAAGATGATGGAGACTTCAGACTTCAATTACTTGGAATCCGAAACAGGAAAGAAGGATAAGAATTGCAGACTTATGACTCTTTGGAGTCCACCCTTGTAAGCTATATATAGAGATTTAAGTTTAGCTTAGGAGTGTGTGAAAAAAACTTTGTAATCTTTTTCATAAGCTTTCAGAAATCTCTTTGTTTCTATTTCTGCTCTGTATCCTCATCTCCTCTCTGTATCTTTCGTTCAAGACTTTTGTATAAAGAAGTATTGTGTATCGCTGTGTAAGTATTTTGTATTCGAATAAAATTTGTACTTCGTACATCTTGACTAATTTCGTATTTTATGTTTGATTATGCATGTTTATACTATTGATGAGCCGATGCCGAAACGATCCTGCCGCGAATGGTATCAGAGCCTCGGTAAGAGGTTCTGAATAGGTTTTAGCATAAGGAAGGAAGAAGGACTTAGCGTTGGTCAGCCCTGGTCGGTACGTTGGTCAGCCCAAGTGAGAGCCGAGGTAGGCTGTGTAGGGTGGTCCCGTGCATGCAGTGGTGGTCCCGGTAAGAGAATTCCTTCAGTATGTCTAGACTATTTAGAACTCTTAGCGGCCTCTCCCTCCGTAGTGGTAGGTCTAAGTCAAGCATAGGTTCTTCTAAGTATAATAGTGCCTCTTCAAATATAGATCAGGATTTAGTTCAAGATAAGGAATTACAAATTGCAAATATAGAAAACAATTTACAAAATTGGGCAATACCGTATGTACCCCCTAAGGAAATATATAAGACCAGTACATCTTTTTTTAAACCTAAGGATCAAATACATATGTATGAAGCTACTCATGTATTAGATAAAACTTGTGAATCAATAAGTCTATTAAGCACAGAAATAATTGATCAGCATCAAAAAGAAAATTATAAGTTTATACATATAGGATTGATTCAAGTTGCTGCTAAAGGACAACATCGATTAGGAATTGATAACCCTGTTCTAATCTTATTAAGAGATAAAAGACTTAAGAAATTACAAGATCAAATAACTGCTGTTTTAGAATCCAATCTACATGATGGACCAGTATTTTTTAATTGTTATCCTAATTATACTATGCCTATAGAAGACCATATGACTAAGCAAGCTTTAGAACTTAATGTTAAAATACTAGACGATGTATTTCAAGAAGATGCTAAGCATATGTCTGTATTATTTCGAATTCATTATAAAGTATCTTATGAAGATCAGAATTTTAAAGCATTAAATCTCTTACAATTATTACGAAGTGAGAGGACCAAAAAAAAGACGCTAATTGATTTGAAAATTTGATAGAATTTGTTTCAACAAACAAGTTCTTAAGTTTTATTTATTTATTTATTTTTAAATTTTTAATTTTGAACAAATCTACAATTAGTTGCATTTTAGAAATTTCAAACAGAGTTTGCTTTAGAATTTATAGTGCTTTGCTCATTGTTTCCCCTTTCTTATAGAACAAAATCTAGTATATACGTTCGTGTGATACACGGATTAATATAAAAATATGATATATAAAATCAATAAATAGTAAGCTCGCCATTGCTCACGACAGAACACGTTCAAAAGCACCACAACTTACATATACAATAACAATTAATGGAACAATACCTAGTTACCTGAAAAACCTGCAATAAAAGAAAAGAAAGAGGACAGAATTATTTGAATATGTTAGCGTATAAAACATGTAAAATGTGTTAACATGTGAATTATGTAGAATGTGAGTCATGTGTAAAATGTGTGTCATGTGTAAACTGTAAACCATGTTTATTGTAATTGTACAAGAAATATAGCCTTAAGCTTATAAATAGGTGTAAAGGTCTTTGCACTCATTACATTAAAAAATATAGAAATCCTTCTCTATGTCTCTCTAGTTTCTCTCATGGTATCCAAGCTTAGGTTCCTGATCCGTGTTTGAAATTATCTAGTTATCACCTTGTCATTGTCTACCGTTCCCTACCTTTAGAATCTCCCACCATTGGCCATTCCCGGCTCGTAGCCTTCCCGATGTAAACCATTGACATTGTCGACACCATTGTACTCTATTGTTGCTAATCTGTCCATCGATGAAATCTCGCATTTGACCTTTCCTAAGGTTTTCGGTGAGATATTTCCATTATTGAGGACCTTTTTCACCAATATAGCCCTAAAAGTCTAGATTTTTATACTTCCTTGTCATAATGGAGAAATCTGATGTTGCTTAGCCTATTCTAGTCATACTCAATGGTTTCAATTACCTTTACTGAGTTGAAGCTATGCAAGGGTTCCTAAAGCGATGCAAACCCTGGAGATATGTAACGAGTGATATCAAGTGCCCTTCAAAGGCTACCGATGACATCGATGATGCTACTGATACTGATGAAAAGCTTGCTAAAAAATTAGAAGATTAGGATAGTAAAAATAATCAGATCATCACTTAGTTTTGAAATACTTCTATTTCGAGTGTTCACCTATAATTTGGGCAATATAAAACTGCTAAAGAGGCATGAGATTATCTTAAGAATCATTACACCATTTCTAATCTATCTCATCAATATAAGGTATTAAATGAAATTTGCAGTTTGAAATAAGAGTTCGACTAAGCCATTTGCGACTTGTTAGCTCAGATGAAAGTTGTTTGGGATCAACTGACCCTATGTGAACTAATCTTGAAAGACAAAATAGATGTTAGAACATATGAAGATTATCATAACTGCACCATGCTTATCCAATTTCTTATGGCTCTTACTGATGATTATGAACCTGTTAGAGCATCTCTGATACATCAGAATCCATTGCCTACACTCGAGGATACCCAACCTCGTCTCAAGTTTGAAAAAAAAGAATGAGGCTAGTTTGCACGAAAATCAACGTGGCCTTTGCAGTTGCTAATAAAGAAGCAAAGTTTTGTTGTCACTGTCATTAGCTTGAGCATCCTCTTCCTATTTACCTAACTATAGAATGTCATAATTGTATAAGGAAGGGTCACATTGTTTCCAATTGTTGTCGATTCTGTAAGAAATTAGGATACTTGATTCAGAATTATCCCACACGTCCTCCGAGGTCCGATCAGAACAAGTCTTAACCTCATCCCAATTTCTCAAAGCCTATGTCTATTGCTACTACTACTGCCAATGAGTCCCCAACTCCTCCACCTACCCTTTAGATTGCCTTTTCTATCGGTGATCTTGAGTCCCTTCTTAAGCAATTACTTTATAATTCTAGTAATACTTTTGTTGCCTTATCCACCACACTAGGTAATACTAGATGGTATTTTGATTCTGCTTACTATAACCATATGACATCTACATCTAATTTTTTTTCTTATCCTTATCATTTAATGACATTGCACATTCCATATATACTGCTGATGGATCTCTTATGAACGTAAGTCATAAGGGTTCTATTTCTCTATCAAACCTTAATTTTTCAGATACTTATCTTATTCCCAAGTTAAACTCCAATCTCATCTCTGTTGTTCAATTGTGTGATCATGGCTATGAACTTACCTTTTCTTCCTCTACTTTTCGTGTGTAGGACCCATAGACAGGACAAACCATAGGGATTGGATGTAAGATCGAAAGGTTGTTCGAGCTCACTAAACTTTATGTTTCTCCAGTGTCAAATCACCGTGTTGTATCCACCACCTCTTCCATTTAGCTATGGCATCAACATCTTGCTTATACTTCAGTAGGAAAATTGTGTTCTCTCATATCAGAGACTCTAGGATTAGTTAATAACGAGTCTTTTCACTTTACTTCTTGCCAAACTACTAAACAACCAACATTGTCCTTCAATAAAAGTACTTATATTTCTGAATCTCCATTTAATTTTGTGCATTATGATGTTTAGGGGCTTGGTCCCATAACCACTGCAGGAGGCTATCAGTATTTTGTGATATTTATTTATGATTATTCTCATTTTACTTGGATTATCTGATGAAAAATCATCACAAGTTGCCCCAAATTTATATCAGCTATGCCACAATGATCAAAACACAATTCTTAAAAGTAATTAAAGTTTTTTGTCAGGATAATGTCATGGAGTATCGTGACTCAAAACTTTTGACCTTTCTTGATGAACATCACACTCTCTCTGAATTCTCATGTCCTAGCACTTCTAAATAGAATTGTAGTGCTGAAAGAAAGCATCGTCATATCCTTGACTTTATTCGAGCAATGCTTGTCACCTCCTTTTGTCCCAAGCGTGATTGGGATGAAGTTTCTCTCACTACTATCTATGTTATCAATCGTCTCCCTCCCTCTGTCACTAGTAATGTCTTTCCTTTTGAGCGTCTCTATAATACTCCTCCAAACTATAGTTCTCTCAAAGTCTTTAGTTGTGCTTGTCAAAGCCTTCTCTAATCACATGAATACACTAAACTCAAACCTTGTGCTTGCCTTTGTTACTTCCTTGGTTATGGGACATAACACAAGGGTTACCTTTGTTGGAATCCCATCTCTCAGTGTACTCGTATCCCTTGACATATCATCTTTTGGGAACATATAATGTTTTCTTCCTTATTTAAGTTTAAGCCTATCCTTTCCACTTCGACTCTTCTTTTCACTAACCTTTTTGTTGATCTTTTTCCTAGCGACTATGATACAAGTTCTTTTGGTGAGCCCCCCGATACTTCTGATGTTCCAACCACTCCTGACGAGGTAGTGTTGGACATTGATCGTGCACTTAAGACTGTTCTTTCTCCTACTCCTGAACATCCAACTCAAGTAAGAACAAAACTTACCTATTTTTGTGATTATTATTATTTTTCTACCATACTTCATCATTATGAACCTCAGTCATATCAAGATGTCTCCACTGATCCTCATTAGCAGCAAGCTACACAAGAAGAATTACAGGCTTTGGAGAATACTAATACTCAGGACCTTGTTGATCCTCCTTTTGACAAAACACTTGTAGGATGTAAATGGGCATGCAAGATCAAGGCTCATTTTGATGGTTCTATTGAGCGTTACAAAACTCGTTTGGTTTCAAAGGGAAATACTCAAGAGTATGACATTGATTACTGATGATCACATATTTGATACATTAATAAGCTTTCATTCTTAGTCATTTACACTCTTTATGTACTTAATTGATTGACTTTGATTATGTTTTGTAAGTTTAGACTCAAATTGGACTTAATTGAATTTTTTAGCATAATTTACGTCTTACGTTGCTTCTGTATTTGGACTATATCTTTGTAGGTGGTCAAATGAAGTGAATCTGATGGCATTTTAAAGATAAGAGAGAGATCTATAACTTTCATGAAGACTTGAAAGGCCCAATCACAAGAGTAGATAACTCAAATTGGGGTTAAAGCAAGAACTAGAGTGTTGTTCCTGACAGCTTGACCTATGTGTACTGTTCATGATATTTTTCGAGTTAGATGTTGTCAAATAGGCTGAAATTTGGATGATGAATAGTTAAGACCCATATCTACAACTTTCATGTTGAACACTTTTCTAGAATCGGACTCCTTGAAGGTGATATTGGGCTTGGAAGTCAGAACAGAGGAGCTGTGACTGGGCCTGGGCAGTATTCAATAATTTGAACGTATATGGAGTTATAGAAATGATATTGGACTCAAACTAAAACCATTTGAAAGCTAAGATCTAGGCCTACAACTTTCATGAAGACCACTTGGTTCAAAAATGACGAATGCAATGACTTTAGAGCTGTATGATTTCGGAGACAAGGAATCTCCATAATTTCCCACTCACCTAAAGTCATTTGGCATTTTTCACTCATTTTTCACTCATCCACCCACTAATGACTCAGCTCCCTTGTCATTTTGTATCTCTAATCCTCTATAAAAGGGGGCCTTGGCAGATCATTGAGGGTGTTAGGTGTTAGTTACCAAAATAATGTCATTTTGTTACTAAGTTTTCTTGTAGTAATTTTCCTTTGTTCTAAATTAAAGTCATGTTCTTCTTCTTCTTCTTCTTCTTCTCTCTTTCTTTCTTCTTATCTATGAGTAACTAAGTTTCATTTTACTTAGGTGAAGGGGTGAAGCTCTTAGTAATGAAATAAGGTTAGATTAATTTCTCTCTTGTGCTTAAATGATATATTTCAAGTGGTTATTATACGTATTGTATTTTATTTCCAATCAATTTAGAAACCCTCCTTGTAAAGTGAAGTTCTTGATTTGTTGTAGACAAGAGATTAACACAATGAATGCTTTAACCCATTTACAAGTGGTGGTGTTAGAAACTCTCCTTATAAAGTGGAGTTCTTGATTTGTTGTAGACAAAATATTGACACAATGAATGCTTTAACTCATTTATAAGTGGTGGTAATATTTTTCAGAAACATAATATAAATACGTATATTATTTTAAATAGACTTTTAATGTTGTATTTTCTGATTGGAACCTCCATGTTGTGAGGATTCTAATTGAGTTACAAAAGGAATTAATCTTACTTTTATTTTATTTACCAAGAGTGAATCTTTTTACCCAAGTAAATAATTTTAATCGTAGTAACAAAATATTCACTTCACCTTAATTAATCTTCAACAATTTCCTGTGGATCGACCTCGGACTCCCGAGAAATTTATTACTTGAGAAAACCTGCACTTGGGTTTGCAAATACGATAATTGAAAAGTGTGCATCAAGTTTTTTTATTCTTGTGGGACTTGATTTGAAGACTGAATTTCTGTTGTAAAAATTTTGTATATATACTAACATACTAACTAGTGGGGGAACCTCTCCCTTTTTAATTTCTGTGCATACTAACTTGTGGGGGAAACTCTCCCTAATTTCTCTATAATCTTTAATCATTAATGAAATAATCTTTCTTCTTCTCTCTCTCTCATTGAGCAAAAAATCGGCTTGCCGATTCTCCAGTTTTCATATTCTAAATTTACTTTCTGCACTTTATTTTCTGCATTTTAATTTCTATATAGTGGGGGTAATTCTCCATTTTATTTTCTTGTACATATTAACTTAGTGGGGTTAACTCTCCCTTTTATTATTTTTTGTACTTTATTTTCTCGTATTTATTTTTTGTCATTTTTTTGTTATTTATTTTATGTCATTTTTTTTACTAACTTACTAACTATCTAACTTTTTACTTTATCACTATCTAACTTTTTATTATTATTATTATTATTATTATTATTTTGCTTCTAACATTTTAATTTATCTGTATACTAACTTTTTAATTTTTATACTTTTTTAACTTATTTGGTGGTTGGTTTATACCACACCTTTGTTAATATTTAATAAACGATTTATACTGCTAGCTTGTATATTTTATTTTATATTGTAAGTTACTTGTGTATGCTTAATTGGTATTGTGATTTAAATTCTGGTCGTTTAGTTAAAGTTAATCCAGGTACTTTACATATTAATTTGTTTGAATCACAATCATACACATTAAGCACAATGGCTGAAAATGAAAGTGTGCATGATGAACATGAAAATCAACCGTTGCGAACCATGCGTGAGTATTTGCAACCATCTTGAAATTCTAGTCCATCATGTTTTATCTTTCCACTCAATGCCAACAATTTTAGATTCAAGCCAGGTATGATTTCTTTACTTCCTAATTTCCATGGTTTAGAATCTGAAAGCCCATATTTACATCTAAAAGAATTTGAGGAAGTATGTACGGCTTTTCATGATCAAACTTGCACTGAAGAGGTTGTTAAGCTTAAATTATTTCCTTTTTCTTTGAAAGATAAAGCAAAAACTTAGCTTAACACTTTGAAACCAAGATCAATTGGCACATGGCAAGAAATGCAATGTGAATTTTTGAAGAAATTTTTTCCAACATATAAAACCAATACTTTGAAAAGACAAATCCAAAATTTTTCCCAAAATTCAAATGAAACATATTTTCGAAGTTGGGAATGTTTTAAAGATTTGTTGAATTCTTGCCCACATCATGGTTTTGAAAAATGGCATACTATAAGATTCTTTTATGAAGGGTTAACACCCAAAACCAAACAATTTGTGGAAACAATGTGCAATGGTGAATTTCTTGATAAAAAACCTGAAGAAGCTTTAGACTATTTAGACCATTTGGCTGAAAATTCTCAATCTTGGCATGGTACTAATCCTTCTGAAAATTCAATTAGATCAAATCTTGCAAATGCTAGTAAAGGAAAATATCATCTTAGTCAAGAAGAAGATTTAAATGCTAGGTTTGCTAGTTTAACTAGAAAGGTTGAAGCCATGGAATCAGGGAAAGTAAAAGAGATCAAATCTGCGCAAAATGAAGAAATTTGTAGCATTTGTGATGAATTAGGACACTCAACAAATGAATGTCCAAAAATTCCTATTTTTAAAGAAGTTGTGCAAGAGCAAGTAAATGCAATGAATAATTTTAAAAAGCCATTCATTTCTTCTTTTTCAGATACATACAATCCGGGATGGAGAAATCACCCGAACTTCAGTTGGAGGAATAGCAACCAGCCACAATTCATGCAACCACCACCTCCTCAGGCACAAAAAGATTCTCAAAATCCTCAAGGATATGCACCCTATGTCCCACCTTATAGGAAAAACCTTGAAGGAACATTGCATGCATTCATGGAAAAACAAGAAGTCATAAATAACCACAACACTCAAGCCATGATTGGCATAAAAGATACTCTTGCTAAACTTTCTTCTGCACTTGCCATTCATGAGAAAGGAAAGTTTCCCTCTCAACCTCAACTAAATCCCAAGGGTCAGTTTAGCCTAAATGAGGGTAGTTCAGAAAGTCAAAAAATAGATCAAGTCAACTCAGTGATAACTCTTAGGAGTGGAAAAGTTATTGAAAAAAAATTCCTGAACTTTTTGAGAAAGATGATCAGTCAATTTCCAAAGATGAGGAAGGAGTTGATAAGCCACCTAGCCAAAAGGAGATCAAACCCTCGTCTTCACCCCCATTTCCTCAAGCATTAAACAATTCAAGTAAAGTGAATCATAACAGTGACATTTTTGAAATCTTTTAAACAAGTGAAGGTCAATATTTCTCTGTTAGATGCTATCAAGCAGATTCCTTGTTATGCCAAATTTTTGAAAGACTTGTGCACTGTTAAAAGGAAACATAATGTGAAAAAGAATGCATTTTTGACTGAACAGGTAAGCTCCATTATTCAAAATAATAATGAGTTGAAATATAAAGACCCTGATTGTCCTACAGTTTCATGCATTATTGGTGAACATAAAATTGAACGAGCTTTACTTGATCTTGGTGCTAGTGTTAATTTGCTTCCATATTCAGTTTTTATCAAGAACTCAACCTTGGTGAGTTAAAACCAACTTCTGTAACTCTTCTACTTGCTGATAGATCAATTAAAATCCCAAAAGGAATAGTGAAAGATGTGTTAGTACAAGTTGATAAATTCATATATCCTGTGAATTTTATTATCTTGGAAACTGAACCTATGGTTGATAGTTCTAAGTCAGTTCCTGTTATTCTTGTTTGCCCATTTTTAGCAACATCTAATGCTTTGATAAATTACAGAAATGGAGTGGTGAAGCTAACTTTTGGAAATATAACACTGGAGCTTAATGTTTTCAACATGTGCAAGCAACCACATGAAGTTTATGATGAAAAGGAAGAGATTGAAGGGATTGAGGCCATTATAGATGATCATCTTCAAATCAGGAGTTCTTCTGATCCATTAGAAATCTGTTTAATTAATTCATTTGATTCAGCTACACAATTAGATGATGATGTTTCTGAAATATGCTCTTTGCTTGACTGTACACAAGAAATGGAATACAAAAGAAGGAAATCAAGATTCGAAGAGCTAAAATCCATGAATGATGATGCCCATGAAGAAGTACCCACACTGGAACTGAAGCCATTACCTGGTGGGTTGAAGTACACATTTTTGGGAGAAGAACAAAGCTCTCCAGTGGTAATTTCCTCATCCCTGTCCAAAGAACAAGAAAATAAGTTGATAGAAGTACTTAAAAGGCATAAAAATGCAATTGGATAGACATTAAAGGATATAAAAGGCATTAATCCATTAATCTGTACACATAGAATATATTTAGAGGATAATGCTAAAACATCTCAACAACCTCAAAGAAGATTAAATCCACACATGAAAGAGGTAGTTAGAGCTGAAGTTCTTAAATTACTTGATGTTGGAATTATCTATCCTATCTCTGATAGCCAGTGGGTAAGCCCTACACAAGTTGTGCCTAAGAAATCAGGAATAACAGTAGTTGAAAATGAAAAAGGAGAATTAATACCTACCCGAGTCTCATCTAGTTGGCGTATGTGTATTGATTTCAGAAAATTGAATGCAGCCACTAGGAAATATCATTTCCCTTTGCCATTTCTTGA
Source organism: Ormosia semicastrata (assembly GCA_029884595.1). NCBI lineage: Eukaryota > Viridiplantae > Streptophyta > Magnoliopsida > Fabales > Fabaceae > Ormosia > Ormosia semicastrata. Next base: position 103,994,279 of record JAQQTO010000063.1, read on the forward strand.
TCAGATTCTAGAAAGAGTAGCAGGACATCCCTACTATTATTTTCTTGATGGTTATTCAGGGTATAATCAAATACCAATTGCATTAAAGGACCAAGAAAAGACCACTTTTACTTGTCCCTTTGGCACTTTTGCATATAGAAGAATGCCTTTTGGTCTTTGTAATGCTCCGGTAACTTTTCAAAGATACATGCTAAGTATTTTCAGTGACATGATTGAGCATTATTTAGAGGTTTTCATGGATGATTTGACAGTTTTTGGAAATTCTTTTGAAAATTGTCTTGATAATTTGGAAAAAGTTCTTAAAAGATGCGAAGAAAAAGGATTTGTGTTAAATTGAGAAAAATGTCATTATATGGTTACCACAGGAATAGTGTTAGGTCATGTGGTATCTTCTAAAGGAATTGAAGTTGATAAGGCCAAAGTTGAATTAATTACTCATTTGCCTTTCCCAAAAATAGTCAGAAAAGTTCGTTCTTTTTTAGGACATGCAAAATTTTACAGAAGATTTGTAAAGGACTTTAGTGCCATATCTAGACCTTTATGTAATCTTCTAACAAAAGATACACCATTTGATTGGACTCAAGATTGTCAGAAATCTTTTGAAAAATTAATCGGTCTTTTGACTTCTGCTCCTATCATGCAATCTCCTGACTGGTCTTTGCCTTTTGAGTTGATGTGTGATGCTAGTGATTTTGCTGTTGGCGCTGTTTTAGGCCAAAGAAAGGAAGGTAAGCCTCATGTAATTTATTACGCAAGTCAAACTTTGAATAGTGCACAAATAAATTACACCACTACTGAAAAAGAACTACTTGCTGTAATTTTTGCATTGGATAAATTTTGAGCTTATTTAATTAGTTCATCCACTGTTATTTTCATTGATCATGTTGCTGTTAGATATTTAATGTCTAAACAGGATGCCAAACCTAGGTTGATACGGTGGATCTTGTTGCTTCAAGAATTTAACATCACAATAAAAGACAAAAAAGGAGTCGAAAATGTTGTTGCAAATCATTTATCAAGGTGATGCATACTTTTCAATTGTCGTATTTGCAAACCCAAGTGCAGGTTGTCTCAAGTAATAAATTTCTCGGGAGTCCGAGGTCGATCCACAGGAAATTGTTGAAGATTAATTAAGGTGAAGTGAATATTTTGTTACTATGATTAAAATTATTTACTTGGGTAAAAAGATTCACTCTTGGTAAATAAAATAAAGGTAAGATTAATTCCTTTTATAACTCAATTAGAATCCTCATAACATGGAGGTTCCAATCAAAAAATACAACATTAAAAGTCTATTTAAAATAATATACGTAATTATATTATGTTTCCTAAAAATATTACCACCACTTATAAATGGGTTAAAGCATTCATTGTGCCAATATTTTGTCTACAACAAATCAAGAACTCCACTTTATAAGGAGAGTTTCTAACACCACCACTTGTAAATGGGTTAAAGCATTCATTGTGCTAATCTCTTGTCTACAACAAATCAAGAACTTCACTTTACAAGGAGGGTTTCTAAATTGATTGGAAACAAAATACAATACGTATAATAACCACTTGAAAATATATCATTTAAGCACAAGAGAGAAATTAATCTAACCTTATTTCATTACCAAGAGCTTCACCCCTTCACCCAAGTAAAATGAAACTTAGTTCCTCATAGATAAGAAGAAAGAAAGAGAGAAGAAGAAGAAGAAGAACATGACTTTAATTTAGAACAAAGGAAAATTACTACAAGAAAACTTAGTAACAAAATGACATCATTTTGGTAACTAACACCTAACACCCTCAATGATCTGCCAAGGCCTCCTTTTATAGAGGATTAGAGATACAAAATGACAAGGGGGCTGAGTCATTAGTGGTTGGATGAGTGGAAAATGAGTGGAAAATATCAAATGACTTTAGGTGAGTGGGAAATTATGGAGATTCCTTGTCTCCGAAATCATGTAACTCTGAAGTCATTGCATTCGTCATTTTTGAACCAAGTGGTCTTCATGAAAGTTGTAGTTCTGGATTTTAGCTTTTAAATGGCTTTAGTTTGAGTCCAATATCATTTCTATAACTCCAGATACGTTCAAATTACTGAACACTATCCAGGCCCAGTCACAGCTCCTCTGTTCTGACTTCCAAGCCCAATATCACCTTCAAGGAGTCCGATTCTGGAAAAGTGTTCAACATGAAAGTTGTAGATATGGGTCTTAACTATTTAGAATCCAAATTGCAGCCCATTTGACAACTTCTAGCTCGCAAAATGTCATGAACAGTACACATAGGTTAAGCTGTCAAGAACAACACTCTAGTTCTTAATTTAACTCCAATTTGAGTTATCTACTCGTGTGATTGGGCTTTTCAAGTCTTCATGAAAGTTATAGAGCTCTCTCTTATCTTTAAAACACCATCAGATTTACTTCATTTGACCACCTACATCCCAAGATATAGCCCAAATACAGAAGTAACGTAAGATGTAAATTATGCTGAAAAATTCAATTAAGTCCAATTTGAGTCCAAACTTACAAAACATAATCAAAATCAATCAATTAAGTACATAAAGAGTGTAAATGACTAAGAATGAAAGCTTATTAATGTATCAAATATGTGATCATCAAATTCCCCCATACTTAGCTTTTTGCACTCTTGAGCAAAACACATAAGACTACTTACAAAAAAAAAAAAAAAAAAAATGAAACTGACTCAAAAACTAAACACTCTAAAAGACTCAATTTCTAATAATATTTAAAAAATGAAGAGCAATTAATCATTCAAGTAATCAAAACATTCATGAGGTAACATATCTTCACTTCTCAAATAAACAAGCAAGGATATTTCAATTGAAAAGCATGAGTCAAGAATGATAGATTTTCACAAGATTCACTCTCAATCCCTCAAGTGTTTAAAAGGTAGGTATTTCACTCAATTCAACCCATGAAAATTGCACTACCATAAGCTTGCTTATCTTCTACTTCTCCACTACTCAAAACACATGCACACACAAATCATGAGGACTTTATTTAAGGTTGTAATGAGGTCAAGGTAAAGGAGGAGGTAATATGGATATGACAAGTTAAATACCAGAGAATAAAAGAACATGAGAGCTGAGTTCAATTAACAAGCATGAAAGTTCATCCCAACTCCACCTAATATAAATTTCCTTTATATATTCTTTTCTTTTCTTTTATTACCTTGTTGACCCTCTTCTCTTTTTTTTTTCATTTTTTTGATTGATTTTTTTATTTTTTTTATTTTTTTTATTTACAAAAAGAACATCATATCTACATTTTTTAACCATTCTGCACACACACCCCCACACTTGTTCAAGAACTCATCGAATGACAAAACTAATGTTCTCTTATTCCCTAAGGTCAAGTAAGAACATGGTTTTTCATTTAAGGCACATAATGAGTTCGAAACAATGAATAGTCAAATATGCTCAAAGGGGTTAAGCAAGAGGAAATAGGTCATTTCTAATGCTTTATGTTGGCAGGAATCAGAGAATTTTCAAGAAGTCATAAGAGTGTTTGATATCATATTGAGACAACATACTGCTAAATAAGGCTGGCTATTTGATTAAAGTAGCTATTTCAAGAAAAATGTCTCAATCATATTTATGTATGCATATGAAAATGTAGTTTCAAAAAGAATCAAAGCAAGTTCTAGAGTAACAATTCCATGAGTGAAATTCACACAAGAAAGAAGAAAATGGTACAAATGTTCAATCCATTCATCAATAGGCTCAAAATCTCACAAGGCATAATTCTATCATTCTCAGTCCACCAATTCAATATCCATAACCAAGCATGTGATTTTTAAGAAAGAAGACAATTAACTTAATCATGCAAATTTCCCTGAATTTGAATTGCTACTTCCACACAAACTAGTTACTAACCCCAACTAAGATGCGTCTCAAGAGTAAAATTTACTCCTTACTCTGCCATCTTTAACTGGTTTAGTAAGTTACTGACAAATATATAAACACAACAAACATATTAATACACACACTTCCTAATTTTTTTTTTACACACAACTATCCTTCCCCCCAACCAGATCATAACATTATCCTCAATGTCAAAACATAGATAGGTAAAGGATAGAAGATAGTACCTGTTATTGCAATTAATGAAAAGAGAAACTGTATACAAATCAAAACAGAAACAAAGTACGATAAAGAAAACTAAAGATAAAGGAAAGTTATAGATGAAATGTCAAATCACACTCTTGTTCCTTGCTGCCTCCCTTGTTGTTACCTCTCTTGCTGCTGCCTCCCTTGCTACTGCCTTCTGACCAATCTATCTGAACTGTTACTAGATCAGGTTCATAAACAAAAGCTTCCAATTTATCAATCAACTCATCAACAGTGGAAGTAGAGATAAGGAGTCGTCTTGCAGAAGATGTGACAAATTTCTGTTCCACAGCATGGTCAACAAAAGATAACAAATTATCAAAGAAATTATTAACATTCAACAAACCTATGGGTTTATGGTGGATGTTCAGTTGGGCCCAAGAGACAATTTGGAAGACTTCTTCCAAAGTACCAAAACCACCTGGTAAGGCTATGAATGTATCAGAATTTGCAAGCATTGTCCTCATTCGTTCATCCATAGATGATACACGAAGCTCCTCCCCAATTGTTTTTCCAACAATATTCTGTTGAGCTAAAGGTCTAGGAATGATACCTAAAACCTGACTGCCTTTTGAATATGCAGCAAGTGATACAACCTTCATTAACCCAATGCTACCTCCCCCATATACTAAATGAATTTTTCTCGCTGCAAGTGTTTGACCAAGAGTAATTGCTGCATCTGCATACTCTAAACCCTTCCCATATGTTGACCCACAAAATACACAGATATTGTTAAGTCTACGAACAGAAGAAGAAGGAGCTCCCTCCATTTTATACTCACACTCCCTTTGAATGATTTTAAGTTGAAGGAAAGTGAAGGAAATGTAGTGTTTAAATAGGGAAGAGAATAGAAAAAGTAATGATAGCACCTATATGGGTAGGTTGACTGTTGTCAGAAAAGTTTGAAATTTAAAAATAATAATATAATTTTTTTTTGTTTTGTTTTATTTTTATTATTATTATTTTTTTGACTTCAAGAAAACCATCAGGGTAAAGAAGTCTAGAAACCCCCGAAGGATCCCATCCAAAGGATCGTCTGTCCAAAACCAAAATTCAACAAAATCATACAAAGATAAAATAATAATAACAAATGATGACATACCTTTATGTACAGGATTCATGACGGATCTTTATACTGCGCGTCATGAGTGCAGTAATACCAAGACGGCTCAGCCAATCTGGACATTCTTCTCCCTCCCGCTTGTGGGCTATTTTGGATTGAGCTACGATGCCACTAATTAAAGTGCGTAAATCTGACAGCTACCACCAACGACCACAGCCAGTGAGAGGTCGCTGAAAATCCCATGGCATTAAATCATAGGATCCAGCTCAGAGGCATTGTCACGCGAGAATACAAACACGGGACGCTTCTTTCTGTCCATCAACAAGCAGAGCCTTTGGTTAAAACCTGGGAATGCTTGCGCGGCTCTCTACAGAGCATGGCACACGAACCTTATTTACCGACCGGCGTGCGAAGGTCCACCCGAGTCAATGACGGGTCTGCCACTCCACTGGCAGGGGTTCCTAATCTAATTAAAGACCAAGTACAACCGAAGTTTCGCTTTTTTTTTTATTTTATTTAATTTATTTTATTTAATTTTTTTTTTTTTTTTTTTTTTTTCTTTTTTTTTTTTTGAAAATGTACAAGATAATATATACATATTGTTGTGATTGTGGCTCACATCTTCCTCTGGTTTCACGTCCAGAAACGGCTTAAACGCCTTCTATGAGTCGAGGATAAGCTTCCCATCCAATTTTCTTTTAAATTGGCAAATAGGGTCTTTTTGAGTCAGATTCCCAAGACTGTAACACTCTTGCTCGTCCTTGAAGAGATTCCACAAACTAAGAAGTTCACGCTGCACAATTCCACAAGAATGCGTCTCAAGAGTCAATAAGATATTATCTAATGACTCCTTGCTCAGTCCATTCTTAATGAAGAATATTTTATCTTCTCTATTTACAGAAACCATCCCCAAAGAGCGACATCGCGTGTTGCAATTCCATCGTGCACACTTGTAGCAAACTTTCATTCTTTTTGCTCTTCTCCTTTTTGAAAATGAACTTTTACTAAGACCAGGCATGTATGGGACAAAGGAATCTGAAGATTCACCAGCTAAACGAACCTTTGCTTCGATTATCCAGCGTATATCTTCTGGGATGCCCTTATACATTAACAATCTCAGTCTTTCACACCTAGCTTCATAGACTTTTGTTAGAGCATTTAGAGGGAGAGAAGGAAAATGTTTTCTTAGATTTGAGAGAATGACATCCATTTTGAAAGGAGAAGAAATCAGTTATTATGGGAAACTGAAAAACAAATCGACTTGAGAGTCACGGAGTACTGTTATCCGCCATTTAATCGGGAACACAAAGAACTGCAAAAAGAAAGAAACAACAATAAAATAAATTCTACTCATAACAAGGATTAGAAAGAGAAATGGATTCTACCTCAACAACTTGATGTTCCAGAAATGGTTTGAGTCTTTGTCCATTGACCTTAAATACAATACCATTCCTAGGATTCTCAATGTATATGGCCCCATAAGAATACACATGTTTGACAATATAAGGACCAATCCACCTAGATCTCAATTTTCCAGGGAATAGGTGCAGACGAGAATTATAAAGCAGAACTTTTTGACCAATTTCAAAAGTTTTTCTAAAAATTGATTTGTCATGAAAAGCTTTTGTTCTAGCTTTATAAATCTTTGAGTTTTCATATGCATCATTTCTTAATTCCTCAAGTTCATTCAATTGCAATTTACGTAACTTGGAAGCATCATCAAGACTTAAGTTAAAAGCTTTAATGGCCCAAAATGCTTTATGCTCCAATTCTACAGGCAAATGACAAGGTTTTCCATAAACTAACCGATAGGGAGATATGTCCAAAGATGTTTTAAAAGCAGTACGGTAAGCCCAAAGTGCATCGTTTAGTCTTAAAGACCAATCTTTACGATTTGGGTTAACCATTTTTTTCAAAATTTGTTTAATCTCCCTATTTGCTAATTCAACTTGTCCACTTGTCTGAGGATGATAATGGGTTGCAATTTTGTGGGTAATGCAATATTTTTTCATTAATGATTCAAATGATTTATTGCAAAAATGTGTTCCCCCATCACTGATGATAGCTCGAGGAATTCCAAATCGACTCAAAACATTTTCTTTTAAAATTTTTAGAACAGTTTTATGATCATTGTGCCGACATGGAATCGCCTCAATCCATTTTGAGACATAATCAACTGTAACCAAAATGTACACAAATCTAAAAGATGATGGAAATGGACCCATGAAATCAATTCCCCAACAATCAAAAATTTCAATGACAAGGATAGGGTTCAAAGGCATCATATTTCTTTTAGAAATGGACCCCAATTTTTGACAACTTTCACAACTTTTGCAAAAAGTATAACTGTCCTTGAATAAAGTGGGCCAATAAAATCCACACTGCAAGATTTTCGCAGCTGTTTTCTTTGAAGAAAAATGACCTCCACATGCTTCTGAATGACAAAATCTAATGACACTACTTACCTCATTGTCAGGTACACATCTCCGAAAGATTTGATCAGGACAATATTTGAACAAATATGGGTCATCCCAAAAGAAATTTTTCACCTCAATCAAAAACTTTTTTCTGTCTTGATGTGTCCACTGAGGCGGCATCTTACCTGTTACAAGAAAATTGACAATGTTAGCAAACCAAGGCATGGAATTGACAGAAAATAAAAATTCATCAGGAAAAGAATCATTGATAGGTGTGCTATCAAAAGATGAGCCTGTTGTCAGCCTTGACAAATGATCTGCAACAACATTTTCGGCTCCTTTCTTGTCTTTTATTGTGATGTTGAATTCTTGAAGTAACAAGATCCACCGTATCAACCTAGGTTTAGCATCCTGTTTAGACATTAAATATATAACAGCAGCATGATAAGTGAAAACAACAATGGATGAACCAATTAAATAAGCTCAAAATTTATCCAATACAAAAATTACAGCAAGTAGTTCTTTTTCAGTAGTGGTGTAATTCATTTGTGCACTATTCAAAGTTTGACTTGTGTAATAAATTACATGAGGTTTACCTTCCTTTCTTTGGCCTAAAACAGTGCCAACAGCAAAATCACTAGCATCACACATCAACTCAAAAGGCAAAGACCAGTCAGGAGATTGCATGATAGGAGCAGAAGTCAAAAGACCGATTAATTTTTCAAAAGATTTCTGACAATCTTGAGTCCAATCAAATGGTGTATCTTTTGTTAGAAGATTACATAAAGGTCTAGATATGGCACTAAAGTCCTTTACAAATCTTCTGTAAAATCCTGCATGTCCTAAAAAGGAACGAACTTCTCTGACTGGTTTTGGGAAAGGCAAATGAGCAATTAATTCAACTTTGGCCTTATCAACTTCAATTCCTTTAGAAGATATCACATGACCTAACACTATTCCTGAGGTAACCATGTAATGACATTTTTCCCAATTTAATACAAATCCTTTTTCTTCGCATCTTTTAAGAACTTTTTCTAAATTATCAAGACAATTTTCAAAAGAATTTCCAAAAACTGTCAGATCATCCATGAAAACCTCTAAATAATGCTTAATCATGTCACTGAAAATACTTAGCATGCATCTTTGAAAAGTTGCCGGAGCATTACAAAGACCAAAATGCATTCTTCTATATGCAAAAGTGCCAAAGGGACAAGTAAAAGTGATCTTTTCTTGATCCTCTAATGCAATTGATATTTGATTATACCCTGAATAACCATCAAGAAAACAATAGTAGGGATGTCCTGCTACTCTTTCTAGAATCTGATCAAGAAATGGCAAAGGGAAATGGTCTTTCCTAGTGGCTGCATTCAATTTTCTGAAATCAATACACATACGCCAACTAGATGAGACTCGGGTAGGTATTAATTCTCCTTTTTCATTTTCAACCACTGTTATTCCTGATTTCTTAGGCACAACTTGTGTAGGGCTTACCCACTGGCTATCAGAGATAGGATAGATAATTCCAACATCAAGTAATTTAAGAACTTCAGCTCTAACTACCTCTTTCATGTGTGGATTTAATCTTCTTTGAGGTTGTTGAGATGTTTTAGCATTATCCTCTAAATGTATTCTATGTGTACAAATTAATGGATTAATGCCTTTTATATCCTTTAATGTCCATCCAATTGCATTTTTATGCCTTTTAAGTACTTCTATCAACTGACCTTCTTGTTCTTTGGTCAGGGATGAGGAAATTACCACTGGAGAGCTTTGTTCTTCTCCCAAAAATATGTACTTCAACCCATCAGGTAATGGCTTCAGTTCCAGTGTGGGTACTTCTTCATGGGTATCATCATTCATGGATTTTAGCTCTTCGAATCTTGGCTTCCTTCCTTTGTATTCCATTTCCTGTGTACAGTCAAGCAAAAAGCATATTTCAGAAACATCATCATCTAATTGTGTAGCTGAATCAAATGAATTAATTAAATAGATTTCTAATGGGTCAGAAGAACTCCTGATTTGAAGATGATCATCTATGGCCTCAATCCCTTCAATCTCTTAATTGTCATCATAAACTTCATGTGGTTGCTTGCACATGTTGAAAACATTAAGCTCCAGTGTCATATTTCTAAAAGTTAGCTTCACCACTCCATTTCTGCAATTTATCAAAGCATTAGATGTTGCTAAAAATGGGCGACCCAAAATAATAGGAACTGACTTAGAACTATCAACCATAGGTTCAGTTTCCAAGACAATAAAATCCACAGGATATATGAATTTATCAACTTGTACCAACACATCTTCTACTATTCCTTTTGGAATTTTAATTGATCTATCAGCAAGTAGAAGAGTTACAGAAGTTGGTTTTAACTCACCAAGGTTGAGTTGCTGATAAACTGAATATGGAAGCAAATTAACACTAGCACCAAGATCAAGTAAAGCTCGTTCAATTTTATGTTCACCAATAATGCATGAAACTGTAGGACAATCAGGGTCTTTATATTTCAACTCATTATTATTTTGAATAATGGAGCTTACCTGTTCAGTCAAAAATGCATTCTTTTTCACATTATGTTTCCTTTTAACAGTGCACAAGTCTTTCAAAAATTTGGCATAACAAGGAATCTGCTTGATAGCATCTAACAGAGGAATATTGACTTTCACTTGTTTAAAAATTTCAAAAATGTCACTGTTATGATTCACTTTACTTGGATTGTTTAATGCTTGAGGAAATGGGGGTGAAGACGAGGGTTTGATCTCCTTTTGACTAGGTGGCTTATCAACTCCTTCTTCATCTTTGGAAATTGACTCATCATCTTTCTCAAAAAGTTCAGGAATTTATTTTTCAACAACCTTTCCACTCCTAAGAGTTATCACTGAGTTAACTTGATCTATTTTTTGACTTTCTAACTACCCTCATTTAGGCTAAACTGACCCTTGGGATTTGGTTGAGGTTGAGAGGGAAACTTTCTTTCTCATGAATGGCAAGTGCAGAAGAAAGTTTAGCAAGAGTGTCTTTTATGTCAATCATGGCTTGAGTGTTGTGGTTATTGATGGCTTCTTATTTTTCCATGAATGCATGCAATATTCCTTCAAGGTTTTTCCTATAAGGTGGGACATAGGGTGCATATCCTTGAGGATTTTGAGAATCTTGCTGTGCCTGAGGAGGTGGTGGTTGTATGAATTGTGGCTGGTTGCTAGTCCTCCAACTGAAGTTCGGGTGATTTCTTCATCCCGGATTGTATGTATCTGAAAAAGAAGAAGTGAATGACTTTTTAAAATTATTCATTGCATTTACTTGCTCATGCACAACTTCTTTAAAAACAGGAATTTTTGGACATTCATTTGTTGAGTGTCCTAATTCATCACAAATGCCACAAATTTCTTCATTTTGCACAGATTTGATCTCTTTTACTTTCCCTGATTCCATGGCTTCAACCTTTCTAGCCAAACTAGCAAACCTAGCATTCAGATCTTCTTCTTGACTAAGATGATATTTTCCTTTACTAGCATTTGCAAGGTTTGATCTAATTGAATTTTCAGAAGGACTAGTACCATGCCAAGATTGAGAATTTTCAGCCAAATGGTCTAAATAGTCTAAAGCTTCATCAGGTTCTTTATCAAGAAATTCACCATTGCACATTGTTTCCACAAATTGCTTAGTTTCAGGTGTTAACCCTTCATAAAAGAAGCTTAAAGTGCGCCATTTTTCAAAATCATGATGTGGACAAGAATTCAACAAATCTTTAAAACGTTCCCAACTTTGAAAATATGCCTCATTTGAATTTTGGGAAAAAATTTGGATTTGTCTTTTCAAAGCATTGATTTTATGTGTTGGAAAAAATTTCTTCAAAAACTCACATTACATTTCTTGCCATGTGCCAATTGATCTTGGTTTCAAAGTGTTAAGCCAAATTTTTACTTTGTCTTTCAAAGAAAAAGGAAATAATTTAAGCTTAACAACCTCTTCAGTGCAAGTTTGATCATGAAAAGCAGTACATACTTCCTCAAATTCTTTTAAATGTAAATATGGGCTTTCAGATTCTAAACCATGAAAATTAGGAAGTAAAGAAATCATACCTGGCTTGAATCTAAAATTGTTGGCATTGACTGGAAAGATAAAACATGATGGACTAGAATTTCGGGATGGTTGCAAATACTCACGCATGGTTCGCAACGGTTGATTTTCATGTTCATCATGCACACTTTCATTTTCAGCCATTGTGCTTAATGTGTGTGATTGTGATTCAAACAAATCAATATGTAAAGTACCTGGATTAACTCTAACCAAACGACCAGAATTTAAATCACGATACCAATTAAGCATACACAAGTAACTTACAATATAAAATAAAATATACAAGCTAGCAGTATAAACTGTCCATTAAATATTAACAAAGGTGTGGTATAAACCAACCACCAAATAAGTTAATAAGCATAAAAATTAAAAAGTTAGTATACAGATAAATTAAAATATTAGAAGTAGAAAAAGTAAAATGTTAGATAACTGATAAAGTAAAAAAATTAGATAGTTAGTAAACAAAAAAAATGACAAAAAATAAATACAAAAAATAAAGTACAAAAAAAATTAAAAGGGAGAGTTACCCCCACTAAGTTAAAATGTACAAGAAAATAAAATAGAGAATTACCCCCACTGTACAGAAATTAAAATGCAGAAAATAAAGTGTAGAAAGTAAATTTAAAATATGAAAACTGGAGAATCAGCAAGCTGATTTTTTGCTCCAGCGAGAGAGGAGAGAAAAAGAAAGATTATTTTATTAATGATTAAAAATTATAGAGAAATTAAAAGGGAGAGTTTCCCCCACAAGTTAGTATGTTAGTATATATACAAAATTTTTACACCAGAAATTCAGTCTTCAAATCAAGTCCCCGGCAACGGCGCCAAAAACTTGATGCACAATTTTCAATTGTCGCATTTGCAAACCCAAGTGCAGGTTGTCTCAAGTAATAAATTTCTCGAGAGTCCAAGGTCGATCCACAGGGAATTGTTGAAGATTAATTAAGGTGAAGTGAATATTTTGTTACTATGATTAAAATTATTTACTTGAGTAAAAAAATTCACTCTTGGTAAATAAAATAAATGTAAGATTAATTCCTTTTATAACTCAATTAGAATCCTTGCAACATGGAGGTTCCAATCGGAAAATACAACGTTAAAAGTCTATTTAAAATAATATACGTAATTATATTATGTTTCCTAAAAATATTACCACCACTTATAAATGAGTTAAAGCATTCATTGTGCCAATATTTTGTCTACAACAAATCAAGAACTCCACTTTATAAGGAGAGTTTCTAACACCACCACTTGTAAATGGGTTAAAGCATTCATTGTGCCAATCTCTTGTCTACAACAAATCAAGAACTCCACTTTACAAGGAGGGTTTCTAAATTGATTAGAAACAAAATACAATACGTATAATAACCACTTGAAAATATATCATTTAAGCACAAGAGAGAAATTAATCTAACCTTATTTCATTACCAAGAGCTTCACCCCTTCACCCAAGTAAAATGAAACTTAGTTCCTCATAGATAAGAAGAAAGAAAGAGAGAAGAAGAAGAAGAAGAACATGACTTTAATTTAGAACAAAGGAAAATTACTACAAGAAAACTTAGTAACAAAATGGCATCATTTTGGTAACTAACACCTAACACCCTCAATGATCTGCTAAGGCCTCCTGTTATAGAGGATTAGAGATACAAAATGACAAGGGGGCTGAGTCATTAGTGGTTGGATGAGTGGAAAATGAGTGGAAAATACCAAATAACTTTAGGTGAGTGGGAAATTATGGAGATTCCTTGTCTCTGAAATCATGCAGCTCTGAAGTCATTGCATTCGTCATTTTTGAACCAAGTGGTCTTCATGAAAGTTGTAGTTCTGGATCTTAGATTTCAAATGGCTTTAGTTTGAGTCTAATATCATTTCTATAACTCCAGATACGTTCAAATTACTGAACACTGCCCAGGCCCAATCACAGCTCCTCTGTTCTGACTTCCAAGCCCAATATCACCTTCAAGGAGTCCTATTCTGGAAAAGTGTTCAACATGAAAGTTGTAGATATGGGTCTTAACTATTCAGAATCCAAATTGCAGCCCATTTGACAACTTCTAGCTCAAAAAATGTCATGAACAGTACACATAGGTCAAGCTGTCAGGAACAACACTCTAGTTCTTGTTTTAACTCCAATTTGAGTTATCTACTCGTGTGATTGGGCCTTTCAAGTCTTCATGAAAGTTATAGATCTCTCTCTTATCTTTAAAACACCATCAGATTTACTTCATTTGACCACCTACATCCCAATATATAGCCCAAATACAGAAGCAACGTAAGATGTAAATTATGCTGAAAAATTCAATTAAGTCCAATTTGAGTCCAAACTTACAAAACATAACCAAAATCAATCAATTAAGTACATAAAGAGTGTAAATGACTAAGAATGAAAGCTTATTAATATATCAAATATGTGATCATCACAAGGCTGACAATAGGCTCATCTTTTGATAGCACACCTATCAATGATTCTTTTTCCGATGAATTTTTATTTTCTGTCAATTCCATGCCTTGGTTTGCTAACATTGTCAATTTTCTTGTAACAAGTAAGATGCTGCCTCAATGGACACACCAAGGTAGAAAAAAGTTTTTAATTAAGGTGAAAAATTTCTTTTGGGATGACCCATATTTGTTCAAATATTGTCCTGATCAAATCTTTTAGAGATGTGTACCCGACAATGAGGTAAGTAGTGTTATTAAATTTTGTCATTCAGAAGCATGTGGAGGTTATTTTTCTTCAAAGAAAACAGCTGCAAAAATCTTGCAGTGTGGATTTTATTGGCCCACTTTATTCAAGGACAGTTATACTTTTTACAAAAGTTGTGAAAGTTGTCAAAAATTGGGGTCCATTTCTAAAAGAAATATGATGCCTTTGAAACCCTATCATTGTCATTGAAATTTTTGATTATTGGAGAATTGATTTCATGGGTCCATTTTCATCATCTTTTGGATTTGTGTACATTTTGGTTGCAGTTGATTATGTCTCAAAATGGATTGAGGCAATTCCATGTCAGCACAATGATCATAAAACTGTTCTAAAAAATTTAAAAGAAAATATTTTGAGTCAATTTGGAATTCCTCGAGCTATCATCAGTGATGGGGGAACACATTTTTGCAATAAATCATTTGAATTATTAATGAAGAAATATTGCATTACTCACAAAATTGCAACCCCTTATCATCCTTAGACAAGTGGACAAGTTGAATTAGCAAATAGAGAGATTAAACAAATTTTGGAAAAAATGGTTAACCCAAATCGTAAAGATTGGTCTTTAAGACTAAACGATGCACTTTGGGCTTACCGTACTGCTTTTAAAACATCTTTGGGCATGTCTTCCTATCGGTTAATTTATGAAAAACCTTGTCATTTGCCTGTAGAATTGGAGCATAAAGCATTTTGGGCCATTAAAGCTTTCAACTTAAGTCTTAATAATGCTTTCAAGTTACGCAAATTGCAATTGAATGAACTTGAGGAATTAAGAAATGATGCATATGAAAACTCAAAGATTTATAAAGTTAAAACAAAAGCTTTTCATGACAAATCAATTTTGAGAAAAACTTTTGAAATTGGTCAAAAAGTTCTACTTTATAATTCTTGTCTTCACCTATTCCCTGGAAAATTGAGATCTAGGTGGATTAGTCCTTATATTGTCAAACATGTGTATTCTTATGGGGCCATAGACATTAAGAATCCTAGAAATGGTATTGTATTTAAGGTAAATGGACAAAGACTCAAACCATTTCTGGAACATCAAGTTGTTGAGGTAGAATCCATTTCTCTTTCTAATCCTTGTTATGAGTAGAATTTATTTTAATGTTGTTTCTTTCTTTTTGCAGTTCTTTGTGTTCCCGGTTAAATGGCGGATAACGGTACTCCGTGACTCTCAAGTTGGTTTGTTTTTCAGTTTCCCATAATAACTGATTTCTTCTCCTTTTAAAAATGGATGTCATTCTCTCAAATCTAAGAAAACATTTTCCTTCTCTCCCTCTAAATGCTCTAACAAAAGTCTATGAAGCTAGGTGTGAAAGACTGAGATTGTTAATGTATAAGGGCATCCCAGAAGATATACGCTGGATAATCGAAGCAAAGGTTCGTTTAGTTAGTGAATCTTCAGATTCATTTGTCCCACACATGCCTGGTCTTGGTAAAAGTTCATTTTCAAAAAGGAGAAGAGCAAAAAGAATGAAAGTTTACTATAAGTGTGCATGATGGAATTGCAACATGCGATGTCACTCTTTGGGGATAGTTTCTGTAAACAGAGAAGATAAAATATTCTTCATTAAGAATGGACTGAGTAAGGAGTCATTAGATAATGTCTTATTGACTCTTGAGACGCATTCTTGTAGAATTGTGCAGCGTGAACTTCTTAGTTTGTGGAATCTCTTTAGGGATAAGCAAGAGCGTTACAGTCTTGGAAATCTGACTCAAAAAGACCCTGTTTGCCAATTTATAAGAAAATTGGATGGGAAGCTTATCCTCGACTCATAGAAGGCGTTTAAGCCGTTTCTGTACGTGAAACCAGAGGAAGATGTGAGCCACAATCACAACAACATGTATATATTATTTTGTACATTTTCAAAAAAAAAAAAAGAAAAAAGAGAAAAAAAGAGAAAAAATGAAAAAAATGAAAAAAATGAAATAAAAAAGAATAAAAAAGAATAAAAAAGAATAAAAAAGGGCGAAACTTCGGTTGTACTTGGTCTTTAATTAGATTAGGAGCCCCTGCCAGCGGCAGCCCTGTCATTGACTTGGGTGGACCATCACACGCCGGTCCGTAAATAAGGGTCGCGTGCCATGCTCTATAGAGAGCTGCACTCCACAACCCAATGTTCACCATTTAGGCACTGTAGAGTTGATGGACAGATAGAAGCGTCCCACTTTGGTTATTAGTGAGAAGTAACCCATGGTTGCCAAAGCGTATGAGGCATCTGAGCTTGATCCTCTCTTTTATTAGAAGGGGCTCTCAGCGCCCTGGGATGGAGCGTTCTGGATCTTGGACATTGCGGGTATCAGATTTTAGCATCTTTGTTGATGTTACGAACCCAAGTGTGAGCTCTCCAGGTTCTAGACCCAGGATGGAAACCCACGATGGTTTCTTTATTCTCTTTTCTTCAAATAAGTGGGAGGGAGAAGAATTCCAAGATTAGCTGAGCCATCTTGGTATGATTGCATTGATGACGAGCAGTATAAAGATACGCCATGAATCCTATACATAAAGGTATGTCATCATTTGTTATTATTATTTTATCTTTGTATGATTTTGTTGAATTTTGATTTTGGACAGACGATCCTTTGGATGGGATCCTTCGGGAGTTTCTAGACTTCTTTACCCTAATGGTTTTCTTGAAGTAAAAAAAAAAAACAAAAAAAAATTTATTATTATTATTTTTAAATTTTCAAACTTTCCTGACACTAGCCAACCTACCTGTAGAGGAGTTATTATTACTTTTTCTATTCTCTTCCCTATTTAAACACTCTATTTTCTTCACTTTCCTGCAACTCATAATCCTTTAAAGAGAGTGTGAGTGTAGAAATGGAGGGAGCTTTTTCTTCTGTTCGTAGATTTGCCAGTATCTGTATATTTTGTGGGACAAGTTATGGTAAGAGTTTAGAGTTTGTAAACACAGCAAGCACTGTTGGTAGAACACTTGTTACGAGGAACATTCGTGTAGTATATGGGGGAGGTTGCCTTGGGTGAATGCGGGCTGTATCACTTTCTGCATTTATAAGAGGTGGTCAAGTTTTAGGTGTCATTCCTGAACCTTTAACTCGAAAGAACATCGTTGGAAAGACAATTGGACTGGAAATTCAAGTATCATCTATGCATGAACGAATGAAGGCAATGCTTGAAAACTCTGATGCATTCATTGTCTTACCTGGTGATTTTGGTACTTTGGAAGAAATCTTTCAAATTGTCTCTTGGGCCCAACTAAACATCCACCATAAACCCATAGGTTTGTTGAATGTTAATAATTTTTTTGATAATTTGTTATCTTTTGTTGACCATGTTGTGGAACAGAAATTTGTCACACCTTCTGCAAGATGATTCCTTATCTCTGCTTCTACTGTTGATGAGTTAATTGATAAATTAGAAGTTTTTGTTTATGAACCTGATCCAGTAACAGCTCAGATAGATTGGTCCGAAGGAAGCGGTGAAGGAAGTGGTGAGGGAAGCAAAATGAAAAGAAAGCCAGCCAAGACACTCCAACTATTTAAATAATTACAAGCTTTGGTTTTATTTATCGTACTTTGTTTCTGTTTAAATTTGTGTGAGATTTTTCTTTTCAGTAATTACAGCAACAGGTAATATATTCTATCCTGTACCTATCTATGTTTTGACATTGAGGACAATGTTATGATCTGGTTGGGGGAAAGGATAGTTGTGTGTAAAAAAAAATTAGGAAGTGTGTGTATTAATATGTTTGTTGTGTTTATATATTTGTCAGTAACTTACTAAACCAGTTAAAGATAGCAGAGTAAGGAGTAAATTTTACTCTTGAGACGCATCTTAGTTGGGGTAGAAAACTAGTTTGTGTGGAAGTAACAATTCAAATTCAGGAAAATTTGTATGATTGAATTAATTGTCTTCTTTCTTAAAAATCACATGCTTGGTTATGGATGTTGAATTGGTGGACTGAGATTGATAAAATTATGCCTTGTGAGATTTTGAGCCTATTGATGAATGGATTGAACATTTGTACCATTCTTTTCTTTCTTGTGTGAATTTCACTTATGGAATTGTTACTCTAGAACTTGCTTTGATTCTTTTTGAGACTACATTTTCATATGCATACATAAATATGATTGAGGCATTTTTCTTGAAATAGCTACTTTAATCAAATAGCCAGCCTTGTTTAGCAGCATGTTGTCTCAATATGATATCAAGCACTCTTATGACTTCTTGGAAATTCTCGGATTCCTGCCAACATAAAGCATTAGAAATGACCTATTTCTTCTTGCTTAACCCCTTTGAGCTTATTTGACTATTCTTTGTTTCGAACTCATTATGTGCCTTAAATGAAAAACTATGTTCTTACTTGACCTTAGAGAATAAGAGAACATTAGTTTTGTCATTCGATGAGTTCTTAAACAAGTGTGAGGGTGTGTGTGCAGAATAGTTAAAAAAATGTATATATGATGTTCTTTTTGTAAAAAAAAAAAATCAAAAAAAAAGTAAAAGGAAGAGGGTCAACGAGGTAATAAAGGAAAGGAAAAGAATATGTAAAGGGAATTTGTATTAGATGGAGTTAGGATGAACTTTCATGCTTGTTAATTGAACTCAGCTCTCATGTTCTTTTATTCTCTGGTGTTTAACTTGTCATATCCATATTACCTCCTCCTTTACCTTGACCCCATTACAACCTTGAATAAAGTCCTCATGATTTGTGTGTGCATGTGTTCAGAGTAGTGGAGAAGTAGAAGATAAGCAAGCTTATGGTAGTGCAATTTTTATGGGTTGAATTGAGTGAAATACCTACCTTTTAAATACTTGAGGGATTGAGAGTGAATCTTGTGAAAATCTATCATTCTTGACTTATGCTTTTCAATTGAAATATCCTTGCTTGTTGATTTGAGAAGTGAAGATATGTTACCTCATGAATGTTTTGATTACTTGAATGATTGATTGCTCTTCATTTTTTAAATATTATTAGAAATTGAGTCTTTTAGAGTGTTTAGCTTTTGAGTCTGTTTCATTTTTTTTTTTGAGTAGTCTTATGTGTTTTGCTCAGGAGTGCAAAAAGCTAAGTGTGGGAGAATTTGATGATCACATATTTGATACATTAATAACCTTTCATTCTTAGTCATTTACACTCTTTATGTACATAATTGATTGATTTTGATTATGTTTTGTAAGTTTGGACTCAAATTGGACTTAATTGAATTTTTCAGCATAATTTACGTCTTACGTTGCTTCTGTATTTGGACTATATCTTGGGATGTAGGTGGTCAAATGAAGTGAATCTAATGAAATTTTAAAGATAAGAGAGAGATCTATAACTTTCATGAAGACTTGAAAGGCCCAATCACACGAGTAGATAACTCAAATTGGGGTTAAAGCAAGAACTAGAGTGTTGTTCCTGACAGCTTGACCTATGTGTACTTTTCATGACATTTTTCGAGCTAGAGGTTGTCAAATGGGCTGAAATTTGGATGCTGAATATTAAGACCCATATCTACAACTTTCATGTTGAACACTTTTCCAGAATCGGACTCCTTGAAGGTGATATTGGGCTTGGAAGTCAGAACAGAGGAGCTGTGACTAGGCCTGGGCAGAGTTCAGTAATTTGAACGTATCTGGAGTTATAGAAATGATATTGGACTCAAACTAAAGCCATTTGAAAGCTAAGATCCAGGCCTACAACTTTCATGAAGACCACTTGGTTCAAAAATGACGAATGCAATGACTGCAGAGCTATATGATTTTAGAGACAAGGAATCTCCATAATTTCCCACTCACCTAAAGTCATTTGGCATTTTTCACTCATTTTCCACTCATCCACCCACTAATGACTCAGCCCCCTTGTCATTTTGTATCTCTAATCCTCTATAAAAGGGGGCCTTAGCAGATCATTGAGGGTGTTAGGTGTTACTTACTAAAATAATGTCATTTTGTTACTAGGTTTTCTTGTAGTAATTTTCCTTTGTTCTAAATTAAAGTCATGTTCTTCTTCTTCTTCTTCTCTCTTTCTTTCTTCTTATCTATGAGTAACTAAGTTTTATTTTACTTGGGTGAAGGGGTGAAGCTCTTGGTAATGAAATAAGGTTAGATTAATTTCTCTCTTGTGCTTAAATGATATATTTCAAGTGGTTATTATACGTATTGTATTTTATTTCCAATCAATTTAGAAACCCTCCTTGTAAAGTGGAGTTCTTGATTTGTTGTAGACAAGAGATTGACACAATGAATACTTTAACCCATTTACAAGTGGTGGTGTTAGAAACTCTCCTTATAAAGTGGAGTTCTTGATTTGTTGTCGACAAAATATTGGCACAATGAATGCTTTAACTCATTTATAAGTGGTGGTAATATTTTTCAGAAACATAATATAAATACGTATATTATTTAAAATGGACTTTTAATGTTGTATTTTCTGATTGGAGCCTCCATGTTGTGAGGATTCTAATTGAGTTACAAAAGAAATTAATCTTACTTTTATTTTATTTACCATGAGTGAAGTTTTTTACCTAAGTAAATAATTTTAATCGTAGTAACAAAATATTCACTTCACCTTAATTAATCTTCAACAATTCCCTGTGAATCGACCTCAGACTCCCGAGAAATTTATTACTTGAGAAAACCTGCACTTGGGTTTGCAAATGCGATAATTGAAAAGTATGCATCAATTACGAAGAAACCTTTGTGCCTATTGCTCACATCACTGTAGTTCGCACTCTTGCTATGACAGCTACTCAAAAATGGATTCTTAATCAGATGGACGTGAAAAATATCTTTTTCAATGATGATTTGAAAGAAAAAGTTTATATGCGCCCACCCCGTGGCTACACTTGTCCACCAAACAAGGTTTGTCATCTTTGGAAGGCTTTATATGATCTCAAACAGGCACCTCAAGCTTGGTTTTCCAAATTCCATAACACTGTCAATCAGTTTGGATTTTCCTCTAGTTCTCATGATTATGCTCTCTTTATTCATAAGACTGATTAAGGTGCTATTATGTTGCTCATCTATGTTGATAATATAATTATTACTAATGATGACATTACTAGTATTGTTGAGCTTAAATAGTTCCTGAGTCAAAGTTTTGAGATGAAAGATCTAGGGTCTTTGAGTTATTTTCTAGGGCTTGAGGTACTCTCTTCTAGTGATGCCTATTCCTGTCTTAGGCTAAGTACACTTTAGACCTCATTTATCAGGCTAGACTTACAGATAGTAAAATTGAGCATACTCCACTTGAACAAAATGCTCGGTTTACTCCATAGGATGGCACCTTGTTAGATAACCCAACTCTATATCACTAATTAGTCGGTAGCCTGATCTATCTTACAATTACTCAACCTGATATCTCTTATACTGTTTATTTGGTTAGTCAGTTCATGCTCCATCCACTATGTTGTTATTCTTCAGATTATCTGATATATTAAGGGTAAATTATTTCATGGACATTTCTCTGTTGACTCTTTGTTAGTTTTACGCACTTATTCAGGCGTTGTTTGGGGAGGAGATCCTATTGTTCGTTGCTCGATTACTGACTATTGTATCTTTCTTGGTGACTCTCTTATCTTTTGGTATAGCAAGAAAAAACCCTAACTACTTGCTCCAATATCGAAGTAGAGTATCGTGCCCTAGTTGATACCACCTCTGAGATACTTTAGATCTGTTGGCTCCTTGATGACTTGGGCATTTCTCAGCCTTCTCCTACTTTTCTCTACTCTGACAATCAGAGTACTATTTAAATTACGCATAATGATATATTTCATGAGTGCACCACACATATCGAGATTGATTATCACTTTATTCACCGACACATCCTTTGTGGATCAGAGGCTAAAGATGAAATTGAGCAGGAAGATAGGGCAGAAAGGGATGAATTTGACTCTAGTGAATATTAGGAGTATGAAATGCACGAGTTAGAGGCTGATGAGTGTAAAATATACTTATCTTTTGGGTTTATTTATTAGAATTTTTAATTTGTACTTATTTAGTTTTTATTTATTTTTTATTTATTTTTAAATAATTATTTTTTCACCTAATATTATTTGAATTTTTAGGATAAATCATTAGATTTTGTGTAAAAATAAAAAATTTATAAAGATAAATATTTGAAGGATTAGAATATTTTGAGATAATAATTATACTATTTATTTATGATATTGAGTGAATTTTGGGCCCACTGAATTAAATGTATTTTTATTGTGTTTTGTAGAAATTTAAGGAATGATCAAGTTTGATTCTTAATTGAAATGCAAATAATCTCTACTTGCTGATCAAGTATTTCTACATTTAATGCAAAGATCTTAAGGAGTTTCTTAATTTGAGTAGGATATTTGTTTCCTAATTTATATAAATTCAACAAAAAGAAATAGGAGACAAGAGATTTGATCAAAGATTAATTAAGGAAAGTATCACTATCAAACCTGTCTCAGTAAATTAGAGATAACTTTCTTTATAAATATACGATTTACCTGATTTTGGTGGCGTTTGAAAGTTAAGAAAGAGATATACAAATCTCATGTTGAAAACTTTTCGTAATTAAGCTGCCATCAATATTGAAGATTAGATAATAATTCTCAAAGAGATTTGATTCGGATTCCCACATTATCTTGACCATTTCTCATTAATTAAGCCATATCTTAGGCTACAAAGATCATAACGATGCTCTGTTTGTGGAAGTGAAAAGCTAATAGAAAATCCTACAAATTATCTATTGTGATTGAGAGCAGATTCAACCATCTTAAAGGTGAGAAAAAAATGTAATTTAGATACAAAAAATTGTCATATTTTTTATAAAAAGAAAAAAATGAGTTTAGCAAAGTAGCTCTCTTTTGGTTCAAAAAATACACAAAAAATATAGAGTTTTGAGAGGCTAAAAGGCGGGGATGAGCCCTAGGAGAGAAGGAGGAGCTTTCATGAAGCTCTCATGGAGTTGGAGATCGAATCACCATTGATGGCGCTTTGGTTTCTTCTCTACCGTTCTGTCATGATGAATTCTCTTTCCTCTTCTTATATATTCTTCTCTTTTGTCATGTGTAGCTAAATTCACGTGTTTCTAGAGTAAAGATGTAACTTAATTCAATCAACATGTATTAAGATTGGATTTTAATTAATTTATTTTCTATTCAATTTGAGTGTTTATTATAGTTCTTAATGCTTTTATAAATTGACCACTCATAAATTGATCTAGTAAGATATGTGTAGAATCAAAAATTTTGCATATGACTTAAACCATAAATAATAAATGCCATGATTTATAATCATTTAGGAATAGAGATTATAGGTTGTGTGGGAGAATTGTGGTATTTTCTATGAGAATCCATAGAGTGAAGATCATGCCTTTAAGAGTTGGGGTTTAGATTAAGGAATTGACTAGACTTTAATAATTAAAGAGAATTAATTTGCCAAGGAATTGAGTTTTAATTAATTAAGAGATTCTCCCATCAATTGAATGATTAGAAATTAATTAGAATGAAGGTCCTAAAGCTACTCTATTGTCTATGATAGATTATTGAATTAAGTGAAGTCAGACCCCTAGAGTTTTAATTTTGCGTGTTTACATCCTTAATGTGTTTTGCATTCATGTATTTTGTTATATCTTTTCCCTCTTAATTTCATGCATTTTTGTGTGTATTTTGTCTTTTATAATTTTGTATCTTTAATTATTTTGAATCATAATTATTGATTGCCTAGATAGTATTAATATTAGAGAAGTGATACTTGGTAAACTAATTCCTCATGGAAACGATATCTTACTCATAATTTATTACTTTTGCGATTTGGTGCACTTGCCAATATTACAACAAGTTTTTGGCGCCGTTGCCGGAGAATTAGGCTTTTATCAATATTATTAGTATCTAGGAAGAGTACTACTCTAGCCTTTGTTTTATTTTTTTTTTTATTTTGTTACTTTTGCTTTAATTGTTAATTTCTATTTATAATCATTAGTGGTGTTTCATTTTATGCAAGGTACAAGTGACTCTAGTTTACTACTATTTGATCCAAAGATTGAAAGGATAATAAGAGAAAACAAAAGGCAACGTTGAACTAATGATGATAAACAAACGGTTTTTGGGAGACAACCTAATTTTTCTTTCTTTTTCCTTACTTTTTAATTCGTTTTCAAATTTGTTATCTATTTTTCTTCTGTTAGTTATTTTTTTTGTTATTATTTTTTTATTTCTTATTTTATTGACTAACATGTTTCTGTTTTTATTTTGAAGTTAATGTTGAGTTGGTTTAAGTGCATCCCCGAGTTCGGAGCCTTTGTAGGGGATGTATATAGCTGTTGGCTGCCAAAAAGATTTTTTTTCTTCTCTTTCCTTTAGTATTTTATTTTCACATTTATGTATTTGTTCTTATTGATTTTATTTTGTTATCATCACCTTTTGGTGTTTTGAGTCATAGTGTTAAAACTGAGCATACTGGTTTGTTGAATTGAATATCTGATGACTGCATAAACTGTGAATTGATCTCTTTTCTTGGGAAATCACATGAGAATCCATGAGTTATGTTTATATCTATTGTTTCAATTGTGTATGAATGTTTTTCTCATCTTTATGTTTGATAGACCTTGGAATTTAATTGCATGTCAAGCTTAGATAAAGTTTATAGGATTGCACTTGTGTGGATGACTTGCATCTAGAAGTTATTAAATTCTCTCTTGATGTGAAATCCTAGACAACGCACGATCAAGGAAATGATAAGAGTCTTCCTTGGCCGTTTGAGCCTTTCAAGCCAACCTTAAAAATATTATATCCTTAGGTCCCCTTTTTGCAGCCTTGTTTATGTTTGACCTTTATTTCTTTTCTTTACCCACATTTTCCTTTCTCATACCCATAAAAAGGAAGAAAAAATTTCTCTCTTACACACTCTTTGTTGAGTGCATATTTTGTATTATTTTATTATTCAAGTTTTAGTTATTTTTGTGCATAAAGTATTTAAGGAGCTATAAAAAAAGTTCACGCAATGTGTTACAAAGAAATAAGTTTGGGAGTAGAGGTTATTAAAAAAAAAGAAGAAAATAAAAGAATTAGAAAAGAAAAAAAAAGAAATAAAGTGTTGATTCTTATGTTCTATTTTACACTTGTTCAATATTTTTGTAGCTTGAATTTTGAAATTTACATGGTTTTGTATCTCAACTTTTGTTTTATTTATCTTACCATTCTTTCTTAACCCTCACCTTTGGCTTTACATTACAAGTTTTAAAAGATCCTTTTGATCTTTATTTATGTGTTGTTTACATTAGTGGAGAGAGAGATATAAACAACCCTATGGATGTGGGTCTGATGTACATTTGCATTTTTATAAACTTATTTGGGCTTGTACTTTATTAGTAGGAATTGGTCTTACATTCATGTCTATGGAAAGTCATTTATGTATGAGAGTTGCATGTGGGAGTCGATGTAACAATTGGATTGTACATGTGTGACACTTTGAAATGAGATTGTGAAGTAGTTTATGAGGATATAAATGATTTTCAATAATCGGTATTGCCATTTTTGAGTCTGCATGTTATGAGTTTTAGTTGTTTTCTTTTCTTTTCTTATTTTAATTCTTCTTTTTCTTTATTGCTTAAGGACAAGTAATATTTAAGTTTGTGGGTATTTGATGAGTGTATTTAATCTTTTGGGTTTATTTTTTATAATTTATAATTTATAATTATTTAGTTTTTGTTTATTTTTATTTATTTTAATTTATTTTTAAATAATTATCCCTTCATCTAAGATTATTTAAATTTTTAGGATAAATCATTAGATTTTGTGTAAAAATAAGAAATTCTTAAAGATAAATATTTAAAGGATTTGAATATTTTGAGATAAGAATTATATTATTTATTTATGATATTGAGTGAATTCTGAGCTCAATGAATTAAATGTATTTTTATTGTGTTTCGTAGAAATTTAAGGAATAGTCAAGTTAGATTCTTAATTGGAATGTAAATAATCTTTACTTGATGACCAAGTATATTTATGTTTAATGCAAGGATTTCAAGGAGTTTTTTAATTTGAGTGAGATATTTATTTCCTAATTTATATGGATTCAACAAAAAGAAATAGGAAACAAGAGATTTGGTAAAAGATTAATTAAGGAAAGTATTGCTATCAAACATGTCTCAGTAAATTAGAGATAACTTTCTCTATAAATATGCAATTTACCTGATTCTAGTGGTGTTTGAAAGCTAAGAAAGAGATTGATAACTCAATGGAATGTAGTTATTTATACCCTATAGTTGTGCTTCATAGAATGCTATGTCCTTGATTATTATGCATATATGGGAAATTTTATGTTTATATTGATTAAATTTCCTTTGGATTTCTCTCAATATGCTATTAAGCAATTTGTATGTATTGATTAAATAATTAAGTGAATTTATAATTTATATTTAACTTGGTGGCTTTTATAATGTAGGATGAGCTTAAAACTGATGTTTGGAGCGATTCAAAGCTCAAAAGCTCAAGAGAAAGCCAAGGAGGCATTCCAGGCTAGAGCGCTACGGCACAAGGAGTGTGCACCGTGGCGCAAAAGGGTGCTTCAGCAATTGCCATACTTAGACCTGAGGCTAGGGGGCCGAGGCGCAAAAGTAGTGTGCATCGTGACGCTTTGCAACTGACCCAATGCGCGCCACGATGCAAGTTAGTGTCGGCCACAACACTGAGTGCAAAAACTGAGTCTATAAATAGATTTTTATTAGATTTTGTAAATATGGCTTTCTAGGTTAGAGAAAGCTGCGGTTGGACTTCGTGTGTGGAGGCTGAGGAGGCCAAAGGAGCTAAGGATGGAGGTCTTCTTCCTTAGGGAAGTTGATTGGAGCTTCAAGGATCACATCTAATGAGATTCCTCCTTCTCCTTTCTCTTTCTCTAGTTTTCTTTATCATTTGAGCATGTATTTTGATTTGTATTATCATGTTCAATGATGTAGCAGCTATTTTAGGGAATACTTTGAATTATTTTTATGGATATTAATGATTTTGTTCTTCTTTAAGTTTGTATGGATGTATGGTTTTGTTCAATCATATAATTCTTAATGCTTTTGAAGGTTTGATCAGCTTTTGATTGATTTGTTGAAGTCTGATGAGCCTAGACATAAGAATTTGGATTTTAAATATAATGTATAGTTGATGCATGTTCATTCTATTCTAATGGCGGGATGAGTTAATTCACTTACTGGATAGAAATATACTTTTTAGCCATGCATAGTGTGTGAGAATAGATCATTCAAGACTGGATTTTGTGTTAGCTCTCATAGAAACATAGTGAGTTGGACAATTGAAACTAAGATTGCTAACAAAAATTTCTACAAATTATAGAGATGAGATTGATTCAGATACGAAAAATCAAGGGTGAGAAAAATCATGCAAATCATGACCTAGACATAGGCTTTTAGCTAATGAAGATTCTCAAGCTAACCTAATCATTGCATTCATGTTTATGAAAAGGATTGCATATTATTGGTTGAAGTATGGGGTGAATAAGGATTTTCCTAAACTTTATCCATTATGTTATTTTCATTTATCACTTTTCAGTCTTTAGTTTATTTATGCTTTCCATATTTAATATGTTCTTGAATAGAATTAGGTAAGTTATTGGTTAATACTTAGCATTGAAAGTAAACTTATCCTCGAGGGAGCGATCTTTACTTTTCACTTTATTACTTGGATGACTCGTGCACTTGTGGTCTATTTTGGGACAAACAGAGATATACAAATCTCATGTTGAAAAATTTTCATAATTAAGTTGCCATCAATATTGAAGATTGTATAAGGATTCTCAAAGAGATTTGATTCAGATTTTCGCACTATCTTGAATATTCCTCATTAATTAAGCCATATCTTGGACTACAAAGATCAGATCGATGTACCATTTGCATCATTGAAAGGCTAACAAAAAATTCTACAAATTATCTATTGAGATCAAGGGCAGATTCAGCCATCTGAAGGGTGAGAAAAATCATGCAAATTAGATACAAAAAACTGTCAGCTTTTTTACAAAAAAGGGAAAAATGAGTTTAGCAAAGTAGCTCTCTTTTAGTTCAGAAAATACACAAAAAATATAGTTTTGAGAGGCTCAAAGGCAGCAAGGGGAAGAACCCTAGGAGAGGAGGAGGAGCCGTCATGGAGTTGGAGATCAAATCACCATTGAAGGTGCTTTGGTTTCTTCTCTACGGTTCTATCATGATGAATTCTTTTTCCTCTTCCTATCTATTCTTGTCTTTTGTCATGTATAACTAAATTCATGTGTTTCTAGGGTGAAGATGTAGCTTAATTCAATTGACATATATTAAGATTAGATTTTTAATTAATTTATTTTCTATTCAATTTGAGTGCTTATTATGGTTCTTAATGCTTTTATGAATTGGTTACTCATAAATTGATCTAGTGAGATGTGTGTAGAATCGAAAGGTTTGCATATGACTTAGACCATAAATAATAAGTGTCATGATTTATAATCATCTAAGAATAGAGGTTATAGGTTATGTGGGAGAATTGTGGTATTTTCTATGAGAATTCATAAAGTAAAGATCATGCCTTTAAGAGTTGAGGTTTTAGATCAAGGAATTGACTAAGCTTTAAAAATTAAAGAGAATCAACTCGTCAAGAAATTGAGTTTTAATTAATTAAGGGATTCTCTGCATCAATTGAATGATTAGAAATTAATTAGAGTGAAGGTCTCAAAACTACTCTGTTGTCTATGATAGATTGTTGAATTAAGTAAAGTCAAATCCCTAAAATTTTATATCCTTAATGTGTTTTACATTCGTGTATTTTGTTCTATATTTTCCCTCTTAATTTCATGCGTTCTTGTGTGTATTTTCTCTTTTATAATTTTGTGTCTTTAATTATTTTGAATCACCATTATTGGTTACCTAAATAGTATTGAGAAATGATACTTGGTAAACTAATTCCTCGTGGGAAGGATATCTTACTTATCATTTATCATTTTTGCAATTTGGTGCACTTGTCAATACCACAACAGAGGCTAAAGATGAAATAAAGTAGGAGGATGGGGCAGAGAAGGACGAATTTGAGGATAAAAAAGTGCAAAGGACTCAAATTATTGATGCAATAGATGGCATTCATCCTTGCCCTAAGTGTATCTTTTCCCACAAAGAAAATGCTAGGGTCTTCAAACCTTAGAAATTCTCTATTATTATTAAGCTGTTGTGTAGAAAGATTGGGTTCAATGTGGGTTAGAAATGGGACCATCACCATTATTAATGTAGGTAATGATTGTTATCTTGTTAAGTTCTCCAACAAAGTATTTGGACTTTACCCTCTTCGAGGACGATGGATGATTTTTTATCCTTACCTTACAGTTCATAAGTGATGTCTCAATTTTGACCCATACATGCCCATTCTAGATAAGGTGGCTGTTTGGTGTCTAATTCCCAAAGCTCCCTTTTGAGTACTATGATCTTTTGCTCTCAAAACTATGTTTAATACTACAAGAAATCCATGAATTAGTAACTAAAAATCCCATAGCTAATTTGTCACTAATCCATTTCTAATTGGAAGGGAATGTTAGCTGATGATGGAGGTTTGTTAAGAGGAAGTGATAGGAATTTGATTAAGGGGTTTTCTTGTAAGCTGGGAGTTACTTCTGCTCTAGTTGTAGAGTCTCAGGGAATGCTTGAAGATTGAAGTTATTAAGGCTATCAAGGACCTTCTTTGCAAAAATTAGTGTGTGGAAGTTCAATATGTCTATAGAGAAGTAAACAGCTATGTTGATTGCCTGGCTAATCTTAGCTTTGCACAAGGCTAAGGTTGACAAACGGGTTAAGTCGACCCATTTAGGCCTATTCTTGACAGGCCGCGGGTTAAACAAGCCTGGCAAAAATGGGTCATGTTTAACAGTTTGTGAAAAAAGCAACCCAACTCACCTTGTATTAACTCGGTGGCCTCAACGGGCACTAATACAGATTAAAAGTTACAAATTCAAGTGTAGGTTATTTCAAGTAATAAATTCTCGGGAGTCCGAGATCGATCCATAGGGAATTGATGAAGAAAAATTCTTTGACGAAAGGTAAATATTTTGTCATAATTATAAAAGTGATAAAATTTAGTCACAAATAAAAATGATTTACTTGGGTTAAGAGATCCACTCTTGGTAAGTAAAATAAGGATAAAATTAATTATTTTTATAACTCAATTAGAATCCACACATAATGGAGGTTTCAATCGAAAAATACAATATTCAAAGTTTATTTAAGATTATATACGTAATTATATTATAATTCCTTTAAGCATCTATTAACACCACCACTTATAAATGGACTCAAGCATTCATTGTGCCAATATATTATCTACAATAAATCAAGATCTCCACTTTACAAGGAGGGTTTCTAAATTAATTGAAAATAAAATATAACACATATAATGGCTACTTGATAATATATCATTTAAGCACAAGAAAAAAATTAATATAACCTTATTTTATTACCAAGAGTTTTACCTTTTTACTCAAGTAAAATAAAAATTAGTTACTCATAGACAAGAACAAAGAAAGAGAGAAGAAGAATAAAATAAAAATTAGTTACTCATAGACAAGAACAAAGAACAAAGAAAGAGAAGAAGAAGAAGAAGAAGAAGAAGAAGAAGAAGAAGAAGAAGAAGAAGAAGAAGAAGAAGAAGAAGAAGAAGAAGAAGAAGAACATAACTTTAATTTAGAACAAAAGAAAACTACAACAAGATAATCAAACAACAAAATAGCATGATCTTTATATCTAACACCAAGATCCTTAAATGATCAGCCAAGGCTCCCTTTTATAGAGGATTAGGGATACAAAATGACAAGGGGGCTAATTCATGAGTGAGTGGATGAGTGGAAAATGAGTGAAAAATGCCAAATGACTTTTGATGAGTGAAAAATTATTGAGATTCTTTGTCTCTGAAATCATTAAGTGCTAAACTCATTACACTCGTCATTTTATCACCAAGTGGTCTTCATGAAAGTTGTAGTATTTTGTCTTAGCTTTCAAATGCCATTAGTTTCAGCCCAAAAGCATTCCTACAATTCAAGATATGGACTGATTACTGTATACTACTCAGGCCTAGCTACAGTTCCTCTGTTCTGACTTTCAAGTCCAATATGACCTCAAAGAATTCTGATTTGGGTCTTGTGTTCTTCATAAAAGTTGTAGATATGGATCTTAACTTGTATTTACCAAAATTTCAACCCAAATAAGTTCTTATAGCCTGAGTTATGCTCTGATTACTATACACTATTCAGGATCCAATCATAAAACTAGTGTTCTAACTTCCAAGCCCTATTAGTTCTACTAGATGTCTGACTTTAACCTAGAGCTCTACATGAAAGTTGTAGAGATCTTTATTATCTTTCTAACAAGGTAAAATACATAATTGTTAGAATCAAGAACTCAAGATATGACTGAAATACAGAAATAGTGTAAGACGTAAATCATGCTAAAAAGATCAATTAAGTCGAATTTGAGTCCAAACTTACAAAACATAACCAAACTCAATCAATTAAGTGCATACAGAGTGTAAATGACTAAAAATGAGAGTTTATTAATGTATAAAATATGTGATTATCAAATTCTCCCACACTTAGCTTTTTGCACTCCTGGGTAAAAACACAAGACCAAAACTAAGAAAAAAAAATGACACAGACTCAAAATATAAATACTCTAAAAGACTCAATTTCTAATAATATTTAAGAATGAAGAGTAACCAATCATTCAAGGGATCAAAACATTTATGAGGTAACATTTCTTTACATCTTAAACTAACAAGCAAGGAAATTTTAATTGAAAAGCATGAGTCAAGAATGATAGATCCTCACAAGATTCACTTTCAATCCCTCAAGTGTTTAAAAGGTAGGTATTTCACTCAATTCAACCTATGAAAATTGCACTACCATAAGCTTGCTTATCTTCTACTTCTCCACTACTCAAAACACATGCACACACAAATTATAAGGACTTTATTCAAGGTTGTAATGGGGTCAAGGTAAAGGAGGATGTAATATGAATATGACAAGTTAAATACCAAAGAGAATAAAAGCGCATGAGAGATGAGTTCAATTAACAAGCATGAAAGTTCATCCCAACTCCACCTAATACAAATTTCCTTTACATATTCTTTTCCTTTCCTTTATTGCCTTGTTGGCCCTTATTTACACATTTTTTTTATTTTTTTATTATATTTTTTGAAGATGAACATATATATATATATATATATATATTTTTTTAATTAAATATTTTTTCAATCATTCTGCACACACATCCCCACACTTGTTCAAGAACTCATCCAATGACAAAGCTAATGTTTTCTTATTCCCTAAGACTGAATAAGAACATTGTTTTTCATTTAAGGTACATAATAAATTCGAAACAAAAGAATATTCAAATAAGCTCAAAGGGGTTAAGCAAGGCGAAATAGGTCATTTCCAAAGCCTTACATTGGCAGGAATCAGAGAATTTCTAAGAAGTCATAAGAGTGCTTGATATCATATTGAGACAATATGCTGCTGAGCAAGACTGCCTATTTATGCGTCAGTCATTCTTGGCTATTTGGTTAAAGTAGCTATTTCAAGAAAAATGTCTCAATCATGTTTATGTATGCATGTGAAAATGTAGTCTCAAAAAGAATTAAAGCAAGTTCTAATGTAACAATTCCATGAGTGAATTCACATAAGAAAGAAGAGAATGATACAAATGTTCAATCCATTCACCAATAGGCTCAAAATCTCACAAGGATAATTCTATCATTCTCAGTCCACTGATTTTAACTTCCATAACTAAGCACATGATTTTTAAGAAAGAAGACAATTTACTCAATCATGCAAATTTTCCTAAATTTAAATTGCTACTTCCACACAAACTAGTTACTACCCCAACTAAGATACGTCTCAAGAGTAAAATTTACTCCTTACTCTGCCATCCTTAACTGATTTTATTGTGAGTAGGTTTTTGACAATTATATCAATAAACATACTCCCCAACTAAGATGCGTCTCAAGAGCATAATTTACTCCTTACTCTATCATCCTTAACTAGTTTAGTAAGTTACTGACAATCATATCATACTTCCCAATTTTTTTTGATCAACTATCCTTCCCCCCAACTAGATCACAACATTGTCTACAATGTTAAAATATAGATGAGTAAAATATAGAAGACATTACCTGTTGTAGCAATTACTGAAAAGAGAGACCTGACACAAATTTAAACAAAAATAAAGTACAATAAATAAAAACAAAGCTTGTAATTATTTAAATAGTTGGAGTGTCTGATCTGGCTTACTTTTCATATAGCTTTCCTCACCGCTTCCTTCTGACCAATCTATCTGAGCTGTTACTGAAACAAGTTCATAAACAAAAGCTTCTAATTTATTAATCAACTCATCAACAATGGAAGCAAAGATAAGGAGTCGTCTTACCGAATGTGTGATAAATTTTTATTCCACAGCATAGTCAACAAAAGATAACAAATTATTAAAAAAATTATTAACATTCAACAAACCTATGGGTTTATGGTGGATGTTCAGTTGGGCCCAAAAGATAATTTGAAAAACTTCTTCCAAAGTATCAAAACTACCTAGTAAGGCAATGAATGCATTAGAGTTTTCAAGCATTACCTTTATTCATCCATGCATAAATGATACTTGAAGTTCTTGCCCAATTATATTTCCAATGATGTTTATTCAAGTTAAATATTTAGGAATGATACCTAAAACTTGACCAACTTTTAGATGTGCAGAAAGTGATACAACCCCCATTAACCCAACGATACCTCCCCCATATTCTACACGAATGTTCCTCACAACCAAGGTACGACCGACAGTTCTTGCTGCATTTATAAACTCTAAAACCTTCTCATAACTTGTCCCACAAAGTACATAGATACTGGTAAGTCTATGAACAGAATAAGAAAATCCCTCCATTTCTACACTCACACTCTCTTTGAATGATTATGAGTTAGAGAAAAATGAAGAAAATGAAGTGTTTAAACAGGAAATAGAATGGAAAAAGGTAATGATAGCACCTATATGGGTAAACGGGCACTGATGCCGATTACAAGTTACAAACCCAAGTGTAGGTTGTTTCAAGTAATAAATTCTCGGGAGTCTGAGGTCGATCCATAGGAAATTGATGAAGAAAAATTCTTTGACGTAAGGTAAATATTTTGTCGCAATAATAAAAGTGATAAAACTTAGTCACAAATAAAAATGATTTACTTGGGTTAGGAGATCCACTCTTGGTAAATAAAATATGGACAAGATCAATTTTTTTTATAACTCAATTAGAATCCACACATAATGGAGGTTTGAATCGGAAAATACAATATTTAAAGTTTATTTAAGATTATATACGTAATTATATTATGATTCCTTTAATCATCTATTAAAATCACTACTTATAAATGGGTTCAAGCATTCATTATGCCAATATCTTGTCTACAACAAATCAATATCTCCATGTTACAAGGAGGGTTTCTAAATTAATTGGAAACAAAATATAACACATATAATGGCTACTTGATAATATATCATTTAAGCACAAGAAAGAGATTAATCTAACCTTATTTCATTACAAAGACTTTCTCTCTTTCACCCAAGTAAAATGAAAATTAGTTACTCATAGACAAGAATAAAGAAAGAAAGAAGAAGAAGAACATAACTTCAATTTAGAATAAAAGAAAACTACAACAAGATAATCAAACAACAAAATAGCATGATCTTGATATCTAACACCAAGATCCTTAAATGATCAGCCAATACTCCATTTTATAGAGGATTAGGGATACAAAATGACAAGGGGACTGATTCATGAGTGAGTGGATGAGTGAAAAATGAGTAGAAAATGTCAAATGACTTTTGATGAGTGAAAAATTATTGAGATTCTTTGTCTCTGAAATCATTTAGTGCTGAACTCATTGCATTCGTCATTTTATCACCAAGTGGTCTTCATGAAAGTTGTAGAATTTTGTCTTAGATTTCAAATGTCATTAGTTTCAGCCCAAAAGCATTCTTACAACTCGAGATATAGTCTGATTACTACATACTGTTAGGCCTAGTTATAGTTTCTCTATTCTGACTTGCAAGCCCAATATGACCTCAAAGAAATCTGATTTGGGTCTTGTATTCTTCATGAAAGTTGTAGATATAGACTTGTAAATACCAAAATTTTAGCCCAATTTAGTTCTTATAGCCCGAGTTATGCTCTGGTTACTGTACACTGTTCAGGTTCTAATCACAAAATCCGTATTCTGAATTCCAAGCAAACTAGATGTCAGACTTTGACCTAAAGCTCTTCATAAAAGTTGTAGAGCTCTCTTTTATCTTTCCAACAAGGTAAAATCCATAATTGTTATACTTCTAGAACTCAATATATGGCCAAAATACAAAAATAATGTAAGACATAATTCATGCTGAAAAAATCAATTAAGGCCAATTTGAGTCCAAACTCATAAAACATAACTAAACTCAATCAATTAAGTACATGGAGAATGTAAATAATTAAAAATGAGAGTTTATTAATATATAAAATATGTGATTATCAAGCACCTTGCAAAACTTTTATTTTTCAATTATTTTCAAACTTACCTTGCATAATTTATGGACCAAAGCCTATGAAACCTATTTTTTTTTACTTGAATTTAAAATAATAATGCCCTTTTTTAGGAGGCAAATATAATCTAGAGACTTTCCAATTGAATCTTATAATTACAAACAATTAAACATAATTATAGATGAATAAAGATTAAATAAGTCATGTAAAAAAATTACAGAAAAAATGTGGGCAGCCCTACATGTAAGCTCCAAAGTCTTAAGACCCCTGCACATGTCTTAATCCTCATACTATCTTTTTGTTTTGATGAAAACAAGCTTGTTCTTTCAAATAAAAATCATAATGCTTGAATTAGAAAACTTAAAGGTATATTTGCTCTATACACTCAATTGATCATATCTTTAGTTGAGCTTAAGTATTTATGTACTGTGTGAGCTGTTTTAATTATTTGTTTGAAGCGTGTTAGGGTTAAAAAAAATTTATCTAGGAGAAAAATTTTTGCTTCAATCAAACTTATGCACTTTCAATGCTCTGAAAGCTCCTGTTCAGAAAGCTATTTTTAAGAAAGCAATTTGCAAAGAAAGCTCGACATCAAAAAGCTATTTATTCAGAAAGTTATCAATTAGAAAGCTATCCATTAGAAAGCTATGTTCATGGGACTTTACCATGGAAGACTGAAAGTACTTAGAAGTGTTATCTTAAAGTCAAAATGCATGGATCATTCTCCTCGTACAAGTTCAAAAGTTGTTTTACTAGTCAAGAGAGAGCTGTAAAAAGCTACCACTAGAAGACCAAATAACGACTATCTCTCTCTAACAAGTTTCCAGATATAGTACAAATGCATTAAATAACTTTCAATGGCTAGAATTATTTGAAGACTATAAAATGAAGTTGTTGAAGCTCATTAAGTCTGGAATCCTTGGTTGGTGAAGTCATTATTAAGATATCCAAGTTTTACGCTTGATACTAAAAAGCTTTCTGATAATTCTGATATACTTACTTCATTAAAGCATGCAATCAGTGGCGGTTAAACCACGACGATTTTGTTGAACTACTGCAGTTAAAGAAATTATGGTAGTTAAGGTGGAGGTTGTCATAATCACCCTTGTTATTTGATCTTTGCGGTGGTTTTATTGGGTTTTGCAGGCAGTTACATAGAACCGCCACCGGTTGCTTAAGAGTTCCCTCAAATTCTGAGGCCCCCAAATTTCCTAAACCCTTGACTACATAAACCACTAGTTACTTTCCCTCAACCCCTTGACCCCATGATAGATAGTGAGGTTTGAAGCTCGATACAAACCCTTGACCCCATCACTGTTACAAACCTTCATCATTGTAAAGCTCAGTATGTTCCCTAATCCCTATTGCTCATTGTGACCTAAAATTCCCCTATTCTCAGTCCCATACACTCTAAGTCCCAAAATTCCTAATATTTGGGGGCTTGGGGAGAATTTGGGTGTTTTCAAGATTATTTTCTTTGAGCTAATTTCGTAGTATTTTACTTGTTCCTTTTTTTCTCTTTTGATTTTCTTTCTGGTTAGAAGAAAAAGGCAGTGTGAATACGAAGCTTGTAATGAGAGTCTATATCTTTTGATTTCAAATTTTCCATATTAGGTATGCATGATTTGACTTAGATCATGTTCGTTTAACTTATGTTTGTGTCTTATAGATGTTTTGTTTTTGGGTTTGTTGTGTTTTTAGGGTTCTTATTTATGTGAATTTAGTGTAAAAGGTTGGCTTTTAGCTGTTACTTGTTCTGTTTGGAGCTCAAATTTTTTGGATGCTAATATAGTAATTGATTTTGGATGGTTGATTTGGTGGGCTTGTAAGCTCCAAAGCCCTCTAGTGCTTAAGTTTAAAAGTTATGTTTTGATGATATCAACTAGATTGAAAGTTATGAACTTTTGCTCTTAAGTATATTGATTGTGTTAACATGATATTT
Organism: Ormosia semicastrata; assembly: GCA_029884595.1. Classification (NCBI taxonomy): domain Eukaryota; kingdom Viridiplantae; phylum Streptophyta; class Magnoliopsida; order Fabales; family Fabaceae; genus Ormosia; species Ormosia semicastrata. The sequence continues at coordinate 104,032,098 of JAQQTO010000063.1, forward strand.
GTGGAGCTTTCTTGTTAGATGTAACTTTTTCAAGATTAAATCAAGTATAAGGAAGCTTTCTAGATGATTAAAGAGGACTAAGAAGATCAAAGTTTGACTTGAGAAAGTTAAGGGTGTATTGTGAGAGAATTCCTAAAGAATTTGAGAGAATTCATCCTGAGAAGGTTGTGAGAAATTCTAAGAGAAGAATCTACACAATGACTAAACCATAAGTAAATCAAAGATTAAAAGAAAGATATCATCATCCAAGATATCAAGATGAAACATGAAAATGATGGTGGAATCAAAGAACAAGAGGTTCTGTGGAAGAACAAGCTTGAGAGAGTTGTTGAGATGGTCAGTTGAGATGAACCTTGTGAGAGTTCTTGGGTAGGAACTTAAGTGAGCACACTGACTTAGAAAAACACAACAAAATAATGGCTACCTTCCACAAGAAGGATAGATAACCATTGGGAGCTTTTGACACTTATTTTTCGTAAAAGCTATAAAAGACTCTAAGCTTGAAAAGAAGAGAGTAAAACGACTTGAGAAAGATTTAAACTACAAAAATGAAGAACAAGTCTTTCACCTCTACCTACTGTATTTTGAAAGTTTTGAAACCCTTAGTAGGTATGTTGCAGGTTCTGCTAAACTATGTTAATACACTTCTTGAGTGATTTTAAGACTTACCCACTTGTATTAAATACTTCAAACTAGACATTGATTATTGGGTGTTGATAGTGAACTTGTGGGTTTAACAAGCCACTTGGAAGCTTAGTCAAGTTTGTTGTAAGAGTCCAGAAAGGTGATGAGTGTAAAATATATTCATCTTTTGGGTTTATTTATTAGAATTTTTAATTTATTTTTATTTAGTTTTTATTTATTTTATTTATTTTTGATTTATTTTTAAATAATTATTTCTTCACCTAGTCATATTTGAATTTTTAGGATAAATCATTAGATTTTGTTTAAAAATAAGAAATTCATAAAGATAAATATTTGAAGGATTCTTATCTTATTCTTAGATGCTAATTAGAGTTCTAATTGGACGCAAAATCTTAGGTTGAAGATTGGACAAGGATTCTCAAGGAGATTTGATTTGAAACAAAATTTGGATTCTCACAACATCCTAACCATTCCTCAGTAGTTGAGTCATATCTTGGGATACAAAGATCATATCGAAGGACTATTTATGGCATTAAAAAGCTAATAGAAAATCTTAAAACTTCTCTGTTGTAATCCAGGGCAAAGTCAACTATATGAAGGGTGATAAAAATCATGCAAGTTAGATATAAAAAGTTATCAACTTTTCTATAAAATGGGAAAAATGAGTTTAGCAAAGGAGCTCTCTTTTGGTTTAGAAAATACACGAAAATATAGAGTTTTGGTGGCTCAACGACAGCAAGGGGACAAGCCCTAGGAGATGAGGAGGACCTGTCAAGGAGCTTTCATGGAGTTGGAGATCAAAGATCCATTGAAGGCGCTTTGGTTTCTTCTCTACGGTTCTATCATGATGAATTCTCTTTTCTCTTCCTATCTCTTCTTCTCTTTTGTCATGAGTAGTCAAATTTGCGTGTTTCTAGGGAGAAGATGTAACTTGATTCAATTGACATGTATTAAAATTAGATTTTTAATTAATTTTTTATTTAATTTGAGTGCTTATTGTGGTTCTTAATGCTTTTATGAATTGGCCACTTATAAATTGATCTAGTAAGATGTGTATAGAATCAGAAGGTTTGCATATGACTTAGACAATAAATAATAAGTGTCATAATTTATAATTATCTAGGAATAGAGGATATAGGTTGTGTGAGAGAATTGTGGTATTTTTTGTGAGAATTCATAGAGTGAAGGTCATGCCTTTAAAAGTTGGGATTTAGATAAAGGAATTGATTATGCTTTGATAATTAAAGAGAATTAACTCACCGAGGAATTAGGTTTTAATTAATTAAAGGATTTTTTCCATCAATTGAATGACTAGAAATTAATTAGAATGAAGGTTCTAAAGCTACTCTATTGTCTATGATAGATTGTTGAATTAAGCGAAGTCAAATCCTTAGTGTTTTAATTGCGTGTGTGTACATTCTTAATATATTTTGTATTCGTGTGCTTTGTTCTCTATTTTTTCTCTTAATTTCATATGTTCTTGTGTGTTTTTGTCTTTTATAATTTTGTGTCTTTAATTGCTTTAAATCACTCTTAATTATTGGTTGTTTAGATAGTATTAATATTAGAGAAGTGGTACTTGGTAAACTAATTCCTCGCGGGAATGATATTCTCACTCTCTATTACTTGTTTTCGTGCACTTGCAGTAATATTGCTTAAATTAATACATAATCACATGTGGGACGATCAAGAGGCTAAAGAGACAGAATACTTTTTGAATCGCACCTAGAGAGGCCAAGGGAAAAGAATACTTAAAGTGTAAGAGCTTGAAGAGGCTTGGTAAGAAAAAATACTTTTACATAGTGAAAATCCTAGTATTTGCTAGGTACTGGACATAGCCTCAAGTGGTTTAGAGGTAAACCAGTATAAATCCTTGTGTCTTGCTCTTCTTCTTTAACCTTAACTCATTTAGATTTGATCTAACATTGAACTTAAGGAAACTAAGCTTTTCACTCTAAGAACAAAAATAGTTTTTGAGATATAGTGAACTAAACAAGAATCTTCTCATTATAAAGTTTGATTATGTGTTCTGGAGTTTATTCTTGTTGATAAGAAAATATTTTTAAAGATTTGATTCTTGTTTATAGACTTGAGTAACAATCTGTGTTGGTTTCTAAATCTGTGAGAGTGTTCAGCCTTACTCAACCAGTGAACTTTCTCAAGACCTTTCTCACCTTATTATAGTTGCTTATTCTCCTATATTATTGAACTTGCTCACCTAACCTCAATACTCTTTAGCAACCTTCTCACCTCCAAGTTTGATAAACTTGATAAAGGTGTTAGAAGTCTAAAATTTTCAAGTGAAACGCAACACAATTCAACCTCCTTCTTGTGTTACTGTCAACTTCGGTTGCTATCAGAGCTCAACTTCTTGGTTAAGCACACCTAACAACATGAGAGGAAAAAGATCTTGAAAGAAGTATGGAAATGCAACAAGGAGGTGGAGCCTACCTACCAGAGGGTTCTTTTATTAACAGACTACTTGCTTTTGATGGAAGGGACTACTATAATTAGAAGGAAAGGATGAAGCTCTTTATTGAGTCCTAGTATGTTGATCTCTGGGACATTATAGAAGCTGGTCCCTACATTTCTATGAAAATTGGTGAAGGTGGAATCCAAGTCTAGAAGCCTAAGTCTTAATAGAGAGAAGCTAAAAGGAACAAGTTCCTTCTGAACTCTAAGGCAAAATCCTTCCTCACATGTGCATTAAGTAGCGGAGAGTATAACAAGATTGTTGGTTATGAAACAACTAAAGAAATATGGGACACTCTTGTCATAGCTCATGAAAGAACAAACCAAGTGAAGGAAGCAAAGAAAAGTATGTTGGCACATCAATATGAAATGTCCAAATGAAGGAACATAAGAGCATAGATGAGATGTTTGCCAGTTTCATAGTAAGTGTGAATGACATCAAGTTCCTTGGGAAGACTTACTCTAATCAAGAACATATTAGAAAGCTGCTGAGAAGATTGCCTAAGGAGTGGAGGCCCAAGGTAATTTCCATAGAAGAAACTAAGGACTTATCAATTTTAAGGCTAGATGAGCTGCTGGGTTCCTTGAAAGTACACGAGCAATAACTTGTTGAAATGGAAGAGGATGCACCAAGAAAAGGAAAGAGCATTGCTCTTAAGTTCACTCACAAGGCGGTCAAGCAACTCTCTCACCAACCCTCTCAGAGCTCTCTCAATTCCAGAATTGAATTTGATGAGGAGTGTGAAGATGATGAATCTGATGAAGATGAACTATCTTTTATATCCAAAAAAATTCAAAAGATGTGGAGAAATAAAAGAACAAGAGGAAGAGGCTTTAAATCCAGAAGAGAACCTAAAAAAAAAAGAATATGGAAGCAACAACAAAAATCTGATAGTGTGCTTTGAATGCAATAAACTTAGTCACTTTAAATCTGAATGCCCACTACTGAGGAAAAGATCTAAGAAGTTTTCAAAGAAGAAAGGAATGCTGGCAACTTGGGATGATCTCGATGACTCATCAAGTAAGGAAGATCAAGAAGAAGTTACAAACATATGTTTGGTTTCTAAAGATAAAGAAAGTGAGGATAATGTATCAAATACTAAACTATCCTAACCATCTTATGATGATTTCAAATCAACTTTTGATAACCTTCTCTATGATTCAAACTTCTTGGCTCAAAACTTCATTGTGTTCAAAGCCAAAATGGCTGAGTTGCAAAAGAAAATTAACTTGTTAAAAAGAGACAATGCAAATTTAAGCAAGAGGACTGGATCCTTAGTAAAGTTAAATATAGAATTAGCAACATAGTCTAAGAAGGTTGAATCTTCTTATCAACTTTCTCAACAACTTTCTCAGGTACTAGAAGAGAATGAGTTATTGAAAAGGAAGGTAAAAATGTTGACCAATGACCTAGCCAATTTTGTTAATGGTACCAAAAATATTGAGAGGCTTCTTGGAAACCAACAATGTGTCTTTGACAAAGCCGGACTAGGATACAAGAGATGAGCAAAACAAAAACTGTATAAGAATTTTTTTGTGCCTGCTAAGAAGATTAAAGTTGTGTATCTTTGCTGTGGTAAGGCTGATCAAAAAGCCTCAAAATGAAACCACAAAAACAAATCACTAAAGGTCTAACCATCTAACATGAAACCCAAGAAAGCTTGGGTACTTAAAAGCATGATACCTTCTCATGCAAGTTTTCCTAATCACAAAAGGAGGGGGACTAAATGGTACCTGGATAATGGATGTTCAAGTTATATAATGGGGATGAAAGCAACTTTCTCACCTGCAAGGACAAAGATAGAGGTGATGTTACCTTTGGAGACAATAGCAAGACAAAAATCAAAGGAATAGGTAAAGTTGGTAAGAAGAACTCTACCATTCTTGATAATGTACATTATATAAAAAGTTTGGAACACAACCTTCTTAGCAAAAGTCAATTCTGTGACAATGACTATGAAGTAGTGTTTGAACCAATAAAATGCATTATTAGAGAAACCAACAATGGTAAAGTTTTCTTTTCTAAAAATCGGGACAAGATTGTCTATAGCATCAAATTAGAGGATCTTAGTGATAAAAAAGTTGAATGTCTTGTGTCTATGAGTTTTGACAAGTGGTTATGGCACAAGAGAGTTAGTCATGTAAACATGAATACCATCTGAAAACTACTAAAACACGACCTTGTGAGAGGCTTGCTTAAAACTAAATTTTGAAAATGATATAGAATGTGAAGCATGTGATAGTTGCCGAGACTATCAAATTATATCAATTTGTAAGCCAATTCACTAAATTACTTATAGTAAAAGGCACAACCAGGTTGATTCCTTGGATCACTCTAATTAAACAATTAGATTAAGAATTTAACAAAGGGGGGGAGTTGCAGAATTAATTAAATGAAAGCAATTAAAAATTGTCAACAGAATCAAGTAAACAACCAATCCATGGAAATCAACTAATCTTGAATTTAATCCATCATTGATCACTAAGAATCTATTTAATTGCTAATCATATTCTTAGTCTTAGATCACATCAATAAGTCTTAAGATGATCTATGAATTCTCTACTAGATAAGCATCTGAAATTTAATTAATCAAGGTTAAATGAATTAAGCACTCATCTAATTCTATATTAACTTAAAACCCAAAATTCAACTAAGCCTAACAACTATCAAACACCTTTGATGCATTATTTAGTGTTTGTAATCCTCATTAAACATGTGGTAATTATGCAATTATCACATCAACATCCAAATCAAATTAAGCAATTCAATCTAGATTTAACAAAATCAAAAGAGATAAAAGAGAAACTTGATTAACAATTAAATGTAAAACAATCAAAACTAGATCTTAAAATTAAACATCAAGATTATCAATCCCTAGGATTGATTAAAAAGGGTCAAGTCTTCTATGAATGGAAGAAAATAAAAATAGAAAAGAAAGAAAAACCTAGAGAGAAAGGAGAAGAAGATAGATGAAGAGAGAAAGTACAAGCAATAACGGCTAAGAGAAAACTTGGGTTTAGTTCGTGGTTACTGTTGCTACTTAAATAACTATATCTAAAATTAAAAATCCAAGTTTATCCTTAGCTTAGGGTTAATATTCTTCCTTTTAGCTTTAATTGAACACGTAATTTTCTTAATTTGGATTTAGGATGAGAGAATTATGCCTAGAATATTCTTAACCGCTCTCTAGACCTATCAGCCGACTTTAAAGGGAGAGAACACTATCAAAAAGTCACATTTTTATAAGTGGTCTTCATAAGAGTTGAAGATCTGTGTCTTAGCTTTCCAATGGCATTAGTCTCAACTCCATATGACTTGTACAACATAAATTATGGCCCAATCTTTGTATATCATCCAAGTTTTAGTGACAGCTTCTCTGTTCTGAATTTGTGACCTAATCTGACCCACTAGACATCCGATTCAGTCTTCGAACTCATTAAAGTTGTAGAGCTTTCTCTTAATTTTTCTACAAAGTATAATTAACTATTTTTAGATGTCTAGAACTCAAGTTATGCCTAAAATACAAAATTAGTGTAAAATTCCCAATAATACTGAAAAATATAATTAAACCCAATTTGAACCCGAACTTATAAAATGTGACTAAGACTAATCAATTAAGTACATAAGAGGTGTAAGAGACTAAGTATCAGAGTTAACTAATGTATAAAAAATGTGTTTATCAAATTTTTTCATACTTAACTTTTGCACTCTTGGGTAAAACTAGAAACTCAACAATAGGGAACAAGGAAAAACAACATAAATTAGAAAGTTAAAAACTCTAATAGACTCACTTTCCAATGATGTTCAAGAATACAAAAGTCTGTGAGCAAAAAGATCAACCAAAGCTGTAAGGAATCAAAACATTCATGAAATAATATTTCTTAACATCTCAAACCAATAAGGAAAGTAAATTCAATTGAAAAGTATAAATCAAGAATGACTGAACCTCACAAGATACACTTTCAATCCCTCAAGTGTTTAGAAGGTAAGTGTTTCACTCAATTCAACCCATGAAAATTCGCACTACCATAAACTTGCTTATCTTTTACTTCTCCACTACTCAAAACTTATGCACACATAAATCAAGAGCACTTTATGCAAGGTTGTAATAGGGCCAAGGTAAGGAAGGAGAATAATATGGAGATGACAAGTTAAATACCAAAGAGAATAAAAGAATATTGAGGATGAATTCAAATAACAAACGTGAAAGTTTAATCCAAATCCATGTAATGCAAATTCTCTTTACATATTATTTTCCCCATTTTTTCTTTTATTTTTTTTATTTTTTTCAATTTTTTTTGAATTGGTCACTCTTTCCTTTTTCACCGAATATTTTGAACACTAATTAGCACACCCCCACACTTGTTCAAGAAATCTTCTAATGATAATGCCAATGCTCTCCTTAGGGTTAAGTAAAAACATGGTTTTTCATTTAAGGCATGTAATGAGCTAAAAACAAGGAATTATCAAATAAGGTCAAGGGGGTTAATCAAGGGCAAATATGCAAGATTGACTATTTGGCTAAAGTAACTAATTCAAGAAAAAAATATCTCAATCATGTTCCTGTATGCATATGAAAATATAACTTAAAAGAATCAAAGCAACTTCTAGAGTAACAAATTCCATAAGTGAAAATCATACAAGAAAGAAGAGAATGACACAAATGCTCAATCTATTCATTAAAAGGCTCAAAGTCTCACAATGTATGCTTCTATGAAACTCAATCTATCAATTCAATTTCTATTATCAAACTAATTAATCTCAAGATGAAAGAAAATTTATCCACTTATGTTATAAACTTTTAATTTCAATTGATGCATGCTCACAACTTTCACAAATTTCAAAATTCCATTGGAAAATATTTAAAAACACACTTTCTTATATATATATATATATATATATATATATCTCAAAATAGGAAAACAAGATTTTAAAACAAAACAGAATCAGAATTTGAAATAGAAAATAGTATTTTGAAAAAAAAAACAGAAAATAGACCAAAAAACAACAACAAAATAAAAATAGAAACATAAATAATAACAGTAAAATTAAAACAGAAAATAGAAAAATAAAATTTAAAACAGAAACAGTAAACATAATGTAAATTTCCCCTACAATTAAATTCTACGTTGTCCTCAATGTAAAGCTTATAAAACATCAAATCATCAATATCCTATAAATATCATCAACAAATTTAGGACAAGTAAAATAAAGGAGAGAAGGAAGAAACATCATTATCAAGTGATGTAAATGGTGGCTTGCAAGTGGACCTCCTCCACTGTGTCCTTTTGAGCATCCTCATAAAGTTGCTTAAGGCGATGTCCATTAACTTTGAAGGCTTTGTTAGTTGGCTCACTTGTGATCTCCACTGCACCATAAGAAAAAAAATTAGTGACTATAAAAGGACCTAGCCACCTAGAGCGAAGTTTGCTGGGCATGAGCTTGAGGCGAGAATTGTAAAGGACAACTTTTTGACTAATCATAAATTCTTTTCTTGCAATTATCTTATCATAGAAGGCTTTGATCTCCTCTTTGTAGATTCGGGAGTTCTCATAAGCTTCCAACCGAATCTCTTCAAGTTCATGGAGTTGGAGTTTTCTTTGGGATCCGGCTTAGTTCAAGTCAAGATTGCACTTCTTTATAGCTCAATAAGCCTTATGCTCAATCTCCACCAAAAGGTGGCATGTCTTGCCAAAGATTATCCTATAAGGAGACATGCCTAAAGGAGTCTTGAAGGTGGTCCTATACGTCCACAATGCGCCCTCAAGTCTCTTGCTCTAACCTTTTCTATTTGGTTGGACTATTTTTCTAAGATTTGTTTCAACTCCTTATTCAAAACTTTGGCTTGCCCATTAGTTTGTGGATGGTAAGGAGTCGAAACCTTATATATCGCACCAAATTTTTTCAACAATGCCTTTATATTTTTATTACAGAAATGGGAGCCTTAGTGACTGATTATGACTCTCGGAACTCCAAACTTGCAAAAAATGTGAGACCTAACAAAGTCTAAAACAACATGAAAATCATTAGTCCGAGTGGCTTTGGCCTCCACCCACTTAGATATATAATCAACAAATAACAAAATGTAAACAAAACCAAAGGAATTAGGAAAAAGACCCATGAAATCAATGCCATACACATCAAATATATCACAAAATAATAATGGTTGTTGAGGCATCTTATTCCTAGGGGAAATGTTACTTGTTTGTTGGCATTGTTCACAATTCTTACAATAAATGTAAGCATCATGGAATAAGGTGAGCTAATACAATCCAGAGTCTAAAATCTTCCTAGTAGTGCATTGCGATCTAAAGTGACCACCACATGCAAGGGTATGACAAAAAGGTAGAATAAACTGAAACTCATAATCGGGCTCACAACGTCTAATCACTTGGTCACTACACAGTCTCCACAGATAAGGATCATCCCATATGTAATATTTATCCTTACTCTTAAGCATATCAATTTGATGCTTCTTAAAATAAGTAGGTAACTTAGATGCAACTAATTAATTCACTAAATCAACATACCAAGGGTCTTTACCTCGTAGCAGAAAAAGCTACTCATCTGTGAAGGTCTCTCAGATAGGAAAAATGTCAGTTGCCTATGGGATTTGGCTCAAATGATCTACCACCAAGTTCTCTGCTCTGTTCTTATCTCTGATCTCAATGTCAAACTCCTACAAGAGTAACATCCATCATATGAGTCTAGGCTTCACCTTGGGCTTCTTCAGTAAGAACTTCAAAGCTACATGGTTAGAGAAAACAATTACTGTAGTTCATAGCAAATAGGAACAAAATTTATCTAAAGCAAAAATAATGGCTAAAAGCTCCTTTTCAGAGATGGTGTTATTGGCTTAGGCAGAATCTAAAGTATGAAAAGAATAAGATATCATATGAGGTTGCTTGCTAACTTGTTAAGAAAGGATGATGCTAACTGCAAAGTTGGAGGCGTCACACATAAGCTCAAAAGGAAGCTCCCAATTTGGTGGCTAAATAATAGGAGAAGAAGTCAGGTTCTTCTTCAACTGATCAAATGCTTTCTTACAATTCTCATCAAATTCAAACTCTACTTCTTTTTGAAAAAGCTTGGACAATGGTAGGGCAATTTTGTTGAAGTCCCTGATGAAATGCTTGTAGAACCTTGAATGACCAAGAAAGGAATGCACTTCTCATACACAAGTGGGGTAGGGTAAAAAAGTAATAATATTGATCTTTGCCTATCTATTTCAATGCCTTTGCTAGAAACTACATGCCCTAAGACTATGCCTTATTCTACCATGAAATGACATTTATCAAAATTAAGAATAAGATGTGTCTCAATGCACCTATCAAGCACCCTAGCAAGGCTGTCTAAACATACATCAAAAGAAGATCCATAAACTGTGAAATCATCCATAAAAACTTCTATGCAGTGTTCTAATAAATCAGAGAAAATGCTCACCATACATTGTTGAAATGTACCCGGGGCATTACAAAGCCTGAAAGGCATCCTCCTAAAAGTAAACATGCTAAATGGGCAAGCAAAGGTTGTATTCTCTTGGTTCTCTAGTGCTATATGAATCTGAAAGGAGCCTGAAAATCCATCTAGGAAGCAATAGTGTGACTTGCCAGCTAACTTCTCCAACATATGATCAATGAAGGGCAAGGGAAAATGATCCTTCCTAGTGGTTTGGTTGAGCTTCCTGTAATTAATATAGACTATCCAATTATTTTGTACTCTAGTGGGGACCAGCTCATTCTTCTCATTGACGACCACAGTCATCCCGATCTTCTTGGGAACTACTTGCATCAGACTCACCCACTTGCTATCTGAAATGGGGTAAATGATGCCAACTGATAACAATTTGCTTATTTTTTTCTTCACCACATCCAAAATCATAAGGTTAAGTCTTCTTTGGGGTTGCCTCACTAGTTTAGCTCCTTCCTCAAGGAAGAGTCGATGCATGTATGTAGAAGGACTAATACCAAAAATGTTTGTAAGTGTCTATCCGATGACTCTCTTGTGATATCTCAGAATTTATAGCAATTTCTGTTCTTGTTCAACATGGAGGTTCTTAGCTACAATCACTGGAAGCTTCTCATCATCTTCCAAATATGCATATTTAAGATGCGTAGGTAGTATCTTCAACTCTAATTTGGGTGGCTGCACTATAGAGGGAAGCAATTTGGTGGTGAAAACTATTTTTGCAGACTAAATTTTTGCATAATCAACAGCTGCTGCCATAATCTATGAAAACAAACTTACCATTTCTCAAAAATGCAGAAATTTTAGTGCACACAGTACTTATCACAACACCAACACAACCCATACATGAGTAATAATGAATAGAATCATAAAAATCAAGAAATTCAACATATAACTCATCATAAATATCCTCAACTAATTCAGCAAGCAAATCTATGTGAAAAATATAATGTTCCTCTATGGGATGCTTCATTACATAAAAAATGTTAAACTGCACTACTATATCTCCAAACTCCATGGAAAGAGTTCCAATATGCATATCTATTTTAATCCTTGCAGTTTTAAGGAATGACTTCCTCAAAATTATTGAAGCCTTGTTGGATGATGACTCTCCTTCCATATCCAGAATATAAAAGTCTATAGGAAAGATTAGTTCATCAACTCTCATAAAAATATCTTCTATCAAGTCTGCTAGGTATGCATTACTCCAATTTGCTAATTGAATCATAACATCTGTTGCTTGTAAAAGTCCAAGTCAAAGAGAATTAAAAACAGACATATGCATCACCTTTATTGAAGCTCCTAGATCTAACATAGCATTCTCAAATTTACAATTGCCTATATTGCATAGAATTATAAATGTTATTACATTCTTGCATTTTTGAGAGGTTAGTTGAATGAGGGCTAAAACATTATGTCCCATACTGATTCTTTCATTACCTTTTAGTCTCCTCATATGTGTATATAACTCCTTCAGAAACTTAGCATATTTGTAAATCTGCTTGGTTGCATCCAGTAGTGAAATATTCACTTTCGCTTTCTTGAAGGTCTCAAGAAGTTCTCTATCTTTATCTACCTCATCTATTTTTCTAGAATGAAAGGCCCTTTATGGAAATGGAAGAGGTACTTCATGATTAGATTTTTACTATTTTTTCATATCAACTTTTGATTTTTGCACATCATGCACTAAATAAGATTTTTGGTCTAAATTAGTCTCATGTTCTGCAGAATTTGATTCTTCTACAGCATCAGATTTCTTTATTAATTTTTTCTTTTGTTGCTTGCTTTCTAGTTGAGGGTCAGTTGGAATTTGCACAAGCTTGCCAATTCTCAATATAATGGTTTTAACATTTCCTTTTGGGTTTGGAATTATTTGAGAAGGAAGTTGTTCAGAGCCTTATGCTTTTAACTGATTCAATGAAGAAGCCAATTGTCCAATCTGAGTTTCTAAGTTTTGTATAGTGGCTTATATTCTTTACTGAAATTAAATGTTATTGGTTACTACTTGCTTCACTAGGTCCTCCATTGTAGGCTTAGATTGAGTAGCTACTGGAGCTTGTTGCTGCATAGATGGCTATTGTATTTGTTGTCTAGTATGCTACTGAAATTGCTGCCTACTTGGTTTAGAATTCTGCTGAAACTGCTATTTTCTAGCTGGTTACTGGTATTGCTGTGGCATTGCTACATTCCTATATCTGAGATTCAAATGATCCCTCTAGCCAGGATTATAAGTGCTAAAGTAAGGGTCATATCTAGGCTATTGTTGCTGCTAATGCTGAGGTTTACCAGGAAAAATGCCTATTGCAGCAGCAGAATAAGCTTAGGGTGTAGAATTATCTTCTTGAAGTGTAGGGCATGCATCTATAGGATGAGGTGGACAAGAAAAAAATACCACATAACATTGCAGCCCTTTGCACAAGTATTTGTTGTTGTCCTATTGCTAATTGCCTTACCAAGGAAGTTAACTCATCAAGTCTGTGTTCCATCCTTTAATGGTCAGCATGAGACACATGAACATCATTCACTCCTCTAGTGGAAGAGATCATCCTAGTACTAAATTGTTGATAGTTGGCAGCCATGTTAGTAATTAAATCTCTAGTAGCAACTGAAGTTTTATCAACTAAGGCACCTCCACAAGCTGCATCAATCATGCTATTATCTATAGGCAATGGTCCCTCATAGAAATACTGAATCAGTAGTTGGTCACTTATCTGATGGTGTGGACAACTTGAACACAATTTCTTGAATATCTCTTGATACTCATGTAAAGTTTCTCCTAATATCTGCCTTATGCCACATATATCTTTCCTAATGGCAACAACTCTAGAAGTAGGAAAGAACTTCTCTAGGGACAATCTCTTTATATCATTCTAACCTGTCATGGAGCCAGGTAGAAGGTAGTAGAGCAAGTCCTTGGTTGCATCAATAAGGGAGAATGGAAATGCTCTAAGCTTAATATGTTCTTCAGGATTGCCTTGTGGTTTCATGGTAGAGCACACCATATAGAAATCCTTCAAGTGCTTGTGGGAGTTCTCAACTACAAGTCCATGGAACTTAGGCAGCAAGTATATCAATCTAGATTTCAATTCAAGATCAGCATTTAAATCAAGATATTGAATGCACAAAGGTTAGTAATTCACATATAGTGCTGCTAGTTCCTTAAGAGTCTTATTTTGCATATTATCAGCCATGTTTTCTGTGTTATTTGTGTTCTCAAGTTCAGTTTCAGTATTATCAGTCAAAGTTGTAGTGTTACTTATATTCTCAGGTTCAATTTCATTTTCAATGTCACTTTCAATTTCAAAAACTATCGTTTCACTATGCCTACGAGCTCTATTAAGTGTATGCAAGATCCTCTCAATTTTAGGGTCAATGTCAAGCAAATGATTACTAGAAGACCTAGTCATAAAACATGCAAAAGTGCAGAAACGTAAGATATGCCAAATGGACTACACAATACTAAAATTTTACTAAAATAATACTAGTTACCCTATCTACACAATTTTAAAAGTTATAGGACTACCACAAGGTAAAAAACTACTCAAAAAATAGTACCAAAAAATGTAATAAAAAATATTCAAAAATTAGAAAAGTGGTCTAAACGATGGAATTTTGCCAAGATAAAGTGGACCTCATCGCAAGACAGTGAGCCTTGTAGAACACACCATTTTCCTTCTACCGACCAATTTTTAGATCAATTTGAGCTTATTTGTTCTTACAAAATTCCACTTGGAGTCTAAAATTGAGTTGGAAACTACCTGAAACAAGGAAAATAGGGGTTAGTGAAGGGTTAGTAGCTAATTATACTCCTAATATGATTGACTAAACTTAGATTAATTGCCAGCAACAACGCCAAAATTTGATAGCTGTTGAGACTATCAAATTATATCAATTTATAAGTTGATTCACTAAATTACTTGTAGTATAAGGTATAACCGAGTCAAGCCCTTAAAATACTCTAATTAAGTAATTAGATTAAGAAGTTAACAAAGGGGGGTGGAAATTGCAAAATTAATTAAATGAAAACAATTAAAAATTATAAACAAAATAAGTAAATAACTAATCTAAGGAAATAAACTAATTTTGAATTTAATCCATCATTGATCACTAGAATCCATTCGATTGCTAATTAAATTCTTGGTCTTAGATCATATCAAGAAGCCTTAAAATGATCTATGAATTCTCTACTAGATAAGCATCCAAAATTTAATTAGTCAAGGTTAAATAAATTAAGTACCCATCTAATCCTAAATTAACCTAAAACATAGAATTCAACCAAGCTTAACAATCCATCAAACACCTTTGATGCATTGTTTAGTCTATGTAATCCTCATTAAAAATGTGGTAATTATGAAATTAACACATCAAAATCCAAATCAAATTAAGCAATTCAATCCATATTTAACAAAAACAAAAGAGGTAAAAGAGAAACTTGATTAACAAGAAAAATAAAAACTTGAATAACAATTAAATGTAAAATAATCAAAAGTAGATCTCAAAATTAAACATCAAGATTGTCAATCCTTAGGATTGATTAAAAAGGGTCTATCCCTCCATGGATAGAAGGGAAGAAAAACAAGAAAGAAAGAAAAACCTAGAGAGAAAGGAGAGGCAGAGAGAAAGTGCAAGCAAGAATGGTTAGGAGAAAATTAGGATTTGGTTTGTTGTTATTGTTGTTGCTTAAATAACTATATCTAAAATAAAAATCCAAGTTCCTCTTCCTCTTAACTTTAATTAGACACCTAATTTGGCTAATTTAGGCTTAGGATGAGAGAATTATGCCTAGAATATTCTTAAGATCTCTTTAGACCCATTAGCAGACTTCAAAGGGCGAGAACACAATAAAAAAGTCATATTTTTTATAAGTGATCTCATAAAAGTTGAAGATATATGTCTCATCTTTCCAATGGCACTAGTCTCAGCTTCATATGACTCTTACACCCCAAATTATAACCCAATCTTTTCACATCGTCCAAGTTCCAACGATAGCATCTCTGTTCTGACTTCGTGACCTAATATGACCCACTAAAAATCCGATTAAGCCTTCAAGCTCTTCATCAAAGTTATAGATATTTCTCTCATCTTTCCTATAAGGTAAAATTAATAATTTTGATATGTCTAGAACTCAAGTTATGCCTAAAATACAGAAATAGTGTAGATTCCTAATAATGCTGAAAAATGCAATTAAGCTTAATTTGAATCCAAAATTATATAATGTGCCCAAGACCAATCAATTAAGCATATAAGAAGTCTAAGAGACTAAATATGAGAGTTAAATAATGTTTGAAAATTGTGTTTATCGGTATGCCAAAGAGGCAAGGAAACAAAGTCAAGTTTTCAGCCAAAGAATGTTGTCGCAACATATAGGCCTTTAGAACTTCTTCATATTGATCTCTTTGGATCTACTAAGACTACTAGCTTAGATGGAAAGAGATATGACTTTGTTATAGTTGATGATTTCTCAAGATATACATGGGTAATTTTCCTTAGATGCAAGGATGATTCTTTTGAGGCCTTTAAAACCTTTCGTAAATAAGTTCAAAATGAAAAAGGTTTTCGTATAACTGCCATCCTGAAGGAAAGTTTAAGAATGTTTTCTTTAAAACCTTTTGTGATGAAAATGACATAGTTCACAATTTTTCTTGTCCAATAACTCTACAACAAAATGGAGTTGTGTAAAGAAAAGATATAACTTTGCAGGAAATGGCCAAAACTCTATTATGTGACACTGATTTGCCAAAATATTTTTGGACTAAGGTAGTCAGCACCTCATGCTATGTTTTAAATAGAGTTTCTATAAGGCCAATATTAAAGAAGACACCATATGAATTGTGGAAAGGAAGAAAACCTAACATCTCATACTTTCATACATTTGGATATGAATGCTTTGTGTCGAACACCAAAGATCAGATAGAAAAATTTGATTCAAAGTATGACAAATACATTTTTCTTGGATATTCTTTAACATCTAAAGCATATAGAGTATATAACTTGAGAACATTAGTTGTTGAGGAAAGGATGCATGTTGTATTTAATGAAACTAACTCTCTCAATGAGAAAGATAAGCATGTAGGCCTTGATGATGAGTTTGAAAAGCTGTCTCATAATGAAATTATTGATAAGATGATAAAAGCAAACTGGAACAAGCTCAAGATCAAGTAACATTTTACCTCGATATAACTGTAACATCCTTCCTAACCTAAAGATCCTAATCAGAGTTATAGTAGCTCTGTAATACTGGTAAGAGTTATCTGTTAACTTAGGTGATTTTCTGAACTAGTTTGAGCGTAATTCTGTAACACTGAATACAATGAAATAACCAAAGTTTCTATGAAAATAACTAATATAATGGAAATAAATATGAAAAATTTATTTCCTATCTATAATCCATGGATAAAAGTTGTAGTAAATTTTTTAGAAGCATTTGAGTTAGTTTAGTATTTTTAAGGATACTGAAGAGAAATTAAGGGAACAATTATGGAACAGCTAAGTATCTCAGAAAAATATTAAATTATATGGAAATGACAAGTAGAATATGGAGAATAATTTGGTATAAAAATACCAACTAAAACAAGTACCAGTAAGCTTATTACTTAATTCCTTAGTTAAATCTATATAGGAACTGAGTAATGAAGCTTAACTGATAAAAAGCGGTATACAGAAAATTATAAAAAATGAATCCAAGAGCTAAGTTGAGTTCTAAAATTTTTCATAATACTTATGGTAACTTGAAAACTAAGTTTTGAAATATTAAAGAGTACTTAACAGATATAAAAGTTGCTGACTTAAATTTGGTCATCTTTTTTACCAAAACCCACCGCCCATTACTATCTAGAAATTGCTATCATTTTCTCATCTTTTCTACACTTTCTTACACGGAAAAAATAGAGAAAAGGAACCCCAAATTCTGCTTCAAAACCATAAAGAAGAAAAAGCAAAAGAGAAGGGAAAAGGAAGGAAAAACTAGAGAAAAGAGAAGAAAACTCAAGAGTACAAGACTAGGAGTGAGGTAAGGGTGTTCTCCATTATTTTGCTCCTCTTCTATCTCTGTTTAGCATCATAAAACTGGTCATTTGAGTTTGTGAAGCTCACGGCCAAATCAGAGAAGACAACATGAGTTTTGAGTAATTTAGTGCTTCTATTGTATCTTGTCTTAGTTTTATTTCTTATATGAGTTTTTGAGAAAAAGTTTGTGATTTTGTTTGATGTTTTGATGCTTATTGCTTCACGGTTTGGTTGGGTTTTTTTTAAGGTGATTATATTGTTTTAAAATTGTTCATCTTTTATCGATGTTTGTCTTGAATTGTGATATGGTATTGCTGAGAAAAATAGTTGGACATGAAGATTAAATGTCATGGCTATGGTTGCTGGTTTAATAGCAAAATTGTGATGCATTTATATCATAATATGGTGGCTTAAATTGTACTATAAAATTAAGGCATGGTGCTACCCCATTTGTGATTGCATTATAATGGTTTTTGTGTTTAAAATGGAGCTTGGTTGATGGTTTATTACAAGAGCAGAATGTTGCCCTATCTTTGACTTGTATATGGAAGATTTAAGTATGCTTTAATAAGGAGAATATATGTTGTGATTTATATGAGTAGCCTTTATATTTTACATGGCCAAGAAGTTGAACTAGGATCATTCTAGGTTAGAATGGAGTAGTTGAGGTTGAGGATGGACATTTCCTCCCTCTTTGCTCAAGCTCTTCCTAGTTGAAAGTAAATGAGGAAGGACATTACCTCTCTACTAGATGTGATCCTAGATTATTGATAGTGTGAGGATGGACATTCCCTCCCTATCTTAGTAGTTGACAATGGACAATTCCCTTTCTACTTACAACTTTATGTTGAGGAGGGACATTCCCTCACTAGAGGTGGCCAGGTTACTCATTTATCGGAATAGTTTTGTATGACTGGCGAATGGTCATAAATAGTTTGAAGTGTATCAACATAAAAGTAAACTACTGCCAAGTGTTTTAAATATGCAATATAAATGAAATTGAATTTATTTAATTAATTGTGATGTTTGATTAAAGGTGCGTTTCTGAGAATTATTTTTTGGATGCATATTGTTGTGTTTGATAATAAACATTTTCTGAAACTTAATAACTAAATTTCTATTTCGGGAAGAGGAATAACTTGATTTATTTTTTACCACCTTCCTACGTAATGAAATTGAGTTTAAAAGTGATTTTCCCCCGAAATAGCTGGAAGTATTATGATGTCACTGATTTTTAATAATGATACTGAAAATTCTATGATATTGAGAATTCTTTAAATTCTCACCCCTTTTTTTGTTATTGTTTCTGTAATATTTCCAGGGACGAGATCCTTAGTATGGAAACCAAAGCAGAAGACGTAGAATATTTTAGTTGTTATTTTATAGTTTGTATTATGTAATTATTATATTATAAAAGTTTATGTAAATTATTGTGCTGTAAAAGTGCATTGTACTCTTGTATATAGTTTTTATAATATATAAACGTTATGTTATTCTACGACAGGCTCATACTTTCGATATATTAACTAAATAAAATTTTAAATTTTAAATTGATGATTTTTACGTGATGTGCCTAATTTTATTTGCTAATACGTAAATCCCAATTACGCTATTAGTAAGGAGGTTAAGAGCGTTACAATAACACCTCGAGACTAATGGATAAACTGAAGCCACAAAACGAGTTATACTTCACGAGATCAAGAAAAGACTTGACGAAGCAAAAGGGGATTAGGTGGAATAGCTTGACCACACCCGATGGGCATACCAAACCATGCCCCACTCTTCAATAAGGAAAACTCCTTTTAAGCTAACCTATGATTGCAAGGCCATGATCTTAGTCTAGATAAGAGAACTGAGCTAGAGAAGGCAAATTTTCTTTGAAGAATTCAACCCAAACCTTATTTGCCACAACTTGGATTTGTTGAAGGAACATCGCTGCATTGCCCGCATTCGTGAAGTCGCTGTCAAATAGAGTATTGCAACCCGATATAATTCCAAAGTGATACCAAAGATGTTTGTACCCGCTGATCTTGTTTTGAGAACGGTAGATATCAGGGGCAAAAACGTGAAAGAAGGAAAGCTAGTTCCAAATTGGGATGGACTATACCAAATCACTTCCAAGACAAATATTGGAGCCTACACCTCGGAGACCCTCACTGGCAAAAGTTTCAAGAATTTCTAGAACGCTGATAAACTCAAAAAATATTATAGTTAATTATCTCTATTTTATGTTTTTTATCATGTAAGTGATGCATTCCGACATGAATAAATTGATGAATACATTTTTAGTACTTAGTTATTTTGCACGATTACAACTATTGCAACCCACAGACAAGGTCATCCCACCTTGGAGAGGTCCAAAAAATACAAGGTCCATATTAGATTAGATATTCTAATGCATAAATGAAGGTCAAAAAAAGTAACCCACTTGACCGTTCTCCACAGTCTAGAAGCGAGTTTAAGGGTTTTAACCTATACCCTAATAAGTCTGACCTTAACCCATAAACTTAAGGCAAGTTTAAAGTGGTTAAGAGTATCTAACTAAAGCCCAGGGTATGACAATAATATTAGCCAGTATCTGAAAAATGAATACCGCCCTAAGAGGCTTCCACGTCAAAATTATACTTAGAAATTTAGCTAAGTGTCATAAGACTTTAGTGAAGAATAAACACTGAAATTCATTATTGCATTTAGTTTAGCAAAGAATAAACACTGAAATTCGTTATCATAAGTCATCTAAATCCTATCACAAGGATCGAACCTAGAACAAGGATTACTACACCAACAAAATTAGACGAATATTTACTAAATGTCAGTTGAAAAACCACCGAGATAAGGCGCTAGACCCATCCCGGTTGGAAAAGCAAAAAAGGCAATATGAAGATACGCAAGTAAAAGTAGAAAAAAAATTCTAAGTTATCAAATTGGAAGATATACCCGAAATCTAGGACTTGTCCATGTACATCTAAAATTAACCCCATGCAGGCAGTTGAACAGAAAAGAAAAAGAAACCAGGCATCCAAATTTGGCTCTTTGTGGTCGACTTCCTCCACCTCAGTTTCTTCCTCTTGGACACCCTTCTCACTCTTGTCTCCCTCCTCCTCACCATCATCCGTTACAGGGACCTGGTTCACAGGGATAGCTTCAGAGATGGCATCCACAAAGTAACTATCTCTGACCATCTTCCATAATCTGATCCCTTGGGTAATGACGCTCGGATTCAATAAGAGAAGTTGGGCAAGCGCGTTGGCAAAAGAATCGTCCACAGAAGCAGCCTAGTTATCTTCAAGATACAACACATCATTTTAGAGTTTTGCCTTGAACAGCCTAATGATTTCATTTTCAGTATAGAGTGAGGTCAGGCTAGACTCAGTTGAAGAGATTTGATCCTTTAAGGTCTTCTCCCAAGCTTTGCCTTCCTCAAACTTTTTTTGGAGCCCATTTATTTCGGCCTTCCACAGACTGAGCTCCTCAGTCACTTGGGCTAGTTGCCCATCTTTTTGAGCCACCTTCAGTTCTATCTTATTTTTCTCACCCTAGAGAGTATCTAGTTCTTTCTCCAATTCCCAAATCTGACGAACATACTCAAAGGCAAATTCCAAGAAGCAAAGCACGGAAGCGTTGCATAGAGCCTAGACTTGGGCATCCTAGATGATTTCAATTAATTTTTACTCAATCAGGATATCTTGATCAGCTTGGGTAAGGACGAAGCTATCAATGATCCAACCTGGATTAACCCCCTTTCCCAAATGGACTTGGCAGCAAACTAGAGAGGGGTGCCCTCCGGGATCTTTGTTTCACGACCAACAGTGAGGTTGATAGGAGTCGCCTCGGTCATCGACTATTTCCCTCTCTACTCCCTTTGGTCGTCTCCCTTCCTTTTACACAGCTGGAGTGGTTGGGTAGGAGACCCGGGATCTGCTTCTTATATTACAGCTTAAGGTTGAGATTAGGGAAGAGGGATTGCCACTACTGGATAGGATCCAGAGCCCGATGCCCCAACCTTTTGTTGCGCCAACCGTAGGGCAAG
This sequence comes from Ormosia semicastrata, assembly GCA_029884595.1. Classification (NCBI taxonomy): domain Eukaryota; kingdom Viridiplantae; phylum Streptophyta; class Magnoliopsida; order Fabales; family Fabaceae; genus Ormosia; species Ormosia semicastrata. Next base: position 104,053,718 of record JAQQTO010000063.1, read on the forward strand.
AGCTTAAATCCGTCGGGAGGCACCATAATTTCTATAAAATGGAAACAGACAATGTTATTACATTTAGAAGAAATCATACAAGACAAATATATCAATATACTCATAGCGGCATACCTAAAAATTCTCTTAAAGAATCAGAAGGGCTCATCTAAAATGTCTTTACAATAGATAACCCTACGCTTGTCGACCTACTCAACTAAAAAATTGAGGACGTTGGCCTCATCTTCAGTCAACATGGACAACAAAGTCTCTATTTCTTCCTTACTCTAATTCCACACTGCTTGTGTCCAATATAAATATATCCTTGGTACACCTTCTAGGTTAACATAAAAAGGCGTTATCCTTAGAGCTCCTTCTATTCGGAAGAAGCCTTTCTTAAAATGCTTGAAAGACTCTTGATATGATTTAATTAATTTGCGCCCTGCTTGAGCATGCAAAGTAACCCACCCTATCTAGAAGCTATTCTCAGAGGGTGAGAATCAGGTGAAGAGGAAGAAGAAGGACTTCACAGAGTATGGCTATCCAAAAATCTTACAAATATGCTCGTAAGTATGAATAAAGTCCTAGACATTTAGGTGAAGTTGCATTGGAGCCACCTGTAGATGGTTCAATACTCTAATTTGGAAGTCAAAGAATAGAAGGCAGACCCCGATGTGGGTGAAAAATGCTTTGTACATATAAATAAAGTGGTCGCCCTCCGTTCTAGTTGAATATACCCGTTCTCAATTCGGCAAAGCTTGGATCATGAATTCGTCATCCCGTAGTTGAACTTTTGTGAGATGAAGATACTTTGGTTTAGCCCTAACGTCTTCCAAGTTTTTGACACTTGATGGGGTCCCCAAAACTCTGCATTTAACCCATTGGTACAAGCCGACATTCCTTGGGAATATATATATTGGGAATTTTGATATAAAAAATGCAGCAAAAAAAAAAAGAATTCCTACCAAGGATCCATGCAAAAGGGCATGAAACGTGATTTTTGAGTTTACTTCTTAAAGCCAGAAGAAAGATGATCAACGCAAATCACTAACATCGTAATAACGATGATGTCTCTACGTAGTCCATACGAATAGACCCACGAACGTCCAACGCCCGCTAGGAGTCTCGCCTCCTTAACGCAGTGCTAGTTACGAAGAGAAAGAAATCTATCACCCTCTTTCACTATGTGTGTGTATCAAGAGTTAAAATCCATGCCCTTATGCCCTTTTTATAGAAGAAGCCTCTAATAGCTTCTTTAAGAAGCCTTCGATTTGCTTCTTCAAGAAGCCTTTCATTAGCTTCTCCAAGAAGTCTCTCATTAGCTTCCTCAAGAAGCCTATCATAAGCTTCTTCAAGAAGCCTTCCATTATCTTCTCCAAGAAGCCTTGCATTAACTTCTCCAAGAAGCCTTGAATTAGCTTCTCTAAGAAGCTTTGCATTAGCTTCTCTAAGAAGCCTTGCATTAGCTTCTCCAAGAAGTCTTGAATTAGTTTCTCTAAGAAGCCTTGAATTAGCTTCTCCAAGAAGCCTTGCATTAGCTTCTCCAAGAAGCCTTGAATTAGCTTCTCCAAGAAGCCTTCCATTAGCTTCTTCAAGAAGCCTCTCATTAGCTTCTTCAAGAAGCTTTCCATTAGCTTCTTCAAGAAGTCTTTTATTAGCTTCTTCAAGAAGTCTTCCATTAGCTTCTCTGAGAAGCCTCTAATAGCTTCTTTTAGAATCCTTGAGTGAAAGAGCAGTAGTAGGGTTAATGTGAAGCCTTGGGCTCATCTGTTATGAATTTTGGCCCACGATAGAATTCCCAGTCCAACTTGGATTCTATTTACTCCAATTTAGTTTATTCTAATTGTGTGACCCTACAGGTTCTCATAATGTTGGTAATAATATTAAAATCTTATTTTAATATTATAAGCAGTGAGCAGTATCTAGCAACACATCGTTGCTACCCAAGTAATGAGAATGTTAGTAATTTGACATAACATTTTCGTGATTAATGTTTCCATGTAGTCTAATCCTCTTGTCCAGATATCTAAATTGAACACAAGGCATGGAACGTGTCACCCTTGTATAGTTCAATCTTTTGTTTTTTGATACTTAAGTAGACGTAGTAAATGAGATCAATATCTCATATTGACTCATTTGAGTATGGCCATATATTTTGGTAGTCTCACTCAATCAAGGGGCCCAAAGATATCACTCCTGTTATGTAGGAGGGACAAATCCCATCTAGGTCACTCACATCCCTCCACATGATTCGCAGTATGTCCAATAACTAACTTTATAATCACCTTTGTTACAGATGACGTTTGATGGCATCAAAACATATAACTCTTCATGTAGGAATCATAGTGATTTCAGGTCAAAGGACCACATACACTATTATCACTATGAGAATCGCGTATGACACTCACGTAATGATCCATGTAGCGTTCTCATGGTGGGTCAATCCAGTACATCATTACTCTTAATATATATACACATGTGAAGACTTATCTCATATCCATGACCCATGAGATGTGGCCATCAGTCTATGCACATGCTAGTCTCGATGCATTATTATTTTCCTAATTAACAATAATACTTGACTAGGGACATTTAAGAATAGTGTTCTAATTTTATCCAATAGGATCTCACGATCAAGTCATTCATTTGATGTCCTATGGCATCAAACTTACTATTCTAAGGACTTTATTATGTTTATCACAAATAAACCAAATAAAATGTCTTATATAAAAAATAGCATAATACAATATATGTAATTATAGATGAAATATATCGGCCTCTAGGGCATACACCATCAATATACTCCTTTGGTTTTGATGTCGCTATTCTCAACTGTTCCATCTTCGAACTATTGGCGTTACCTACAGAAGCCATACTCATGTCAAAATAAGAAGATGTTTCATTTTAACTCTCTAACTCCCCAATGAGTACGGAGAGTGGACATAATGGCCTTTGCCTTGATAACTCCCTAGCTCTGTTTACCCATCGTATCATTTCCAAAATATTCACCTTGATAGCAGCCTCTATCTCTTATTAGTACCTCCATCGTGAAAAAACTGTCTCCATCACGCCTGAGGTGGCAGGGATGGTAGAGCACTCAAAAACTCTAAGGAACTACCCTCCCTGTCATTATTGTTTAGCGCTCTCACTCTTATCATGGCTTTCTGTAAAACAAAAAAAGGAGGAGAAGTGAAAAATACCTGTGTTTTGAGGAGGCAAAATGGATGGGAAAGTGTTGAAAGCATAAGACCGCCGATAACCACCGTTGGAAGCTCGTCAGAAACTTCTTTGAGCTTTGGAAGCAAAGGGAGACAAAGGAGAAAATGTAAAGTGAGGGATGATAACCCCCCACTCCTATTTATAGGCATGGGTGTAACCCCTAACAACCACCACATGTAGGGATAAAAGTGTCCTTTCGTATTTAATTTGAAAACGATAGTCATGGCAGTATGAAGATCAAACAACGGCTTCCACTCATTTTTCACCACGTGAAGATACAAACCTGACACAATAGTTAAAAGGATAGTTGTCAAAATTGAAGGGACACATGCTAAAGAGGATGGTATTCATGTCGAACATCGAATCAACGCTATGTTGTTGCTACAGATTCATAATACGGATCACAAATTTTATTTCAAGGAGTTCACAATTAATAGGTGGATCCCACAACCAAAATTGACGTGGGGCAATCTAGTATGAATCTTGGATAATGGTGTGATGACTTTAAGGTAAAGTGATCTATATCGGATCTCAGTCTAATTTATCAATACTGGGGGCATCCTGGTTTTACTTTGTATCACGGACTTTGGCCCTTCGTTAGAGACATCACGAGATCTGGCCACTATGTCATGACTTGGGTCCCTTTGTCTCATGTGCACCATTTGTTTGAGATGATATTGGATATCTTGACATTCAGCTATCATATCTGAGTACCAAGCTAATGACAATTGTTCTAGACTAGGTTTAGGGTTAGCTGTTTAGAATCAACCCAACCTACTAGAGTTGGATTCTAGATATTTATGCGCGCTATTAGATAAGTAAATATATCTATTTATGAGGGGTAAGTCTTTCATGGAATCTCTCATAAATAGAGGAATAAGTTATAAGAGATAATGATCTTATTAGATTCTTATCCTAATTAACAACATTTATTATAGATTTAAACATGATTTTTTTCTACTAAGACGCTCCTATGAATACCACACAGCGTAGAAAAGGTAGGCATCTAACTCTAAACACTCTACCTACCTTTTGCACAGTCTAACTTGAGCGTCAGAGTGTCTTTTGTAGGTACCCACCCCTCACACAACTGTCGTTGTCACCGTGCTACGGAGGAGACCACCTTCACCAACCTTATTTAGGCAATCTTCTGAGACTCGTTCAGAACAGTTACTAATAAAGTCAGCTATATTAGTTATTTTCACTATTTTAATGCTTATTATGAACATACTTTTTAGTTTATATAAAATGATGAATTAATTTTTAAATAGTAATTATTATTACATAAAATTTACTTAAAATATTCATATGTGTGGAGTGAGGTAGGATAGGTGAGGGTTTTGATATTTTTTATGCGGAGTGGGTGCAAATTCAAATCCCCAAGAATAAGAAAGCAAGATTGGATTGAGCAAAAATCAGCCTTACTCACCCCATGCCAAGCCTATTTTTGTAACATCCTCCCAAATATATTAGTCTTAGTTTATGATTATAGATGTATATTAATACTAGTATGAGTTAGTTAGGCATTTTAGAATAACGCAAAGGACTAAAATGTCTTTAAGAGTTATAAATTGCCTATAGTCAATTGATATTATGCCTTTTATTCTTCCTTCCACCATCTTTGACTTAGAGGCATGAATATCCCTTACTTTCTCTCATTTTATATGGCTCTAAGCAGCAAAAAAGAGAGAAAAAGATTTAGCAAAAAGAATTGAGAAACTAGAGAAGAAAGAAAGAAAAGAAAAGAGAGAAGCAGAAAATGTGAAATAGAGGAAGGAAGGAAGAAAAAGAAAGAAAGTGCAACAGGAAGAAGGAGAAAGCAGAACGTGAGAAAGAAAGAAGAGGAAGTAAGAACCAGAGGAAGAACCAGAAAAGAGAATCGAACACCACCATAGGAAACTGAGGTAAGGGGTGATTGTGATGGTGTGCTATGTTATAACCTTTTCTACTGGTCGAAAACTAGCAAGGAATGAACAACATGGAGTTTTTATGATATTCGAAGAAAATCATGATTCAGTGTATTAAGATGTTTGTTTGATGAAATTTGAGCATATATGGGTATGGATATGCATATTTATGAGATTAACTTGGTGTTGGTAGTATAAAGCTTAATATAGAAATGAAATGAACAAGAAAGTTATTATTATGATGTTTCAGAATGTCTTTCTCTAGTGTTGTATTCAAATAGGCCGAGAGGCTATTCGAATAGAATGTCTTTCTGTAGTGTTCCTTTCGAGTAAGGCCAAAGGGGCAATTTGAGTATAATACTATAGATTGTTTTAGATTTTGATATGTCAGCTATTCGAATTTGTATGGTTTTCAGTGATAAACTGAGTAGATTAAGTAAGCACTTTGAATGGTATGACTTTAAGCCTAATTGAAATAAATTAGGAGAGCTATTCGATCGGCACAATTCAGAAAGACATACTGGTGCTAATCAGGTAGACTAAGTGTGCTATTTGATTCAATGTTATTTTGATGTTAATCAAAATATTATGTTAGTTATTTGAACAGCAGATCAGAATAACATACTTTCGATGTTGATCAAATAGACTAAGAGAGTTATTCGAATAGACCATTTCAGAATGGTAAATTTGAGGCTAAGCGAATAGACTAAGAGCTATTCGATTGGTAAGATTTTGAGGCTATTTGAATATAATAAGAGAGTTATTTGACTAGCATGTTTTCAATTATGTTCGAAAAAGGCATAGTGAATAGATAATTATTCTACTAGTGTAATTTCGAGAATAATTGAATAAACTTGAGAGTTATTCGACTAACATGTATTTGATTATGACCGAAAAGTTCATAGTAAGGCATGTATTCGATTATGATCGAAAAAGACAAGTGAGTTATTTTAAAAGTAAAACCTAAAGTGATGTTTTTAGTGCCATTAAAAAATACCAGAGATGTTACTCGAATATCTGAATTCAGAATGTTATTAGCATATCTTAACCATTATTGCATGGCTAAAGAGTGGTCAACACTCAGCCCAAGTCAAAGGAGCAAGAAAAGCCCATTGCAAGATCAGTAGAGGAGTGTCGCGACTGTGATCGTGGCGAAATAGAAACTTAGGATTTTAGAAAGAGAAAATGGAGTCGCCATCAATTTTATTTGAACTAAGAAAAATTGGAAAACCTTTATTAGAAAATAGTCTTTGAAACCAGATTGGATTCGGGAGTCAGTTATATATAGGGAAGAGTGAAAACTTAATCCCACAACACCCCTAACACACCCATATTGAGATGGTACCTTAAGTCAATTGTGCAAATTCTTGATAATCTCAAAATATATTTATTTTAATCACCTTAAAAACATTGTAACTATTTTTTAAAAGAAAGGAAAAAAAAGAACAACCAAATTGTGAAAATTTAATTTTTGACTTGACAGAATATAGATTCTACTCCTACGTATCCTCGGGTGCAATGAGAAACTCAAAGTCACGTAATTCTTTAGAAAATGAGTGTGGATTGGTTAATTTTAATTAAAAAAAGATTTTTCAAAAGGAATTTTGTTTGAAAACAAAACCATTCTTGCATAGGGTTTAAATTAACACTGGACTACTTAATAAACCCTTATGATCCAAACGACATTGAAGATAACATCTGTCATTCAATCATCATCATTGATTATTGCATTAATTAAAAGATTTTTTATCATTTTTTTTAAAGAGGAACGCACAAAGACAAATAAGTAAACACAATTTTCCATGAGCTAGATAAATAAAACAAGATTAAATATAAACATCACAAACTAAACAATTTAAAACAAAATTTATTTTTAGCCTTTTTATTATTTTTATTTTTTATTATTATTTTTTTACTTCTTATTAAAACAACCACTGTGGCTAATTTTTATTTTTACTTTTTCTAATTTTTCTTATTTCTTCTTTTTTTATCTTTTTTTTTGTATTTTCCTTGTTTTTTTATGCTTAACAAATTACTTGAAATTATCTAAACAAACACCACACTCAAAAACAGGTATAAACTAATGACTCAAGCCCAAACAACACATAAAAAACAAAGTTGACTCAAGATAAAAAAGAAACAACAACCCAATTTTATAAACTAAGAGCAGCAAGAGAAAACACAAAAAACAAAAATAAAAAAACAAAAGAAAGAAAATTAAGTAAAGAAAGAAACAAAAGGGGAACAAGGTCACGATGAAGGGAAACTAAGGCTGCGCACCTCATTGGCGGTGGCAAGGGGGCTCGACGGTGGCTGGTCGTAGAGCATCAGTGTTGGAGGATCAGTGCCGATGGAGCGGAGCGTGGCTAGGCTTTGAGAGGGTGGTGGTGCATGGTGCTGCATGGATGAGTCGAGTCCGGCTAAGGCTCACGCGACGGTGGGTGTCTTTAACGGACGGCCGGCCCCGGTACGGTGTTGCGCGAACGACTTCTGGTTGGAAGTTGAGGGGTGTTGCGATGTTAGGTTTGGATCTACGTTTTGCAGAGGTGGAGGCGCAACACGGAACAACAGGGGTTGCTGGGCGGAGGAGTGGTGGTGCGCGCAAGGTGGTCTGGCTCACGGATGTTGACGGTGGAAGACGATGGCACGGTGACAGGGGTCAAATCTAGTTGTCGCGGTGGTTGGGACATGGAGGTTTTGTGTGGGTGGTGTGCCTCATATCCGGTGAGCACGGAGCTACTATGGTGGAAGCTGGGTTGCAGGTTGTGGCTATGGGTTGATGATGGAGATGTGTTGGTAAAGTCTCGGTTTGGATGGGTTGGTGGTGTGATGGTGAGTTATGGTGAAGGATGATGAAGATGAAGGGTAGAGTATGGTGGTGGTCACCTTGTTTGGAGGTTGTGGTGGATCGGTGGAGGTTTGGATGTGGTGATGGGGTGATTGTGAAGATGGTGAGGTAGTGGGTGAGATGGTTGGTGGATGAAAGTGAGTTTAAAGGTGGTTGGAGGTTTGGGTGTGTTGTGGTGTTTTGGTTGATGTTTTGAAGATAGTGGATGGTGAGTGGTTGGTTAAAGGTGGTGTGTTTGTTGATGGTGGTTATTGTGCTCTTGAGCTGAAGATGGTGAAATGGTTCTTTGGGTGGTGAATTGGTGGTTATGGATGAGGAGGAGGATATGGGGAAATAGTTTGTTTGGTGGTTGTTTTCTAGGTTTTATCTTAGTTTATGTAGGCTTGAAGCTATGTGGGTTCATGGTAGGGATGGTGAGGTTGTTGAGGTTGTTATAGAGATTGATGTGTGGTGAGGTGATGGTGAAGATGGCTGAGATGGTTGGTGAAGATGAAGATGGCCAGTGAAGATGAAGGTCAGAAATGGACGAGTATTGAAGGTGGTTATCCAAAAAATTAATGTGTGGGGGGGGGGGGTGAGAGGAATGAAAGAATACCTTGATCTTTGTAGTTTGAGCTTCTGTACGTGGAAGATGAAAATATGAGTGTATGAGAGTGAAAATGTGAGCTACGTGAGTGGGTGAGTGTGTGCAGCAGTGCAGGTGGGAAAGTGGAGAAACTGAGTGGGGAGCATAGTAGCATTGTCCCCTGGTTTTCTGTGTGCTGCAGTGCATGACCAAAAACAAGAAGAAAAAACAAAGGCCAAAAGAAACAAACGCTGGTTGTTTTCACCCAAAAAGGAAAACAACCAAGCAACAAGTTTTTACCTTTTTTTTAACTTTTTTCTCTTTTTCCTTTTATTTTTGGTTTCTTTTTTTAGGCTACGGTAGACTTATGTATTTGGGCTAAGAAGAAAGGTCAAGAATATGGACCTTTTATTAACTGAATTTTTTTCTTTTTTTTTTTTTTTTCTTTTTTTTCTTTTTTTTCATTTTTCATTTTTCATTTTTTTTCATTTTTTTCCTTTTTATTTTTTTTTAACAAAAAGATTGTAATGCTCCGGATAAAATTGGGTGTTCACAAGGAGTAAGAAAAATACTCTATCCAATTAAAGGAACAAGAAAAGCTCTTTGCGAGATACATGACATTGCATAGGCCTCATCATAATACATTTCATCAACATTAATATTTATCATTTCGATGAGCATCCACACATAATTCTATTCGAAATGTTATCTTATGTATTTATTATGAAATTGTATTGCGATTATTGTTGTATATGTTATGCTATTGAGATTTTTTTATCTCACCTCTTTGCTTGTATGTTAAGTTACAGATCGAAATTGAAATCCATCCAAACAGAGAAAGTGAAGACAATAGCTTCAAGTCGGATACATATTTTCGATTTATGTACTTCTATATATATGCCATGAAGACTAGTTTGTTTCGATACAAATAATGTATTATGTATATTATATGTTTCTATAAAGAATCGCAATTATATACTGTATAGAATCGAAAGTTTCAATTATATAATTACTATTCAATTCAACCATTTTCTTTTCAAAATTCTATTTTTGACTTTATTCAAATGTATATTTTTTATATGTACAATTATTGTAAAGTTTCTATGATGTTTTAAAGTCAGTAGTAACATGCTTAATTTTGTTTACATATGTATATTTTGAATATACTTTTGTAAATCAAACTAGGATGTTACAATTTCCACCCTAAACAAGAGTGAGAAGGGAGAGCTAGCTTCCCCATCCTTCTTTTTATTTCTAAAATGGAAAAAAGCAGATTATTATTTATTACAACAATGCTGCTTATACGTACATATATTATCTTAAATTTGAATAATTTTAATCATTTAATTATAATTTGGTTTATCTGATTTTTTTACATATTTACATTCTAATTTTACTGTATAGACAAATGTGAAAATATAAGTGTGAAAATGATATGTTACTAACATTTTTTTATTTATTATTGTGATCCATTCCATTGTTTATAAGAAGATGGTATGCTAGCAGTGATGGAAACATGTCAGGTCAGATCAGACTTCACCCTAAACAGGTCAGACCTGTGTTACAAATATCTGACCTAAGCCTTGCTTGTTACTTGTCAAAGGCCTTTTTTTGGACCTAGCCTGACCTGTTTAAGAAGCCTGACCTGGCCTGAAGCCTGATTTATATTAAGGCCTCTAAATAGGCCAGCAGACCAAGACCTTCATATAAGTCTCAAATAGGCCTAAACCTTTAAACAGGCTTTGAAAGGCCATTAAAAAAATAGAATATAATTTTATAAATAAATATAAATAGACCGGCCTAATAGGCCTAATAGACTTTACTGAGAGGTGAGACCTGACCTACTAAATGAAACAGGTTTTTAAAAAGGCCTGAACCTAACTCATTTTCTAAACAGGTCAGGTCAGGTCTAAAACAAGTCAGGCCACAGGTCCCTGATAGGTCGACTGACCGATTTCCATTCCTATATGCTAGAGTTTGGTCAATCCCACACGCCAATTAGGCTTGTTAATAATATCAAGTTAGTATAGTTCTGGACATAAGACATGACTGGCTGGGTGAGGGGTCATGCTGATTGCGTGCATGTGGGACCAATTTTTAGTCATTTAAGTTAGTGTTGTCTTTGTTTAAAAAAACAAGTTTTGGTAACTAATGTTTTAGGGTATTTGTTAAGAATTTAAAATAGAATATTTTTATAAAATATTATTTTAGATTCATTAATAAATGTTTTTAATAAAATAAAAAATTATATATATTTTTTAAAATATTTCTCTTAATATTTAATAAAAAAAATATTAAATTAAAAATAAATATATTTAATTTTTTGACAATATAAAAAATATTTAACACTTTATTTATTTAATAATTAGAATAATTATTAAGAAGATTGAATAGAAATATTTAGAATTAATAAAAAAGAAATCAGTGTTGTCTTGACTTGTCTCATGTCCCAAGTCCTAACATTGCACACTTGTTATACACTACGCTCATATTTGCGTGTATCCCGTTAATGTTAAAAGAAATAATTTTGGAATTTTAATTTATAAAATTATTTTTAAGCAATCAATGATTCATTAAAAATAATTAAATATAATATATTATATTAAGAAATAATTAATTATATTATTATGCATTAATTATTAATTTTATAAAAAATATTTTTTATACAAAATAAGAATTTATAATTTAAAAATAATAAAATAAAAAATATAATATGTAAAAAATTACTTAGCATGTTAAAATCAATTAAAATGATTTTTTAATTCAAATTTATTTATAAAATTAAATATTATTAAAAAAGTAAAATTGTTATGTAATTATTAAATTTTGAACATAAATGTCTCTCCTGTACATTATAAGATTATAAGTGATCTGTACCGAGATGAAATGTTGGTGGAATCCTCCTTGAACATATCTAAGCTCACTCTAACAACCTCTTGAATGTGTTGGATAGAGGGGTTAATTACTTGTAAGATATTTCAATGCTCAAGTAAGTAAACACGCGAAGAAGTAGAGAATGAGAAAGAAGATTCTTACCTTCCAAGCTATTGCAACTATTTATAGAAGAGAGTATTTTGAGAACCAAGTAAAACTTAAGGACAAATTGGTCCTTTTAAGTGTCTTATAAATATCTTAGAGAAAACTTCTTAAGACTTTTATCATATGGTGTGGTGGTCAATAATTAACATTTGTGGAGGAATATTCACTTAATAGATAAGGATGAAATCATCTCCAAATGATTGGATGTCACATCTAAAAGACTGCTGGGCTTCGTCTTATTAGGCCCAAATCTCCAACTTGGATCGGTCCTTTGATAACTATCATAGTGCCTAGCTCTGACGTGGCAGGGGTTTGGGTCGACTTGACTAGCTTGGTTTTGCGCCAGTTTTGAGGGTCCTTGAGGTTGGGCTTATTTAGCTCTTGACCTCGCCTCTCGCAATCTATTGTCCTTGGTCATATAGGTTGCAAACCAAACCGCGTGTTGAGAGAGGGTTTTGTAGCATACAGATTGTTCATTGCTTGAGTGTAAGAGCTGCGGTGCCACTTTTGAGGACATCAAATAGCGTGGTTATAGTGGCTTGTGTTCACTCACTGTGATCCGTGCTAAAAAGTTCAGTGGTGTTCCATTGACGCGACTCTTTGCTTAACCCCAACGCTTCACCTGTTGTGGTGGTGTCCTTTCACATTTGCAATTACAATTTTTCTCCACGTGACTGGCAAGGGTGAGTTAGTGCGCAGTTAGTTGCTTGCTCATTCATTCTAAAATTGACTTACCATTTCTACTATTTCATTTGCTTAATTGATAGTTTTTTTTTGATAATTTATTTCATAATTAATACTAGGTAAAATAAGTACTTTGATTCTTTATTTTTATTTTATTTTTCCATTTGCTCCTATTTTCCATTTTTTTAATTTAATCTTTTATCTTATAAATCGTCGTTCAATGTGACCATTCATTATAATTTCGTAATAAATCCTAATAGAAGTAATAATGTGTTACTAAAGTGATATAACTCTGTCGGTGATGACATGATTATCATTGATTAGTAACACATTATTACTTGTGTTGATGAGGTGATGAAATCATAGTTGAGTATTACATTAGATGATAATTTATAAGATAATGAACTAAATTAACAAAAATAAAATATAAAAGATTATATTAAAAAAAGAAATAAAAATAATAGAACAAGTACGGCTAAACTATATATGGCTGTTACAGTTTGCTGGAATGATTTTAGACCATATTCATTTGTCTTGTGTATGTATTCCATTGTCTTTAAGTGTGTATATTGTAATTGATGTAACTAATCATTGATGTGCAATCTTTATATGAGAAAATTTTGTTCTAATTATTTTAAAATTTAGTTGAAGCTTTTTAGGTTTTTTTTTTACATGTTATTTGAAGGTTTAATAAAGGGTGGCTCAATTATCTTAGAGACATAAAGCTAATGGCAAAATTGAGACCTTTTTATTGAAATTATTGAAAAAAAGATTGAAACATTGCTCTTTTAACCTTCCGAGATACAAAAATTTTAATTAAACATTTATAATCAAGCTTTTCTAATATTTCTTTTTCAATGTATTCTTTGGAACATATTAAAATTAAAAAAAAAGTTACTAAGTCTTTAGTTGATTGAAAATTTAAAAAATATATATATTGAGAATGAATAGCATTATAGGAATTGAAAAATGATAGAAATAGAAATATAGTATACACTTACTTAATTAGAGAAGTGAGAGAATAATGCCATTTTACTAATTATCTTGACATATGCATATTTTAATGAGAAATGAGATAATTAGTTGAGAATTAATAGAGATGTGAAAAGTGTGAAAAATAAAATTTTATTAGGTAATTAATTTAATAAATGAGATAATATATAGATATCTTATTAATTATCTTAATTTTTTATTTTAAATATAATTAATTATATCATTACAAAATTATTGGATCTTAAAAATTGGGAGTCTAAAGCCCTTGCCTTGGTGTCTCTATGGTAAAAGCCAGCCGGCCATGGGTTTAACTTTGTGATGATATATGTGACAATAATAACAAAAGAATATATTAAGTATCTTCATTTATTTTTAATAAATTAAAAGTGTTATTTAAAAAGTTAAAAATTATAATAGTTATGAGCCTTTATGATTAGGCTCTCAAACAAGGATAATGGAGCCAAATAGTACTAATCTACGAATGAAAAACATATTGCTGAAAATACCATTGGAAGAACAACATAGTTACAAAACAACATTCGTCTTAAAACTTAGGTCACTAAAGCCACAATCTAAGTAACAACCAAGAAAGGCAGCTCACTACTTCTCAACACTGATACAGCACGAATTCAACAACCGAATTGCATGCAAATTTATTCTTCATTTTTCATATTAGATAGAAAACACTGTTCTCCTAGCAGAGAACATTATTGTTTTACTCTTCCATGCGGATGAGGCACCTTATGCCCTCCCCTTTCAGCATGTATTCAAATGCTTTATTAATCTCCGAGAATGGGACAGAGTGAGTGATAAATTTCTCCAGTTCCAGCTCCTGCATTATTAACGCAAAATGTCACCTGATGTACCAAAAATGAAGCAGAAGTGCACTCCACAATTAATATATATATATTTGGGTACATAATATTTATCCAGAAGATCTCTATGATCACCTTGTTCATGTACTTCTCCACAACAGAAGGAAGATCAGTGCGGGGTTTGTAGTTGCCATAGAAGGTACCCTTAAGAGTTCTCCCTTCCATGAAATTCATAGGATGAGTTCTGAATTCAGCATCCTTCTTTGGCACACCGACAAGAACAGCAACACCCCAACCCTGAGAAAAAGCATTTGAAGTGCAAATTTAATAACAAACAGCTTAAGATTGTACAGTGTTCTAGCAACAAGATGAGCAGCTGTGGGGATTTGAGAAAATACATCATGAACACATTCAAATGCTGCGATGGAGGCTTGGATGTTTCCAGTACATTCAACAGCACGATCTACACCTCCATTAGTCATTTCAGCAATGACCTTTTCAACAATTAAATTTCAATTACCATAGCAATAAAGAGCATATTAGTTCCTGGCATTGAATTATAATGTATAAAAGAATATCGGAAAACAGAACAGAAATAGTGAACATAATGAAATTGGAAATATTTGTGGGCATATGGTAAATTAGACTTCACTAATTGTTTATGAAGTATGAACTAACCTGTTGTACAGGTTTGTTATCATCTTCCGGGTTCACAAAGTCAGTGATCCCAAACTTTTTGGCTGACCAAGAAGAAAATGGGGATTTTTATCATCAAGTAAATAGAAATATAATTAGCTGTTGAATAAAATCTTAATTAGAATGAAATCTACCTTCTTCAAATCGGTTGGAAATTATATCAATCCCGATGATTCTAGATGCACCAGAAAGCCTTGCCCCTTCAGCGGCCTAAAATGCAGATTACAAAGTAAAAGCTAGAACTATTATAGTCTTTTATTGCAGGAAAAAGAAGAAAGGGATAACATACAGCAAGACCAACAGCTCCCAGTCCAAAGATAGCAACAGAAGAATCAGGCTTCGGTTTTGCAACGTTTACAGTAGCGCCAAAACCTACATGCATGTGAACAAAATTGATTTATATGAAAAAAACAGGACAAAATTAATTTATATTTTAAAACAAATTTTGCAACTTTTTCCAAGCATTATATCTTTAAAGAGAGGAGGATCTTGAAAACCTGTGCAGAATCCGCAACTGAGAATACAAACTTTGTCAAGTGGGGCAGCAGGGTTGATCTTTGCAACACATCCAGCATGGATAACAGTGTATTCACTAAAAGTAGAGGTTCCCACGAAGTGGTATATGGGCTGTCCATTTTTGGAAAATCTTGTTTGGCCATCATTGAGCATAACACCCCTATCAGTGTTGATTCTGAGTATCTCACACAAGTTGCTCTCATTTGACTTACAATGTGCGCATTCGCCACACTCCCCAGTGAACAAAGGGAGGGCATGGTCTCCTGGCTTAAGATGAGTCACACCCTCGCCTATGCTCTCCACAATCCTAATACATTAACATCACCACAATTGAATGTATAAGAACTTGCTCAAGTAATTACAAGACAAAAAAAAAAGAGAGAAAAATTTATTCATGAACTATTCTTCTTTGGCTTCTTCCTTTTATTTCTTTTGTTTTCGATCTCACTCTAGCTTTTGGTCATTAGTAACTAAACAATCTAGATCCTAGAAGAATGAAATTTAACCGCAAAGCTATCCATGTCAAAAACAAATGGATATTAAAGAATGAAAATATTACACATTGAAATTTGAATGTATACTTAGCCAAAGAGGAAAAGAAACATAAGGCAAAGTCAAAGGGAACACAAGGAAAAGAAATTTATGATCAATCGGAGTTATATTCACGAAAGAAACGTACCCTGCAGCTTCATGACCTAATATGCGGGGAAATAGTGGATTCTGGCCCTGAAAAGGAAAAAGACAAAGCTTGTGAGGACTGAGGAGCATCAAAGTCAATTCATATCTCGTAAGTGATTCAACGTTTGAAAGAATTAACCTTAATCACTAGATTCACTACAATCAAAAATCTTTTGGAAGACTCGTAGACTAAAAATTTACATTTTATACGTTTCATGTTCATAAATTCTTAAAATCAAATTATTTTGGAGAAGAGACTCCTGGGATAGTTCCATGAAGAGAAATGAATTTTGTATACTCTTTGATTATACCTTCTTTACTGTGTTAAAACCAAAAGACAAAATGTATATTAAAAAATGTGTTTCTTTTGTTTTATTATCTAAAAAAGAAATAGTATAAGAATAGTCACTCCTTGACAAAAACAGAAATCCTGTTACCTTGGCATCCCACCAGTAAACATCAGTACGGCAAAGAGAGTTGTAGAGGATCTTCAAACGCACTTCACCACTTTGGGGTGGCGCTACCTCTACTTCTTCTATCACCAGTGGCTTCCCTGCCTCCCAAGCCACGGCAGCTGCATTTTACACGTAACAACTGAGGCAATTAATTTGTAGCACATGGCCTAATGGATAGCACAAGAAAGAAAAAAAAATGTCATGAAATTCAATAAACTTTGGTATACTATTGTTCAAGAAAAATGTCAATAAAAAATTTGGAAGGCAGCACATTTAAGAAAGCATTGATGGAGTAGAGAGTCATGCATGGCTCACCTCTGCACTTGATGACCTGACCAGCAGTGCTTGACATGGCTAAAAGAAGGCCGATGAATCAGGCGATGAGTGTGTTTTGGTTCTGCCTTTGGGGACGCTATTTATAGTGGGAAAGTTAGAATGCATGTACGAAAAACTTCTTAGGGAATACCTCATCTCCTTCTATACATGTTTGCATAAATATTAGTAATTAGAAAAAGTATCATAAACACATCACGCACAATTTAATGTGATTTGCTCTACCATATTACAATACAACTTTTGCATGAATAAAACTACAAACCCTCACACACTACAACTTTTTTATGGATGAAACTACAAATCCTTTCCTAGTTACTATAACTTCTATGGACAAAGTTGTAAATCCTTACCGACGACTTTTATAGACAAAATTACAAATCATCGTCGATGCAACTTTTGAGGCCAAAGGTGCAAACACTCTACCACAACATTACTCATCATTTCATCTTTCTAATTCTCATACCTCTACTAATTCCTCAATACAAGTATATATAACTCACATAAAAACTTGCTTGACAAGTAACCACCCTTTTCTACACTCTATGACTTTCCATGTTTCCAATTAAAAACAAATTTCTATCATATCTTGCATATTTCTCTCATATCTTTCATACTTAAGATATATATCTTGTACAAATTTTAATATTAATTATAAGATATGAATCAACCATAAAAACAAGAAACTATCAATTACTTATCAAATAAGGAAGGAATTAATATGCTAACAATCTCTACCTTTATCCAAATTTCAACATCAATGAACAATCTTCAAAGTCTTCAAATCTTCAAATCTTCTCCACCTTCATTGCAAATCTCATCAAATCGCAACAAACAAACTACATCTTTCAAATCTTCAAAACACAATGCAACTGCTAAGAAAATTTTCTAATCAACACATCATGCTTACACCTCCGTTATATAGAACATGTTGTTTGGTTTCTACGTCAAGAAGACTTTCGACTCACCTACTACCATATAACAAGACATGCTACCTAATCTTCATTAGGAAGACTTTCGACACAAGGGACTAAAGGGATACCGTATCATCGTGCAGCTCATTGAACTATCAGCTCTAATACCACTTGTTGGGGAATACCTCATCCTTTCAATATGTGTTTGTATAAATACCAGTAATTAGAGAAAGCATAAAAAACATATCATGCACAATTTAAAGTGGTTACTTAACTTACATTTACGGATGATAAGACATTAAACCCATTATGAACAATATTAAAATACAACTTTTGCATGAATAAAGTTATAAACCTTCAGATACTATAACTTTTACATAGATAAAGCTGTAAACCTTCTTCCAACTACTACATATTTTTTTTGACAAAGTTGCAAACCTTCACTGATGCAACTTTTATGGACAAAGTTGCAAACCGTCTGCCATAACATTATTTATAATTTCATTTTCCTCATTTTCATATCTCTACTAGTTTCCCAATACAACTATATAGAACTCACAAGAACTTATTTGACAACTAACTACTCTTTTCTACACTCTTTATAACTTTCTTAATTTTCTATTAAAAACAAATTTTTATCATATCTTACATATATCTCTCATATCTTTTATATTTATGATATATATCTTTTATAAAATTTAATATTAATTACAATATATGAATATAACAATAACATATGAAACTATCAATTACTTATGAAATAAGAAATTTGGGACCAGTATTGGTTTCCACAATTTTTACTACCTCGGGACCAAGGAAGCTGGGATAGCTTTTATTTGTCTAGTAATGACAATAATACAATATCAGTTACACTACACTACAATCTGCCTTAGGTTCACGACGTATCCTTGGATGGTTTCTAGGTGGCCTTCAAGTGGTTTCTTCAATTCTACTTTTGAGTGTCCATGGTTTATAGTTTTTCCTTGGACTCATTAGTCGCGAACTATCCTCGCATGGTTTCTAGGTGTTGCTTAACTGGTTTTAGCAAAGAGCATAGCCTTCAAGTGGTTTGTTCAATTCCATTTTCTAGTGTGCGTTTGGTAACTTGTAAGTTTTTTCCTTCAGATCCTTGGGACTCATTAGGCATTGCGAGGTATTCTCGCATGGTTTTCCAAGTGTAGTTTAACTGGTTTTCGCAAATTAAGAGCATAGCCTTCAAGTGGTTTGTTCGATTGTACTTTCTAGTGTCCTTTCTAGTGTCCATACATGCGTGGTGTATGGTTTTTCTAGCGGAGCCTTGGAGTCATTTGGGGGTCGTGATGTAACCTTGCATGGAATGGTTTCTTGATGTTGCTTAACTGGTTTTAGCAAATGAAAGAGGAAAGCCTTCAAGTGGTTTGTTGTTTTTCTATTCTAGTCTCAAGTGTCCATGCATATTGTATGGTTTTTCCATTGGAACCTTGGGATTCATTAGGCTTCGAAACGCATCTTTGCATTTCATGGTTGAATTTGTAGGTGTTGCTTAACTGGTTTTAGCAAAGAGTTTGGCCTTGAAGTGGTTAATTAGATTCTACTTTCTAGTGTGAAGTGTCCAAATGATGAAAACAATGGGCCACGAACGACGACAAAGTCACAAAGGTGGCGCCTCTAAGTGACGCTTCGTTACGTCATTTTACCATTTTTAATTAAGGGAATTGTTAGGCAAAGGAAGAGAGCTGTTAAATCGTCTCAACCCGACTTATATTTAGACAAGGCAGCTTTCGACCGAGTTAAATTGGGTTCACTATGTTTTAAGTCAGCAGTTTTTTAATCTACTGCAACCCTTTGCGAGCTTTGGGTTGGGTAAGGCAATCCACTAGCCAATCAATTTTTTTTTTTAAATGAAATGAATTAAAGTTTTAAATAAACTGAATTAATGAAAATTAAGAAATTTGGGCAACTTAGTTTGATAAATAAATTAAGGAACTAGCTCAATTGTAATTGAGTTTCAAATTTTTAAACAAAAAAAAAAAAATAGTGTTATGCTTTTAGGTGATAATTTGTTGGATTAAAAAATAAATTAAATTTAATATGAACGGTTTGTGTCGACTTGGACTGACCTGATTTCAAGTCAAGTTAAGTTAGACTAAAGAATAATTTTAAATCCTCTTACACAATCCTACTAATAATCCTTCTAATTATTAAATGTATTTAATTTATTATTAAATATTTTTTTATTTAGTATTAGAAAAATTATTAAAAAGAACTTTTGAAAAAATATAACAAATCATGTTATTCGAACTAGCCAATTAGGTTCGGTCCACATTTTGACAACTCTAGGCAATGGTTGAGGATCATCAATAACATTTATTGATTTCAAATCTATGTAGATGCATGAATATTGATTACTTAAACAATTATTGATTATATTTATTAGATTTAAGTCAGTAATGCATCTATCAAACTCAAGTTAGTTTTAATATATATATATATATATATATATAGCATATCTAATAAGATAAATGTTTTACTATAAGAGGTGAAATAAGTGAATCTTAACCATTGAATCTTACATGAATGGTTAATGTTAGAATATAAATGTATGTGACTTTTTTAAGTGGTCATATAACCTTTAACCTTTAAGTAACTTTTAATATTGACTATCTATTTATGGTTATATGGTTAAGATGTTTACTCTTCTCACTCTCTCATAATAAAAACTTCTTTCATTAGATATGTCTAATGTTAGGATCAATTGACATTAGTATAAGAGTAAAATTCTCATACCCATATTTGATAATTAATTTTGTTTTAATCTAATAATTAAACATTAGCTCTTTAAATGAAGAAAGAAAATAGTGAAATCTCACAATTAATGATAAAAGAGAATTGTGAAGTCTAACAATTAATGAAGAAAGAAATAATGAAAAATAACTTTAATGAAGAAAGATATTTTAATTCTATGGATTATTATTTACAGTTTTAATTTTTTGCTTTTGAATTTAAAAGTGTGTAATAATTATGTGATTATAAATTATTATTTTTAACTAAATAAAAATAAAAGTACTATATATTACTAGGGCTACACAAGGGTTTGGGTTGACCCGATGACCCGAACCAATCCAATATAAAATATCGGGTCGGTTCGGGTCATCGATTCAGTTTGGGTAGAACTCGATAAACTTGTCTATTTATTGGTTTGGGTGACGAGTTTAGTAAACTAACTCGATGACCCGACTACCCGAATAAAATGACGTCTTTTTGTGTAATTACCTTCATTTATGCTTTTCTTTCTTACCTGAAGCGTAGCTCACTCATTTTCTCAATTTCTACTCAATTCCTTATTTCTCTTCAATTTCTCATTTCTGCAACTCTACCTTTGATGATACCAAATTGGGAACCCTTTTCCCTAAGTTCCTTGCTGCTACTCTCATCTCTCAATCTCAACTCTCTCTCACTGGCGATGAGTTCGTCACCAGTCTCCTCTCGTTTCGTCCCAAGCCTAGCCACCACCATTCTCCTCTCGTTTCGGCAAAGATGGGTTTCATAGAGTTCGTGACCACTAGTCTCCTCTCGTTTCGGCAAAGAAGAGTTTCATAGGGTCGTGGATCGGGGTGGAGCGCGACGATTGCGAGTTATGAGGACGCCACGAGCAGCAGCTCTGGAAGTGACTCGTGATTCAGGAGGCTTTGACAAAAAGGACAAGGTGGGTTTGATTTGGATTTAGGTGGTTCTGGGTCATGGGTCACAGTGGACTACGGCAAGGGTTGGTGGCTGGTTCGCAGTGGTCAGATCTGGGTTTGAGTGATTCGAGGAGGGGAAATAGGTGGTTCTGATGGTGGTTAGTTACGTGGTGGTCGCAAATCTGGCGCGGTGGCCACAATGGTTGCGGTGGACAACAGTTTCAAAATGGCTAGGTTTTGGCTTTATTGGTGATTCAAAGTGTTTTTTGGTAAGGCGGTCATGGTGGTTCTAGCTTGAGTTAGCAGATGTCAAGTTCGAGAATGGGTTGTCTTTGGGTTCCAATTGGAGTGGCAGGTTTGAGGTGGATGGAGGCTAGACACTAGATTATCATTTTTCGAGTAGATGAAGGTGGTTAATGAGTTAAGGAGGAGTTTCTAACCCGACTACTCGACCTGAACCAACCCGTTTATATCGAGTTGGTTCGATTCAGGTTACTTGAATTGTTTTTTCAAAATCGACCCAACCCAAATGACTTTAACTAATTGGTTTGGATTTTGATTTCCCCTAAACTCGACTCAACTCGACTTGTGTACAGCCCTATATATTATTATGTTAAAAAAATACTTTATATTAGAAATATATTCTCTCAGAACATTGTGTATGGATTTCTAAACTAAAACAAGTGTGGACTACACGATCTTATCATTTTTTAAGTGTTTAGAATTTTAAAATTAAAATATTTAAATAGAGATTTTTTCTGGTGAAGCATTTAAATAGAGATTTTATTTTATTTTTTGACATGAAAAATGCATTATAAATCTAAATATAATTTAATAATAACATAATTATCATCTAATCTAAAATTTCAGTTAGCCTTAGCCACAGAAGTATTTTGATAAATTTTTAACATGATAATTTTTGTTTATGGCTAATATTAAACGATAATTATGCATAAGAGTTTTCAAGTCACATGATAATTATGTCACAATTAATGATATTTTTATGAAGGAAGACATAATTTTTAAGAAAATATTCTATATATTTCTTAAAAATACATAATTTTTGGATTTGTTAAAAAATTGTTATTTAGCTGTCTTTATATTTCTCTTTTGTAAATGGGTGAGAGTAAACTGAAGAAAATATCAACAGATGCACTAAGGTTGTTGAAGTTTTTTTGTTTTGTTAAAACATTTTCAGCATATCAAAATTAATCATAGAAGAATCAATTTAAAAGACTTGATAAAAAGAATCAATCATGCAAAGACTTAGAATGTTAAAAAAATATAAAATGGCATTAACAATTTGAACGAATCACGTATTTCATGTATCATGATCGTTGAACTTAGATCTTTATTTTATAAATATAAATAAGAATATAATAGCAAATAGGTAGTGAAAGTGGTATTTAAAATTTCTTTATCTAAAAACTAAACTATTGTATGTGACTTTTGGAAACTCAGAATTAATGATAATATGAAATAAATAAGAATATAATAAGAATATATTTATCATAGCAAAATTGTTACAATTAAGATTAAAAAAAACAAACAATAGCATAATCTATTTACTAAAACAAAAATGTCCCACTTACGCATATATAAAAAAATTCTTCGGATAATTTTTTTTCTATAAATTGTTAAACAATTATAATATATATATATATATATATATATATATATATATATATATATATATATATATATGAGGAGGATCAACTTACACCAAAGTGTAAGTTTTTTTTCTCTTACACTCATTTTTAACCATTAGATCTACTTTCATTTAATGGTTATCTTTAATGAAATAATCTCAACCATTAGATAAAAGTAAAACTAACGGTTGAAAATGGGTATAAGAGAAAAAAACTTACACTGGTGTAAGTTGATCCTCTCTCTCTCTCTCTCTCTCTCTCTCTCTCTATATATATATATATATATATATATATATATATATATATAATTATTATAAATTTTAGTAAGATTTTAAATTCATTAATAATACATTTTTTCGTTTTTTTCAATTTTATAAATAAAAACAAGAATCAAATTCTCTTTTATCATTAAAGTCATATTTTATTATTCTCTCTTTATTATGTTAGAAGATCTTGACAATTAAATTAAAACTAAATCAATTATTAGTGTCAATTGATTCTGACCCATATATATATATATATATATATATATATATATATATATATATATATATATATATATATATATATATATATATATATATATATATATATATATATATCTCATTCACTTGACCAAATGAGATAAAAATAATATGAGAAGATTCATATATATATATATATATATGCCCTACATACACTTGTTTGCAAATACCTGTAATTAATTAGTTTAAAATTTCAATACCTCACAAATAATATCTCTTACAATTATTATGAAGTGAGAGGACCAAAAAAAGACGCTCAATGATTTGAAAATTTGATAGAATTTGATTCAACAAACAAGTTCTTAAGTTTTTTTATTTATTTATTTTTAAATTTTTAATTTTGAACAAATCTACAATTAGTTGCATTTTAGAAATTTCAAACAGAGTTTGCTTTAGAATTTTTATAGTGCTTTGCTCATTGTTTCCCCTTTCTTATAGAAGAAAATCTAGTATATACGTTCGTGTGATACACGGATTAATATAAAAATATGATATATAAAATCAATAAATAGTAAGCTCGCCATTGCTCCCGATAGAACACGTTCAAAAGCACAACAACTTACATATACAATAACAATTAATGGAACAATACCTAGTTACCTGAAAAACCTGCAATAAAAAAAAAAGAAAGAGGACAGAATTATTTGAATATGTTAGCGTACATAAAACATGTAAAATGTGTTAACATGTAAATTATGTAGAATGTGAGTAATGTGTAAAATGTGTGTCATGTGTAAAATGTAAACCATGTTTATTGTAATTGTACAACAAATATAGTCTTAAGCTTATAAATAGGTGCAAAATTCTTTGTACTCATTACATTAAAAAACTATAGAAATCCTTCTCTATGTCTCTCTAGTTTCTCTCATGGTATCCAAGCTTAGGTTCCTGATCCGTGTTTGAAATTATCCAGTTATCACCTTGTCATTGTCTATCGTTCCCTGCCTTTAGAATCTCCTACCATTGGCCATTCCCGGCTCGCGGCCTTCCTGATGTAAACCATCGACATTGTCAACACCATTGTACTCTAGTGTCGCCAATCTGTCCGTCGATGAAATCTCGCATTTGACTATTTCTAAAGTTTTTTAGTGAGATCTTTCCATTATTGAGGACCTTTTTCACCAATATAGCCCCAAAAGTCTAGATTTTTATACTTCCTTGTCATAATGGAGAAATCCGATGTTGCTTAGCCTATTCTAGTCATACTCAATGGATTCAATTACCTTTACTGAGTTGAAGCTATGCATGGGTTCCTAAAGGGATGCAAACCCCGGAGATATGTAACAGGTGATATCAAGTGCCCTTCAAAGGCTACCGATGACATCGATGATGCTACTGATATCGATGAAAAGCTTTCTAAAAAATTAGAAGATTGAGATAGTAAAAATAATCAGATCATCACTTAGTTTTGAAATACTTCTATTTCGAGTGTTCACCTATAATTTGGGCACTATAAAACTGCTAAAGAGGCATGGTATCATCTCAAGAATCATTACACCATTTCTGATCTATCTCATTAATATAAGCTATTGAATGAAATTTGCAGTTTGAAACAAGAGTTCGACCAAGCCATTTGCGACTTGTTAAATCAGATGAAAGCTGTTTGGGATCAACTGACCCTATGTGAATTAATCTTGAAAGACAAAATAAATGTTAAAACATATGAAGATTATCATAACCACACCATGCTTATCCAATTTCTTATGGGTCTTACTGATGATTATGAACCTGTTAGAGCATTTCTGATACCTCAGAATCCATTGCCTACACTTGAGGATACCCTACCTCGTCTCAAGTTTGAAAAAACAAGAATGGGGCTGGTTTGCACAAAAACTGATGTGGCCTTTGTAGTTGCCAATAAAGAAGCAAAGTTTTGTTGTCACTGTCATCAGCTTGAGCATCCTCTTCCTATTTACCCAACTATAGAATGTCGTAATCGCATGAGGAAGGGTCACATTGTTTCCAATTGTTGTCGATACTGTAAGAAATCAGGATACTTGATTTAGAATTGTCCCACACGTCCTCCGAGGTTCAATCAGAACAAGTCTCAACCTTGTCCCAGTTCCTCAAAGCCTATGTCTACTACTACTACTACTGCCAATGAGTTCCCAACTCCTCCACCTACCCTTTAGATTGCCTTTTCTATCGGTGATCTTGAGTCCTTTCTTAAGCAATTACTTTATAATTCTAGTAATACTTTTGTTGCCTTATCCACCACACTAGGTAATACTAGATGATATTTTGATTCTGCTTGTTATAACCATATGACACCTACATCTAATTTTTTTTTCTTATCCTAATCATTTAATGACACTGCACATTCCTTATACACTACCAATGGATCTCTTATGAACGTAAGTCATAAGGGTTCTATCTCTCTACCAAACCTTAATTTTTCAGACACTTATCTTATTTCCAAGTTAAACTTCAATCTCATCTCTGTTGTTCAATTGTGTGATCATGGCTATGAACTTACCTTTTCTTCCTCTGGTTGTCGTGTGTAGGACCCACAGACAGGACAAACCATAGAGACTGGATGTAAGATCGAAAGGTTGATCGAACTCACCAAACTTTATGTTTCTCTAATGTCAAATCATTGTGTTGTATCCACCACCTCTTCCATTCAACTATGACATCAACATCTTGCTTATACTTCAATAGGAAAATTGCGTTCTCTCATATCTCAAGAGACTCTAGGATCAGTTAATAATGAGTCTTTTCACTTTACTTCTTGCCAAACTACTAAACAACTAACATTGTCCTTTAATAAAAGTACTTATATTTCTGACTCTCCATTTAATCTTGTGCATTATGATGTTTAGGGGCTTGCTCCCATACCCACTATAGGAGGCTCTAGGTATTTTGTGATATTTATTGATGATTATTCTCATTTTACTTGGATATATCTGATGAAAAATCATCATGAGTTGCCTCAAATTTATATCAACTATGCCATAATGATCAAAACACAATTCTTAAAAGTAATTAAAGTTTTTTGTTAGGATAATGCCATGGAGTATCGTGACTCAAAAATTTTGACCTTTCTTGATGAACATGGCGCTCTCTCTGAATTCCCATGTCCTAGCACTTCTAAATAAAATTGTAGTGCTGAGAGAAAGCATCGTCATATCCTTTACTTTATTCAAGCAATGCTTGTCACCTCCTTTTGTCCCAAGCATGATTGGGGTGAAGTTTCTCTCACTACTATCTATGTCATCAATCGTCTGCCTTCCCCTGTCACTAGTAATGTCTTTCCTTTTGAGCGTTTCTATAATACTCCTCCAAACTATAGTTCTCTCAAAGTCTTTAGTTGTGCTTGTCAAATTCTTCTCTAACCACATGAATACACTAAACTCAAACCTTGTGCTTGCCTTTGTACTTCCTTGGTTATGGGACATAACACAAGAGTTATCTTTGTTGGGATCCTATCTCTCAGTGTATTCGTATGTATTGACATATCATCTTTTGGGAACATATAATGTTTTCTTCCTTGTCTAAGTTTAAGCCTATCCTTCCACTTCGACTCCTCTTTTCACCAACCTTTTTGTTGATCTTTTTCCTAGTGACTATGATACAAGTTCTTTTGGTGAGCCCCCAGATACTTCTGATGTTCCAACCACTCCTGACGAGGCAGTGCTGGACATTGATTCTGCACTTGAGACTGTTCTTTCTCCTACTCTTGAACATCCAACTCAAGTAAGAACAAAACTTACCTATCTTCGTGATTATTATTATTTTTCTACCATGCTTCATCATTATGAACCCCCTTCCTATCAAGAAGCCTCCACTGATCCTCATTAGCAGCAAGCTACACAAGAAGAATTACAGGCTTTGGAGAATACTAATACTTTGGACCTTGTTGATCCTCCTTTTGACAAAACACTTGTAGGATGTAAATGGGCATGCAAGATAAAGGCTCATTTTGATGGTTCTATTGAGCGTTACAAAGCTCGTTTCGTTGCAAAGGGAAATACTCAAGAGTATGACATTGATTACGAATAAATCTTTGTGCCTATTGCTCACATCACTTCAGTTCGCACTCTTACTATGGCAGCTACTCAAAAATGGATTCTTAATCAGATAGATGTGAAAAATGTTTTTCTTAATGATGATTTGGAAGAAAAAGTTTATATGCACCCACCCCGTGGCTACACTTGTCCACCAAACAAGGTTTGTCATCTTTGGAAAGCTTTATATGGTCTCAAATAGGCACCTCAAGCTTAGTTTGCCAAGTTCTATAGCATTGTCAATCAGCTTGGATTTTCCTCTAGTTCTCATGATTATGCTCTCTTTATTCATAAGACTGATCAAGGTACTATTATGTTGCTCATCTATGTTGATAATATAATTATTACTAATGATGACATTGCGAGTATTGTTGAGTTTAAATAGTTCCTGAGTCAAAGTTTTGAGATGAAAGATCTAGGGTCTTTGAGTTATTTTCTTAGGCTTGAGGTACTCTTTTCTAGTGATGCCTATTCCTATCTTAGGCTAAGTAAACTTTAGACCTCATTTATCAGGCTGGACTCACAGATAGCAAAATCGAGCACACTCCACTTAAACAAAATGCTCGATTTACTCCATAGGATGGCACTTTGTTAGATGACCCGACTCTATATCGCCAATTAGTCGGCAACCTGATCTATCTTACAATTGCTTGACCTCATATCTCCTATGCTGTTTATTTGGTTAGTCAGTTCATGCTCCGTCCACTATGTTGTTGTTCTTCGGATTGTCTGATATATTAAGGGTAAATTATTTCATGGACATTTCTTTATTGAATCTTTGTTGGTTTTACGTGCTTATTCAAACGCTGTTTGGGGAGGAGATCCTACTGTTCATCACTCGACTACTGACTATTGTATCTTTCTTGGTGACTCTCTTATTTTTTGGCATAGCAAGAAAAAAACCCTAACTACTCGCTCCAATACCGAAGTAGAGTATCGTGCCCTAATTGATACCACCTCTGAGATACTTTAGATCTGTTGGCTCCTTGATGACTTGGACATTTCTCAGCCTTCTCCTACTTCTCTCTACTCTGACAATTAGAGTACTATTTAAATTGCGCATAATGATGTCTTTTATGTGCGCACCACACATATCGAGATTAATTATCACTTTATTCATCGACACATCCTTCGTGGATTAGAGGCTAAAAATGAAATTGAGCAGGAAGATAGGGCAAAAAGGGATGAATTTGACTCTAGTGAATATTAGGAGTATGAAATGCATGAGTTAGAGGCCGATGAGTGTAAAATATACTTATCTTTTGAGTTTATTTATTAGAATTTTTAATTTATATTAATTTAGTTTTTGTTTATTTTTAATTTATTTTTAAATAATTATCTTTTCACCTAAGATTATTTGAATTTTTAAGATAAATCATCAGATTTTATGTAAAAATAAGAAAATCATAAAGATAAATATTTGAAGGATTTGAATATTTTGATATAAGAATTATACTATTTATTAATGATATTGAGTGAATTCTGGACCCACTGAATTAAATGTATTTTTATTGTGTTTTGTAGAAATTTAAGGAAGGATCAAGTTAGATTCTTAATTGAAATGCAAATAATCTCTACTTGATGATCAAGTATCACTGTGTTTAATGCAAGGATCTTAAAGAGTTTCTTAACTTGAGTGGGATATTTGTTTCCTAATTTATATGGATTCAACAAAAAGAAATAGGAAAAAAAGATTTGGTTAAAGATTAATTAAGGAAAGTATCACTATCAAACCTGTCTCAGTAAATTAGAGATAACTTTCATTATAAATATGCGATTTACCTGATTCTGGTGGCGTTTGAAAGCTAAGAAAGAGATATACAAATCTCATGTTGAAAACTTTTCGTAATTAACCTGCTATCAATATTGAAGATTGGATAAGGATTCTCAAAGAGATTTGATTCGGATTCCCGCACTATCTTGACCATTCCTCATTAATTAAGCCATATCTTGGGTTACAAAGATCAGATCGATGCCTCGTTTGAGGAATTGAAAATCTAATAGAAAATCTTACAAATTATTTGTTGTGATCGAGAGCAGATTCAACCATCTTAAGGGTGAGAAAAATAATGTAAGTTAGATACAAAAAACTGTCAGATTTTCTATAAAAAGGGAAAAATGAGTTTAGCGAAGTAGCTCTCTTTTGGTTAAAAAAATACACAACATATAGAGTTTTGAGAGGCTCAAAGGCAACGAGGGGATGAGCCCTAGAAGAGGAGGAGGAGCCGTCATGAAGCTCTCATGGAGTTGGAGATTGAATCACCATTGAAGGCGCTTTGGTTTCTTCTCTACGGTTCTATCATGATGAATTCTCTTTCCTCTTCCTATCTATTCTTCTCTTTTGTCATATGTAGCTAAATTCATGTGTTTCTAGGATGAAGATGTAACTTGATTCAATCAACATGTATTAAGATTATATTTTTAATTAATTTATTTTCTATTTAATTTGAGTGCTTATTATGATTCTTAATGCTTTTATGAATTGACCACTCATAAATTAATTTAGTGAGATGTGTGTAGAATTGAAAGGTTTGCATATGACTTAAACCATAAATAATAAGTGCCATAATTTATAATCATCTAGGAATAGAGATTATAGGTTATGTGGGAGAATTGTGGTATTTTCCATGAGAATCCATAGAGTGAAGATCGTGCCTTTAAGAGTTAGGGTTTAGATCAAGGAATTGACTAGATTTTAATAATTAAAGAGAATTAACTCATTAAGGAATTGAGTTTTAATTAATTAAGATATTCTCCCCATCAATTGAATGATTAGAAATTAATTAGAATGAAGGTCCCAAAGCTACTCTATCGTCTATGATAGATTGTTGAATTAAGTGAAGTCAAGCCCTTAGAGTTTTAATTTCGTGTGTTTACATCCTTAATGTGTTTTAAATTCGTGTATTTTGTTCTATCTTTTCCCTCTTAATTTCCTATGTTTTTGTGTGTATTTTGTCTTTTATAATTTTGTATCTTTAATTATTTTGAATCACAATTATTGGTTGCCTAGATAGTATTAATATTAGATAAGTGGTACTTGGTAAACTAATTGCTCGTGGGAACGATATCTTACTCATCATTTATTACTTTTACGATTTGGTGCACTTGCCAATATTACAATAAGTTTTTGACGTCGTTGCTAGAGAATTAGGCTTTTATCAATATCATTAGTATCTAGGAAGAATACTACTCTAGCCTTTTTTTTTTCGTTTTGTTATTTTTGTTTTAATTGTTAATTTCTATTTCTAATCATTAGTGGTGTTTCGTTTTATGCGAAGTACAAGTGACCCTAGTTCACTACCATTTGATCCAAAGATTGAAAGGACAATAAGAGAAAACAAAAGGTAACATTGAGCTAATGATGATAACCAAACAATTTTTAGGAGAGAACCTAATTTTCCTTTCTTTTTCCTTACTTTTTAATTTGTTTTCAAATTTGTTATTTGTTTTTCTTTGGTTACTTTTTTTTTGCTATTATTTTGTTATTTCTTATTTTATTGACTAACATTTTTTTGTTTTTGTTTTGAAGTTAATGTTGAGTTAGTTTAAGTGTCTCCCCAAGTTCGGATCTTTTTGTAGGGGGATGTATATAGCTGTTGGTTGCCAAAAAAGATTTTTTTCTTCTCTTTTCTTTAGTATTTTATTTTCGCATTTATGTATTTGTTCTCATTGATTTTATTTTGTCATCATTACTCTTTTGTGTTTTGAGTCATAGTGTTAAAACTGAGCATACTGGTTTGTTGTATTGAATATATGATGATTACATAAACTGTGAATTGATCTCTTTTCTTGGGAAATCATATGAGAATCCATGAGTTATGTTTATCTTTATTATTTCAATTGTGTATAAATGTTCTTCTCATCTTTATATTTGATAGACATTGGAATTTAATTGCATGTCAGGATTAGATAAAGTTTTTAGGATTACATTTGTGTGGATGACTTGCATCTAGAAGTTGTTAGATTATCTCTTGATGCGAAATCCTAGACAATGCATGATTAAGGAAATGATAAGGGCCTTCCTTGGCCGTTTGAGCATTTCAAACCAACCTTAAAAATATTATATCCTTAGGTCCCCTTTTTGCAGCCTTGTTTATGTTTGGCCTTTATTTCTTTTCTTTATGCACATTTTGCTTTCCCATACCCATAAAAAAGAAGAAAAAAAATTCCTCTCTTACACACCCTTTGTTGAGTGCATATATTGTATTATTTTATTATTCAAGCTTTAGTTATTTTTGTGCATGAAGTATTTAAGGAGCTATAAAAAAAAAAATTTCACCCAGTGTGTTGCAAAGAAATAAGTTTGAGAGTAGAGGTTATTAAAAAAAAGAAGAAAAAAAGAATTAGAAGAGAAAAAAAATAAAGAAATAAAGTGTTAATTCTTATGCTCCGTTTTACACTTGTTCAATATTTTTGTAGCTTAAATTTTGAAATTTACATGGTTTTATATATCAACTTTTGTTTTATTTATCTTACCTCTTCTTTCTTAACCTTCAGCTTCAGCCTTACATTACAAGTTTTAAAAGACCCATTTGATCCTTGTTTATGTGCTATTTACATTAGTGGAGAGAGAGATAGAAACAACCCTATGGATGTGGGTTTAATGTACATTTGCATTTTTATAAACCTATTTGGACTTGTACTTTATTAGTAGGAATTGGTCTTACATTCATGCCTATGGGAAGTCATTTATGCATGAGAGTTGCATGTGGGAGTCGATGTAACAATTGGATTGTACATGTGTGACACTTTGAAATGAGATTGTGAAGTAGTTTATGAGGATATGAATAATTTTCAATAACCGGTATTGTCATTTTTGAGTCTGCATGTTATGAGTTTTAGTTGTTTTCTTTTCTTTTCTTGTTTTTAATTCTTTTTTTTCTTTATTACTTGAGGACAAACAATATTTAAGTTTGGGGGTATTTGATGAGTGTAAAATACACTCATCTTTTGGGTTTATTTATTAGAATTTTTAATTTATATTTATTTAATTTTTGTTTATTTTTATTTATTTTTAAATAATTATCTCTTCACCTAAGATTATTTGAATTTTTAGGATAAATAATCATATTTTGTGCAAAAATAAGAAATTCCTAAAAATAAATATTTGAAGGATTTGAATATTTTGAGATAAGAATTATATTATTTATTTATGATATTGAGTGAATTCTGGGCCCACTGAATTAAATGTATTTTTATTGTGTTTCATATAAATTTAAGAAATGATCAAGTTAGATTCTTAATTGGAGTGCAAATAATTTCTACTTGATGACCAAGTATATCTGCGTTTAATGCAAGGATTTCAAGGAGTTTCTTAATTTGAGTGGGATATTTGTTTCCTAATTTATATGGATTCAACAAAAAGAAATAGGAAACAAGAGATTTGGTGAAAGATTAAATAATGAAAATATTGCTATCAAACTTGTCTTAGTAGATTAGAGATAACTTTCTCTATAAATATGCAATTTACCTGATTCTGGTGGCGTTTGAAAGTTAAGAAAGAGATATACAAATCTTATGTTGAAAAATTTTCATAATTAAGTTGCCATCAATATTGAAGATTGGATAAGGATTCTCAAGGAGATTTGATTCAGATTCCCAAACTATCTTGAACATTCCTCATTAATTGAGTCATATCTTGGACTATAGAGATCAGATCGATGCGCCATTTACATCATTGAAAAGCTAACAAAAAATCCTAAAAATTATCTATTGAGATCAAGGGCAGATTCAACCATCTGAAGGGTGAGAAAAATCATGCAAGTTAGATACAAAAAGTTATTAGCTTTTCTATAAAAAGAGAAAAATGAGTTTAGCGAAGTAGCTCTCTTTTGGTTCAGAAAATACACAAAAATTATAGTTTTGAGAGGCTTAAAGGCAGCAAGGGAATGAGTCTTAGGAGAGGAGGAGGAACCATCATGGAGTTGGAGATCGAATCACCATTGAAGGTGCTTTGATTTCTTCTCTACGGTTCTATCATGACGAATTCTCTTTCCTCTTCCTATCTATTCTTCTCTTTTGTCATGTGCAGCTAAATTCATGTGATTCTAGGGTGAAGATGTAACTTAATTCAATTGACATGTATTAAGATTAAATTTTTAATTAATTAATTTTTTATTTAATTTGAGTACTTATTATGGTTCTTAATGCTTTTATGAATTGACCACTTATAAATTGATCTAGTGAGATGTGTGTAGAATCGGAAGGTTTTCATATGATTTAGACCATAAATAATAAGTGTCATGATTTATAATCATCTAGGAATAGAGGTTATAGGTTGTGTGGGAGAATTGTGATATTTTCCATGAGAATCCATAGAGTGAAGATCATGCCTTTAAGAGTTGGGATTTAGATCAAGGAATTGACTAGGCTTTAAAAATTAAAGAGAATTAATTCGCTAAGGAATTGATTTTTAATTAATTAAGAGATTCTTAACATCAATTGAATGATTAGAAATTAATTAGAATGAAGGTCCCAAAACTACTCTATTGTCTATGATAGATTGTTGAATTAAGTGAAGTCAGATCCCTAGAGTTTTAATTTCGTGTGTTTACATCCTTAATATGTTTTACATTCGTGTATTTTGTTCTATCTTTTCCCTCTTAATTTCATGCATTCTTGTGTGTATTTTGTCTTTTACAATTTTGTGTCTTTAATTGTTTTGAATCACAATTATTAGTTGCCTAGATAGTATTAATATTAGAGAAGTGATACTTGGTAAACTAATTCCTCGTGGGAAGGATATCTTACTCATCATTTATTATTTTTGCGATTTGGTGCACTTGCCAATACCGCAACAGAGGCTAAAAATGAAATAAAGCAGGAGGATGGGGCAGAGAAGGATGAATTTGAGGATAAAAAAGTGCAAAGGACTCAAATTATTGATGCAATGGATGGCATTCATCCTTACCCTAAGTGTATCTTTTCCCATAAAGAAAATGCTAGGGTCTTCAAACCTTAGAAATTCTCTATTATTATTAAGCTATTGTGTAGAAAGATTGGGTTCAATGTGGGTTAGAAATAGGACCATCACCATTATTGACGCAAGTAATGATTGTTATCTTATTAAGTTCTCCAACAAAGTAGATTTGGACTTTACCCTCTTCGGGGACGATGGATGATTTTTTATCCTTACCTTATAGTTCATAAGTGATGTCTCAATTTTGACTAGAGCTGTCAAAAAGGACCAGCCTAACCCATCAAGCCCTAGCCCACATGGGCTAGGGCCAAAAAGCCCACAAGGCAAAAAAGCCCACAGGCCAAGTTGGTTAAGGTTGGCACATGGGCTAGCCCATAATAATAATAATTTTTTTTAAATTTGCCCACTTATTTAATGGGCTAGCCTTGGCCCACTAAAAACAAAACTTAACCCACCTCATTTATGGGCTGACCCTAAATTATTTCTAAAATTATTTCATACTTTTAAAAAATTGCTTGAGAAATTACTGCTTATTCATAAACAAAATTATTGCATGACAATTAGACAGAACACAGAAATTCTCAAAAGGTGTTTACAAAAATTAACAGAAATATTATTAGTGAGGGTAAAGGGAAGTTGTCTTACCTCCAAAGATTCAGGTCCAACATGAAAGGCACCAGAAACCGGATGAGA
The DNA here is from genome assembly GCA_029884595.1 of Ormosia semicastrata. Taxonomy (NCBI): domain Eukaryota; kingdom Viridiplantae; phylum Streptophyta; class Magnoliopsida; order Fabales; family Fabaceae; genus Ormosia; species Ormosia semicastrata. The sequence goes on from JAQQTO010000063.1 coordinate 104,088,813, forward strand.
AGACTTATTTGAATGTATGGAGTCCTTGGATGCAGCCCATCCCAAACAGAATTGCAGGCTTATTATATATGCTATAAGATTTATTCGTTAGGCTTACGAGCTTTTGCAATCAGAATGAAACAACATAACTACTTTGTATATTAGATGGAGCTTTCTACAATACTCAAAAATGTTTAGAGCATCCATGCTCCATGAAAATGACACGTAAGAACAGGTCACAACCAGTATCATATTTATTTTGTTATATAGAAAATGTGGTCTTTAATAGTCACCGAAAAAATTGGTCCATGTAGATTCCAACTACATATTCATCAAGGATTTAACCAATTAAATTCAAGAATGTAGGGGTACATCACAGTAGCAATATCAAACAAAGAAAAAGAAGCATAATGTAATCAACTAATGCTCCTTTCTAGGAAAGAAAAAGAAGCATAATGCAGAAGCAGAGAAGAAAAAGAAACAAGAATAGAACACAATATAAAATAGTAAGAGGTAAAGCTTGTGTGAGTGGAAAAATGCACCTATAAGCAAGCTTGTTATAATGTCAATGGAAATAGGAGTTACTCACCACATAACAAAAAGATAAATACCAGTCCATTCTATAGTAAAAGAGTAGAACACAATATAAAATAGTAAGAGGTAAAGCTTGCATTCAATTATAAGATCATCCATTCAATAAGAACTGCTGGTGTGGTGTGGAATATGATTAAGATTTATATAAAAAACAGTTGTCAAGTTCCACCAAAATATAAAAACCATGCAACTAGTTGTAGTAAGCAAGGGTCGATCCACAGAGAACTAATTCAATTGACACTATTAATCTAATTCCTAAATTAAACTATGATGAACAATAAACAGTAAAAAGTAAAAAGGGGGTTTTGTTAATTAAAACTAAAAAGAGAAATTAAACTTTAACCAAAATAGTAAACACAAATTGAATTATCAAGTTAAAGATATTGGTTAAGAGATGGAATCCACCACTAGATTTATATGATTATGCTAACTTACATACTCTTTATATCAACATGATCAATTATGTTCTTATGTGATTGTGAGATAAATCCTTTGTTTTCCTTATGTTTCGCTTAATTCAGCAACTGCTCAAATCAAAACCCTAACCGTTAGTTATTTGTAAAGCAACCGCTCTTTTCACCTACCTAATGATTGCATTAAGAATTAGAAAACCAATCACACTAAGATCTAATCACACACCGGGATTAAATTACTTAGATCATATGTTTCACTAGTTTTACCACCGCAACTGCGCATAGCAATCCTAGTTTTAACCACTCTCAAAATTTGGCAAGAATATAAAGACCTTTATATTGATTTAAGAACAAAAACATATGAATAAAAACATAACTGTATTGATATAAAGAAATATACAAGATTCACGTAATCAAAACTAGAGTTTCATCTTCCCTTAACCAATCAAGAAGTTTAGCCACACATGGCAAAGTCAAAAATAGAAGAAGAATCAAAGAAAGACATTGTTCAGAACAAAAGAAGAAAAGAAAACTAAAGATCAAACTAGTTTCCAAGGATCAAGGTTGATTGATCTCCAATTGCTCGAACCCGAGACTCCAATCTTTGATCGAATCTTCATCTTTCTTGTTCTTTGTGTTTCCCTCAGTTTCCTTGACGACTCTCTTTGTCCAGATGCCCCTTAGGGACTCTAAGTAATTCTATTTATAGGTTTTGATACCTAATTTCTCAATAGAATTCGAATTTAACTTTCTGGCGCGATGACACGGGCCGTGTCATATGACACAGCCCAGGCCCTGTCAGCACAATTCCATGTATTTCACAAGTCAGAGAAGGACAAGACCTAGGCCCTGTAATTTGACACGGGCTGTGTCGTTTGACACTGCCCACCCTCTGTCAGGTGACATGGGCCCTGTAATTTGACACGGCCCAGACCTTGTAATTTGACATGGGCCCTGTAATTTGACACCTTTATTTTCAGCCCGGATTCTTTACAAATACTTTTCTTTCATTACTTCAAGAGGTGATATTCATCTCCTTAAGCATTCATTTCTCTCCTTAAATGGTCATTAAGCTCGGTTCAATGCTAATGGACTCAAACACTCAAAGATATCGTGAAAAGCATAATTCATTTATGAGTGTTTATAACCACATTTAAGCACAGTTTCACAATAAACATCCAATTAAGCTCTAAAGCAGAAACTTAGCTAAATATCAACAATTGAGCACATATGGAGTCCAATTAAATTAATCATAAGGCATTTAAAGTATGAAAATAATCGACAGATCAAATACCCACACACTTAGCCTTTTGCACTCCTGGGCAAAACATAAGACCAAACCAAGGAATAGGGAAAACAAAACAAATTCAGAAACCTAACAATTTAAAGAACTCAATTTCCAATGATATTCAAGAGAGGCAAAAATTTGTAAGCAAGAATAGTAAGAAAAGATTCAAGGGATCAAAACATTCAAGAGATAACAATTCTTCACATTTCCAACTAACAAGCAAGGTATCTTCAATTTGAGAAACATGAATTAAGAATGATAGATCCTCACAAGATACACTCTCAATCTCTCAAGTGTTTACAAGGGAAGTATTTCACTCAATTCAACCCATGAAAAATAATGCACTACCATAAGCTTGCTTATCTTCTACTTCTCCATTACTCAAACACATGCACACACAAATCAAGAGGACTTTATTTAAGGTTGTAATGGGGCCAAGGTAAAGGAAGGAAATAACATGGATATGGTAAGATTAGCACCTAAGAGAATAAAAGAACATTGGGGAGAAACTCACTTGACAAACATGAAATTTTTATCTCCTCAAATCTATATAATGCACATTCTCTTTACAAATTCCTTTCCTTTTTCTTTCTTTTCTTTTACAACCTTCCTTGAATTTTTTTCTTTTTCTTTGCATTTTTTTTCATCAACACCTTGCATATTACACATCAACTTGCAAAACTCCCACACTTGTCCATTAAACACTTGCAAGCAAAAGAGCTCCTCCAATGAAAATGAACTAATGCTCTCCCATTCCCTAAGGTAAGGTAAACTCATGGTTTTTCACATAAGGCATATAATGAGGTAAGACAAAGAATAGGAAAATAGGCTCAAGGAGTTAATCAAAGGGAAATAATGCAAGGTTAGCTATTTGGCCAAAGTAGTTAATCACAAAAGAATGCCTCAATCATGTTCATGTATGCAAGTGACAATATAGCCTAAAAAAGAATCAAAGTAAGTTCTAGAGTGATCAATATGACATGAGTGAAAATCACACAAGAAAGAAGAGAATGACATAAATGCTAAATCCATCCATCAAAAAGGTCAAAATCTCACCAGGTATGCATCTATCAAACTCAATTCATCAATCAAACATCCAAAACGAAGTATGCCAAATTCAAGATGAAAGAAGAAATTTATAAATCATAACCTTGAATTTCAATTGCTTCAAACTCATAAACTTCACAAATCTCAAAACATCATTGGAAATCAAATAAAAACACATTTTTTTTTCAAGAACAGAAAACAGAAATTAAAATAAAAATAGAAATAAAACAGAAAACAAAATGTCAATTCCTCCCCCACACTTAAATTCTACATTGTCCTCAATGTAAACTTCAATAATAAACAATCATTAATAAATCTAGGACAAGTAAGATAAAAGAGAGGGGAGAAACATCCTTATCAATTGAAGTAACGAAGGTAGATGAAGAGATTTCCACCAGGATCCCATTGGCGAAAGCATAATAACCAATTTATGCTTGAAATAACATGAGAGCTTCCATCAGGGTCCCATTGGCTGAAGTGTAGTGACCAAGTTAAGCTTGAGGCATGAGGACTTCCACCAGGATCCCATTGGTTGAAGTGTAATGACCAAATTAAGCTTGCAGCGTGAGGGCTTCCACCAGGGTCCCATTGGTCTTCCTTAGTTTCCTTGGCTTCACCACTAGAAACTAATATGTGTACTTTATCCACTTCATATGCATTGTTTGTAGTGAACCATGGTCTAAAAACAAAATCCACTTCAGTAGTAACCAGCATCCAGTTCTCTTCTTCCATCTTTGAAAACTGTTCAGTGGCCTGCAATTCCACCTCCTTTTGGGTCTTAGATTCTGTTTTATAAATAAAATCATCAACTTTCAAATCTGCAGAAATCTCAGCACGACTAGCACATATGATATCAGTACATGAGTGGCAATGAATATAATTATTGAAACCAATAAAATCAAAAAATTCATCACACAACTTATCATACTGTCTCTCCACTACCTTAGGAAGGAGTTCACGAATACTTACCTTGGGGGCCTTAGAGTTTTCCCCCTCCTCACTTACCTCTTCAGACTCTATTTCTTTCTCTTCAATGGCTTGTGGAGGAGAGGTGGGTTCATCTAACGTCTTCCCACTGTGCAATGTGACAGCACTAGGATCTTCCTTCATATCCTCTTTGGGTTGTGAAGGAAGTTTTCCAGAAATTAGGCTTGGTATCTTGTTGAATTCTGTGGCTAACTGCCCCAAAGAGTTTTGCAAGTCATCGCTTATGGCCTTTGTTGCTTGCTGAAACTAAATGTTATTAGTGGTCATTTGTCTTATTAACTCATCCAATGAAGGTTCAAGTTGCCTAGGAGCTTGAACTTGCTGCTGCCCATAACTCAAGTTAGGAGGATCCCACCACCCTGGATAATATGTATTAGAGTAGGGGTTGTAGTTGTTGGAAGGTTCAGAATATCCCCATACTACCTCTACCTCCTCATTTGTGTCTACTAGGAAAGTGGGACACAAATCAGTGGGATGTCCATATGATAAGCAAATCTCACAAGCATCCATGATCAATGGACATCAACACCTACAAACACTCAGAAAGAAAGAATCAAAAATTAAAAATAAAATAAAAATAGAGTAAAAATAGGAAATAAATCAATAGCTCAATTGGAAAATTAGTTCCCCGGCAACGGCACCAAAATTTGGTGTGGTGTGGAATATGATTAAGATTTATATCAAAAACAGTTGCCAAGTTCCACCAAAAATATAAAAAACCTTGCAACCAATTGTAGTAAGTAAGGGTTGATCCACAGAGAACTAATTCAATTGACACTATTAATCCAATTCCTAAATTAAACTCTGATGAACAATAAACAGTAAAAAGTAAAAAAAAGGTTTTGTTAATTAAAACTAAAAAGAGAAATTAAACTTTAACCAAAATAGTAAACACAAATTGAATTATCAAGTTAAAGATATCGGTTAAGAGATGGAATCCACCACTAGATTTATATGATTATGCTAACTTACATACTTGATGTGTGTGAAACAACATCATGTTTTGTTCTTGTTTTGCATGCATTTTGTAGGCATTTTAAGCATTTTAGTTTTTCTTTTGGTTTGTTTTCCCTTAGTTCGGATAACTGCGGTGTTTTTGGTGTTCTTGTGCAGGATTGATGTTGAATTGGCCTTGGATTGAATGGAATGCTCGCATGTTTGAAGTTGGAGCTTAATGGATAGCAATAAAGGTGCAAAAAGGCCATTCCAGAGGGATCCACGGCCTGCCCGTGGATCAAACCACGGCCATGGATCGAGGGGCAACTTAAAGAAGGAAAAAGGGAATTCCAGAGAGTTCCACGGCCTGGCCGTGGAACCATCCACGGCCGTGGAACTCAAATGATCAGAAACTTGGCCTGTGGCAGAGACATCCACGGCCTGGCCGTGGAATGATCCACGGCTGTGGATCGCAAAGGCGCAATTTTTATGTTTTTCTTTTTATTTCTTTTGGGGCTTTTTTAGCCAATTAAAACCCTAAGTTATAAATAGATGTTCTGAATAGAATTAGGGGTTCTAATTTGGTTTTCAAGGAGGCACATTGGAGGCTTGGGGTTCTTGATCTTTCTTCCCTCTTCTCTCTTGGATTACGGGTTTGGATGTTTAAGAACATGTTTTCTGATTTCTTCTTCTCTATGTCTGAGTAGTTTCTTTTGTTTCTAGGATTCGGCAATACCCTTTGATACATTGATAATGATTAATTGACGTTGTTTCCCCTTTTATTGATCTTGATTGTTCATTGATTCAATTCTTATTGCTTTTATTCATGTGAATTTGCTGGCCACTTATTTGCATCTCATAGGCATTTAGGGACGTACTGAGAGGTGAACCTAAGTGTTGGAACCATAAGAATTGAACTTAAGGTCTAAATCACGAGAGTAGTTTTAGCCTTTCGAGGATTCAATGAATTACCACAAAGCGTAATGGGTTCAATTTAAATTCAATTACCACGAGAGTAGGAATTAGTTTAATTGGGCACGGATCTTGTATCTTGAGAAAGAACATTAACTAATTTAGGGTAATTCACCTTCAATTGAATTTCAGATTTAATAAAAGGGTTGTTAATTAGGATTTGTCTTATATCATTGTGGTATCCCAATCTTGGAAGCTTTCTTGAATCTGAATATCTTTCTTGATAAATTACTGTTTTTGTTCTAAATTCTGCACTTTGATTTTTATTTAATTATTTTGTTACTACGTTCTTCTTAATCAATAATCACATTCCTTATTGTTTAATTGAATTGAATTAATTAATTAATTGGTATTCATAGACACAGTCCCTGTGGATTCGATCTTTTTATTACTTGATGACGAAACCGTACACTTACGGATTTCACGCATCAAGTTTTTAGCGCCGTTGCCGAGGACTGTATTTTTATTGAATATCAGTTTAATTTTTATTTTAATTATTTTAAACCTTTCTATTTTTGCCATATTATTAAGTTCTTGTTTTCTCTTTGACTCTCTGCAGGTGATTTCTCTGGTTTATGCAAAGTACTAGACATTCTGTGATTCTCATTGAAGCAAATCCTGAAATTGAAATGACTTTACGAAGAAGGAGAAGACAACATAGGCAAAGAGTAAGAGAAATATCTGAACCACCACTTGTCATGGCAGCAGCTGAAGATAATAAACCGTTAAAATAGTATGCAGCCCCTAATGCTCGGGGTTTGCGATCTGGAATTGCTCAGCCAGACATTGAAGCCAGGCACTTCACCATACCTCCTGCCCTACTTTCTATGATAAGGCAGAACCAGTTTGGAGGATTGCCGTCAGAGGATCCTAATGATCATGTGGATATGTTCTTGGAGTTCTGTGAGACCCTCAAGATCAAAGGCGCCTTTGTTGATGCTATTCGTCTCCGCATGTTTCCTCTATCATTGAGAGATAGAGCTAGAGCTTGGCAGAAGTCTGTTTCTGCTGAGACGATAACTACTTAGGACTAATTGGAGCAAGCCTTTTTGGATAAATTCTTTCCATCTTCCAAGACTGCTCACCTAAGGACCCAAATCACAAGCTTTGTTCAGAAAGATGGCTAGTCATTGTCAGAAGCTTGGGATAGATATAAGGCTTTGCTGGAAGCCTACCCACACCACGGGTTAGAGAAATGGTTGATAGTCCACACCTTCTACAATGATTTAGAATATTCTTCGAAGGTGTCTCTTGACTCCACAGCTGGTGGAGCTCTGATGAATAGAAGGCTCACAGAGGCTTATGAGATAATTGAGAGTGTAGCTTCAAATCATCACCAATGGGCCAATGAAAGAGGGCATAACCCGAGAAAGCTCTTGGGAGGTAAGTTTGAGGTAGATGGTGTTGATTTAATTATGTCAAAGTTTGATTCTTTGAATAAACGTTTTGACATGCTTGAGAAAGCTCATGTTAATGCCATAGGTGCCTCTAATAATTTTTGTAAGATTTGTGGAGCACAGGGACATATTAGTGCTGAATGCCAACTTGGAATAGGTTCCTCACATGGTGCACCGGTGGAGCAAGTGGAATCATGCCACAATTTTCATGACTTCAACCAAAAGGGGAGGAATGATCCGTACTCCCAAACTTACAACCCCGGTTGGAGGTCACATCCTAACTTCTCTTACCGGAATAATCAGTACCAAGATGGGCAAGGTAGTGCTCAACCCTCTTCTGGATCTCAACAGGTACAAAAATCTAGACTTGAGTATCTTCTTGAGAATTTTGTTGAGAGCTTGTCTAAGCAAAATGAGGAGTTTAGGCACCATGGGCAAGTTGTTTCTGAGGCCATTAGAGAGTTGTCAGCTAAGGTTGACAATTTAGCTATTCATAATAAGATGTTGGAAACCCAGATTGCCCAACAAGCGAGCACTTCACATAGGCAACAAGGTAAGTTTCCTGGTCAATCAGAAATAAACCCAAGCAATGAACATTGTAAGGCTGTGAGTTTGAGGAGTGGAAAGAGGTTAGAGGATCCTAGGGGTAATGGGGAGAGTGACAAAGATGATGGGACTGAGGAAAAAGATACCAAGATACAACCCTTAGAGGAGGAGGAAACTAGTGAGAAAGTGTCTAAGTATGTACCCCCTGAACCTTACCAACCCCCAGTTTCTTTCCCTCAAAGACTTGCTAAGGCCAAGCTAGATAGGCAATTTGGGAAGTTCTTAGAGGTTCTTAAGAAATTGTACATTAATGTACCCTTCACTGATGCATTAAAACAAATGCCTACATATGCTAAGTTTCTTAAGGACATCTTATCTAATAAGAGGAAGCTAGAAGAATTTGAGACAGTAGCTTTAACTGAGGAGTATAGTGCGTTAATTCAAAATAAATTGCCTCCTAAGTTAAAAGATCTAGGTAGCTTCTCTATTCCCTGTTTGATTGGCAACACGAATTTTGATAAAGCTCTGTGTGATTTGGGAGCCAGTGTTAGTCTTATGCCCTTTTCTGTGTGTAAAAAGTTGGAGGTAAGTGAGCTAAAACCCACAACAATCTTACTTCAATTGGCGGATCGGTCTGTCAAGTACCCCATAGGCATCTTGGAGGATGTTCCCATTAAGGTTGGTAAGTTTTATATGCCGGTGGATTTTGTTGTGCTTGATATGGAAGCTGATGCTACAATGCCGATCATACTTGGACGTCCATTCCTTGCCACTGGAAGGGCGATCATTGATGTCCATGAAGGGAAACTGACTTTGCGATTAAATGATGAGGAAGTAGTTTTTGATGTTTTTAAATCTAAAAATAATTCAAATTCCTCAAATTCATGTAATCGCATAGGTGCTACTAATGTTGTGGATAGTGTTATACTTTCAGGTGTGCAGGAGTCAGTGATTGATGCTATGCTAGAAAAGAACTTGCCCAAGGGTATCACAAATTTTGAGCAGTCCAAGCCCTGCAAGGAAGGATCCAAGAAGCAGAGTGACAAGTGTGACGAGAAGCGTGAATTTAAACTCGGGGATAAAGTTCTTGTCAATAACTCGCTTCTATGTTTCTGTCCTAGTAAGTTATGGTCGAAATGGTCAGGACTATATGAGATTGTTCGAGTTCTATCCTACGGTGTGCTTGAGGTGAAGAAAGAAGGTCATAAGCCTTTCATGATAAATGGCAGAAGAGTGAAACACTTTGAAGGAGTGGGGACTGAGCACTACTCCATTGACATCACCTAAGCACAAAAACCAGACCAGAGTCGAGCTAATGACTTTAAACAAGCGCTTCTTGGGAGGCAACCCAAGTTTCTTTGTTTTTGTTTTTCCTTTTAATTTCTTCTTTTACTTTTGATTTTGTGTGTTGTTTTGTTGGTTTGATCTTTATCTTATGGATTTTGTTTAGGTTTGTCCCCTTTTTGAAGACATATTTAGAAGAAAAGAGAGGTCAGAAGGTTCCAAACCCCATCCATGGAAATTTTTATGGCCATGAAATGCAAACCAAGGAGAAGGTATAAGTCAGAGGGATCTCAGTTTCCAAAAAAAAAAAAAGGTGAAAAGTTAGAGAACTCCACGGCCTGGCCGTGGATCAATATTTAAAAAAAAAAAAGAGGCAGAAGTCAGCAGCTTCCACGGCCTGGGCGTGGAACTATCCACGGCCATGGATCGCTGCTGCCCAGTTTCAAAAACCACGGTCCCTTCTCCCCCTCTTTCATTGCACCATTTCCTCTTTTCTTCTTCTTCTTCTTCTCTCCCTCAACCTCCATACCCATCCTCCCAAACCTCCAATACACCTTCTTTCCCTCATAACCACACGTTCACCTTCTTCTTTCCCCCTCTCAAAGACAACCCTTCACCCCTATTCTCCCTCCTTCTCCTTCTTTTTCTCCACCATAACCACCATAACCAAACCTTCAAAACCATAACTTTTCTCCATAAACTCCCTTTTTCTTCCATTTTTCTACCCTTGCTCACCTCCCTACTCTCTCCCTAATCGATCTCTCCTTCTGATTTAGAAATCCCCAAATTTTGTAAAACCCCATACATGACTTGATAAAAAAAAAATGAGAGAGAATTTTTGCTTTGTGCTTGACTGTGAGTTGGTGTGGGTTGGAAGGATGACGAACAAGCGTCAGAGGGGAGAAGCTGGTTCAAGTTCAAGGACACAGGGAAGAAGCAATGTTGCTCCAAGAGGTAATCCCCCTAATCCCCATGGTTTTAATTTTAGGGATAATGAGCAGAGAGATCGTTACAATGTGTTAGTGAATAGGAGGATAGTTAGCACTAGGTATATGGATGATGTTGTTCTTGATACCTTGGGCTTGCGTGATGACTTTGATTGGATGCTTGATAGGGCTGGATGGACTTATTTTTTGAATTTAAAGTGTCCCACTTACACTGAGCTTACCTTGGAGTTTCTTAGTTCTGTTGAGGCTCATATCCTTCAGGGGGAAGGTTGCTCTGAAGGCCGGATCACTTTTCGGCTGTTCAATAATGAACATTGCTTAAATTTGGAAGAGTTTAATGAGATTTTTGGATTGCCTGCTGGGGGGGAAAGGAGGCACCCAAGTGGTTTTTCCGTAATTTCTTTTTGGGCTGATGTTTCTTCTGGGATGGGTACATATAATTCTTTTAACTGTAAGGCATCTTTTCTGCCAAATCCTTGCCTTCGCTATCTCCACCGTATCATGGCTCATACTTTATTTGGACGTGGGGATAGTGATGGCAATGTCCGTGCTGATGAACTTACTTTTATGTGGGCCATTCTTAACGATGTTAAAGTGGATACTGGATCTTTTCTTGTAAGGCATCTGCTTAGGGTAGGTAGAACCCAATCTGGGACAATTGTTATTGGTGGTTTAATCACAGCGATTGCCAATTTCTTTGAATATGATTTAGATGGTCTGGAGGCAGTTAGAGGTAATTCTAGGATTGATATTGAGTCCTGTTTAGCTATTAAGATGATTATCAAAGAGGACGGAATTTACTGCCTCCGCTTGAATGATAGAGCTCAACCCCTACCCCTTCCTAACCATCCTGCTATCACTGTGCGCAACCGTGCAAATTGGTGCACTCCTAGGAGTGTGATAGATGATCCAATTGATGTTCAGCGCCCTCTTCGCCCTCCACCAAGGGCAGGCCCCTCTCGTCCTTCTTCTTCTTCTTTTGCAGGTCCTTCCGAGGATGGTCTCACACGGATTTATACTTCTCTGGAGGCTCTTCATACTGAGCAGGCGCAGCAGCGCCATATGCTAGAGGAGCTTCGTCAGCAGGGTCAGGCTACTGATGGCTGCTTGCGGACCTTGGAGGGGGCAGTTCAGAGTATGGCGAGCATGATGCGGGCCATTCATGATTGGCATTTGAGTCAAAACCATTTTCCACCACCGTAGTGAGTTTATTTCTTTTTTCCCTTCTCTAGTTTAAGATTTTTACATTGGGGACAATGTAGGTTCTAAGCTTGGGGGGGTATTTTCATATTTTCATTTTCATTAGTATTTTCATTTAGAGTCTCATGCATTCTCACACCATCATATCTCTTGGGTTTTTGGTTGAACTTGTGCCATTCTCTTTTGAGGATTTTGAGATGGTATTAATTTAGAACCCAATTATTGATTCTTGTGATAGGCTACAGGCATTGTTTTAATTGATAGTAGAGGTGATCTTTTGATAGTTGATAATTAGCATAATGTTCTCTGAATTTGTGCTTCTTATTGAATTTTTAAACCTCTAAATGTGAGTTTTGAGCCTATTTGGAACTTATGCACTGTATGATTTTTGTTCCCATTCTTTGTGTTGAGTGATATTCCTCATTGATCTTGTGTTCTAGAACTTGATTTGAAACCATTTTGAGGCAACATTTTTGGTTGCATGCTTAAATATGATTAAGGCATCTTAGGTATTTTTCTGGCCTTTTGAATTTGTTACACTTTCATCCACTAGTTGCCCAATTTGAGCTTATTGCATATGTAATTTTCTTGATGCCTATGATGATATATTATTGGTAATCATTTAGAATATTAAATGGAGCAAAGTGGGTTTGAAAGTTGTGAAAAGTGTGTTGGGAATCATATGTGAATGACCATTCTCTTTCTTGAAAAAAAAAGAAAAAAAAATCAAATAAAAGAAGATCATAAGAAGCTTGAAAAAGAGAGAAAGAGAGGAAGGAAAGAAAAGAAAGGAAGAAAATACTTGGAAATGTGGAGTTATGCTTTTGATTGAAAAATTGTCTTTACTCTATTTATGTTCTATTGGATTTCTTGTGTTTATTGAAAATCTTGATTAGCCCTTTGTCATACCTTCCTTTCTCTACCTTACCTAACATCATTCCCATAGCCCCATTACAACCCTTGAAAGACCTTTTGATTCTTGCATGCATGCTGATTATTAGTGGAAATCTGGTTTCTTATCAAGCATATGGAAGTGCATTTTCTTTGATGGATTTTGAGCATATGATTTCCACCCTTAAACACTTTGAGTGTGGTTAGTAGAGTGAACTTGATTCAATCAGTGAGGATGCATGATTTCTGAGAACTTAGCCTCTAATTGGACTTGATTTTGATTACCTCTCAGATTCTTTGGTTGCCTTAGCCTATTGCTTGGATATTGTTTTCTCGGGTTCCTTATTCTTTATTGTCTTTTGATCCCACTTCTTGGTTTGGCATTAATTATTGCTTGGGGACAAGCAAAGTCTTAAGCTTGGGGGGATTTGATGTGAGTGAAATAATATCATGTTTTGTTCTTGTTTTGCATGCATTTTGTAGGCATTTTAAGCATTTTAGTTTTCCTTTTGGTTTGTTTTCCCTTAGTTCGGATAACTGCGGTGTTTTTGGTGTTCTTGTGCAGGATTGATGTTGAATTGGCCTTGGATTGAATGGAATGCTCGCATGTTTGAAGTTGGAGCTTAATGGATAGCAATAAAGGTGCAAAAAGGCCATTCCAGAGGGATCCACGGCCTGCCCGTGGATCAAACCACGACCATGGATCGAGGGGCAACTTAAAGAAGGAAAAAGGGAATTCCAGAGAGTTCCATGGCTTGGCCGTGGAACCATCCATGGCCGTGGAACTCAAATGATCAGAAACTTGGCCTGTGGCAGAGACATCCACGGCCTGGCCGTGGAATGATCCATGGCCGTGGATCGCAGTGCGCAACAGTTTTTATGTTTTTCTTTTTATTTCTTTTGGGGCTTTTTAGCCAATTAAAACCCTAAGTTATAAATAGATGTTCTAAATAGAATTAGGGGTTCTAATTTGGTTTTCAAGGAGGCACTTTGGAGGCTTGGGGTTCTTGATCTTTCTTCCCTCTTCTCTCTTGGATTACCGGTTTGGATGTTTAAGAACATGTTTTCTGATTTCTTTTTCTCTATGTCTGAGTAGTTTCTTTTGTTTCTAGGATTGGGCAATGCCCTTTGATACATTGATAATGATTAATTGACGTTGTTTCCCCTTTTATTGATCTTGATTGTTCATTGATTCAATTCTTATTGCTTTTATTCATGTGAATTTGTTGGCCACTTATTTGCATCTCATAGGCATTTAGGGACGTACTGAGAGGTGAACCTAAGTGTTGGAACCATAAGAATTGAACTTAAGGTCTAAATCACGAGAGTAGTTTTAGCCTTTCGAGGATTCAATGAATTACCACAAAGCGTAATGGGTTCAATTTAAATTCAATTACCACGAGAGTAGGAATTGGTTTAATTGGGCACGGATCTTGTATCTTGAGAAAGAACATTAACTAATTTAGGGTAATTCACCTTCAATTGAATTTCAGATTTAATAAAAGGGTTGTTAATTAGGATTTGTCTTATATCATTGTGGTATCCCAATCTTGGACGCTTTCTTGAATCTGAATATCTTTCTTGATAAATTGCTGTTTTTGTTCTAAATTTTGCACTTTGATTTTTATTTAATTGTTTTGTTACTACGTTCTTCTTAATCAACAATCATATTCCTTATTGTTTAATTGAATTGAATTAATTAATTAATTGGTATTCATAGACACAGTCCCTGTGGATTCGATCTTTTTATTACTTGACGACGAAATCGTACACTTGCGGATTTCACGCATCAATACTCTTTATACCAACATGATCAATTATGTTCTTATGTGATTGTGAGATAAATCCCTTGTTTTCCTTATGTTTCGCTTAATTCAGCAACCGCTCAAATCAAACCCTAACCGTTAGTTATTTGTAAAGCAACCGCTCTTACACCCACCTAATGATTGCATTAAGAATTAGAAAACCAATCACACTAAGATCTAATCACACACCAAGATTAAATTACTTAGATCATATGTTTCACTAGTTTTACCACTGCAACCGCGCATAGCAATCTTAGTTTTAACCACTCTCAAAATTTGGCAAGAATATAAAGACCTTTATATTGATTTAAGAACAGAAACATATGAATAAAAATATAACTGTATTGATATAAAGAAATATGCAAGATTCACATAATCAAAACTAGAGTTTCATCTTCCCTTAACCAATCAAGAAGTTTAGCCACACATGGCAAAGTCAAAAACAGAAGAAGAATCAAAGAAAGACATTATCCAGAACAAAAGAAGAAAAGAAAACTAAAGATCAAACTAGTTTCCAAGGATCAAGGTTGATTGATCTCCAATTGCTCGAACCCAAGACTCCAATCTTTGATCAAATCTTCCTCTTTCTTGTTCTTTGTGTTTCCCTTAGTTTCCTTGACGGCTCTCTTTGTCCAGATGCCCCTTAAGGACTCTAAGCAATCCTATTTATAGGTTTTGATACCTAATTTCTCAATAGAATTCAAATTCAACTTTCTGGCGTGACGACACGGACCGTGTCATATGACACAGCCCTGGCCCTGTCAGCACAATTCCATGTATTTCATAAGTCAGAGAAGGACACGACTCAGGCCCTGTAATTTGACACCTTCATTTTCAGCCCGGATTCTTTACAAATACTTTTCTTTCATTGCTTCAAGAGGTCATATTGATCTCCTTGAGCATTCATCTCTCTTCTTAAATGGTCATCAAGCTCGGTCCAATGCTAATGGACCCAAACACTCAAAGA
Organism: Ormosia semicastrata; assembly: GCA_029884595.1. Classification (NCBI taxonomy): domain Eukaryota; kingdom Viridiplantae; phylum Streptophyta; class Magnoliopsida; order Fabales; family Fabaceae; genus Ormosia; species Ormosia semicastrata. The sequence goes on from JAQQTO010000063.1 coordinate 104,104,066, forward strand.
TATCCTGAAAAGCATAATTCTTTTATGAGTGTTTATAACCACATTTAAGCACAGTTTCACAATAAACATCCAATTAAGCTCTAAAGCAGAAACTTAGATAAATATCAACAATTGAGCACATATGGAGTCCAATTAAATCAATCATAAGGCATTTAAAGTATGGAAATAATCGACAGATCAACTGCCACTGAAAATGACATGATGCTTTTCACAGGTTCTGTCTGTTCAAATTTCTTATAAAATTTACATGCTGGAGTCTTCAGTTGGGGCAATAATTTTTCACCATTAAGCATAAGAACCACAGAGGACATGTCCCAAATCCGAACTCAACAAGCTTTGCAACTTTGGCTTGAAAATCAGAGTCCTGCAACTATAAAGACTACATCAGCGAATCTAAAAAGTGAAATCTGTAGTAGTAAAAAATAATCACATTTGCATACATAATCTTAACCCACTTAGTTCCTCGCTAATCTTCAATTTCATCTTGTTGATGCACATTTGACTCTGCTGATAATGTCTTGTAACCAAAAGCTTTACAATCATCTTCATTTAAATCAATTGAGAAATAATTAGACAATCAATCCAAACATAATCAGCCAATATTGCATATGATTATTAAAAAAAAATGATACACATTAACACAAAGCATTACCATCAGGGTTTTGAACAAAACCATACAACCAATTTCTAGTGCAAATATGCATTTGGACATGTTCAGCAATGGTTGAACTTCTGTATTTGGTAAGAACATGTCCACCAATACTAAAAGCAGATTCTGATGCCACTGTAGTAATTGGAATGCTTAGCACATCTCGTGCCATGATAGAAAGTGTGGGAAATCTTTTTTCATTCATCTTCCAATAGTTAAGCACATCAAAATCATCATTGTCATCATAATCAACTTGTGGTTCATCCAAATAAAGATCTAATTCACTCTTACCAGTGTTAGATTTAGTTTCATTCTGAAACATTTTAAACTCCTGCAAGTTATAATATATTAATCATCTTTGGCAAAACAAGAATGAAAGTAAAACAACAATGATTAAATCAGCATTAAAAAACATACGTTGAATAGAACGTATGCAACATACTAGGCTCATTGGATGATTGAGATTGAGAAACACTTAGTGGGTTGGAATTGCTTACATATTCTTTATAAAGTTTCTCAAACTTTGCCTTCACATGTTTAACTTTATCTTCAGATGTTGAAGGATCCAACTTTGTGTAACAAAAGTTTAAGAAATCAAGCTTCAAGCGCGGGTCAATAATAGCTCCAAAAGCCAATACTACACTATACTCCTTCCAATATTTGTCAAATTTTCCTTTCATTCTCATACACATGTCCCTTATTACCTGATCATCATTAGACAAGTTTTCTTCTAACATGCACTCAATCTTCCAAAATTGCATAAAATACAAGTTTGAGGTCGGGTAAGATGAACCAGAGATCATGTTTGCAGTCTCATAAAATGGTTCTAAGAATTCACACATTTTCTCCCCCCACCTCCATTCTTCATCTAAGGGACAATATTTATAATTGGTATCTACCACCTGAAGAATATCAAATGCTTTTTCATATTTGATTGCACTTTCAAGCATCAAATATGTTGAATTCCACCTAGTTGACACATCTAATTTTAAACCAATGCTTGTGTCAATGCTTGCTTCTTGCACACAATCCTTGAATTTAATCATCCTCCCATCCGATCCTCTCACATACTTAACACTCTCTCTGATTTTAAAGAGTGCATCACTAGCCACCCTCAAACCATCTTGAATAATCAAATTAAGTATATGAGTAGAACAACAAATATGAAAGAACTCACCATCACACAACAAATGATTCTACAAACGAAGATGGTTTTTCAAAATATGTTGCATGTTATCATTTGTAGAAGCATTGTCCAAGGTAAGAGAAAACACTTTCATATCAATTCCTCATTGCTTCAAGCAATCAAATAATGTGGCATCTAATTCAACTCCAGTATGTGGAGGCTTCATTCGACAAAAGTTAAGAATCTTACTAATTAATTTCCAATTCTCATTAACAAAGTGAACAATTACACAAATGTAACCCTTAGTGGTAGATGTCGTCCACACATCAGAAGTTAGACACACTCTATTAGGAATCCTAGACAAGACTAGCTTAAGTTTTTGCTTTTCTTTCATATAAATTTTTTGAACATCAGACACAACAGTATTCCTAGAGTGCATCGCAGCATTAGGATTCAAATAATTTACCCATTCTCTAATCTTCTCATACTCAACAAAATTAAAAGGAAGATCATGTTTAATTATGGCTTGTGCAAGAAAGTCATGATGGGTCTTTTGATTAATCTTTGTCATGCTAGACTTCCTTTCTTGGTTAGGAAGAATTTCACCCACATCCACACTTAAGATTGTAATATCTTTACAAACAGAGATATGACGACTTAAATGTGAAGTTCCATAATTATTTTTGGTCTTAGAATTTTTTCTGATTGAATACTCACGACCACAATAATTGCACACAGCCTTTTCAATGCCATCCTTGTCTTTACCACTTTTTGTAAAGGATTTCCAAACACTAGAGATTTCTTTCTTAGTTGACTCAGTACTTGCAGACACTACAGGAGGAGTTTCAAAAACAACTTCATCATCCACATTGAGAGTCTTACTCACAGACTCCATAATACAATTTTTTAACTCCTAGACATCGAAACAAACAAAAATATATTAAAAAAATCAGAACAATGATATTTAGGCTACAAGTTGTTAATATAATTAGTGCAAAGACAATGATATTTAGGCTAAAAGTTACATATATTTTACTCTTAAACAAAAGAGATTCTGCACTTATAGAGTTATAAATCCAGACAAAGTCCCAGTCATGACACAAACATTGCATATGTGGGAATGATTTACACATCAAATTAAAGATGCAGGACCTGGCAGTGGCACAAAATCACTTCTACTTAACCCAAAACTACGTGATAGAATCAAGCACATTATTCTTGTTCAGTTTGTTTTTTGTCCCTTTCTTCTTAATAATAAGATACAAAAGTGAAAATTTTACATATTTTATTTATATCTAATCAAAATGCACGAACACAAGATAGAAGAATCCATAGTAATCTTGCAAAAACTTCCCGATCATATTAAAATATAACTTCCATGATTCACTACAAATGCATAACTACTACAAATCGATCAAGGAATAAATTACAAATTTTTACACATCAAATTCTACACTAGATGTAAGACTTGCTGCACAATCACTTCAACTTTTCCTAAAATTACTTGATACCATCAAGCACAAAACTTCTGATGCAATTTTTTTTAACATATAAAAATGAAAAATTTATACATTACATATGTAATATAAATTCAAGTCATGCACAAAAACACTTAAACTTTGTCATGACATAGGCAATGTTTTCTGATATAGCATAGGGTTTATTGCAGCAAACCCTCCTCCATTAGAGACAATTAGACAAGTACAGCAGTTTCCAAGACCCCATGACTCCTTCCCACCCTCTTCGTTATTAGGAGGGGACACTTCAAACATGTCCAATTCACATTCCCATTCCATTGTTATTCTTTATAGCAGACAAGATCTTGCAAACTTATATTCCATCTATTTCTAATCATTTCCAAACCCAAATCATTCATTGATCAGTGATCCCCTTCTCTCCCTTTCTTTGTGATTTTGATTACCCATTCATTCATATAAAAGCGCATAATCTCTTTTTTTTTTTGGCTAATAAAGGCATAATCTTTTTAATTCATCTTTACCTCTTCTATAAAAAAGGAAAATAATAATAATAATATATTTCAATAACTTCAAAACCCATCTTTCATACCTTTACCCCCTTAAAGAAAAAAAAATCCACCTTCATACAAACAAACAAAATTTGCAAAAGATAAGAACAGGGTAATGCAACAAAAATCGTTACAAACAATGGGTAGATATTTTGCAAACGTTAATTGGTCCTTTCTAAAGTTTTGAATAGAAATGGAAGAAGAGAAAAGTAAACAGAAACTGGAACCAGAGTAAGAATAATTGAAGAACCTGAGCTGTGAGATCGAGACCTATGAGATTGAGAGCTGAGATTAAGCGAGATCCAAGATCAAGCAGATTAAGCAAGCTCCGAGAGTTGAGAGGGAGCCAGAGAAGAACGAGAACGAGCAAGAAAAGAGTAATTGTCGAAATGGGTTTCTGATTTTGTTTCAATTTGGGATTAGGGTTTTCTGATAGGTGGGTGATGTGGGTTAAGGGGGGGTTTTGTGGGTTAGCCCTATCTTAACCCATTAAATTAGTGGGTTTAATAGGTTAGGGTTAAAAAAAGCCCTATCACATTGTGGGCCTAAAAAAATGGGTTAAAAATGAAGGAATCAGTGGGCTGTACCATGGGCTATAGCCCATAGCCCATATTGATAGCTCTAATTTTGACCCATACATGCCCATCCCAAATAAGGTGGCTGTTTGGTGTCTAATTCCCAAAGCTCCCTTTTGAGTACTATGATCTTTTGTTCTCAAAACTATGTTTAATACTACAAGAAATCCATGAATTAGTAACTAAAAATCCTATAGCTAATTTGTCACTAATCCATTGCTAATTGGCAGGGAATGTTGGCTGATGATGGAGGTTTGTTAAGAGGAAGTGATAGGAATTGGATTAAGGGGTTTTCTTGTAAGCTGGGAGTTACTTCTGCTCTAGTTGTAGAGTCTCAAGGAATGCTTGAAGATTGAAGTTATTATGGCTATCAAGGACCTTATTTACAAAAATTAGTGTATGGAAATTCAACATGTCTATAGAGAAGTAAACAACTATGTTGATTACCTGGCTAATCTTAGCTTTGCGCAAAGCTAAGGTTGTTAAACGGGTTGAGTCAACCCATTGCAGCCCATTACAAGCCTGGAAAAAATGGGTCATGTTTAAACGGTTTGTGAAAAAAGTAACCTAACTCACCTTGCATCAACTCGGTGACCTAAACGGGCACCCTGTAAAACTTTTATTTTTTAATTATTTTCAAACTTGCCTTGCATAACTTGTGGACCAAAGCCTATGAAACCTATTTTTTTTACTTGTATTTAAAATAATAATGCCCTTTTTTTAGGAGGCAAATATAATCTTGAGACTTTCAAATCCAATCTTATAATTTTAAACAATTAAACATAATTATAGACGAATAAAGATTAATTAATTCATGTAAAAAAATTACAAAAAAAATGTGGCAGCCCTACATGTAAGCTCCAAAGTCTTAAGACCCATGCACATGTCTTAATCCTCATGCTATCTTTTTGTTTTGATGAAAACAAGCTTGTTCTTTCAAATAAAATCATAATGCTTGAATTAGAAAACTTAAAGGTATATTTGCTCTATACACTCAATTGATCATATCTTTAGCTGAGCTTAAGTAATTATGTACTGTGTGAGCTGTTTTAATTGTTTGTTTGAAGTGTGTTAGGGTTAAAAAAAAATTATCTTGGAGAAAACATTTTGCTTCAATCAAACTTATACACTTTCAGTGCTCTGAAAGCTCCTGTTCAGAAACCTATTTTTGAGAAAGCAATTTGCAAAGAAAGCTCGACATCAGAAAGCTATTTATTCAGAAAGTTATCAATTAGAAAGCTATCCATTAGAAAGCTATGTTCATGGGACTTTACCGTGGAAGACTGAAAGCTAAATTAAGTATACTGATTATGTTAACATGATATTTATGGAGCTTTCTTGTTAGATGTAACTTTTTTAGGATTAAATCAAGTATAAGGAAGCTTTCTAGATGATTAAAGAGGACTAAGAAGATCAAAGTTTGACTTGAGAAAGTTAAGGGTGTATCATGAGAGAATTCCTAAAGAACTTGAGAGAGTTCATCCTGAGAAAGTTGTGAGAAATTCTAAGAGAAGAATCTACACAATGACTAAACCATAAGTAAATCAAAGATTAAAAGAAAGATATCATCATCCAAGATATCAAGATGAAACATGAAGATGATGGTGGAATCAAAGAACAAGAGGTTCTGTGGAAGAACAAGCTTAAGAGAGTTGTTGAGGTGGTCAATTGAGATGAACCTTGAGAGAGTTCTTGGGTAGGAACTTAAGTGAGCACACTGATTTAGCAAAACACAACAAAATAATGGCTACCTTCCACAAGAAGGATAGATAACCATTGGGAGATTTTGACACTTATTTTTCGCAAAAGCTATAAAAGACTCTAAGCTTGAAAAGAAGAGAGTAGAACGATCTGAGAAAGATTTAAACTACAAAAATGAAGAAGAAGTCTTTCACCTCTACCTACCGTATTTTGAAAGTTTTGAAAACCTTAGTAGGTATGTTGTAGGTTATGCTAAACTGTGTTAATACACTTCTTGAGTGATTTTGAGACCTACCCACTTGTATTAAACACTTCAAACTAGACATTGATTGTTGAGTGTTGATAGTGAACTTGTGGGTTTAACAAGCCACTTGGAAGCTTAGTCAAGTCTATTGTAAGAGTCCAGAGAGGTGATGAGTGTAAAATATATTCATCTTTTGGGTTTATTTATTAGAATTTTAAATTTATTTTTATTTAGTTTTGGTTTATTTAATTCATTTTTTATTTATTTTTAAATAATTATCTCTTCACCTAGTCATATTTGAATTTTCAAGATAAATCATCAGATTTTGTGTAAAAATAAGAAATTCCTAAAGATAAATATTTGAAAGATTCTTATCTTATTCTTAAATTCTAATTAGAGTTCTAATTGAATGCAAAATCTTAGGTTGAAGATTGGATAAAGATTCTAAAAAAGATTTAATTTGGAGCAAAATTTAGATTCTCGCAACATCCTGACCATTCCTCAGTAGTTGAGTCATATCTTGGGATATAAAGATCAAATCGAGGCGCTGTTTATGGCATTAAAAAGCTAACATAAAATCTTAAAACTTCTCTGTTGTAATCTAGGGCAAAGTCGGCCATCTGAAGGGTGATAAAAATCGTGCAAGTTAGATATAAAAAGTTGTCAACTTTTCTATAAAATGGGAAAAATGAGGTTAGCAAAGGAGCTCTCTTTTGGTTTAGAAAAAACATGAAAATATAGAGTTTTGGAGGCTCAAAGGCAGTAAGGGACAAGTCCTAGGAGATGAGGAGGACCCATCAAGGAGCTCTCATGGAGTTGGAGATTAAATCACCATTGAAGGCGCTTTGGTTTCTTTTCTACAATTCTATCATGATGAATTCTTTTTCCTCTTCCTATCTCTTCTCTTTTGTCATGAGTAGCTAAATTTGTGTGTTTCTAGGGAAAAGATGTAACTTGATTCAATCAACATGTATTAAAATTATATTTTTAATTAATTTTTTCTATTCAATTTGAGTGCTTATTATGGTTCTTAATGCTTTTATGAATTGGCCACTCATAAATTAATCTAGTGAGATATGTGTAGAATCGAAAGGTTTGCATATGACTTAGACCATAAATAATAAATGTCATAATTTATAATCATCTAGGAATAAAGGATATAGGTTGTGTGGGAGAATTGTGATATTTTCCGTAAGAATCCATAGAGTGAGGTCATGTCTTTAAGAGTTGGGATTTAGATAAAGGAATTGATTAGGCTTTGATAATTAAAGAGAATTAACTCGTCAAGGAATTGGGTTTTAATTAATTATGGAATTTTCTCCATTAATTGAATGACTAGAAATTAATTAGAATGAATGTTCCAAAGCTACTCTATTATCTATGATAGATTGTTGAATTAAGCAAAGTCAAATCCTTAGTGTTTTAATTTCGTGTGTTTACATTCTTAATATATTTTGCATTCGTGTGTTTTGTTCTCTCTTTTTTCTCTTAATTTCACGCGTTCTTGTATGTTTTTGTCTTTTATAATTTTGTATCTTTAATTACTTTAAGTCACTCTTAATTATTGGTTGCCTAGATAGTATTAATATTAGAGAAGTGGTACTTAATAAACTAATTCCTTGTGGGAACGATATTCTACTCACTCTCTATTACTTGTTTCCATGCACTTGCAGTAATATCGCTTAAATTAATACATAATCACATGTGGGACAATCAAGAGGCTGAAGAGAAAGAATACTTTTTGAATCGCACCTAGAGAGACCAAGGGAAAAGAATACTCAAAGTGTAAGAGCTTGAAGAGGCTTGGTAAGAAAAAATACTTTTACAAAGTGAAAATCCTAGTATTTGCAAGGTACTGGATGTAGCCTCAAGTGGTTTAAGGGTAAACCAGTATAAATTCTTGTGTCTTGCTCTTCTTCCTTAACCTTAACTCATTTAGATTTGATCTGACATTGAACTTAAGGAAACTAAGCTTTTCATTCTAAGAACAAAAATGGTTTTTGAGATATAGTGAACTAAACAAGAATCTTCTCATTATAAAGTTTGATTATGTGTTCTGGAGTTTAATCTTGTTGATAAGAAAATATTTTCAAAGATTTGATTCTTGTTTATAGACTTGTGTAACAATCTGTGTTAGTTTCTGAATCTGTGATAGAGTTTAGCCTTACTCAACCAGTGAACTTTCTCAAGAGCTTTCTCACCTTATTATAGTTACTCTTATTCTCTTATATTATTGAACTCGCTCACCTAACCTCAGTACTCTTTAGCAACCTTCTCACCTCCAAGTTTGATAAACTTGAGAAAGGTGTTAGAAGTTTAAAATTTTCAAGTGAAATGCAACACAATTCAACCCTCATCTTGTGTTACTATCAACTTCAGTTGGTATCAGAGCTCAACTTCTTAGTTGAACACACCTAACAATGTGAGAGGAAAAAGATCTTGAAAGAAGTATGGAAATGCAACAAGGAGGTGGAGCCTACCTACCATAGGGTTCTTTTATCAACAGATTACCTGCTTTTGATGGAAAGGACTACTACTATTAGAAGGAAAGGATGAAGCTCTTTATTGAGTCCTAGTATGTTGATCTCAAGGACATCATAGAAGTTGGTCCCTACATTTCTATGAGAATTGGTGAAGGTGGAATCCAAGTCCAGAAGCCTAAGTCTTAATAGAGAGAAGCTAAAAGGATCAAGTTCCTTCTGAACTCTAAGGCAAAATCCTTCCTCACATGTGCATTAAAGTAAAGGAGAGTATAACAAGATTGTTAGTTGTGCAACAACTAAAGAAATATGGGACACCCTTGTCATAGCTCATGAAGGAACAAACCAAGTGAAGGAAGCAAAGACAAGTATGCTGGTACATCAATATGAAATGTCCAAATGAAAGAACATAAGAGCATAGATGAGATGTTTGCCAGTTTCACAGTAATTGTGAATGATCTCAAGTTCCTTGGGAAGACTTACTCTAATCAAGAACGTGTTAGAAAGCTACTGAGAAGATTGCCTAAGGAGTGGAGGCCCAAGGTAATTTCCATAGAAGAAACTAAGGACTTATCAATTTTGAGGCTAGATGAGCTGTTGGGTTCCTTGAAAGTACACGAGCAATAACTTGCTGAAATAGAGGAAGATGCACCAAGAAAAGGAAAGAGCATTGCTCTTAAGTTCACTCACAAGGTAGTCAAGCAACTCTCTCACTAACCCTCTCAGAGCTCTCTCAATTCCAGAATTGAATTTGACGAGGAGAGTGAAGATGATGAATTTGATGAAAATGAACTATCTTTCATATGTAAAAAAATTCAAAAGATGTGGAGAAAGAAAAGAACAAGAAGAAGAGGCTTCAAATCCAGAAGAAAACGTAAAAAAAAAAAGAATATGGAAGCAATAACAAAAATCAGATAGTATACTTTAAATGCAAGAAACCTAGTCACTTTAAATCTGAATGCCCGCTACTGAGGAAAGGATCTAAGAAGTTTTCAAAGAAGAAAGGAATGATGGCAACCTGGGATGATCTCAATGACTCATCAAGTGAGGAAGATCAAAAAGAAGTTACAAATATATGTTTGGTTTCTAGAGATAAAGAAAGTGAGGATGAGGTATCAAATACTAAACTCTCCTAACCATCTTATGATGATCTCAAATCAACTTTTGATAACCTTCTCTCTGATTCAAACTTCTTGGCTCAAAACTTCATTGTGCTCAAAGCCAAAATGGCTGAGTTGCAAAAGAAAACTGACTTGTTAAAAAGAGACAATGCAAATTTAAGCAAGAGGACTGGATCCTTAGTAAAGTTAAATATAGAATTGGCAGCACAGTCTAAGAAGGTTGAACCTTTTCATCAACCTTCTCAACAATTCTCTCAGGTACTAGAAGAGAATGAGTTGTTGAAAAGGAAAGTAGAAATGTTGACTAATGACCTATCCAATTTTGTTAATGGTACTAAAAATCTTGAGAGGCTTCTTGGAAACTAACAATGTGTCTTTGACAAAGCTAGACTAGGATACAAGAGATGGGCAAAACAAAAACTGTATAAGAAACTTTTTGTGCCTACTAAGAAGATTGAAGTGGTGTATTTTTGCTGTGGCAAGGCCGATCAAAAAGCCTCAAAATGAAACCACAAAAACAAATCACAAAAGGTCCAACCATCTAACATGAAACCCAAGAAAGTTTGGGTAACTAAAAGCATGATACCTTCTCATGTAAGTTTTCCTAATCACAAAAAGGAGGGGGACCAAATGGTACATAGATAGTGGATGTTCAAGGTATATGAATGGGGATGAAAGCAAGTTTCTCACCTATAGAGACAAAGATAGAGGTGATATCACCTTTGGAGACAATAGCAAAGCAAAAATCAAAGGAATAGGTAAAGTTGGTAAGAAGAACTCTACCATTATTGATAATGTGCATTATATAAAAAGTTTAGAACACAACTTTCTTAGCATAAGTCAATTCTGTGACAATGGCTATGAAGTAGTGTTTGAACTAATAAAATGCATTATTAGAGAAGCCAACAATAGCAAAGTTTTTTTTTTTTCTGAAAATCGGGACAAAAATATCTATAACATCAAGTTAGAGGATCTTAGTCATAAAAAAGTTGAATGTCTTGTGTCTATGAGTTCTGACAAATGGTTATGACACAAGAGAATTAGTTATGTAAACATGAATACCATCTCAAAACTGCTAAAACATGACTTTGTGAGAGGCTTGCCTAAAACTAAATTTGAAAAGGATATAGAATGTGAAGCATGTGATAGCTACCAAGACTATCAAATTATATCAATTTGTAAGTCAATTCACCAAATTACTTGTAGTAAAAGGCACAACTAGGTTGATTCCTTGGATCACTCTAATTAAATAATTAGATTAAGAATTTAACAAAAGGGGGGCGGAAGTTGTAGAATTAATTAAACGAAAGCAATTAAAAATTGTCAACAGAATTAAGTAAACAACTAATCCATGGAAATCAACTAATTTTGAATTTAATCCATCATTGATCACTAAGAATCTATTTAATTACTAATCATATTCTTGATCTTAGATCACATCAATAAGTCTTAAGATGATTCATGAATTCTCTACTAGATAAGCATCCGAAATTTAATTAATTAAGGTTAAATGAATTAAGCACCCATCTAATTCTATATTAACTTAAAACCCAGAATTCAACCAAGCCAAACAATCCATCAAACACCTTTGATGCATTGTTTAGTCTTTGTAATCCTCATTAAACACGTGGTATGTGACACCAGGGGCTGACGAGGGCGAGGAATAGTCGCTGGTGCAAAAGATAAAGCACGGACAAGGAGCGGCTCTTGGTAGGCTTTTAGGCGAAGGGACACATGAATGAACTGAATACACACTGGAATGAGAGGGATTTAGAGACTATGCAGGTATGGGACTGCATAGTTGAGATGGATTAAAGGAATTGATTAGCACCACCCATATCAATAAGATGCATCTTCTTTCGGGAGCCAAGAACATAAATACTCCATAGTTAAGCGTGCTTGACTTGGAGCACTTGTGGGATGGGTGACCTCCTAGGAAGTTTCCTAGGATGCGTGTGAGTAAGGACAAGGCACGCTGAAAAGCCCCGTGTTAGTTTGCGGGGACACTCATCGATCCTGCAAGTAGTCTCGAGACATTACAAATGGTATCAGAGCGGGACCTCTCCTAGTACAGTGTGGTTTGTGGACGAACTATGTGGAAGCTGGTGGGCATGTGACACCCGGGGCCGACGAGGGTGGGGAGTGGTCACTGGTGCAAAAGATGAAGCACGGGCAAGGAGTGGCTCCTGACAAGCTTCTTGGCGGAGTGACACATGAATGAACTAAATACACATTGGAATGAGAATGGTCCAGAGACTGTGCAGGTATGGGACTGCATAGTTGAGGATGACTTAAAGGAATTGATTAGCACCATCCATATCAACAAGATGTATTTTCTTTTCAGGAGCCAAGAACATAAGTACTCCATAGTTAAGCGTGCTTGACTTGGAGCACTTGTGAGATGGGTGACCTCTTGGAAAGTTTCCTAGGATGCGTGTGAGTGAGGACAAAGCACGCTGAAAAGATCCGTGTTGGTTTGTGGGGACACTCATCGATCCTGTAGGCAGTCTTGGGATGTTACATGGTAATTATGCAATTATCACATCAACATCCAAATTAAATTAAGTAATTCAATCTAGATTTAACAAAATCAAAAGAGGTAAAAGACAAACTTGATTAACAATTAAATGTAAAACAATCAAAACTAGATCTTAGAATTAAACATCAAGATTGTCAATCCCTAGGATTGATTAAAAAAGGTCTAGCCTTCCATGGATGGAAGGGAAGAAAAATAGAAAAGAAAGAAAAACCTAGAGAGAAAGGAGAGGAAGATAGATGAAGAGAGAAAGTACAAGCAAAAGTGGCTAAGAGAAAACTTGGGTTTGGTTTGTGGTTGCTGTTGCTGCTTAAATTACTATCTCTAAAATTAAAAATCCAAGTTTTCCCTTAATTTAGGGTTAATCTTCTTCCTCTTAGCGTTAATTGGACACTTAATTTTCCTAATTTGGATTTAGGATGAGAGAATTATGCCCAAAATATGCTTAACCACTCTCTGGACCTATTAGCCGACTTTAAAGGGAGATAACACTATCAAAAAGTCATATTTTTTATAAGTGGTCTTCATAAGAGTTGAAGATTTGTGTCTTAGCTTTCCAATGGCACTATCTTAGCTCCATATGACTCGTACAACCTAAATTATGGCCCAATCTTTGTATATCATCCAAGTTCTAGTGACAGCTTCTCTGTTCTGAATTTGTGGCCCAATCTGACCCACTAGACATCTGATTCAGTCTTGATCTCTACATCAAAGTTGTAGAGCTTTCTCTCAGCTTTTCTACAACATATAATTAACCATTTTTAGATGTCTAGAATTCAAGTTATGCTTGAAATACAAAATCAGTGTAAAATTCCCAATAATACTGAAAAATATAATTAAACCCAATTTGAATCCAAACTTATAAAATGTGGCCAAGACCAATCAATTAAGCATATAAGAGGTGTAAGAGGCTAAATATCAGAGTTAACTAATGTATAAAAAATGTGTTTATCAAATTCTCACATACTTAACTTTTGCATTCCCGGGTAAAACTAGAAACTTAACACTAGGGAACAAGGAAAAACAACACAAACTAGAAAGTTAAAAACTCTAAAAGACTCACTTTCCAATGATGTTCAAGAATGCAAAAGTCTGTGAGCAAGAAGATCAACCAAAGCTGCAAGGAATCAAAATATTCATGAAATAACATTTCTTAACATCTCAAACTAATAAGGAAAGTAACTTCAATTGAAAATCATAAATCAAGAATGACTAAACCTCACAAGATACACTCTCAATCCCTCAAGTGTTTAGAAGATAAGTGTTTCACTCAATTCAACCCATGAAAATTCACACTACCATAAACTTGCTTATCTTTTACTTCTGCACTACTCAAAACTTATGCACACATAAATCAAGAGCACTTTATACAAGGTTGTAATGGGGCTAAGGTAAGGGAGAAGAATAATATAGAGATGACAAGTTAAATACTAAAGAGAATAAAAGAACATTGAGGATGAGTTCAAATAACAAGCATGAAAGTTTAATTCATATCCATGTAATGCAAATTCTCTTTACATATTATTTTTCCCCCTTTTTTTCTTTTATTTTTTTTAATTTTTTTGAATTGGCCACTCTTTCCTTTTTCACCGAATATTTTGAACACTAATTAGCATACCCCCACACTTATTCAAGAACTCTTCCAATGATAATGCCAATGCCCTCCTATTCCCTAGGGTTAGGGAAAAACATGATTTTTCATTTAAGACATATAATGAGCTAAAAACAAGGAATTGTCAAATAAGGTCAAGGGGGTTCATCAAGGGAAAATATGCAAGGTTGACTATTTGGCTAAAGTAGCTAATTCAATAAAAAATGTCACAATCATGTTCATGTATGCATGTGAAAATATAGCCTAAAAAAGAATCAAAGCAACTTCTAGAGTAACAAATTCCATGAGTGAAAATCACACAAGAAATAAGAGAATGACATAAATGCTCAATCCATTCATTAAAAGGCCTAAAGTCTCACAATGTATGCTTCTATGAAACTCAATCTACCAATTCAATTTCCATTATCAAACTAATTAATCTCAAGATGAAAGAAAATTTATCCACTTATATTATAAACCTTTAACTTCAATTGATACATGCTCACAACTTTCACAAATCTCAAAATTCCATTGGAAAGCATTTAAAAACACACTTTCTTATATATATATATATATACATATTTCTCAAAATAGGAAAACAAGATTTTAAAACAAAACAGAATCAGAATTTGAAATAGAAAATAGTATTTTGAAACAAAACAGAAAATAGAACAAAAAACAACAAAGCAGAATAAAAATAGAAACATAAACAATAACACTAAAATTAAAATAGAAAATAGAAAAATACAATTTAAAACAAAAACAGTAAACATAATGTAAATTCCCCTTATAGTTAAATTCTACGTTGTCCTCAATGTAAAGCTTATAAAACATCAAATCATCAATATCCTATAAATATCATCAACAAATTTAGGACAAGTAAAATAAAGGAGAGAAGGAAGAAACATCCTTATTAAGTGATGTAAATGGCCGCTTGCAAGTGGACCTCCTCCACTGTGTCCTTTTGAGCACCCTCATAGAGTTGCTTGAGGTGATGTCCATTGACTTTGAAGGCTTTGTTAGTTGCCTCACTTGTGATCTCCACTGCACCATAAGAAAACACTTTAGTGACTATAAAAGGACCTAGCCACCTAGAGCGGAGCTTGCTGAGCATGAGCTTGAGGCGAGAATTGTAAAGGATAACTTTTTGACTAATCACAAATTCTTTCCTTGCAATCATCTTGTTATGGAAGCTTTTTGATGCACAATTTTTAGTTTTAAACAAGTCTACAAACTTGATGTGGGATTAATTGTTGCATTGCGAACCCAAGTGCAGGTTGTCTCAAGTAATAAATTTCTCGGGAGTCCGAGGTCGATCCACAGGGAATTGTTGAAGATTAATTAAGGTGAAGTAAATGTTTTGTTACTATGATAAAAATTATTTACTTGGGTTAAAAGATCAACTCTTAGTAAATAAAGTAAAGGTAAGATTAATTCCTTTTATAACTCAATTAGAATCCTCGCAACATGGAGGTTCCAATCGAAAAATACAACATTAAAAGTCCATTTAAAATAATATACATATTTATATTATGTTTCTGAAAAATATTATTACCACTTATAAATGGGTTAAAGCATTCATTGTGCCAATATTTTGTCTACAACAAATCAAGAACTCCACTTTATAAGGAGAGTTTCTAACACCACCACTTGTAAATGGGTTAAAGCATTCATTGTGCCAATCTCTTGTCTACAACAAATCAAGAACTCCACTTTACAAAGAGGATTTCTAAATTAATTGGAAACAAAATACAATACGTATAATGACCACTTAAAAATATATCATTTAAGTACAAGTGAGAAATTAATCTAACCTTATTTTATTACCAAGAGCTTCACCCCTTCAATCAAGTAAAATGAAACTTAGTTACTTATAGATAAGAAGAAAGAAAGAGAGAAGAAGAAGAAGAAGAACATGACTTTAATTTAGAACAAAGAAAAATTACTACAAGAAAATCTAGTAACAAACTAACATCATTTTGGTACCTAACACCTAACTCACTCAATAATATGCCAAGGCTCCCTTTTTTTATAGAAGATTAGAGATACAAAATGACAAGGGGGGTGAGTCATTAGTGGGTGGATGAGTGGAAAATGAGTGGAAAATGCCAAATGACTTTTGGTGAGTGAAAAATTATGGAGATTCCTTGTCTTCCGAAATCATGCAGCTCTGAAGTCATTGCATTCGTCATTTTGGAACCAAGTGGTCTTCATGAAAGTTGTAGGCCTGGATCTTAGCTTTCAAATGGATTTAGTTTGAGTCCAATATCATTTCTATAACTCCATATACGTTCAAATCACTGCACAATACTCACGCCCAGCTACAGCTCCTCTGTTCTGACTTCCAAGCCCAATATCACCTTCAAAGAATCCAATTCTGGAAAAGTGTTCAACATAAAAGTTGTAGATATGTGTCTTAACTATTCAGTATCCAAATTTCAGCCCATTTGACAACCTCTAGCCTGAAAAATGTTATAAACAGTACACATAGGTTAAGTTGTTAGGAAAAGTACTCTAGTTCTTGCTTCAACCCCAATTTGAGTTATCTACTCGTGTGATTGGGCCTTTGAGGTATTCATGAAAGTTATATAACTCTCTCTTATCTTTCAAATGCCACTAGAATCACCTCCAAAGACCACCGACATCCCAAGATATAGCCCAAATACAGAAATAACGTAAGACATAAATTATGCTGAAAAATTCAATTAAGTCCAATTTGAGTCCAAACTTACAAAACATAATCAAAATCAATCAATTAAGTACATGGAGAGTGTAAATGACTAAAAATAAAGACTTATTAATGTATCAAATATATGATCATCACCTTTGATCTTCTCTTTGTAGATTCGGGAGATCTCATAAGCTTCCAAACGAATTTCTTCAAGTTCATGGAGTTAGAGTTTTCTTTAGGATTCGGCTTGGTTCAAGTCAAGGTTGCACTTCTTTACAGCCCAATAGGCCTTGTGCTCAATCTCCACCAAAATGTTGCATGCCTTGCCAAAGACTATCCTATAAGGAGACATGGCTAAAGGAGTCTTGAATGTGGTCCTATACATTTACAATGCATCCTCAAGTCTTTTTCTCTGACCGTTTCTATTTGGTTGGACTAGTTTTTCTAAGATTTGTTTCAACTCCCTATTTGAAACTTTGGCTTGCCCGTTGGTTTGTGGATGGTAAGGAGTCGAAACCTTATACATCACACCAAATTTCTTCAACAATGCCTCCATATTTTTATTATAGAAATGAGAGCCTTGGTCACTGATTATGACTCTCGAAACTCTAAACTTGTAGAAAATGTGAGACCTAACAAAGTCTAAAACAATATGAAAATCATCAGTCCGAGTGGCCTTAGCCTCTACCCACTTAGATATATAATTAACAAATAACAAAATATAAACAAAACCAAAGGAATTGGGAAAAGGACCCATGAAATCAATGCCCTACATATCAAATATCTCACAAAATAATAATGGTTGTTGAGGCATCTTATTCCTAGGGGAAATGATACTTGTCTGTTAGCATTGTTCACAATTCTTACAATAAATGTAAGCATCATGGAACAAGGTGGGCCAATACAATCCAGAGTCTAAAATCTTCCTAGTAGTGCATTGCGGTCCAAAGTGACCACCATATGCAAGGGTATTACAAAAATGTAGAATAAACTGAAACTCATAATCAGGCACACAATGTCTAATCACTTGGTCACTACATAATCTCCACAGATAAGGATCATCCCATATGTAATATTTATCCTTACTCTTAAGCATATCAATATGATGCTTCTTAAAATAAGTAGGTAACTTAGATGCAACTAATTAATTCACTAAATCAACATACCAAGGGTCTTTACCTTGTAGTAGAAAAAGCTACTCATCTGGGAAGGTCTCTCAGATAGGAAAAGTGTCCATTGCCTATGGGATTTGGCTCAGATGATCTACCACTAAGTTCTTTGCTTCGTTCTTATCTTTGATCTTAATGTCAAACTCCTGCAAGAGCAACATCCATCATATGAGTCTAGGCTTCGCCTCGGGCTTCTTCAACAAGAACTTCAAAGCTGCATGGTCAGAGAAAACAATTACTATAGTTCCTAGCAAATAAGAACAAAATTTATCTAAAGCAAAAACAATGGCTAAAAGCTCCTTTTCAGAGATGGTGTTATTGGCTTGGGTAGAATCCAAAGTACAAAAGAAATAAGATATCATGTGAGGTTGCTTGCTAACTTGTTAAGAAAGGATGATGCCAACTACAAAGTTGGAGGCATCACACATCAGCTCAAAAGGAAGCTCCCAATTTGGTGGCTGAATAATAGGAGAAGAAGTCAGGTTCTTCTTCAACCAATCGAATGCTTTCTTGTAATTCTCATCAAATTCAAACTCTACTTCTTTTTGAAGAAGCTTGGACAATGGAAGGGCAATTTTGCTAAAGTCCCTGATGAAATGCCTGTAGAACCTTGAATGACCAAGAAAAGAATGCATTTCTCACACACAAGTGGGGTAGGGTATAAAAGCAATAACATTGATCTTTGCCTATCTATTTCAATGCCTTTGCTAGAAACTACATGCCCTAAGACTATGCTTTATTCTATTATGAAATGACATTTCTCAAAATTAAGAATAAGATATGTCTCAATGCACCTATCAAACACCCTAGCAAAGCTATGTAAACATGCATCAAAAGAAGATCCATAAACTATAAAGTCATCCATAAAAACTTTCATGCAGTGTTATAACAAAATGCTCAACATACATCGTTAAAATGTACCTTCGGCATTACAAAGCCCAAAAGGCATCCTCCTAAAAGCAAATGTGCCAAATGGGCAAGTAAAGGTTGTATTCTTTTGGTTCTCCAGTGCTATGTGAATCTGAAAGTAGTCTGAAAATCCATCTAGGAAGCAATAGTGTGACTTGCTAGCTAACTTCTCCAACATATGATCAATGAAGGGCAAGGAAAAATGAACCTTCCTAGTGGTTTAGTTGAGCTTCCTGTAATTGATATAGACTATCCAATTATTTTGTACTCTAGTGGGGACCAGCTCATTC
Source organism: Ormosia semicastrata (assembly GCA_029884595.1). Classification (NCBI taxonomy): domain Eukaryota; kingdom Viridiplantae; phylum Streptophyta; class Magnoliopsida; order Fabales; family Fabaceae; genus Ormosia; species Ormosia semicastrata. Next base: position 104,123,154 of record JAQQTO010000063.1, read on the forward strand.
TTCTCATTGACAACCACAATTATCCCGGTCTTCTTAGGAACTACTTGCATCAGACTCACCCACTTGCTATCTGAAATGGGGTAAATGATGCCAACTGATAACAATTTGTTTACTTTTTTCTTCACCACATCCAAAATCATAGGGTTAATTCTTCTTTGGGGTTGCCTTACTAGTTTAGCTCCCTCCTCAAGCAAGAGTCGATGCATGCATGTAGAAGGACCAATACCAGGAATGTCTATAAGTGTCTATCCAATGGCTCTCTTGTGCTTTGTCAGAATCTGTAGCAATTTCTATTCTTATTCAGCACGGAGGTTCTTAGCTACAATCATTGGAAGCTTCTTATCATCTTCCATATATGCATATTTAAGATTCACAAGTAGTATCTTCAACTCTAATTTGGGTGGCTGCACTATGAAGGGAAACAATTTGGTGGTGGAAACTATTTTTGCAGACTAAATTTTTGCATAATCAGCAGCTACTGCCATAATCTGTGATAACAAACTCATCATTTCTCAAAAATGTAAAATTTTTAGCACACACAGTACACATCACAACACCATCACAACCCATACATGAGTGATAATGAATAGAATCATAAAAATCAGGAAATTCAGCACACAACTCATCATAAATATCCTCAACTAATTCAGCAAGCAAATGTATGTGAAAAACAAAATGTTCCTCCATGGGATACTTCATTGCATATCTCCAAACTCCATGGAAAGAGTTTCAATATGCACATCTATTTTGGTCCTTGCAGTCTTAAGGAATGACCTCCTCAAAATTAATGGAGCCTTGTTGGATGATGACTCTCCCTCCATAACTAGAATATAAAAGTCTGTAGGAAAGATTAGTTCATCAACTCTCATAAAAATGTCTTTTATCAAGTCTGCTAAGTATGCACTGCTCTAATTTGCTAATTGAATCATAACACCTGTTGCTCGCAAAAGTCCAAGTCCAAGAGAATTAAAAACAGACATATGCATCATATTTATTGAAGCTCCTAGATCTAACATGACATTCTCAAATTTACAATTGCCTATAGTGCATGGAATTATAAATGTTCTTGCATCCTTACATTTTTGAGAGGTTAGTTGAATGAGGGCTGAAACATTATGCCCCATACTGATTCTTTCATTACCCTTTAGTCTCCTCTTGTGTGTATATAACTCCTTCAGAAACTTAGCATATTTGGAAATCTACTTGATTGCATCCAGTAGTGGAATATTCACTTCTACTTTCCTAAAGGTCTTAAGAAGTTCTCTATCTTTATGTACCTCATCTATTTTTCTAGAACGAAGGGCCCTTTGTGGAAATGGAAGAGGTACTTCATGATCAAATTTTTACTATTATTTCATATCAACTTCTGGTTTCTGCACATCATGTACTGGATAAGATTTTTGGTCTGCATTAGTGTCATGTTCTGTAGAATTTAATTCTTCTACAGCACCAAATTTCTTTGTTAATTTTTGCTTCTGTTGCTTGCTATCTAGTTGAGGGTCAGTTGGCATTTGCACAAGCTTGCCGATTCTCAACATAATGGCATTAACATTTCCTTTTGGGTTTGGAATTATTTGAGAAGGAAGTTGTTCAGAGCCTTATGCTTTCAACTAATTCAATGAAGAAGCCAATTGTTCAATCTGAGTTTCTAAGTTTTGTATGGTGGCTTCTATTCTTTGCTGAAATTAGATGTTATTGGTTACTATTTACTTCACTAGGTCCTCCAATGTAGGCTTAGATTGAGTAGCTACTGGACCTTGTTGCTGCATAGGTGGCTGTTGTATTTGTTGTCTAGTATGCTGCTGAAATTACTGCCTACTTGGTTGGAATTCTACTGAAACTACTATTTCATAGCTGGTTGCTAGTATTGCTGTGGCATTGCTACATTCTTATATTTGAGATTCAAATGATCCCTCTAGCCAGGAATATAAGTGCTAGAGTAAGGGTCATATCTAGGCTGTAGTTGCTGCTAATACTAAGGTTTACTAGGAAAAATGCTTACTGCAGCAGCAGAATAAGCTTGGGGTGTAGAATTATCTTCTTGAAGTGTAGGGCATGCATCTATAGGATGAGATTGATAAGAAAAAATACCACACAACATTGCAGGCCCTTACACAGGTATTTGTTGTTGTCCCATTTCCAATTGCCTTACCAAGGAAATTAACTCATCAAGTCTGTGTTCCATCCTTTGATGGTCAACATGAGACACATGAACATCATTCACTCCTCTGGTGGAAGAGATCATCCTAATACTAAATTGTTAGTAGTTGGCAGCCATGTTAGTAATTAAATCTCTGGTAGCAACTGAAGTTTTATCAACTAAGGCACCTCCACTAGCAGCATCAATCGTGCTCTTATCTATAGGCAATGGTCCCTTATAGAAATACTGAATCAATAGTTAGTCATTTATCTAATGGTGTGGACAACTTAAACACAATTTCTTGAATATCTCCTAATACTCATGTAAAGTTTTTCCTAATATTTGCCTTATGCCGCATATATCTTTCCTAATGACAGCAGCTTTGGAAGTAGGGAAGAACTTCTCTAGGGACAATCTCTTCATATAATTCTAACCTGTCACGGAGCCAGGTAGAAGGTAGTAGAGCAAGTCCTTAGTTGTATCATCAAGGGAGAATGGAAATGCTCTAAGCTTGATATGTTCTTCAGGATTACCTTGTGGTTTCATGGTGGAGCACACCACATGAAAATCTTTCAAGTGCTTGTGGGGGTCCTCAACTACAAGTCCATGGAACTTAGGCAGCAAGTATATCAATCTAGATTTCAATTCAAAATCAGTATTTAAATCAGGATATTGAATGCACAAAGGTTGGTAATTCACATCTGGTGCTTCTAGTCCCTTAAGAGTCTTATTTTGTATATTATCAGCCATGTTTTCAGTGTTATATGTATTCTCAAGTTCAGTTTCAGTATTATCAACCATAGTTGCAGTGTTATTTATATTCTCAGGTTCAATTTCAATTTCAATGTCACTTTCAATTTCAATGTCACTTTCAATTTCAGAAACTATCGTTTCACTATGCTTACGAGCTCTATTAAGTGTATGCAAGATCCTCTCAATTTTAAGGTCAATGTCAAGCAAATGATTACTAGAAGACCTGGTCATACAACATGCAAAAGTGCAAAAACACAAGATATGCAAAATAAACTACACAATACTAAAATTCTACTAAAATAATACTAGTTACCCTATCTACACAATTTTAAAAGTTATGGGACCACCACAAGGTAAAAACAACTAAAAAATGGTACCAAAAAATGTAATAAAAATATTCAAAAATTAGAAAAGTAGTCTAAACAATGGAATTTGGCCAAGATAAGGTGGACTTCATCGCAAGATAGTGAGTCTTGTAGAACACACCATTTTCCTTCTACCGACCAATTTTCAGATCAATTTGAGCTTCTTTGTCTGTACAAAATTCCACTTGGAGTCCAAAATTGAGTTGGAAACTACCTGAAACAAGGAAAATAGGGGTTAGTAAAGGGTTAGTAGCTAATTATACTCATAATATGATTGACTAAACTTAGATTGATCGCCAGCAACAACGCCAAAATTTGATAGCTGTCGAGACTATCAAATTATATCAATTTGTAAGCTGATTCACCAAATTACTTGTAGTATAAGGCATAATCGGGTCAAGCCCTTAGAATACTCTAATTAAGTAATTAGATTAAGAAGTTAACAAAGGGGGGTGGAAGTTGTAAAATTAATTAAATAAAAATAATTAAAAATTGTAAACAAAATAAGTAAATAACCAATCCAAGGAAATAAACTAATTTTGAATTTAATCCATCATTGATCATTAAGAATCCATTCAATTGCTAATCAAATTCTTGGTCTTAGATCATATCAAGAAGCCTTAAGATGATCCATGAATTCTCTACTAGATAAACATCCAAAATTTAATTAGTCAAGGTTAAATGAATTTAGTACCCATCTAATCCTATATTAACCTAAAACCCAGAATTTAACCAAGCTTAACAATCCATCAAACACCTTTGATGCATTGTTTAGTCTATGTAATCCTCATTAAACACGTGGTAATTATGAAATTATCACATCAAAATCCAAATCAAATTAAGCAGTTTAATCCATATATAATAAAAACAAAAGAGGTAAAAGAGAAACTTGATTAACAAGAAAAAGAGAAACTTGAATAACAATTAAATGTAAAACAATCAAAAGTAGATCTCAGAATTAAATATCAAGATTGTCAATTCCTAGGATTGATTAAAAAGGGTCTATCCCTCTATGGATGGAAGGGAAAAAATCAAAAAAGAATGAAAAACCTAGAGAGAAAGGAGAGGAAGAGAGAAAGTGCAAGCAAGAGCGGCTAGGAGAAAATTAGGATTTGGTTCGTTGTTGTTGTTGTTGCTTAAATAACTATGTCTAAAATAAAAAAATTCAAGTTTACTCTTAACTTAGGGTTAATCGTCTTCCTTTTAACTTTAATTAGACACCTAATTTGCCTAATTTAGGTTTAAGATGAGAGAATTATGCCTAGAATATTCTTAAGAGCACTTTAGACCTATTAACAGACTTCAAAGGGCGAGAACACCATAAAAAAGTCATATTTTTTATAAGTGATCTTCATAAAAATTGAAGATCTATGTCTTATCTTTCTAATGGCACTAGTCTCAGCTCTATATGACTCATACACCCCAAATTATAGCCCAGTCTTTTCATATCATCCAAGTTCTAGCGATAGCATATCTGTTCTGACTTCATGGCCTAATATAACTTACTAGAAATCTGATTCAGCCTTCGAACTTTTCATCAAAGTTATAGAGATTTCTCTCATCTTTCCTATGAGGTAAAATTAATAATTTTAAGATGTCTAGAACTCAAGTTATGCCTGAAATACATAAATAGTGTAGATTCCTAATAATGCTGAAAAATACAATTAAGGTTAATTTGAACCCAAAATTATATAATGTGGTCAAGACTAATTAATTAAGCACATAAGAGGTTTAAGAGACTAAATATGAGAGTTAAATAATGTTTGAAAATTGTGTTTATCGGCATGCCAAAGAGGCAATCAAATAAAGTCAAGTTTTCAGTCAAAGAATATTATCGCAACATATAGGCCTCTAGCACTTCTTCATATTGATCTCTTTGGACCTACTAAGACTACTAGCTTAGATGGAAAGAGATATGACTTTGTTATAGTTAATGAATTCTTGAGATATACATAGGTACTCTTCCTTAGAAGCAAGGATGATTCTTTTGAGGCCTTTAAAACCTTTCATAAACAAGTTCAAAATGAAAAAGGTTTTCATATAACTGCCATAAGAAGTGATCTTGGAGGAGAGTTTAAGAATGTTCTCTTTAAACCCTTTTGTGATGAAAATGACATAGTTCACAATTTTTCTTGTCCAATAACTCTACAACAAAATGGAGTTGTGTAAAGAAAAGATATAACTTTGCAAGAAATGGCCAAAACTCTATTATGTGATACTGATTTGCCAAAATATTTTTGGGTTAAGGCAGTCAGCACCTCATGCTATGTTTTAAATAGAGTTTCTATAAGGCCAATACTAAAGAAGACACCATATGAATTGTGGAAAAGAAGACAACCTAACATCTCATACTTTCATACATTTGGATATGAATGCTTTGTGTCGAACACCAAAGATCAGTTGGGAAAATTTGATTAAAAGTATGACAAATACATCTTTCTTGGATATTCTTTAACATCTAAAGCATATAGAGTATATAACTTGAGAACATTAGTTATTGAGGAAAGCATGCATGTTGTATTTAATGAAACTAACTCTCTCAATGAGAAAGATAAGCATGTAGGCCTTGATGATGAGTTTGAAAAGCTATCTCGTAATGAGATTAATGATAAAGATGACAAAAGCAAAATGGAAAAAGCTCAAGTGGCAAGAAAGATCAGACCATGGATGAGAAAGTTGAGCCTTCTGATGAGAGAGTTGTGTCATAAGCTGGGAGAGTTCATGAACCCTCTTATGAACCTTCTTACTAACCCTCATAGCTGCCTAAAGGCTAGAAGTTACACCCTTCTCACCCAATTTATTGGCGAAGCATCTACTGGTGTATGGACTAGATTGTATTTAGGAGCCTGAGTACATAATCCAATTTGCTTTATTCTCTCAAATTGAGACAAAAATTACTGAAGAAGCCCTTCAAGAAGAATCTTGGATTGAGGCAATGTATAAGGAGCTTAATCAGTTTGAGAGAACAAAAAGTATGGTCTCTAGTGCTAGCACCTAAAGATCGCACACTAATTGGCACAAAATGGGTGTTTAAGAACAAGATAGATAAAGATGGAAAGATGGTAAGAAACAAGGTTAGTTGCTCAAGGTTATAATCAACAAGAAGGTATAGACTATGATAAAACCTTTGCTCCTGTAGCTAGGTTGAAGCAATTAGAATTCTCCTTGCATATGCTGCATTTAAAGGCTTTAAACTATTTCAAATAGATGTTAAGAGTGCATTTTTGAATGGTTTCATAAATGAGGAAGTGTATGTCCATCAATCCCTTATTTTTGAGGATGTTGAACATCCAAAATATGTTTATATATTGTCCAAAGCCCTTTATGTCCTAAAGCAAGCTCCAGGAGCTTGGTATGAGATTAAATAATTTTCTGTTGAAAAATGGTTTTACAAGAGGAAAAGTGGGCACTATCCTGTTTAGGAAACATTTTAAGAATGACCTATTAATAGTCCAAATATATGTAGATGACATTGAATTTAGATCTACTAATGTGTGCTTGTGTAGAGAATTTTTTGATTTGATGAAAAATGAGTTTGAAATAAGCATAATGGGAGACTTGAAATTCTTCCTTGACCTACAAATCAAGCAAGACAAGACTAGAATCCTCATCTATCAAAAGAAATATACCAAAGACTTGTTAAGAAAGTTCAACATAGAAGGGGCCAAGCCAATGAAGACTCCTATGCATCCCTCCAATGTGATTGAGAAGGATGAGAAAGGTAAATTAGTAAGTGACAAACTTTATAGAGGTATGATTGGTTCCTTACTCTATCTAACAACAAGTAGACCTAATATTGTGCTTAGTGTGGGCCTATGTGCAAGATTTCAATATTGTCCAAAAGAGTCATACCTTAAAGTTGTTGAAAGAATTTTTAGATATCGTCTTAGTACTTCTAACGAGGGATTGTGGTATATGAAAATGGTCTAGTTTTATCTAGTAGGGTACTGTGATGCTAATTTTGTTGGGGATAAAATTGAGAGGAAAAGCACAAGTGGTGCATATCACTTCCTTGGGAATGCATTGGTGACTTGGTCAAGTGGGAAGCAAAATTCAATAGCCCTCTCAACTGCAGAAGCCGAGTACATCTCTGCATCTACCTGCTACTCACAACTCTTATGGATCAAACATCAAATGGAGAATTACCCCATGAGGTATAATCACATCCCTATCCTTTGTGACAATACAAGTGCCATTAACTTGTCTAAAAATCTCATACATCATTCAAGATCAAAACACATCGATATAAAGCATCATTTTATTCAAGATCATGTCAAAAAGGGTGATATTAAACTGAAATTTGTTGATATTGACCATCAATGGGTAGATATATTTATAAAACCCCTTAGTGAGGACAAATTTTTTTTTTATAAGAGGAAACCTCAATATGATGCCTCTCAAGTGATTGATCTTGAACATTGTATGGTTTTGATCTATTTCTTGCATTGTATTTTAATGTTTTAATACATAAAAATGTGTTTTTTTAATCTATGGATTGTAATACTGAGAGTTTAGGACTTGTTGGGAATCTTTAGAAAGTTAGTGTCACAAGGGGATAAAGTTGATGAAAGAGTTCATGAGAGAGTTGGACTAACCTTCTCACACTTAACTCTCTCACTTGGAACTGACATTTCATGACAGTTTTACCCATGGCTAGTTTTTAAAACTAACCGTCCTTTTTCTTCATCAAAGGGCATTTAATACCCTCCAATGGTAAAAACAAGCCCAAACAATCATTTTTCATTCTCTATAAAATCCCTCAAACACCACATTAACCCACTTTAATCTATTCCTTTGCATTCTTACCCTAGATTTCCATAGTCTTTCTCATCTATTTTCATCTCTTTTATTCTGTCTTGTACTTTGATACCTAGTTTCTTTTTTCAAAGCCTGGGAAAAGATAGAATTCAATTATTATAAAATGAGAGTTAAGCACACAACCATGAGAACCAAAAACCCAACCATCACTCATTCATCCTCTACATCAAATGAAGAACCCACTTCTTCATCCTCAGCCTCTCTTGAACCTTCTCCCAAAACTCAAACCTAGGCTCAAGTCCTAATTATGAAGAGAAGACGCTCTCTGAGAGAGATGTATGGTATTGTAAAAAGCACTGCTCCTAAGAAGAAGCCAAGAATAGAGGAAGTAGTGATTCTGGACGAGGAAGAAGAAGTAGTAGCCACTAAGCCCACTAAGAAGAAGGAGATTGTAACACCCGTGAAAACATGATAAACTTGTATATGGTTACAGAGGTAGCTTAATATATGTTTGTCATGCTTGTTAAGTTTTGTGGCCATCTGAGCATGTTTAGTCACTTTGCTATAACATTATATGTGAAACATAACTGTTATTAGCCTTAGAATTGCCTTAAATTGCTTAATTAATAGAAATAAATGTGGAGAATTTTATTCTAGGCCACAAATGTGTGAAAAAAGATGTGGTTGAAATTTGTGGTTAATTAGAGTTAGTTTGACATTTTTAAGCATACTAGTTGTGTGTTCTAATGCCGGATTGGCTACCAGCGGATATGGAAAAGTATGGAAATGGTGGAATAAGATTTTTGATGAATCTTAGGATTTATTTTAAACTTGTTGGAAGTTAGGAAACTTGATTTGGTGAATCTAAATGTTCTTAACAGATCGAGAGTTTTAGTAGTTGGCTATAAGAAGCTAATTTTGACTTCTCTTCTTCATTTCTCACGACAGAAGAAGCTGGAAACAGAAGAAAGAAAAAAAAAGAAAGGAAACCGAGAAGGAGGAGAAAGAGGAAGAAGGGGAAAGAGGAATGAGAGCTTGGGATCTCCATAGCCAATCCTTGGCTTCATTTTCAAGACCTTGAGGTAGAGGAAACCTTGTTTTACTCATTTCTTTCATTTTCTCCATATTTTTTCATGAGGAGGGTTGACGAAGAAAGTGGGGTTTTGAGTGATGTTCTTTGTTGTTTATGCTTGATTCTTGATGTATAACTTGAAAATGGCATGATTTTGGTTTATGGTATGCTTGGTGATGCATTTTTCATCTCTTAAACACTCATAATCTCATTTGAGTTAAAAATGAGATTTTAGGTTTTTATGTGATGGATGATGCATTGATGCATGTGGAGTGATTTGAAAATGGTTTTGAAAGTTGCAATGTGTTAATGGACCTTATGTAAGGTTAGAAATCACTTGGAATTGAGTTTTGAGTGATTGGAGGGGGATTTGTTTCAATGGAAAAGTACCCATATTTGTAGAATTCTGTAGAAAGCTCCTCGTTCCGCGGCGTGGTAGGGGTTGCACTGAGGCATGAGTGAACCTGAGAGTAGCACGACGTGGCGTGAATGCACCACATCGAGGTGTGAGGGACCAGAGAGCTCGGCGCCAAGATGTGAGCAATGCTACGCCGGGGCATAACTTCCAAACTTGGACCATAATTGCTGTTTAAAGCAATGAAGCCTTCTAAAGGTGTAGTTTCTTCTTTTATGCTTCTAAATGAGTGTTGAGCCTCTAATAGGAGTATTTAATGAAGTGTTTGTGTGGTGAATGTAAATCAATTAGTATGTCAAATATTGTGATACTTAGCATCATTGTTATTCATGCTTGAGATGGGATGAATGTAAACCAATTGGTATGCTAACTATTGTAGTGCTTGACATCATTATGTTTCACATTTGTAGTCATGCATGTAAATCAGTTGTTGTGCTAATTATTGTAGGTAATTAGTCATTGTTTTGCATGATTTGGTTGTTGAAGGATTTGATCCTCACATTTGGGGATAATCTATAATAGTGTGAGGAAGGATGATGCCCTCTGTATTATAGTGATGAATTGATGTGGGTAATATCCTCTCTCATTGTTCTAGTAGTTGAGCTGAGGTGGGTCATATCCTCCCTCTTTACTAGATGTTATCTTAGATGGAAGGTATCTGAGATGGGTTATATCCTCACTACTAGAGGTGATCCTGTACCATAATAGCATGAGGACGCGCAACTCCCTCCCTATTGTGTGACTTTGAGGATGGATTTCCTTGTTAATTGTTGAAGACCGCATACCTGACAGATTTCACTACCCAGAGAGAATACTGCTAGAACTGGGTTCTAGTGCTTGTTCAAGGTTTATGGATGTGATTTCCATTGCTTTGTTCAGGATTCATGCATATCATGACATTACCATAGATTTAGTTTCATAACATTACTCATTTCATACTTAGGTTATTGCATAGCCATGAGCACAAGGCATAATTTGGCATATGCATGGTAATTGTATGGGCAATTGCATATCTCTGAGATTGAGATGTTGTTTTTGTATCCTTGAGATGGAGATGTTGATTTTGTATCTCTGAGATAAAGATGTTTGTTGTGAGTATGGTGATTATTTGAAGATTGTTTGTAATAAATGGGTTTTTATACAAACTTATAAAATGAGAATCTATTTTGAGAAGAGAAAGGACTTGGTTTTGGCTTTTGCCACTTTTCTAACTTGTTATGTATGAGACTTGAGTTTTAAAAATGTGTTTTTCCTCGAAATGGCTGGAATGATTGTGATTAGGGGTGCACAACTCGACCCATAGACCCGCGAACCCGAATAACACGACCCGACCTAATCAAATATATCCGGGTTGGTTCGGGTAATCGGGTCTATTCGGGTCAAACCTGATGAACCCGTCCAGATATCCGATCAGGTAACGGGTTTAGTGAACTGACCCGATTACCCAACCCGATGATCCGAGGACCTGAGAAAACAATGTCGTTTTGGTTAAAAATTTTATATCCCTTTCAGAGTTTCAATTTCAGCCTTTGTTTCGTAACTTTCATTTCTTCTTTCTTACTTCTTCTCATTTTTAATCCATCTGCAACCGAAAATCCCCAAATAGAAACCCTCCCCTAACCCTTACTCCCTCTCCCTTAGCGCATAGCAGTAGCTCCACGCCTGACGCCAACGTCCATCTCTGCTTGTTGTTGCTCAGTGCTCAATCTCTAGCTCTCAGTGACTCAGCCCTCTCTCACTCATTGGTCTCCTCTCGGCACTCCCTCTCTCGTTTCGTGCTTGGATGCTTGTTTAGGTATAATACTTTGCTTCTTACTTCTTAGTTCTTAGTTACAACTTCTACAAAATTCTTCATTTTTCTATATATTTGGCTGAATGTTTCTAATGTGAAATAGAACCAAAAAAATAAAAGAGAGACCAAAACCATACGGCTACTCACCCTTTATCATTATCTTCCCTTTTTTTATCCACTAATTTCACCTCTTCAGTAGTCAAAGTAATAAGCAATAAATTCATCTTGTTCATTCTTTCACATGGTGTTTGAATCAAAATTCCTACCCTTGGACTTGTGTATGTCACAGCTAAGCTTTGATTTTTCTTGACTTTGTGATCATTTTACTTGACTTTGTGATCCTTTTGTTTTGAAATACATGGCCAAGCTTTGAGTTTGCTTGACTTTGTGATTAGTTTACTTCACTTTGTGATCCTTATGTTTTGTAATATATGGCCAAGTCATAAATAAAAATAGAACTTTGTTGATTGTTAATGAAGGTCACGACTAAGACCAATTAGTGGAGCTTTCTTGCTTTAATTTTATTATTGTTCTTTAAATGAATCTTGACTCAAAGTTATGATGTTAAATGTGATGAGAAAATGAGGCAAATTATTATGTATGTGTAAGTCACGGCTGATCCAACATATTGACCTTAAATTTAATTACTTTGTGCTTTGGTATTCATGACTTTGAATTATATTGACTTTGTGTTATGTGCTTTGAAACCGTGTGTGTGTGAGTTTCAATTATTGTGTCCATATGTTCATACTTTGTGGTTATAATAAACATAGTATTTTGATTTCAAGTGTTCACATTTGATTGTTGACAATTGAGATTAATCATTTCTTTCGTTGTAAAAGTTATTGCAGCGATTCACTTTAAAATGGAAAATCCTATGGAAACTCACAACACTAGTGGAACTCAAACTTAAGTAGGAAGTGCTCCCACTCCACCAACACCAACTGGATTGCAAACTAAAGGAGTAGGACCATAGCCAATAGTAGCACCACCATCCTCTTCCAATCCAAATCCCACTCCAACTCCATCATCACAAGCTAAAAAAGCTTCTCCATCTCCATGTTTACAACAAGAGGTAGGTAAAAGAAAACCTACTAGACCCCATCGTAGTGCTTAGTCACATTTCACTAAAGATGGTGATAGAGCTAGTTATAACTATTGTGGAAAGTCATATGCATGTAATAGTACTAATCATGGCACCACTAACTTGATAAAAATGCTTAAAAGTGTGTTTAAAGAATCCATATAGGGAGGTCGATAAGAGGCAAAAAACTATTGCTATTGGGAAGTCAAGTGAGGATGACCCTAATAGTACCATGAGTATGAAGGTTGTAGATTTTAATCAAGAAAAATGTAGGTTGGAGCTTTGTAATATGATAGTGATGGATGAGCTTCCCTTTAAATTTGTTGAGAATCTTAGATTTAGAGGTTTCATGAGTGCTACTCAACCTCGATTTAGAATACCTGGGCGCATGACTATTGCAAGAGATATCATGCAACTTTTTATAGAGGAAAAGGTGAAGTTGAAGTCTATTTTGTCTTGCAACCAACAAATGGTCTCCCTAACAACTGATACATGGACATCGATTCAAAACATTAATTATATGTGTGTGATTGCACATTTTATTGATGATGGGTGGGAGTTGCATAAGAAAATTTTGAGTTTTGGGTTGATTGCTGACCATAGGGGTGAGACCATAGGTAAATCTTTAGATAAATGCTTAAAAGAGTTGGGTATTCTAAATATTAGCACAATCACCGTGGATAATGCTAGTGCTAATAACTCGGCTCCAGCATATTTGGTGAGGGGAATGCAAGATTGGAATGGATGCACTTTCTTGAAAGGGGAGCTCATGCACATGAGGTGTTGTGCTCATATTAACGAAGGGTTGAAGGAGTTAGATTGCTCTGTTGTTAGGATTAGGGGTGCTTGTAAGTATGTGAGGTCCTTTCCTTCTAGATTGGCTACTTTTAGGAGGTGTGCCCAAGAGGCAAATGTTGTTAGCAATCAAATGCTAACACTTGATGTGCCAACTAGATGGAATTCTACTTACTTGATGTTGGAAGTGGCAGAACAATTTGAGAAGGCATTTAATCGCCTTGAATATGAGGATCAAACTTACTTGCATTTCTTGATGGTGAAGGAGGACCTCCTAATTATGATGATTGGAATCGTGCTCGTGTTTTTATAAAGTTCTTGAAGATTTTTTATGATGCCACACTTGCTTTTTCTGGTTCTTTACATATGACATCTAATTCTTTCTTCCATAAATTGTGTCAAATACAAAATTTGTTAACTATGTGGATTGGAAGTGATGATGTTGTCTTGCAAAGAATGGCAACGAACATGAAGGCGAAGTTTGATAAGTATTGGGATATTAATGAGAATTTAAATTTTTTGTTGTTTGTGACTGTTTTTCTTTACGCAAGGTATAAGTTGGATTACATTGATTTTTCTGTTAGTGAAATGTATGGTCAAGATAAGTGCAAGGATATCGTGAAATGATTAAAAGATCTCATAAACAATTTATTTGCACAATATGTTACATTGTATCCCATTGTTCTTGATATTCGTGATTCTAGTGTCAATTCATCGGATGTTAGCACACAAACAAATATTGGTGGTAGTAGTGAGAGTGGTTTAAATTTAGAAGAAAAGTTTAGGTTGAAGTTGAAGAAAAAGCAAGGTGAACAAATGAAGAATGAGTTGGATAGATACATGGAGGATGACGTTGAAGACAATTACAAGGGGTTTGACATCTTGAAGTGGTGGAAAGGGAAGTCAGCGAAGTACAATATTCTCTCTTGTATAGCTAGGGACATATTGGCCATTCTGGTGTCTACAGTGTCATCTGAGTCTATTTTTAGTACCGGAGGTCATATCCTTGATATATTCTGTAGTTCTTTGAATCCCACCATGGTGGAGGCCTTGATTTGTACCCAAAATTGGTTAAGGCCTCCTAAGAAGGTGGATGATCTATGGAGTCAACTGAAGGAGATTGAGTAGGTTGAATCAGGTATACAATCATCATTTTTAATTTTCAACTTTTTCATTTTACATGTACGTCATCATTTCATTCATTTGACATTTTTAATTTTTTGTTGTATTCTTTTATTGTATTATTAGAAATGTCAGGAGTTTCTGGACTTCAAGAACTTGAGGTTGCTAGTGATTTTAGGAGTAAGAGGATGAGGTAAGGTAAAATCATATATTTTAAATGTTCTTGGATTCTTGCATTTTTGTGAATGTCAATGCAAGTTAAAATCACCAATGGTCATATAACAATTTATTTATCATGTTGCAGGAAGGGCTAGAGCCTAGAGGGATTGACTTTGAGGAGTTTTACTCTTGTTTTGTTTTTAGAGGATCTAGTTGGAGTGCCACCTGACCTGAGGTCTGTCTTCTATAAGACTGTGACTCTGTCTCTGTGTATGACTCTGTGTACTTGTGTAGTCAGTTGGAATCTATTTATATTCTGACTATATCTGATTAGAATCTATAATCTATTTTTGACAAGGAAATTAGACTATGTAGTCAGTTGTAAGTCTTTATATTGTTATTTCAGATATTGACTAGCAGCAGGGCAATGCCTTATTACCTGACTCTGTGTGAATTTTGCTGGAAATTGTTGTTGACAACTTCCATTTCTTCAGTACTGAATTCATTGTTCATGTGAATTTCTTCAGTGTTCTTGGTCTCTTGGTTCTCTGGTTGGGCTTATGGGGGTTGTTTCTGCACCTAGCTGGTTGGTTAACCTTGGTTTAAGGATTTAGTTGATATTTAGGCAAGCTAAGCAATTTTTATTTGAATAGTTTTTGGTCTGCTTTGAAGGCAAAAAAAAAAAATGAAAAATTGTTTGAGGGGTTCTATTGGGAGTGGTTGAGTCTAGTTTTGAGATGTAGAGCTCAAGAGATTTTTGCACTTAAGGTGAGTAAGTAATATATCTTTCTAAAGCTATGGGAATTAAATCATCCATTAGAGTTCTTGATTTTAGTACGTTGGAAAGGATACATGTATATGGGTTTGTGTAAATTGTGGAATAGAGTGTGATTATTTCTTAAAGCTCATATGTAAGATTGATGGCAAATAAATTTCAATAATAGTTATGGTTTATTGATGTTGAATGTTGGCTAAGGCTAATTGGCTAAGGTTGCCATTTGCATAATTTTAAATAATATTATGCATATTGCTACTATTTCAAATTTTTTATTTATTTTTGTTTATTTCTTTTTCATTTAAACTGAGTTTTATTTACTTATTCATGATTTAATATGGATGAAAATAGCAGTATACAACATGATTGTTGTCTTGGTATTGATGTAAATGAGAATTTAGTTTGATCATTACTTGGGCTACTGTTAGTCTTGACTTTGAGGTTTAGAATATATGCATGTTATGGATGCAAAATACTATTTTGTGGTTATTTAATTTAGTTAGCTTTATTTAGATATCAGTTTACTCACTGTCATTGAATCTTTTTTACTCACACTTAAAGTTGTTTCATTATTTTTTAAATATAAAGTAGTGTGATATAGCTACAGGGCCTAGCAGGCTGGCACATAGATCACCACATTTTATTTTGGATGGATTTTGGTAGAACGTGAGGATACTTTTTTGATAGTCTTGTGATCAGGAAAAAGGGAAGCTTTTTGTGTGTGTTGCATATGCTAAAGGTGTTCCTTGCCTAAGTCAGAAAGTCATGTCCTTAAAAGCCTTAGTTTTTCCTTGCATATGCTTCTTTTTTCTCTTGAAAGGGAAAAAATGATCCGAGTGAGACTGAGGTGCTCCTTTGGCCTTAGATATTGGAATGGAATTGAATAATGGATTCTAAAGAAATAAGATTCTTAGCTGCTAAAATAAGTTTAATCTCTATTGATTTGATTAGACTATATAATATACATTGATTATTCATAAGACTATTGAAAAGACTTCAGCTTCTAAGTGAAAAGTTATTAAAATGATAGATAGGAGCTATTACTAAACCCACAAGTTAATATCTAGAAAAAGATGAATACCCTGCCTGGTTACATGTTTAATTATATCAGACCCATACTACATGTTAATGCTTATTTTCCTTTTAACTTTTTCTTGATCCTCCTGCTGCTTGCGTCAAGACCACGTGCATGTATTTAATAACTTGACTGTGACAGTCTCTAGTGCATCATACAGTCACATTTTTAATGCATGTTCAATTTCTTTTCTAGTAGTTGCTAACTTCTAATTTTATAAATCTTAAATTGAATGTTGTGATTTTTCAAATGGGTTCCAAATTATGACTCAAGTTGACTATGCATGTACACCTAAAGAAATCCGATAACATTTTCAGGCATGTGGAACTGTGAACAGAGTGACAATTTTGGTAGATAAATGTAGTTAACCAAAAGGATTTGCTTATGTTGAGTTTGTTGAGATTGAAGTTGTTCAGAATGCTCTCTTGTTAAATGAATCAAAATTGCATGGTCAAAAACTGAAGGGCTTTTATTAGATTATCTATGTAAATGTAATTAGTCATTCCATTAGTTTTTCCATTTGAATTATACTTGAATTCTGGTTTGGCCTTCAGGTTTCTACTAAGTGTACATGTGTTACCTGATTACCCGACCCGAACTAACCCGATTATAATCGGGTTGGTTCGGTTCGGGTTACCCTCCCCCCAAAATCGACCCGAACTGACTCGATCTTAAATAATTGGTTTGGACATTTTTTCCCTTAAACCCGAACCAACCCGACCTGTGTGCACCCTTAATTGTGATGACATATTTTATGGATATATTTACTGAGAATATTTGATTCTCAACCCTTATGTGTGTTTCTATGATGATTCCAGGAAAGAAGATTTATGAAAAGTGAATACTAGCAGGAGCTTGGAGTGCTTAGCTTAGTGTAGCTTTGTAGTTTCTTTTGAAATGTTGTACGTATTGTATTTGTGAAAAATATAGATATTCATCCATTCGTGGCTTATATTTTCTATATAATGTGGTTTTGTTATATTTGGAAATGCTTAGTAGTAGTAAGTAGCACACCTGAATCTAATTATTATGGTATAATACAGATTATACTATAGTTATTAAATTTGAGATGTTACAAATGAGAATTCAAAACTCTCTCAAAAGCCTTTGAGGCCCAAATATAAGAAAGAAGGAAGCAAGAGTTTTTTAGAGTGGTTTAAGGGAAAGAAAATTGCTCCTAGGAGAAGTATAAACTTTGATGAAATGACCAAAGAAGGGAGAGATTTATGTTCCCATATAAGGATACTTGAATGGGGAGAGTTCTTTGCTATTAGTGAGAAGGTTTATCCAACACTCTGCTGAGAGCAAATTCTTGGTCCTTTTATAAGATAAAAACTTGTTTTCTTGACCAACAACTTGTTAGCCCATTTGCTTATCGCAAGTGCACGGGACATTCAAGTAATAAAGTAAAAAGTAAAGTTCGTTCCCTCAAGGATATTGGCTTCCAAAGCTAAGTATCAACCAATAACTTAGCTATTTTTATTCAAGAACATATATAATAGAGGAAACTGCAGTAAAACTAATCTAAAGATATAAAAGCGATAAATGAAAGTAAAGATAATGGTTTAGAGATTTAGGAAATCCTCTTTCACCTCATACTTCAATTAATGATATGCAATTCTTATAAGCAACATTAATGAATAGTTAAGTTAGCTTGAGAATCTGATTTAGTTAAAAGCTTATGTCTAGGTCAATTAACCATAGTTTCATTTACTTAATTCACTATGTTTCCATGAGAACTAGTACAAACTCCACTCATGAACAATCTATTTTCAATCACCCACTATGCATGGCTAAGAGGTATATTTCTATCCTATTAGCAAATTAAGTTATCCAAGCCAATTGAATGAAATCGAACATGCATCAACCATACGTATAATCTAAAATCCAAATTCTTATGTTTAGGTTCATTAGATTTCAACAAATCACTTAAAAGCTGATTGAACCTTCAAGAGCATTAAGAACCATATGATTAAACAGAACCAAACATCAATATATACTCAAATTACCACATAAACATAAATATTCATACAAGGATCTAAAGTAATCCCTAAATGCAGTTCAGCTAATCATTGAACATGAAAATATACATAAAAAATAGTGTTCAAGAGATAAAGAATAGAAGGGAAAACATAGAGAGAAGGGAAGAAGCTCATGGATATCATCTTTAAAGCTTGAATCTCTTTCCATGAAGAAGATGACCTCCAACCTTGGCTCCCCTAGCCTCTTCAGCCTCCAAAATATGAATTGCAACCACAGCTTATCTAAGACCTAAAAACTCTCTCCTAAAATCTAATAAAATAGTATTTATAGGCACAGAAAAATAGAGTCACGCCGCGACATTAAACACATCATGCCGCGGCGCGTGTTCAATTAGGTCATAAACGCCATGGCATCCAGTTCTTAGCGCTGCAGCGCTCTAGCCTCGGGTCTCTGTACTAATGCAGGGGAATGCACCAACACAATAGCATTAACATACCAACGTCGTGGTGTTGCCTACTGAGATGCACATTTGGCTTTCTCTTCCAATTTTGACTCAAATGCTCCATATATCAACTTGTTTGGAGCCCTTCCTATAATAGAGAAATCACCAAATCAATAATAGATACAAATCCACTTAATCTCTTATCAAATAAGCACAATTTACTTAATATCACATAGGAAGGCATCAAAATTAGAATATGACAAATATAAGTCTAAAACCTTCCAAATATGCATTATAAAGAAGAACTAAGCACTCTTTTAAGTACAGAAATAAGGCACAAAATAACTACATTCTATGAAGTTATCACACCTCAACCTATATTTTGCTAGTCCTCGAGCAAAATAAAGTAGGACTAAGTAAACAACTTTACAATTCATTCAAACATTCATTCAGCAAATATAATAATTTCAATTTTCTTTTCTTTCTTTTCAAACCATAACTAGCGTATAATGATTGTATTAGTCCTTAAAAAGCATAAATGCCTCAAAATTAGCCTCAAAATTAGCTCCACACATATACAATCCTTCACATGCTAACAATCTAGTTGTCTTTCATGCAGTTCACATTTTTCCACAAACATGCAAGATAAACTTTTCCTAATCAAGTCATACATATCCGGATAAATTTATAAACCTACATGCATATGAAACATAAAATTCACAAGATTGTAATCCAACTCTCTCTCCACTAATGTAAATCACACAAAATTGAGGATCAAAAGGGACTTTAATAGCTTGTAATGTTAGGCCAACGGTAATGGGGTAAAGAACAGAAAAGATAGGATATAACACAAACATTGAGAAACATAAACATATTATTCCAAGTCTTGAGCCACTAACTAATATGAGCAGGGTATTCAACAATGTGAGTAGAAAACTTGCCAGAACCATTTTTGATGCTTTTCGTACTTTTCTTATCTTAAGCTTTGCTTTTTTTTTTTTTTCTCTTTTCTATTTCTTTCTTTGTATTCTTTCTTTTTATTTTCTTTTCATTTAATTTTTTTTCTTTTTATTTTGCAAAGCAATGCTTTTTTTTTTCTTTGACTGCATCTGGTTCCTTCATGCTCATTTTGTATTGAATCATTAACACCCCTAATCACAAGACTCACTTCAAGAAATAACATATTGTGTACTCAACAAACAATGATGGTAGGAAGAAAATGCAATGCTTTCATATGCATTAGAATGGTTAACAGGTTAATGAACACAATGATTTTGAAAAACATATAAGGCCAAACAATTATAAAGCTTCAAAAGGGGACCTATGATAAAATCATAACAGGGTAAGCTTGAAAGGTTCAATCGGTCCAAATAATGCCCCAATCATTTCCTTAATCATGCACAACCTAGGATTTTACCTCAAGAGAGTTCAAAAATAATTTCTAGGATAATCGAAATCTCTACATGTACATCTATAAACATTCTCTAGGCATGCACTCTTATCATTTTCAAAGTTACACTTGTATCTAAATGGAATGTAAATCATACATAAAAAATAACTAAACTGTTTCACATACTTCAATATCACATAAGGTTTCACTGAAAATGGAGCAAATAATAACTTTTCACATCAATGGACAACCATAACAAACACCAGCATTTTTGTAACATATCATGCATTCAAATAAATCTAACTTTTTCATCAAGCATGTATAACATCATTTGCATAATATTAAAAATTAAAACTTCTTTTTCAAACCCATTAGTAATAGCCAAAGAAATAGAAAATCATGAAATCATGGTGGCTATCACAACTGCATCTAGTAAACTTCATAACATGCAAACATTTATATAGATCATTATAATCAAAGCACATAATGATACTCCCCCAAACTAAAGTGAGACAAAGTCCTCACTTTCATTGGCATATTGGCTACCTAAACTTTTCAAATTAAGCACACTGTTAATTTGAGCATATTAAAATATAAAATAACATAAAAAACAAAAGAAATATGTACAAAATAGAGCACAACGGCATGACATGAAACTGCCTACACCGCGGCGTTAAGCTCGTCTGCAGAATTCTATAGAAAACACTTCAGCGTCGCTGCATGAACATGTCAACGCCGCAATGTGAGAGGCCAGTCTACAAAATCTTGCAGCACACATAGTTTTGCTATTGGATTTGGTTCAAAGTGGTCTCCAGCACCAGCAAAACTTGTTCAAAAAGCTAAATCACAATATGCATAACATACACATAATATACTACAAAATCAATATATTAACTTATTTAATACTTGAAACATAACTAAAATATAAAAACAATCAAAAACATAAAACTAACATATTTACATACTAACATATATAAGTACTAACATATTTAAAACCTAAGACTTAACAAACAAAATACTAACATAATTAAGACATAAAAATTAACTAAAGCTATATACTACCATATTAATATACTAACATATATTACCTATTAACATATTAACTAAAAATAACATACTAACATAATTAACATAACATATTAACATATACTAATTAACATATAAAATTAAATATACTACCTATTTATGCAAAAAGTAAACACAAGAATTTAACATAAACTTGGGTTTCCTCCCAAGAAGGGTCTAGTTTACAGTTCTGACAGGACTTTGTCACCAAAATGGATTGTGCGGATGTGCAGTCTTCTTGAACTCGATCGAAGGTTTTCCTTTTAAGGAGTTACGAATTAGCTGAAGGGCTTTGTATGATTAGGATCATCCGGCTTCTTTATTGAACCTAACACTTAACATAAAAGAAAGTTACATTAAATAAACTATATACAACTTGAATTAGAACTAACTAAACTCATTGTTGATATTAGCCATATAGAATTTAAACCATATCCCCGGCAACGGCGCCAAAAACTTGATTAGCAAATTCTTGGTTCTTTCATAAGATAAAAACTTATTTTCTTGACTAACAACTTATTAGCCCATTTGCTTACTACAATTGCACAAGACATTCAAGTAATAAAGTGAAAAGTAAAGTTCGTTTCCTCGAGGATATTGACTTCCAAAGTTAAGTATCAACCAATAGCTTAGCTATTTCTATTCAAGAACATATATAACAGAGGAAAGTGCAGTAAAACTAATCTAAAGACATAAAAGTGATAAATGAAAGTAAAGATAATGGTTTATAGATTTAGGAAATCCTCTTTCACCTCATACTTCAATTAATGATATGTAATTCTTATAAGCAACATTAATGAATAGTTAAGTTAGCTTGAGAATCTGATTTAGTTAAAAGCCTATGTCTAGGTTAATTAACCATAGTTTCATTTACCTAATTCACTATGTTTCCATGAGAACTAGTGCAAACTCCACTCATGAACGATTTATTCTCAATCACCCACTATGCATGACTAAGAGGTATATTTCTATCCCATTAGCAAATCAACTTATCTAAGCCAATTGAATGAAATTGAACATGCATCAACCATATGTATGATATAAAATCCAAATTCCTATGTTTAGGTTCATCAGATTTCAACAAATCACTTAAAAGTTGATCGAACCTTCAAGAGCATTAAGAACCATATGATTAAATAGAACCAAACATCAATATATACTCAAATTACTACATAAACATCAATATTCATAAAAGATCCAAAGTAATCCCTAAATACAACTTAACTAATCATTGAACACAAAAATATACATAAAAAATAGTGTTCAAGAGATAAGGAAGAGAAGGGAAAGCATAGAGAGAAGGGAAGAAGCTCATAGATATCATCTTTAAAGCTTGAATCTCATTCTATGAAGAAAATGGCCTCCAACCTTGGCTCCCCTAGCCTCCTCAGCCTCCAAAACATGAATTCCAATCGCAGCTTCTCTAAAACCTAAAAACTCTCTCCTAAATTCTAATAAAACAGTATTTATAGGCGCAGAAAAATAGAGTCATGCCATGGCATTAAACACATCACGCTGTGGCGCGCATTCAATTAGGTCACAAATGCCGTGGCGTTCAGTTCTTAGTGCTGCAGTGCTCTAGGCTCGGGTCTCTATACTGATGCAAGGGAGTACATTAACGTCGCGGCTTTAACATGCAAACGTCGGCGTTGCCTGTTGAGATGCACATCTGGCTTTCTCTTCCAATTTTGACTCAAATGCGCTGTATATTAACTTGTTGCGAGCCGTTCCTATAATAGAGAAATCATCAAATCAATAACAGATACAAATCCAGTTAATCTCTTACCAAATAAGCACAATTTGCTCAATATCACATAGGAAGGCATCAGAATTAGAATATGACAAATATAAGCCTAAAACCTTCCAAATATGCATTATAAAGAAGAACTAAGCACTCTTTTAAGCACAGAAATAGGGCACAAAATAATTACATTCTATGAAGTTATCATCTGCCAAAAACTCTATGCAAGTACAACCTTTGATTAACACCTGCCAATAATTTCCAGTGTTAAAAAGATCCAAATAAAGCTGGATTTGGAGTCCCTGACAACCATAACTGGAGTTCCAAACAAAGGGGTCAAGCCCTATGGTGAAGAAATGTGGCATAATAGGGCTTGGAAAGAAGTTGTAGACACCATCTTCTCCAATGAGGAGACAAAACATGCCAGTGACCTGAATGCTAGACACTTTCTCTACTACTTAATGGTGATACCCAAAATTGGGAACACCCAAAAAATTCATGAAGTTGATATGGTGATCATGTACCATGTCAAGGAGAGGAAACCTTTGAATCTACACTTCATTATTTTGAAGTATATGATTTCGGCTATAGAAAATACTAAAAAGGTCACAAGCTTTCCTTATGGTGTGCTACTCACTAAGGTTTTCAAACATTTTGGTGTTGATTTGAAGAATGGGGAAGAAAAGAAGGAAGATTTTGTCTTCACTTGGAAGCATTTGAAGCAAATGTACTTAGAGAAAAGAGAACCTGAAGACAAGGTATCTGAACTAAGATCTAAACTTAGGCATAATCGCCTAACCAAATCTAAAAGCTCTATAAAAAAGAAGGAAAATATTACTAAGAAAAAAGCAGAACTGAAGGCTGAGAGAGGTGAGTCAAAAGGTGACTTTGAGGAGATTATCATTGAAGAAATAATTAGCAAGAAGGAGAAGAAAAAGGGACAAACAGAAGAAAAAGAGAAGAAGAAAAAGAAAGATGAAGAGAAAGAAATAAAAATAAGACTAAAAGAGAAGAAGAAGAAGAAGAAAAAGAAAAAGAAAAAGAGAAAGAAAAGAAAGTAAGTGAGGAGGTCAGTGAGAAGGTTGTTGATGAACCTTCACATCCTAAGAGTGAACTTTCTCAAGGTCCAAGCGAACTCTCTCAGGAACATGAAAGGGAACCTCTTCTTAATGAACAAATGGAACAAAAGGAGTTCCATTCTACTGAAGAAACTCCAGTCACTCTTACACACCAGGAACCAGTTGATGATGCACCCAATAAGCCATAAGAAGATCCTATAGTAGAGTTCTCCAATGTGGATCCTAGAGTTACAATAGCAATGATTCTTACTTAACTTTCTTAAGAAGGGAGTTTAACCCTTGAAGGGCCACTGATCTCTCTTACACATACAAGGATTCAAGAAGAAGAAATGATACTAAATGAAGAAGGATAATGAAGAAAAGATGGAGAACTAGAAAAAGAAGGTGACAAAGAACCTTCACAACAATGAACAGAGAGGATTGGTGATGATGAACCCTCTCAGTACATTGAGAAGATTATGTCTCCCTAATCTCTTCAACAGAAAGATGATGAGGTTTTATCCATACCCCATTCACCAATCTTCTATACTTCTCTTAGGAAATCCTTTCCCATATATGATGCCACTGCCCCTAGGACTGAAAGAGAATCTAGTCCACAAACTCCTATTGCCCCAGTAGCACCCATTAAGTGCCTGGACTCTCTGTGAGGACCCATCTCACGTAGTTCCTTCTTGAATGTGTTAGTTAATGAACAAAGAGCAAGCAAGGCTAATCCAACTATTGGGCAAGGTGCTGGAATGGAAGGCAGTGAGATGTTAAGAATTTTTGGTAAGCACACAGATCGTTCAAGTAATAAAATAAATATCGTTCTCTCGAGGATCGATTGATTACTAACTCTTACAACAACTTTGATTGTTTAAGCCATTAAAAATAATAATGAAGGCTCAATTAAAATCAAGAACAAAATTAAAGCAATAAAGTAAGCAAATAAATTTAGAAAAGTTAAGATTCAACTAAGATTTAAAGGCTTAGGACTAGGAATTCACTACACTATCCCCTATGATAAATTATAATCCTATCTTTGCTATTGTTCAATTATGTTCTTGAAGGCGATTTGTCCTAAATTGTTTAAAGCCCAATTTCTTGGCACTGAAACTATGCTAAAACTCCATCAATCCCATTCTCATGGAAATTAATCCAAGTTCCAACCCATTAGGTTTTATGACAATCGTTTGCTCCTCGAAGGATTTAAGTCTATGTCTAGGTCTCAATTCCTAAGTTAAATTCTTAGATTATCTAGGATTTAGATTTCATCTTTCAATCCTTCACATAAAGCCTAAGATCATGTAAATATGACCAGCAACATACCACAAGCATTAAGCATATTAAGTTTGAATCAAGAACAATAATTTTTCATTAACAAAGAATCAAATTAACAATTCAACATAGAAAAGTAAAAAGTTGCATCCTAATCTTAGAAAAAGGAATTTAGCCACTCATGGCTAATGTAGCACAAACAAGAACAAAAGTTGAAAAGGCAACTATGATTATATCTTAAGAAAATAGGAAAGAAAAAGATAAAAAGAGAAGATGGAGAAGATGAAGAAGGAGAAGATGTCTTCAATGGTTGAACTTCAATCACTCTTGCACTTGTCTTCAAAACCCTAGCCTCCAATCTTTGGTTGAGAAAAACTCAAAACTCCTTTGCCTCTCATCCTTTAGTTCTTTATATAGAATCAACCCTAAAAGAGATGTGTGATCAGTTAAATCTCTTAATTGGGCCCTAAGCAATGGGAATAATATGATAAAATCCCAAAAGATATCATTAAATAGGAAATTCCTTTTTTTTTCAATTTCCCATGAGTTTACCCACAGTCCCGTGGAATTTTCCACAGGGGGGGCATGGTTCTCTCTGCCAACTCCCCATTTTCAGCACAGTTTCACACAGCCCCATAGAATTTTCCACGAGATGTGGTTTCTTCTGGAATGAGAATCAACACTTATAGTTTTCATGAAAGTTGTAGCTCTTTTTCTTAACTTTCCAATGGCACTAGAATTATTTCATTTCGACCTCCATAGCTCAATTTATGCTTATCTTATCGTACAAAGGTCAAAAATTCTGTGAATCTTGGCCATATAAATTTTGAGCTCAATTCCATTGCAATGAATCCATCCAAAACTTCATAGAACCATGTCAAAACACCTCTTTTGGACCTAAAAATATAGAAAAAGACTAATTATGAGATACCAAGGATAATTATATTAAAAGTGGCATAAATTCCAACATAAATCAATCAAAGCAAACCTAAATCCACCTCAAATCAAGCACAAGATGTGTGTATTTTATCCACATATCAAATTCTCCCAAACTTGAATGATTACTTGTCCTCAAGCAATGGAAAAATCTTTAAGCAAAAAAGAGGATATTTTCTTTTAAAAGAAGACAATGATAAGGATCTATCTAAAATTCACCAATAAATATAAGCAAATCACCACAATTTATCTAGTATAAGACTATAAAATATAGGCTTATCAACCCCCCCACACTTAAGCTTTGCTTATCCTCAAGCAAAGAATAGGCATAAAAAATAAGATTAAACTCAACATCCAAAAAAAAGAATCAAGGAAAATTCCACAATTTAAAAATTCAATCAAGTTCAGCAATCAAATTCAATCAAACAAGATCATTTATCAATTAAATCAATTAGAGGCTTGAGTCTAACTTGTATTTATCTATAATATTTCACCAAAAAGAGTTTTTCTTTTCCTTTCTTTAATATTTTATTTTCATATTTATTTTTTTATTAATTTTATTTTGTTAGCATCACTTTATTATGTTTTGAGTCATTGTGTTGAAACTATGCATACCGGTGTGTTAAATTGAATATCCAATGATTACATAAATTATGGATTGATCTACTTTCTTGGTATATCACATGAGAATCTCTGAGTTGCATTTACCTCTATTATTTTAATTGTGTATGGATGTTCTTCCCATCTTTATGTTTGGTAGACCTTGGATTATGCTTGCATGTCAAGCTCAGAGAAAGTTTATTGGATTGAACTTGTGTGGATGATTTGCATCTAGAAGTTGTTAGATTCTCTCTTGAGGCAAAATCCTAAGCAGTACATGATTGAGGAAATGATAAGGGCCTTCTTTGGATCGTTTGAGCCTTTCAAGCTAACTTGTGAACACGGTATGTCATTTCGTCCCCTTTGCAGCCTTGTGTATGTTTGGCCTCTATTTCTTTTCTTTACCCACATTTACCTTTCCTATACCCATATAAAAAAAATTTCTTCTCTTACAAACCCTTTTTTGAGTGTATATCTTGTATTATTTTATTATTCAAGCCTTATTCAGTCTTTGTGCATGAAATATTTCAGGAGCTTAAAAAAAAGAAGAAAAAGAAAAAAAGTCCACCCAAAGTATTGCAAAGAAATAAGTTTGGGGGTGGAGGTTGTTAAAAAGAAAAAAATGATATATTGTGTCTTATGCTCCGTTTTGCACTTATTCTATATTTTGTGGCTTGAATTTTAAAATTTGCATGATTTTGTATCTCAACTGTTATTTTTATTATCCTACCTTTTCTTTCTTAACCCGTATCTTTGGCCTTACATTACAAGCTTTGTAAAGTCCCTTTTGATCCTTAGTTATGTGTTGTTCATATTAGTGGAAAGAGAGATGAAGAACAACCCTTTAGATACGGGTTTGATGTGCATTTGTAGTTTTATAAACTTATCCGGGTTTGTACTTTATGAGTATATTTAGTCTTTCATTAATGTTTTTGAGAAGTCATTTTTGCATGAGAGTTGCATGTGAGAGTAGTGTGACAATTGGATTATACATGTGTGATACTTTGAAATGAGATTGTGAAGTAATTTTTGAGGATAAGAATGATTTTTAATACCCAAAGATTGTCATGTTTGAATGTGTTTTGAGTTTTTATTTGTTTAGTTTTTTTGTTTAGTTTTGTTTTTTTTTCTTTTTCTTTTTCTTTTGCTTGAGGACAAGTAAAATCTTAAGTTTGGGAGAGTGATAAACCTTCAAATATTCATATTTTTATGGTTCAAATTATGAGTTTTCATCCTCAATTTAATCTTTTTGATTGAGCTTTATTCTCAAGTTTTGTTATATTTTTAGTATTTTAAATTATATTCTTATTACGTATTTGATATGTTTTTATAGGTAATTGCATATGAAAAAGACTGGACATTTGAAGAAGCAAGAAAAAGAAGAAAATTCCATTCCAGTTGCCCAACGCTTGAGTGTTGGGTGCTCGATGCTTGAGCGCGCAATCCAAATTAGTGTCCCAGCGCTCAAGGTAGTGGTTGAGCACTGAACGCATGGGTTGACACGTTATTTTTCATAAATAAGAAAATTTTGCCAAATAGAACACATACTTCAGTAGCCGTCAAGAGGCACAAACCCTAAAATGGTGTGGGCCTAATTAGGCTTGAAGATTAGGAATTCTCTTCAACCTTTCCACTTATCTGCAATGGAGTTTCTCGTATTCTTCCCTTTGTGTTCTTCTTTTTCTATGTATAACTAAACCTTTTTCGTTATGGTGATGATGACTTTTTTTTTTATGATGTAAACTCATTATTATGTTTAATTAATGTTTCTATTTCATGATTTACGTGTTTATCTCTTTTCTTAATGGTTTTCTAAATCTGGCTAATTCGGGAATGATTTTTGGGTTGATGTATGATTTGAAAAAATTTGCATGGACTTAGAACATGTGATAAACACCATAATTTTCGTAATCGCTAGGAATAGATGTTGTGGGTTGTGTGGTCTCTCTTAATTCTCTTATTTTTTATAATGTCTTCTCTATTTGGGGTTAGACTAAGGGATTAGTTAATTCTAAATAGTGTGAAGAGGATTAATATACCAAGGGATTGAATATTGATTAATTTTAGGAATTGACTATGAATCATTGGAATAAAACTTGATTAAATTAATATTTGATTTTGCATTAGAAGAGTTCAAGTGAAATTTGACCCTTAACACTTTCATATCATTGTCTTTCAACTTTACCCAATTAATTAAATTTTACTTTAGTTATTTTTAGTTATTCTTTCTTATTATTGTTTTTGCTAACTCTTTTTATGATAAATTGAATAGTGTCGATTTGGCAAATTTAGTAATTGACAATATAATCATCGTAGGAATAATACTTAACTCACTATTTATTACTTTTGCGATTTGATGCACTTACTGATATCAAAACAATAAATAAAGATAAAGAATGCTCATGGATAAATCGATATAAGCCTAATTACTGATATCATAATAACTAAGGGATTATTTTATCAATGCAACTCTAGAAGTCAAGAAAGAATTAAGCCTAATTGCCTTAATCTTGTTCAAGTCGGTATGTGAATCATTAAAGTCTCAACAACATGTCAAAGCAATTTCTAGCGCACATCAATCAAGAGAAATCTCACTCTAGAAGAAATATAAGATTTTATTTATGAAAAATCCAATTAATAAAGCTCAAAAGTCACTTTCTGGCTACATTAATAAAGAAATCAAATGCAAGCAGACATGACTAATTTCCAAATAAAATGCTAAATGTTTCAATATTCAATTGAAAAATATTGCCTTGCACAGAAGTAGCTCATCAGTAATGGATTCCCCTCTTAAACATATCTCTATCAACTCAGTATTAATTCAAGCAATTAACACACAATCCCTACTTGATTACAAATAATACTCAAATGTTCATCGATTTCACAAAAAATTTCACAAAATCTTAAATAAATTTTAATCAATTGTCATAAAAGTACACCCTACACTTAAGATAAACACCCCTACACTTAAGATAAATAGTGTCCTCAATGTTAAATAAGAAAAATAACAGAACAAAGGACAACGAAAGTTCCCTGAAAATGGAAACACAAGATCACGAGGGTCGTGGGAGAGGTGGAACTAGAGAGAAGCGTGTAGCCATGAACTCAAACATCTAGTTTAACGTAGAGGCGACATGTTGTCTAAAACTACACAAGAAAAACAAAAAGGTCAAGACAATTTTTTTTAATGTATATATGAAAAACAAAGCAAAAAGAAACAACTAAAAAAAATACAAAGGATAGAAACACAGGTTGCCTCCTGTGAAGCGCTAAGTTATAGTCATTAGCTTGACTATGGGCTTGTGCCATACTTAGGTGATGCCAATAGAGTGGAGCTTTGTCCCTACTCCTTTTTCATAATGTGTCACTCACTGGCCATTTATCAAGAATGTCTTTTAGCTTTCTTTCTTCACCTCAGGCACTCCGTACGATAAGACTCGAACAATCTCATATGGTCCATTCTATTTTGACCACAACTTTCCAGGACAAAAACATAGACATGAGTAATCGACGAGAATTTTATCCCCAAGCATAAACTCATGCTACTTGACATGCCTGTCGTGCTGGTTCATTGTTCTCCCCTTAAAAAGCTTAACATTCTCAAAGTCGGTGACATCCTTGGGCAAGGTCTTCTCTAGCATATAATCAATCACAGATTCTTATAGATATGAAAGCACAACACTATTAACAACATCAATAGCATCTATGAGATTACATGAATCAAAGGAACTAAGATTTTTTTCAGAATTAAAAACATTAAACACATCTTCCTCATCATTCAATCGTAAAGACAATTTCCCTTTGTGAACATCAATCAGTGCCTTTCCAGTGGCGAGGAATGGACACCCAAGTATGATTGGGATTTGAACATCTACTTCCATCTCAAGTACAACAAAATTGATCGGTATGTAAAACTTTCCCACCTTCAATGGTACATTCTCTAATATGCCAATAGGGTGTTTGATTGACCTATCCACCAATTGAAGAGAAATGGTGGTTGGTTTGAGCTCCCCAATATCAAGTTTCTCACAAATAGAAAAGAGGCACCAAACTCACACTTGCCTTAAGATCACACAAAGCCTTGTTAATATTCATGTTCCTAATTGAGCACAGAATTGAAAAGCTACATGGATCCTTAAGCTTAGGTGGAAGCTTATTTTGAAAGATTGCACTACATTCTTCCATTAAAGCAACGGTTTCATAGTCCTTAAGCTTCCTCTTATTAAAGAGAATCTCTTTCAAGAACTTAGCATAAAAGGGCATTTAGGAGAGAGCTTTTGTAAAAGGAACATTAATGTAAAGCTTCTTAAGTACCTCCAAAAATCTTCCAAATTGTTGATCAAGCTTCACCTTTGGATACCTTTGAGGGAAGGGCAAAGGTGGAACATATGCTTTTGGAAGAACATACTTTTTAGTGCTTTCTTCATCTCCTTCTCTATCCTTGTTCTTCTCTTGCTTCTCCTCCTTTTCATGGGTTTCCTTATCTTCAAGCTTTTCTTCCCTTGTGGGGACTTCAAGTTGCTTACCACTTCTCAATGAAATTGCTTGTACTTGCTCCCTTGGGTTAGTTTCTGGTTGACTTGGTATTCGCCCTTGAATCATGTTGAACAAGCTTGCTTGTTGGGCTATTTGAGTTTCAAGCATCTTGGAGTGAGTGGCCATTTGATCTAGGCAAGTATTGATTTGCTTGATGGACTCTCCATGTTGTTGCACTTATGCTTGAATGACTTGATTTTGTTCTTTCTGAGTAACTATGAAATTTTCCATGAGAGCTTCTAAATTGGACTTCGCTCCTTGAGAAGATTGTTGAAGTTTTTGGAATTCGGGTGGGGGTCTATTATTAGATGGAGCCCCTTGGTTTTGTTGGGTACCATATGAGAAATTGGGGTGGTTTCTCCATCCGGGGTTATATGAGTTGGAGAAGGGATTTCTTTGAGCCATGAAATTTCCATTTTGCACATAATTCACTTGCTCCAAAGATGGGTCTTGAGAATATGTTTCTACTGCATTGCATTCTGAAGCCACATGCCCTTCTCCACATGTTTCACAAGTTATGTTAGACTTAGTCAAGGCATCAAACTTGGCATTCAAAATAGTAATAACA
The DNA here is from genome assembly GCA_029884595.1 of Ormosia semicastrata. Classification (NCBI taxonomy): domain Eukaryota; kingdom Viridiplantae; phylum Streptophyta; class Magnoliopsida; order Fabales; family Fabaceae; genus Ormosia; species Ormosia semicastrata. The sequence continues at coordinate 104,155,056 of JAQQTO010000063.1, forward strand.
TCAAGCTCTATCATTCTGGCTTGCTTCTTTAAAGATGATCTCTCACTTGGCCACAAATAAATGTTCGAAGCGACCTCCTTAATCAAAGTCCTTGCCTCTGTTGGAGTTTTTGCCATTAAAGCACCGCTAGCTGTGGCATTAAGAGTTGCTTTTGTAGAAAGAGTTATCCCAACATAGAATGTTTGCATAACAATAAAATCTTGTAGGCCATGATGTGGACATTGATGAATGAGATCATTGTACCTCTCTTATGCATCATAAAGCGATTCATCTTCCTTTTGGGAGAAGGTAGTGATAATATGGCGAAGCTTGATTGTTTTTCTAAACGGATAGTACTTGTCCAAGAAAGCTTGCTCCATCAAGTCCTATATGATAAGTGAATTTGGGGCTTCTGAGTGAATCTACTTCTTTGCCTTCCCTCTAAGAGAAAAGGGGAAAAGTCTGACTTGTATAGCATCAGGTGAAATCCCATTTATCTTTATCATGTCACATAGTTCCAAGAATTCATCGAAATGCTGATTTGGGTCCTTAGTTGTTGACCCACCAAATTGTAATTATTGAACCATCTAAATAAATGACGTCTTGATCTCAAAATTGTTGGCCTCTACCCGTGGCCTTATAATGGAAGACTGACGAGTGTTAGCATTGGGGGTTCCATAATCCCTCAGCCTTCGCTCTTGATTAGCAACTTGGTTATCATTGTTCGCCATGTGGTCTTCCTCAACTCTCAGTGTTATTATTTCCCTTTTAATATTACGAAGTGTCCTCTTGATCTGAAGATCAACGAGGAAAATAAGATATTCTTGACTCCTCGTTCTACGCATAAGAAAAAAATAACACATAAAAATTCAAAGAAAAATTATATAAAATAAGATGAAAATAAAATAATATATATATATAAAAAAGCTTAAATCAACCAAATAGCCAATTGTGTTAATAGCAACACGATCCTCGACAATACGCCAAAAACTTGTTGTGAATTTTTCACAAGTGCACGGATCGTTCAAGTAGTAAAATAAAGATTGTTCCCTCGAGGATCGATTGATTACTAACTCTTACGGCGACTTTGATTATTTAAGCAGTTCAGAATAACAGTGAAAGCTCAATTAAAATCAAGGCGAAAATTAAAGTAATAAAGTAAGCAAATAAATTTAGAAAAGTTAAAATTCAACCAAGATTTAAAGGCTTAGGACTTGGAATTTACTACACTACCTTATATGATAAATTGTAATCTTATCTTTGCTAATGTTCAATTATGTTCTTGAAGGCTGTGATTAGCATTGACAATGACAATGGTTTTGATGATAACAAAAAAGAAAGTTATGGTTGTGCAAAGATCAAGTCCCAAGGTTCTTCAAGATTAGTTTATAGGACTTAAATCTTATGTAAATGGTAAATAGGATTCACACTAGCTCATTTCCTATTTTTCATTCAACTTGAATCTCTTTGCAAAATCATGTTTTATATTAATAAAGTTTGAGCAAAATATTTTTAGAAAGGATGAAAAGAAAATCATGTTTTATACTTATGAAAATACTCATCAAGTTTGTGGAAAATGATTTTAGAAAGGATGAAAATGATTTAGGAAACTTTGGTTGTGAAATCCTTTAGAAATCTTGTTTTCTTGGTAAGCCAATAACTGATTATTTGTTTTGAATAACTGGTTATCTGAAACCAATAACTGGTTATGTGTTTTCAAATAACTGATTATATAAAATCCATAACAGGTTATTCGTTGAAACAGAAACGCTTCATTAAAAGTTTTAAAGTGAATAATCGGTTAAGTCCATAACAGGTTATTTGCATATTGGGAATGTTCCCTCTTAATCTTCAAATGTTCCTAACTAATTAGAGCTTTTAAATAATCTGTTATTTGTGTGCTACAATGTTTTCTGATGGAACAAATAATCTGTTAAGCAAAACCAATAACCTGTTATTTGAAACCAAATATCCTGTTATTAGAAACCAATAACTTATTATCTGGGATAGCAGAAGTCATTTACCAATGGCTCTATTGAGAGCATTTAATGCCCTAACCACCTCCAACGACTCTAAAATGCATTTGACTATAAATGAAAGTGTTTGGGCATCAAAGAAAAGTTGACAATCAATCTGAAATAGGTTTCTTGAGCGTTAAATTTGTGTTTTACTCTCATTTCTCAAAAACCTCTATTTTGAGCTTTAAAGTATGAATCCTTGATACCCATAAGCTTCAATTTATAATATCCACTCTTTTGAGAGTTTAGGTTTCTTATAAACTTTGATTTTCTATAAAAAGGGTGAGGTATCCCTCTAGAGAAAAAAGGGTGAGGTATCTCTCAAGAGTTGTGAAGGGTGAGGTATCCCTTGTTTGTAAAGATGGTAAGATATCCTTCTAAAGTTGTAAAGGGTGAGGTATCCCTATTTTGAGGCTCAAGCATAAGGGTGAGACATCCCAAGGTGTATTGAGTACTCTTGGTTGTAAAGGTTTTTTCAAGCACCTGCGAAGCTTGAAGAGTTGGAGGTTCTAGTACAAGGGTGAGCTATCCCAAGGTGTGAGGAGTGCTCTTGCTTGTACAAAAGTTTTCCTAGAACCCATGAAGTCTAGGAGATAATGAAGAAAATCTCAAGTTAAGCTTGGGGAATGGATGTAGGTCACAAGTGGTTGGTGGCTGAACTAGGATAAACTCTTGTGTTTGCTAATCTCAACTCTATCTACTTTACATTTGTGCCTTAATTGTATATGCTTGAGTTGAACTTGATATCTAACTTATTTGCTTGATTTATCTTATAACCCAAGTTGTATTTGTGTCATTTCTAATAGTTTTATCTTCATTATGCATGTTCTGCTGCATTTATTAATTGAATACTTCAAAATGCTTAATTTCTTAATGTTGTTTTAAAAACTTGTAATCACCCAATTCATCTCCCTCTTGGGTAATGGTTGTCATGGCTAAGAAGTAGTATTAGAGTTTCGTGCTCTGTTGAAAGCTTAACTGCTTAGAGTTAAAGATCCTTGTTTGTTGGAAACCATTGAAAGTTTTTCAAAATGAAAGGTTTTGAAATTAATAAACCACCATTCTTTGATGGTATGTATTTTGTTTATTGGAAAGCTAGAATAGAATTTTATATGCAATCTATTAATTTGGATGTATGAGATATTGTGTTTGATGGATTTTCTCCTAAATCAAAACAAACTCGGAATGCCTATGACAAGAAATGTTTTTCATTGAACATTAGAGCTATGCAAATTTTGAGAAGTGGTTTAAATGATGAAACTTATGCTAAAATTAAGAGTTGCTCTAGTGTTAAAGATATATGGGATGCTCTTGATGCTATCTATCTTGCTAACAAAGATTTTTTGCATAAAGTTGTACATAGAGAGCAAGAAGAGCAAAAGTCATTGAAGAAATCTTGTTATGAAAAATATTTTCAAAATGATGTTCAGTTTGAAGAGGTGGCAAAGCAAAACCAAATGGTATATACTCTTGAAACTTTGATGGGAAAGAATGAGGATGATCATTCCCATAAAGAGTCATTGATGCAAGAAATTGAGACAACCTCCCACTTGACTACAAAGAACTTTGAGGTAAATAATGCTTATCTTGATTATGGTCTTTCGTATGATGAGCTACAATGTACATATGATGAATTATATGATGACTTGTTATTTTTAGAAAAGAAAAACTTATCTTATTTGAAAAACATTTCCTCCATTGAAATTGAAATTGAGACTTTGAAAAATGAATATGTTGTTCTTGATGAGGAAATGCCATTGAAATATGAAACCTCAACTTTTTGTGAAAAGTGCATTGATTTAAAAAATCAAGTTGGAGACTTATCTTTCAAATTTGCCAAAGCTAATGATTCTAATGACTTACATTCCATGCTTGTTAATGAGAATGAAACTGATGTTATTCCATATAAAAATTCAAGAAAAGCTTATGGTAAAAATAATATAGAATGTAATAACAAAAGGCTTAAGTTTTTCAAAAATGATCTTCAAAGGATCAAGCCATCATTAAATTCAATTGTTTATAATTTTTGTGGTCATCTAGGGCATATTTCTCATTTATGCAATTATAGAAAAAATCCTTATATGAGAAATAGTATGGTATGGATTCCTAAAAGTCATAAAGGCTCTAGTACTAACATTTAAGGACCCAAGATAAAGTGGGTACCAAAACATTCTCCTAGTGTTTTAATTATGCAGAAAATTTCTCAAAAGGATGGACTAATTGGTCAAAGGAAAGAGGAATCATAAAGGAGAATGCTTCCAAAACCCAATGGTAGATTTCTTCGTCATGAAGGCAACGATCCTTCAACCAAAGCTTCTCAAGTACAAAATGTGGAACTTGCAAAGTTTAAAATACCAAGAAAGAAGCAATGGGTAAGGAAAAGAGTTTCTTTGATTACCAAGGCCAAGGTATCAAAAGTTTTTACCTCTTATACACATTTACTTGTAAAGTCAATAAACTTGAGGTATATTCCTTGTAGGCCTTAAGTGATTGATAGAATCATGTGTACTTAGTAAATTTTGAATATTATGTTAAACACATGATTATGTTCATTCTTATTATACCATATCTCATTAATTTGTTATATATCTTGGTACATAAGGTTCTACAATGCCTAGGTATGCTTGTTATATTTTGAATTGTCTATATATCATGAAAGTGAGTATGCTGTTGGCTATGTGCTTAATGACAATTGATTATTTAAATTTGTTGCGCTTAATTTACATACTCTGAAAAAATTGATCTTTATAAGAGCATAATGGATTAATAATCAATTACTAACCTTTATGGATCCAAAATTAGAGGATACCAAAGAAAGTACTTTGAATTGTATTGTAGGGTGACTATTAGTTCAAGCATGCATTGAAGTGAAATACAACTATGCTACTTGAGACTTAAAAATTTTTAAATAGTCCAAGTTCTCCAAGAGTGATAAAAACATAAAAAAGAATGGCATGGAGAACCACAACATTCTCAAGCAGCCTTGAGGCCTGAAAGTTGGAGTTACCTACAAAAACTCAAAGAGTACACTTTTGGTGATATCAATCTATTATCCTTATTTATGCTTTAAAGTACTACTTTTCTAGCTTTATATCTTGAAAATATCTCTACATTAGATAATATGCTAGATAAGTTCACTTCTTATTTGAAATGGCATATTTAATGAAAATATCTTAGAACTTGGCATATTGGATTAATCATGCATCTAACTCTTGCTGCATAATTTTATCTTACTGCATAATGTCATTATTTTACAGTATAAATTCAATTTTTTCTTGATTATCATGACTTAATCATTCATAAATCCATTATTGACTTGGGCGTTGGAGTTTCTCCTAACCTTGTTTTGCGCTACTTGATCTATGTTTAAGTCCCTCAATTGTCAAATCTCAAGTTCCTGCTGTGAAAAAATGGTTTCTGGTGTTTGAAGAAGATTAATGTGTTCTTGGGCTGCATTTATGGTGGTTAGAGCTGATGAAAATAAAGGAAAGTCAAGATCACCCTAAAGATGGCATGAGTTGGTGATTTAAGAACTGAATTCCTGAAGATTTTTTCTGTTTCTGGTGAATATATAATATGTTATGGAAAGCAAATAACTAATTATTTGCTCTTAGAAGTGTGATCATATGTTCTGTGCAAGCCAAATAACTGGTTAGGAGAAGTACCTAACTTATTATTCACAAAGTCAGTGGCTTTTGGTGCTTTTCCTCTAACAAATAATCAATTATGAGATGGCCCTAATCAACTATTGTTGAAATCAGAAGTTGCTGGTCTTTTATTCTACAAAAATAACCAGTTACAAGACCACCTTTAACCGATTATTAAGGCAATTCAGTGGCTCCTGGAAACTGCAAATAACCGATTATGAGTACTACCTACGCGGTTATTGAAAGAGCCAGAGGTTGTGGTACTTTGAAGTTACGCAAATAACCTATTATATGAAGTCTCTAATTGGTTATTCAAGGCAAACAGAGGTCATGGTGTTTTTGGAAATACCAAACTAATCGATTACCTCAATGATCTAATCCACTATTTATCATAAACAGAGGTTATGGGACTCTTGAAACACGAAAATAACCAATTAACTCAAATCCCTAATCAGTTATTTCAGCACACCAAAAGCCATATGTTCTAGTATCCATGCATATAACTAGTTACCCAATTCCCTAACTGATTATTGGGTCTCTTTATAGCAACAAACCGTGCCACTTTTTCTTCATTTGCGATAGCTCCAACTCCATGGTCATCTCCTTCCTTTCTATTCCTCTGAGTTTGGATCAAAGGAGGTGCTTCTCACATAAGGTTCAGATGTCCAAATATACGCTGGAATTTCAAGCACGAAATTTGATTCAACCAAAGCACATGGATTGAGATTACTTTGTTAACAATGGGTTCACTTTTCTCACAAGTCTCCTGGAGTACCATGGTCTAAAAACCTTTGTCACGACAAAATATGAGTACTATCTTGAACCCACCAAAGCCTTCTACTACAATATGAGTATATCTAGGCAAATTTGGTCTCTGAGCTCAAAAGGCATAGGATTATTGTGAGACCCAATGATTGGGCTCTTCATTTTGGTTTGAATCACTCTGGAGCAACTTTCACGGAAAATAATCACAACAACTGGGAAGGGTATATTAGAGAATAGGCTATTAGGAGCATGATATAGCCAAGAAATGAAGTTCCAAAAGGGTCCTTCACTGCTGGAATTCTGAAGGTGGAGGATTGTCTTCTCCACTATGTGTTGGCACACATTTTAGCTCTAAGAGTGAGCAACTATACTTTAGTTGAGGAAGAGGACATTTTCCTACTTTGGGCCATAAAACAGAAATTGCACATTAATTGGCCCCTCTATATGATGCATTACATAAAGAAAGCACAGGATAAGATGATGTTGGACCTTCTATATGCCATAGTTATTGCTAAAATTTTGAATCAATACAAGTTACGGTTAGGTGATGAAGGAGTTGTTCAGCTTATCGGTCACAATAAGTTTACAAATGCTTCAATAAAATCACATGAAAATTAAGATGGTTAATGGTGCTTAGGTTTATGGTGTTGGGCATGATACAGCCCCACAAGAAGAAGAACTTCATGCTGCCTCTGCTGAAATAGTTATGGAAGAGGCTCCAACCACAAATGAAGATTGGATCCTCACTGCCATTGCAGATCTTCGAGCCCAATATGTGGGCATTCAAACCCAACTCACAAATTTTTGGGTCTATCAGAAGCATAACAATACAATTATCTATGACTGCTTAAGTGCTATGGAAGACCGCTTGGATAAGCTTGAAGGTCATTATCCACCACCTTATGATCATGGGGCTTAGGCATGGATCTCTTTTATTTAGCTATGTCATTTTGTTTTAACTTCTTTATTGTGCTTAAAGCTCATCTAACTATAATAGGTTCTCTTTTGGATATGCTGCCCATTGTCTTACCTTATGACCTTGCTGAACCATAATATGACCTTCATAGGCTGTTTTAGTATGACTTGGATATTTTGCAATGGTTAGTTTGTTGATATGAATACACTACTGATCTAATTATATTGTTGATGGATTATTACTGAATATTTGTTGAATGACAATGTTTTTGTGTTTTAAGGATATATTGTTACTTTTCTCTTTGTCAAAATCTCTTTCTTGCAAAGCTTTTTGATCATGACAAAAGGGGAAGAAGTTTTTGTTATATATGTCATTGAGAAAAGGAAAGCAAAATAGAACAAGGTACAATTTTAATGATCTTAGGATTCTAAAATTAAGGGGGAGTTGTGCATCTCTGAACTAATCACCTCTTGAAAAATAGAAGGGCAGTAAGTTTCTAACTCTTTTTGTGAGTTCCAATTTATTTGTACTAACTCTATTTTTCTTAATGGATGTTTGTCATCATAAAAAAGGCGAGAATGTGATTAGCATTGGCAATGGTTTTGATGATAACAAACAAAAAATTTATGGTTGTGCAAAGATCAAGTCCTAAGGTGCTTCAAGATTAGCTTATAGGACTTAGATCTTATGTAAATGGTAAATAGGATTCACACTAGCTCATTTCTTGTTTTTCATTCAACTTGAATCTCTTTGCAAAATCATGTTTTATATTAATCAAGTTTGAGCAAAATATTTTTAGAAATGATGAAAAGAAAATCATATTTTATACTTGTGAAAATACTCATCAAGTTTGTGAAAAATGATTTTAGAAAGGTTGAAAATGATTTAGGAAACTTTGACTGTAAAATCCTTTAGAAATATTGTTTTCTTGGTAAGCCAATAACTGATTATGTGTTTTGAATAACTAGTTTTCTGAAACCAATAACTGATTATGTGTTTTCAAATAACTAATTATGTGAAATCCATGACAGGTTATTTGTTGTGATAGAAATGCTCCATTAAAGGTTTTAAAGTGAATAACCGGTTATGGAAAGTCCATAACAAGTTATTTGCATGTTGGGAACGTTCCCTCTTAATCTTCAAATGTTTCGAACTGAATAGAGCTTTCTAATAACCTGTTATTTGCGTGCTACAGTGTTTTCTGATGGAACAAATAACCTGTTAGGCAAAACTAATAAGTTGTTATCTGGGATAGTAGAAGTCATTTACCAATAGCTCTATTGAGAGCTTTTAATGCTCCAACCACCTCCAACGACTCAAAAATGCATTTGACTATAAATGAAAGTGTTTGGCCATTAAAGAAAAGTTAGCAATCAATCTGAAACAAGTTTCTTGAGCATTAAGTTCACGTTTTACTCTCATTTCTCAAAAACCTTTATTTTGAGCTTTAAAGTGTGAATCCTTGATACCCATAAGCTTCAATTTCTAATATACTCTTTTGAGAGTTTATCTTTCTTATACACTTTGATTTTCTATAAAGAGGGTGAGGTATCCCTCTAGAGAAAAAGAGTGAGGTATCCCGTGTTTAAGATGAGGGTGAGGTATTCCTCAAAAGTTATAAAGGTTAAGGTATCCCTTATTTGTAAAGAGGGTGAGGTATCCCTCTAAAGTTGTAAAGGGTGAGATATCCTTTTTTTGATGCTCAAGCACAAAGGTGAGACATCCCAAGGTGTGTTGAGTGCTCTTGGTTGTAAAGGTTTTTTCAAGCACCTGTAAAGCTTGAAGAGTTGGAGGCTCTAGCACAAGGGTGAGGTATCCCAAGGTGTGAGGAGCACTCTTGCTTGAACAAAGGTTTTCCTAGCACCCGTGAAGTCTAAGAGATAGTGAAGAAAATCTCAAGTTAAGCTTAGGGACTGGATGTAGGTCACAAGTGGTTAGTGGTTGAACTAGGATAAACTCTTGTGTTTGCTATTCTCAACTCTTTCTCCTTTACATTTGTTCCTTAATTATATATGCTTGAGTTGAACATGATATCTAGCTTATTTTCTTTATTTATCTTATAACCCAAGTTGTATTTGTGTAATTTCTAATAGTTGTACCTTCATTATGCATGTTTCGCTGCATTTATTAATTGAATGTTTCAAAATGCTTAATTTCTTAATGTTGTTTTAAAAACTTGTAATCACCTAATTCACCCCCTCTTGGGTAATGGTTGCCATGGCTAACAAGTGGTATCAGAGCTTCGTGCTCTGTTGAAAGCTTAACCGCTTAGGGTAAAAGATCCTTGTTTGTTAGCAACCATTGAAAGCTTTTCAAAATGAAAGGTTTTTGAAACTGATAAACCGCCATTCTTTGATGGTGTGCATTTTGTTTATTGCAAAGCTAGAATGGAATTTTATATGCAATTTATTGATTTGGATGTATGGGATATTGTGCTTGATGGTTTTTCTCCTAAACCAAAACAAACTTGGAATGCCTATAACAAGAAATGCTTTTCATTGAACATTAGAGTTGTACAAATTTTGAGAAGTGGTTTGAATGATGAAACTTATGCTAAAATTAAAAGTTGCTTAAGTACTAAATATATATGGGATGCTCTTGATGCTATCTATCTTGCTAACAAATATCTTTTTGCATAAAGTTGTATATAGAGAGTAAGAAGATCAAAAGTCATTGAAGGAATCTTGTTATGAAAAATATTCTCAAAATGATGTTCAATTTGAAGAGGTGGCAAAGCAAACATGATATTAAAGTATCCCTAAATAATCTTGATAATCTTACCCATTTTTTACAACACCATTTTTCAAACCACATAAAGTTGGTTACTGAAGTATAAATTCGTAGTTAATGACATATAGAAATTGGTTAATGAGTATGTAAAAAGTTAGTTAATGAAGAACAAGAAAGTGATTAATGACGTATATAAGTTAGTTAATGGGATCAGGCTGAAAGAGATATATATTTATATATACCCATTAACTAATAATTTATACTTTATTAACCAACTTTCATATGGTGTTAAAATGGGTGTGGAGTAAGATGATCATTATTCATCCCCAAATATCATGTTAGCACAATCAATATACTTCAAAGCAAAAGTTCACATTTTGAGAAAGCTTAAGGTGCATCCTAAGAGAGTTCTTGAAGAACTTCAGAGAGTTCATCCTGAGAAGATTGTGAGAAAGTTCAAGAATGAGAAGAATCTCTACAAGGACTAAACCATGAGCAAATCAGAGATAAAAAAGAAAATATCATTATCCAAGATATCAAGATGAAACATGAAGATGATGATGGAATTGTCACATCCTCTTTATCATGCTAGCCTTGTTTATGGTTACAAAGGAATCCTAATACTTGTATGATATGTCTGCTAAATTTTGTGACATTCTGAATTAGTTTAGATACTTTACTGTAATACTAAATGTGAAAAGTAGCTTAAACTGACTCAGATAATGACATAAATTGATTAGTTAAAGGAAATAAATATGGAGAATTTATTTCTAGGACATAATTATATGGTTTGTGATGTAGATAAAGTTTGAGGGTAACTTGAGTTAATTTGGTATTTTTAAGTACACTGAGTGAATGTTTAAACACTAGAATGATGAGTTAAATATATGATAATTTATGGAAATGATGAAACTAGGATTAAGATGAATCCTAAGATTTTTTACAATACTTATGGAAGTTAGGAAACTTGATTTTTTAAGATGAAAATGTTCGTAAGAGATTTAAAGTTTCAGCAAAATATCCCAACATGCCTTAAGTACCATGCTTTTATCCTTTTCCTTTGACTTTTTTGCTATCTTTCTCTCATTTCACTCACTCTCTCACATTTTTCAATGAGAAGGAAGAGCCAAAAAATAGAGAAAAGAGAAAGAAAGGAGAAGAAAAAAAGGAGGAAGAAGAGGAAGGGAAAAGGAAGAAGAAGAAAGGAAGAACAAAAGAAAATCCAAGGTTTGAGGATCAATTACATCTCTTGAGGTAGGGATTTTTGGTTTTCCTTAACTCTTTTTCCCTATTTCCATCTTTGATGCTTGGTGCATGCTTGATGAGTGAAAAATGGGTTTGAAAGTTTTGTGTGGTTTTCTTGTTTGGGTTTTTGCCTCCAATGGTTAGATATGGTGTGGTTGTGGCTTAATCACTACATAATGGTGAGTTTTGAACTTAGAGAAGTTTATATGACTCTTTATGGTTGAAGATGAAAAATGAGTTTTTTTTGTTATTTGACTCTTTGTTCATAAAAATGGTGTTTTAAAAACTTGGTTTTTCCACAAACAGGGGACTTGTAATTGATTACAGCCTTATCGTAATCAATTACAACAAAGTCAGGAGCCTGGTAATCGATTACATTTCCCTTGTAATCGATTACAAAAATTCCAAAACTTTGGTAATCGATTACATTGGTCTAGTAATCGATTACATCACTTCCAGAGGCTTTGTAATCGATTACATCAAGCAAGAACTTGGTTCTACAGAATTCTGCAGAACGTGGTACTGTTCCATTGGAATAATTCATGAATTTTGGCCACTCCAAACTAGTTTGTAGGTGATTTAAGGTTCCTAACAAGTTCACTAACGCCTAGGAATCATTAACCACCATCAAGAACCTCTAATTTGGACCCAAAGACCAAATCTCTCATCCATAATCTAATTTTCTCACTTTTGGGATTTAAAGGTTCAAATGTTAAGTTCTAAGTTTCTAACTCAAATGCAATCCATGAACAAGTCATAAACAACTAAAGAAACTCATTCAAGTCAGAAATACACTTCAAATACCTCAAGCAATCAAATTAGCATATTATGCACCACTTGTGCAACAATGGTGAAAATGGAAGAAAAAGAGTTTAAAGGCTCAAGAACCCCTACCTTGAGTAGCAAAGATGGAGATGATGATTAGATGATCACAAGCTTGCCTTTTCTTCTTGATTTCCTCTTCTTCCTTTCCCCTTTTGCTCCTTGCTATTCTTTCCTGTTTCTATTTTCAACCATGAGAGAGAAATAAGACATAAGTGACAAATGAAGAAATATGAAGGAAAACCAATATAAGGGCACAGAACTGTGAAAGGCTTGGTCACTTAAGTGACCAAGTGATATTCCCTATCTGCTAAGAACACTTAGATTTCTCCAAATCCAGTTTTCTTTAATCCAACAAGTTTAAAATAAATCATAGGATTCATCAAAAATCTTGTTGCACCAAAACCATCATTTTTCATATCTGTGACTAGTCAATCTAGCATTAAAACATATAACCAGTATGCCTAAAAATACCAAACAGACTCTGATTATTCTCAAACTTTAACCACATCACATTTTACACATTTGAGATTTAGAAATAAATTATCCACTTCTATTTCCATTAGCTAAGCCATTTAAGCTAATATCTGGGCCATTTTAAGCTACTTTTTACCTTTCGGCTTGCAGCAGAGTGTCTAAACTAATTCACATTGTCACAAAATTAAACAGGCATGTTAAACAAGTATTAAGCTACCTCTGTAACTATTTATAGTCTGACATGTTGAAAAGGATTTTACAATGAGCAATGGATTCCCCTCTTAAACATATATTTATTAGCTTAATATTAATTCAAGAAATTAACACACAATTCCTGCTTGATTACTAGCAACACTCAAGTGTTCATCGATTGCACAAAAATTTAAGTGTACCCCCCTCACTTAAGTCGAACATTGTCTTCAATGTGGAAAAAAATCAAAAAATAAAAATAAAAAATACAAGAACGACAGTAAAATAAAACAGAATAAAGGATAATGAAACTTCCTTGAAATTGAATATACTATGGAAAGTACGTAAGGAAAAGTCAAAGAGGTGGTGGGGGAGGTGGAGCTTGGGGAGGCGTGTAGCCATGAGCTCAAACATCTAGTCCAGTTGAATAATGACATGTTGTCAAAAGCTAGTACAAGAAAAATAATAAGTGTCAATACATTATTTTTTGAATTTTAAAGGGGGACATGACCGTGTGCCTGGCCCAAACTCACACAGAAGCATTTTTGGGGTTAGACACGGTCGTGTCTAACTCCTCAATCGTTTTTGGAATGGGAAAAAGAAAGCAACAACTGAAAAACTAAATGCAAGGACTAAAAGTGCTATGAGAAAGGATAGAAATGCAGGTTGCCTCCTATGAAGTGCTAAGTTATAGTCATTAGCTTGACTATAGGTTGGTGCCATGCTTAGGTGAGACGGATGAAGTGGTGCTCAGTCTCCACTCCTTCTTCATAGTGCTTAACTCTCTGGCCATTTATCTTAAATTTTTGTTGGCCGTCTTTCTTCATTTCAAGCACACCGTACAATAAGACTTGAACAACCTTATATGATCTGTACCATTTTGACCTCAACTTATCAAGAAAGAGACGTAGACGTGACTTATAGATGACAATTTTATCCCCAATCTTGAAATCACACTACTTGATACGCATGTCATGCCACTTCTTTGTTCTCTCTTTGTAGAGCTTAACATTCTCATATACCTCAAGAAGGAGTTCGTTCAGGTTATTGAGCAGGTTATGTCGCTGTGCACTTGTAGCTTTCACATCAAAATTCAACAATTTAAGTTCCCAATATGCTCTCTGTGCCACTTCCACGGGTAAGTGACAGGCATTACCAAACACAAATCTATATAGGGATATGCTAATGGGGGTTTTGAATGCAGTTCTATATGCCCATAATACATCGTCCTACTTCAAAGACCAATCTTTATGGGACACATTAACAGTCATTTCTAAAATATTTTTCAATTCATGATTGGAAACCTCTACTTAGCCACTTGTTTAGGAATGATAAGGGGCAACGACCTTATGGGTGACACTATATTTGCTCAAAATAATTTCAAATTTTTTATTACAAAAATGAGTATCGCCATCATTTATGATTGCTCAGGGTGTGCCAAATCTAGCTAGTAAAAATATTTTATTTCAAAAATTTTACCACCACCTGAGCATCATTGGTAAGCAATGCCATTGCCTCAATCCATTTGGAAACATAATCCACAGCAACAAGTATATATTGATTGGAAAATGATTTTGGGAAATGACTTATGAAATTAATGCCCCAGACGTCAAAAATTTCGTATATCAAGATGTTATTCAATGACATATCATGTTTCCTAGAGATGTTGCCACTTCGTTGGCATTTATCACAAGTTTGAAAAAATTCAAAAGCATCTTCAAACAAAGTTGGCTAGTAAAACCCACATTGTAAGACCTTTTGTGCAGTTCTGGTGAGACCAAAGTGGCCACCAATTTCCCTAGCTTGACAATGCTCAAGAATGGACTGACTTTCACTACCATGAATGCATCTCCTAATGACACTACCAGCATAAATCCTAAACAAGTATAGATCCTCCCACAAATAATGCTTAACAACATATAAGAATTTCTTCTTTCTTTGATAAATGAGGTCCAGTGGAAGGATATTACCTGCAAGAAAATTCACGTAATCAACATACCATGGTAAAGGGGAGACGATAAAGAGGTGCTCATCAGGGAATGATTCATTTATGACATGCTCAATAGTGGTATCCAAAACCTCCTCATCTGATCCATAGGTGGTTAGCTACAAGATTCTCCGTCCTCTTTTTGTCACGTATCTCAATATCAAACTCTTTCATATTTGGGTTGAGGCATCTCTATGGTTGCACAAATGGCTTGTTCTATGCCTCCATGTAAATTCTATGGGTGCATATGGTAGGGCTAATACCCGTGATGTCATGAATGGTCCACTCGAACGCCTTATTGTTTTCCCTCAACACCCTCATGAGCTTCTCCTCCATCAGACCCGGAAGCAAAGCGGAGATAATCACGGGTAAAGATGATGGAGGATCCAGAAAAACATATTTCAAATTAGAGGGAAGGGACTTGAGCTCAAGTTCGGGAGGCTCCTTAATTAAGGGTTTTAGTGTAGGGATGTTTTCCCTATCCAAATCCTCATAATGCTCATGTTCTTATTCTTTCCGAGGACATCCCAGCTTTTAATCGTATTATAATTTCCATGACCTTTTCATCATCCTCAAAGTTGGTGGCAACCATGGTCAAGATCTTCTCTAGCACATCATCAGTCACAGATTCATGCAGATATGAAAACACAACATTATCTGCAACATCAGTAGCATCTATACAACTACATGAATCAAAGGAACTAGGATTTTTGACAAAATTAAAAACATTAAAAAATCATTTCCTCATCATTTAATCGCAAGGTGAAATTCCCTTGATGGACATCAATCATGGTCTTTCCAGTGGCAAGGAATGGACACCCAAGTGTGATTAGGACCTCAGCATCCTTCTCTGTGTCCAACACAATGAAGTCAACTGGAAAAATGAATTTGTCTACCTTCACTAAAACATCCTCCATTACACCATGAGGGTAAGTGATGGATCTATCGACCAACTATAGATTTCTTAAAAACTGAGAAAGGCATCAAATTTATACTAGCACCTAAATCACATAATGCTTTCTCAAAATAAGGGTTACCAATAGAGCAAGGAATGGTGAAACTCTCTAGATATTTTAGTTTCAGTGGTAACTTCTTCAAGAGAATGGTAGAGCACTCCTCATTTAGCCTTACCGCCTCAAATTCCTCAAGCTTGCACTTTTTTGTAAGTATTTCCTTCAAAGAACTTTGCATACTTGGGCATTTGGGAGATGACTTCAACAAACGGAATATTAATTTGTAATTTCTTGAACATCTCCAAGAATTTGGCAAATTGCTTGTCTTGCTAAGTGTTCTTGAGCCTCTGAGGGAATGGAAAAGAGGGCTTCTGTAGCTCACTTACATGCACTGTAGAGGGTGCTTCAATTGCCTTCTCATTTTCCACATTATTTGACTCATCAAGAATATCTTCATGCTCTTGCATTTGCTTCTTCTTTTTCTTGGAGAGCTCCCCAAGCTCCTTGCCACTTTACAGGGTCATTCTCTTGGCATGTTCCTTCGGATTAGGCTCGATAGTTCCAGACGATATCCTTAGTGCCCTTTTTGACATCAAGGTAGCCAACTGGCTAATTTGAGTTTTCATGCTCTTCATTCGAGCTTATGAATTCTAAATGTATTTCATTACAAAACTTTCAAAGCTTGGCTTCTCTTCAGGTGCTTGGAAACTTGGAGGTGGTTGCGGAGCTCTCTGATGACTCTATTGATTGCCTTGTTGATTTACCAATTTGAAATTGGGGTGGTCCCTCCAATCGAGATTGTACGTATTGAATATGGATTGTACTGTGGCTGGTTGAATTTGCTTCTTCGGGCTAGGGGGCAAAGAGACTACCAACTTAATAATTTGAACTTTTATGTCCCTGTTTGTCACATGCTTCATATATGATTGGTGGGACTGCACTATTTACCATCATCATAGTCTCAACCCTTTTCATCAATGCTTCCAATTGACTTAGAATGGTAGAAGCAGAGTCAACAGCATGCATACTGACTTCTTTCCTAGTCACTTGGCACTCATTTTACCATTGATAACTGTTAAGTGTCATTTCTTCAATCAGTCCATGGATTTCAATCAGTGTTTTCCTCCAGATTGTACCTCTCGCAGAGGCATCAATGAGTGAACAGTTGGCAGGTAACAGACCATTGTAAAAAGTGTGAACCTGCTGCCATACGGGCAATCTTTGATGTTGACATCTCCTCACTAACTCTTGAAAACGTTCTTAAGCTTCATAGAGAGTACCTATATCAAACTGCACAAAAATAGAAATATCATTCCTTAACTTAGCAGATTTAGAAGAAGGAAAATACTAAACTAAAAATTATTATGTTAACTGATCCCATGTGGTGATAGAGCTCCTTGGTAGTGACGTTAACCATTGACTCGATTTGTTCCTAAGAGAGAAAGGAAAGAGTCATAATTAGATTACATTATTTATCAGATCCATTATATTTGATGGTGTCACACAACTGTAAGAACTTGACCATATGTTGATTTGGATCATTCGAAGGCAATCCACTAAATTGAACAAAATTTTGAATCATGGAGATCAATGCCGATTTGATCTCAAAGTTGTTGGCCGCTACAACTGGTCTTGTAATACTCCCTTTATATCCTCCAATTGTGGGCATGGAATATTCGAGCATTGTTTGCTCCGCTGGAGTAGCTCGTTCTTCATTAGTTCCATCAACTGTTTGTCTCTCTACCCTCCTTATAGCTTCTTCAGGCACAACTTTAGTATGAGATTGCTTCCTTAACATATGAGTTATTTTCTCAATTTTTGGATCAAATTGTAGATTAGGAGATTGAGAATGAGTAAGTATAAACAAGAAATATAAGCTGAGAGATGAAATGATAAACAAATTTAAAATAATAATAAAATAATAAAATAAAAGTTCATCTAAATTAAATAGAGTTTTTGGCTTATAATATTACTAAACTTATTACCCAGCAACGACACCAAAAACTTGATACGCGTAAAATACACTGAGAGCAAGTGCACTTTATCGTATAGTAATATAGGACTTGAACCCTAGTTGTCGATCCCATGAGAAATAAGAGGTAATTACTAGATTCACTAAACCCTTAGTTATTTAAATAATCGTAGGTGTAAAGAGAAACTCAAAATAAAATTAGACAACAAATAAAGAAGAATGATGAAAAGTTAATCAACGTAGAGATAAATCACTTAGAGGGAAACTAGGGCACAAAGTTCACTTGGATCTAATTAACTTGATTTTCACTCATTTATAATGTAAGGTAATTATCTTGTCAAATTCTCTTAATTACTATTGAATCCCAATGGTGATGGATAAACAATATTCTATTCCCAATTAAACACCTATTTGGTCAATTAGTTGAATTAATTAGGAGTGCATTAAGCCCCAATTCAAGTATTGAACTAACCTAATTGTCAATTCAATTAGTAGAATAAATTGATGTTTAATCATTCACCAACCTAATCCTAGGTTTATTATATGAGTCCACTCATTGGTTGCGGATGGCCACCGTTCAAACAATGAATTAAAGCATGCCAAAATTGATCAAGTCTTGACAAGAATTCAAGCAATACAATAAACCCAATGAAATTACCTTAATCAAATTTGAATTCAAACCAATTAATTAGAAAATAAGATTCCCCATAGCTCTAGCTATGGAATTAGTTATTCATGTTCAATAACAATCCTAAATCATAACACAAATCCATGAAAAAGAAAACCTAAAAAAAGGAAAAAACTAGAGGGAAAAGAAATCAAAACCCCTTTTAATGGAGATTATCATCTTCAAGCCTTCAAGAATTACGTCTTCTCTTTGTAGTTGTCTTCCAGAGATTTGTGGTAGTCCTTTCTTGTGATTTTTCTCCCAAAAGTCTGCTGCTGCTAAAAATGTTCCCTGGTTTAGGGATTTGCTGCTATTTATACTAGTGAGGGGTAAACTATGCGTTTTCATGTGTAGAAGGCTTCACAAGGCCGTGTCTAGGCTCGACACAGTGGTGTGACCATGAAGTCTCATAACTTGAATGTCAAGGAGACACGCTCAGACACGACTGTGTCTCCAAGTCAGAACCATTCTTCAAGTTAGATAGGGTCGAGTCTAACTCAGGAATCACTTTTGAGTTGACATAGGGCCTTGTCTAAGCCAATATGATCTTCTTTTGCTCTGAAAACGTTGTGTTTTCACCTGCTTTCACTCCAAATAGGATAAACGCCATTCAATCTACAAAAACCAAAGACAATGATAAGGACTCATCTAAAATTCACCAATAAGCACAAGAAAATCACCATAATTCATCTGGTTTGAGACTATAAAATATGGACTTATCATAAATATTTGTGCATCCGATAATTGTGGATTGACATAGGTAAGTTGCTAATCATTGAAGAGCAATGATATTGCACTTGATATCACTTGTGATGTAATGATATGGTATACTAGATACAAGTATGATAAAAGTGTGTAACAATGTGTTACTTGTCTTAATGCATGATTTGCTCTCTTGTGGTTAAACTTAAGTTAAATATATAAGTTTTAAAGATGTGCTCCTTCATCTCATTAAGTTAGGTTAGAGTGGAGTGTTAGCAAAGAGAGGTTCCTTTACTTGATAAAGTTGAGCCATAGCACAACTATCCTAAGTAAGGGAGTGAGATAAGCCCCTTGAGCTTGCAAAGGAATGAGAAAAACACTTTGCTAAGGATGGAGTTGTGAGACAAAGAAATGAGAAAAGCACATTGTTATGGTAAAGATGTAAGTAAAATACTTTACCAAGTGTGTTAGGGGAGTGAGATAAGCACTCTACTTAGGACAAAGTAGTGAGCTAAGCTATTTGTCAAAGAACATAAGGAGTGAGAAAAGCACTCATATAAAGAGGTAGTAAAATGAGAAAAACTTTCTACTAAGAGAAAAAGAATGAGTTAAGTTCTTGTCCAAGTAAAGGAGTGAGACAAGCATTTTTCCAAGGAATGATAATATTTTACAATTGTATGAGCAGTTGTTTAATAACGATCATAATTTAACTATATATATATATATATATATATATATTATAATTTGACTTTTAAGTACCTTTAATGTTAATGCCATGGTTTAGATATATGTTGATTCGAGAATTTTATATTCTCACCCCGTTTTATGTTTCCATGGTAAATATAAGTCGAGACCCTTCCAAGGGAAAGAAGAAGTAGCACCTAGAGTAGATTGTTTCTTTTGTTTGCTTTGAACTTCACTTGTATTTTCATTTTGAGATGTACAAAGTTGTATATATAGTACTTTGCCCTTTGAGGCTATATATATATACGACTTTTCTGTTTCTCACGGCTCTCCATAATTATTTGTATGATTATTATGAGTTTAGAATGTTATTTAAATCAGTTGTAGTATGGCTAATATTATTTATCTTTATATACTAGATATATTAAGATATTTGTATTAGGATGTTACAAGAATCAAAGAACAAGAGGTTCTGTGGAAGATCAAGCTGGAGAGAGTTGCTGAGAAGGTTAGCTAAGATGAACCTTGAGAGAGTTCCTGGGCAGGAACTTAAGTGAGCACACTGACTCAGCAAAACATAATAAAATAATGGCTACATGCCACAAGAAGGACAAATAACCGTTGAGAGGTTCTGACAGTGATTTTTCGTAATTACAAAAACTTGATGTGAAAATCGGCAAGTGCACCGAATCGCAAAAAGTAATAAAGTAGTGAAAAGAGAATCGTCCCACGAGGATTATATTGCCAATTACCAAATTCGTTAAATTAACACTATTTAAGCTAATCAAAAGATGGAAGTTGGAAAAAAGTGAAAATAAAGATAATTAAAAGAAAGTAATTAAAACTAAACAAAGTAAAATCAAGCAATTTAACAAGAGATGAAATCAATAATAAGAAAGTGTTAGGGTTCAGACTTCACTTGAACTCTTTCAAATGCAATTCTAAATATTGGTTTAAAACATGTTCTATTTCAATGATTCATGGTCAATTCCCAACATT
This sequence comes from Ormosia semicastrata, assembly GCA_029884595.1. Classification (NCBI taxonomy): domain Eukaryota; kingdom Viridiplantae; phylum Streptophyta; class Magnoliopsida; order Fabales; family Fabaceae; genus Ormosia; species Ormosia semicastrata. The sequence goes on from JAQQTO010000063.1 coordinate 104,175,808, forward strand.
AATTAATATCCAATCCCTTGGTATACTAATCCTCTTACGCTGATTGAAATTAACTAATCCCTTAGTCTAACTCCAATTAGAAAGGCATTATCAAGAAACAGAGGAATTATAAGAAAGACCACATAACCCACAACGTCTATCCCTAGCGATTGCAGAAATTATGGTGTTTATCACAAGTTCTAGGTTCATGCAAATTTTCCCAAATCATACATAAACCCAATTTATCATTCCCAAATTGATCAGGTTTAGAAAAGCATTAAGAAAGAGATAAACACGTAAATCATGAGATAAAAACATGCATTAAACCCATAAAAGAAATTACATCATCAAAGTATCAAGATCCATCGTCCCCCTAACGAGGGAAGTTAGTTACACATAGGAAAAGAACAAAACAAAGAATAGAAGATGACAAACTCCATTGATAATTAGTGGCAAGATTGAAGAGAATCCCTAATCTTCAAGTCTTGATGCGCCCACACGAAATTAGGATTTGAGTTGTCTTGGCCGCCGCAGAGTATCTTGAAATTTGGCGTAACTTTCTATTTATAAGAAATTCACGCTCGTTGTTAAGCGTTCGGGCGCCAGCGCTAACTCTCAGGCTCGGCGCTGGATCACCAGAGACCAATTATTCACAAAACACGCGCTGAAGCGCCTTGACTTCACAGCGCTTGAGCGCTGAAATATCAACAATATCACCCTGTTCTGCCATCTGCGCGCTTGAGCGCTGAAATCCCCACGCTTGAGCGCTGAACTAGCAGAGAAAATTCCCTCGTTCTGCCTCACTAGCGCTTGGGCGCTGGTTCTTGGACGCTTAAGCGCTGAACGTCCAGAGACTTGTCAAGCAGCTCTTCCATGCAAAAATAATCCATTCTTTCCCAGCAAAAACCTATCAAAAGCAAAAGAAAATACAAAGAATGAAGAAAAACTCTTTAAATTAAAAAACATGAAAAATATAAGGACAAAACTCAATTAAATAAATTAAAAGAGAATGAAAAACCCAGAAATTGAACCGTAAAAACATTACTTTTTAAAGGTTCATCACTCCCCCAAACTTAAGATTTTACTTGTCCTCAAGTAAAAGGAAAAAGAAACAAAAATAAAAAGAAAGAAAATCTTTTTGGTGGCCGACAACTATATACATCCCCCTACAAAGGCTCCGAACTCAGGGAGGCACTTAAGCCGACTCAACAAACAAAACCAAACATGATATAGCCAGATAATGAACATCATAGAAAACTCAGAAACTGTTCCAAAATCTTACTTCAAGGAATCACACATGCAAAATCCAACTATCACATTGCTCTCACATGCATTCTCACAAATAAATGACTTCCAATAAGCATGAATGAAAGACCAACTCACAGAGACGTCCAAACCCGGATAGATTTATAAAAATGCAAATGTGCATAAAAAAATGCATCCAAAGGGTTGTTTTTCATCTCTCTCTCCACTAATATAAACAACACAAAAACAGGGATCATCAGGGTCTTTATGAGCTTGTAATGATAGGCCAGGGGTATGGTTTACGAAAGAAAAGGATAGGAGAAATAAAACAAAGATTGAAATACATAATCATGCAAATTCTACAATCCAAGCCTCAAAATATTAAACAAGAGCACAACGATGCATAAAAATCAACACTTTGTTCATCATCATCATTTTTTTTTTTTTTTTTTTTTTTTTTTCACAACCTCCTGCACCCCCAAACTTATTGCTTGCAAAACGTGGGGTGAACTTTCTTCTTCTTCTTCTTTTTTTTTTTTTTTTTTAACTTCTCAATTAACTCATACACATAATAACGAAGGCTTGAACAGTAGAAAACACAAGACATGCATTCAACAAAGGGTAAGGAAAAGGAAAATTTTTTTTTTTATTTTTTTTTTTTTGACCATGTATATGGGAAGAAAAATGTGGGTAAAGAAAACAAAAATAAGGCCAAAAATCTGTGTGGCTGCAAAAAGGGACCTAGAGATACACTGTATTAACAGGTTAGCTTGAAAGGCTCAAACGGTTCAAAGAAGGCCCTAATCATTTCCCTGATCATGCATCATTTATGATTTCGCCTCAAGAGAGAATCAAACAACTTCTAGACGCAAATCATCCACACACAAGCAAACTCATAAACTTTCTCTAAGTTTGTCATGCAATCATAAATCCAAGGTCTTTTCAATCATACAAATGGGAAGTACAATCATGCACAATCAATGCAATAGAGATCAATCTAATTTTTGGATTCCCATATGACATCCTGAAAAAGAAATCAAGAACCAGTTCAACCAATCATAGGATTCTTAATTCAAAACATTGGCAAGTTCAACCAAAATCCTTAATCAAAACAACAAAATACCCTCCCCCAAACTTAAACAACACAGTGCCCTCACTGTTCAGATCACAGACAATGCAATAACCAAACAAGAACATAAAGGCAAAATAATAAAAGAGAGGGTAAAGAAAAGCTCATTGTGGTAGTAGGAAATCAATCTAATGCTTCCTCATCATCATTCTCCTCCTCATCTTCCCCACTGAAGTTGATAGTTGCCATGATCTCCTCGTCAGTCAAAGGACCAAGAGGAGCAGTGTTAATGTCCAAGCGCTCTGCTATGCGGCGCAACAACTGAAGAGAATAGTTGAATTTCCTCTGATTCTGACGCTGCACTCGCTCTAATCTATCCATCCTTTGTGCCAAGGTGAGCGCTGTACGAGGTGGCCGGACTGCTGGGCCTGGAGGAGCAGGAACTTGAGGAGCTGGAATTTCATGATCCTCTTCAAAATACCTCTCAATAACTGCTGCTGTGATGGGAGGAGTAGGCTGAATCAACTGATCTCCAGAAAGTTGGACACCCTTCTCAGAACATAGGCGGGAAATGAGCAAAGGATAAGGTAAGCTCCCAGAAGTGTCTTGAGCTGCCATGCGCATGTTGAAGGCAATGACCCGGCCAATATCAACAACGCTATCAGAGACAATGGCGAAGATAAGCAGGGCCCGCTTAACAGGCACTTCCGAAGTGTTAGAGCAAGGCAAGAGGTTGGCTTGAACAAAAGTGCACCACACCCGTGGAATTGGTTTAAAATCAGCTTTTTTCAAAAATTTGGGCTGGTTCTTTGTGTCCAACGCCCATTGAGCACCTTCCTTGCATAGCACACTAAGCACCAGGTTTGCATCCAAAGGTGCACTCAACAAGGCATGATAATCACACTGGCCTGGGTACTCATATTCTTGATCAAAATAGTCATTCAGCTCATCCTTATTGAACTCAATAAACGTCCCCCTCACCATGCTTTGATATCTATATACGTCGGTGGGGCCGGTGAAAGCATTGGCGTAAAATTCCCTAACCAATGTCCGTGATCCTGGTTCGGAATTTGACACAATCTGCTCCAACCCTCGTCTATAATTTGGGAATGAATTTCGGAAATTCATTATCTTGTAGAACAAGCCCCCGTTCCCAAATGAAATTCCTTTTCAGGAGAGCATCGGTAAACCTTTTTTCATGAATTTCTGATCGGAAACGACTTGCATCAAAGGAAGAAGAACTAGAGCCTTCTCCAGAGGGACCTCTTCTTTTCTTAATTGGAGGCATCCGAATCCCGAAACCAAAAAGGAAAGGAGATAAATGAGTATCTCTCAAAAAAATTCCGAAACGAACAATGAGATGGAATTAACAATGCCGTAAACCATGCAATACTCTTCAATCAATCAACCGAAACCAGATAATACCAAACCATGTCAAAATCTCACCAACAATACGAGAGAATAACCAGGAACAAAAATTATAAATCACACGAGTACACCTAAACCAACCAAAAATCTGAAGTCATCAAAACTTGAATTCACAGCATTCAGCATAGCTTGACAGGGTCATTATACCAATTCAACATGCCACAATCACATAGCACTAAGTCACTCAAGATTAAGACAAATTAATTATGCCAACAGTACTCAGAACAGAGGCATTATCAACTAAGCACATCGTAAATCCACTCACAGCAGCATCCAAATCAGAAAATTCAGCAACCAAACGTGTCAATCACTCCCAATTAACAATTTACACAGTTAAATTCCAGCAACAACAACAGAAGAAACCAATTCTCACCTAAATGTCATAATTTCACAAAATCCCCAATCTGAAAACCCTAAAACCCCAATTCCCAAATTTCATCAAATTAACAGAAAAGCACAACGAATTGAGATTAAGGAGAGATGAAATACCTGAATGTGGTGAAAATGAATGCAAGAAATGGGGAAAATGAAGAGCTAGTCACGGTGAGAATCCACCACGCACGTACCAACGTATAGGTGTGGGTTCCCCTCTTTTCAGATGCAACAAGCAGGATGAAGCACCAGAAAACGAGATGAAGGGAAAAGTCCGAAAGGAAATGCGGTTGGAATGAGGGAGTGAGGGGCAGTGAGTGTTAAGAAGAAGTGGAGAAGATGCAGGGAGAGAAAACTGATTCAGGAAAACGTTCAGCGCTTGAGCGCTTGGAACGCTCGTTTAAAAGCTCCCTGCTCGCCGCGCGCTTGAGCGCTTATATTACAGCGCTTGAGCGCTACTTCAGTTTTTTTTTTTTTTTTAACACTTAAAACAGAAACTTAAAGAAAGAAAATAAAAAGAAAATAAACTAAAATAAAAACAAAATAAATAAATAAAAATAAAATAAATAAATAAATACTAAAAACAAAACAAAACAAAACAAAAAAAAAAAAAAATAGAAAAGAAAAGAAATTTGGGTTGCCTCCCAAAAAGCGCTTGTTTAACGTCATTAGCTCGACGTTGCCTTTATAACTAGTCATGGTGGCTTGAAGCAAGAGAAGTAGGATGACATTTTTCTCTTATCAGCTCTTTGCCTCCACACACTGTCACTGCCTCTGGAATCAATCTTCAATAAATCGTGGAAGCGGAGGATCTTTTTCAATTGCAGCACTTTGAGAAAGAGGAGGTCCTTTCTCCTTTTCGTCAACCATCTTGGGAGTAGAAAAATCAGCATTGATTTGATGATGAAGGACTCTTATTAGCTAAATCTTGTAGAGGCTTGTCTTGAATGCATTTGACAGGGCATAGAGATCGATGTCGGTGCAGATTTATCAAAAACATTAATAGTCACCTGATCACCATCTACCCTCAAAATAAGCTCTCCTCTAGGTACATCAATCAATGCTCCTGAAGTAGCCAAGAATGGTCTTCCAAGAATCAGAGGAATATCAGCATCCTCATCCATATCCAAAATCACAAAATCAACTGGGAAAATAAACTTGTCAACCTTCACTAGCAAATCTTCCACTATACCATATGGATGTTTAATTGACCGATCAGCTAGTTGAAGAGACATTGTAGTTGGTTTCACTTTATCAATCCCAAGCTTGCGGAGAATTGACAATGGCATTAAATTGATGCTAGCTCCTAAATCACAAAGAGCTTTCTCAATAATCAGTTTGCCAATGGTGCAAGAAATAGAGAAACTACCTGGATCTTTCAATTTAGGTGGCAGTTTCCTCTGAATTATAGCACTGCACTCCTCAGAAAGTGCCACAGTTTCATCTTCTTTCAACTTCCTTTTCTTCAAGAGCAAATCTTTCATGAACCTTGCATAAGAGGGCATCTGCTCAAGTGCCTCAGCAAAAGGAATGTTTATCTGCAGCTTCTTAAAGACTTCTAAGAACTTGGAGAATTGCTTTTCTTGAATCTCCTTCTTGAATCTTTGAGGATAAGGAAGTTTAGCATACAATGAAGGATCAACTATTTTCTTCTCACATTCCTTCTTCTTTCTCTGCCACTTTGGTTGCTCCTCTTTAGCTCTTTTTATTACGTGCCAGTCTTGAGATGGGACATCCGCAACAAGAACATCAATTTCCTTAACTGGTCCATCCAAAGTCTTGCCGCTTCTCAGTGTAATTGCATGACATTGCTCCTTTGGATTGACAACAAGTATCACTCGGGAAGGTGCCACGGAGGTCTCTCTTGAAGTGTTTTGCTATTTGCCCCACTTGATTCTCTAAACTTCTAATTGTCGCCTCATGATTCTTAAAATTGGCCCTCGACTCTTCCATAAAATTTGAAGTCTGTTGCATAAAAGCAGAGGTCGCAAAGAAAGTTTCTCCACTGTAATTTCAAGAGGAGACTTACGTTCGGTTGAGAATTCAATGACACTGTTTGATTGCTCCAAGAAAAATTGGGATGATTCCTCCACCCTGGATTATATGTATTTGAAAATGGAACACCCCGAGGTCCGGAAGGATTACCCATATAATTTACCCGCTCTTGAGAACTAAAACCAGAATTGCTTACTTCACATCCACCATTAGCATGATTACCTCCACGAAGTCGCAAATTAACCTTTGATGGTTCGAGAATTTACTGCATGCTCTCCACTTGCTTAGTTAGGTTGGCCAACCTGTTGAGAAATACTTTTGTTTTGAGCAAGTAAGGCATCGAAAGTACCAAGCTCCATCACTCCTTGTCCGACTATTTTGCTCTCCCACTAGGCAGCTGATATTCATTAGTGGCCATAACCTCAAATAATTCTGAGCCTCTTTGAGTCTTAGTGTTTAAAGACCCACTGCACAGACGCATCCACCATAAGTCTTGTGGAATGATTTAACCCATTATAAAATATACGCACTTTTTGCCAAACCTCAAATGCATGGTGAGGACATCTCCTTAATAGCTCCTTGAATCTCTCCCATGCTTCATAGAGAGATTCTCCCTGATTCTCGAGTAAAGCAAGCAATCTCACTCCTTATCTTCACAAACATTGATGGAGGAAAGTATCGAGTCAAAAATTTGTTAACCAAATCCTCCCAAGTAGAGATGCTCCCTTGTGGCTGGGCTTGTAGCCAGCTCTTTGCTTTATCTCTGAGCGAAAATGGGAACAGTCGTAATCTAATGGCATCATCGTAACGCCATTATACTTAAAAGTATCACAGAGTGCAAGAAATTCACAATATGCAAGTTTGGATCTTCTCGCATGGCCTCCCCAACCGATTCTCACTGCACTAGTCATTTGTAGAAGTCTTTGGTTTAATCTCAAAATTATTAGCCTGAATAGCGGACGCACAATATCTTGGTAGAAATATTCTCGCCAGATGGGGTAGCATAGTCACCAATGTACGTCTTCGCTCTGATTACAACAATTTCGCCATCTTTTGCTCAACTTCTTCAAGTCTCTTCCTCTCTCTAGTCGCTTTCTGTTCGCTCTAGCGATTCTCTCTATCTCTGGATCAAAAAGTAATTCTCCGATTCCAAAGAACCTTGCATAAACACAAACAAGCAAACCAGAGTGAAGTAAAGAAAGAAAATAAAAATAAAAATTAAATTAAATTAAATTAAATGACTAAAAAAAAAAATAATTATCTATAAATAAAAGAAAATTAAAAAAAAAAAATTAAAATTAAAAAGAAACAATTAAAAATAAAATTAAACAATAAAAAAATACTTAAATTAGTGCTCTTTTAACTACTAATTGATATTAGCAATTAATAATCCCCAACTTTGGCGCCAAAAACTTGATGTGAAAATCGGCAAGTGCAAGAATCGCAAAAAGTAATAAAGTAGTGAAAAGAGAATCGTCCCACGAGGATTATATTGCCAATTACCAAATTCGTTAAATTAACACTATTTAAGCTAATCAAAAGATGGAAGTTGGAAAAAAGTGAAAATAAAGATAATTAAAAGAAAGTAATTAAAACTAAACAAAGTAAAATCAAGCAATTTAACAAGAGATGAAATCAATAATAAGAAAGTGTTAGGGTTCAGACTTCACTTGAACTCTTTCAAATGCAATTCTAAATATTGGTTTAAAACATGTTCTATTTCAATGATTCATGGTCAATTCCCAACATTAATTAATATCCAATCCCTTGGTATACTAATCCTCTTATTTGATTGAAATTAACTAATCCCTTAGTCTAACTCCAATTAGAAAGGCATTATCAAGAACAGAGGAATTATAAGAAAGACCACATAACCCACAACGTCTATCCCTAGCGATTGCAGAAATTATGGTGTTTATCACAAGTTCTAGGTTCATGCAAATTTTCCCAAATCATACATAAACCCAATTTATCATTCCCAAATTGATCAGGTTTAGAAAAGCATTAAGAACAGAGATAAACACGTAAATCATGAGATAAAAACATGCATTAAACCCATAAAAGAAATTACATCATCAAAGTATCAAGATCCATCGTCCCCCTAACGAGGGGAAGTTAGTTACACATAGGAAAAGAACAAAACAAAGAATAGAAGATGACAAACTCCATTGATAATTAGTGGCAAGATTGAAGAGAATCCCTAATCTTCAAGTCTTGATGCGCCCACACGAAATTAGGATTTGAGTTGTCTTGACGGCTGCTGCAGAGTATCTTGAAATTTGGCGTAACTTTCTATTTATAAGAAATTCACGCTGCTGTTACGCGTTCAGCGCTCAGGCGCTAACTCTCCAGCGCTCAGGCGCTGGATCACCAGAGACCAATTATTCACAAAACACGCGCCTGAGCGCCAGCTGCACAGCGCTTGAGCGCTGAAATATCAACAATATCACCCTGTTCTGCCATCTGCGCGCTTGAGCGCTGAAATCCCCACGCTTGAGCGCTGAACTAGCAGAGAAAATTCCCTCGTTCTGCCTCACTAGCGCTTGGGCGCTGGTTCTTGGACGCTTAAGCGCTGATCGTCCAGAGACTTGTCAAGCAGCTCTTCCATGCAAAAATAATCCATTCTTTCCCAGCAAAAACCTATCAAAAGCAAAAGAAAATACAAAGAATGAAGAAAAACTCTTTAAATTAAAAAACATGAAAAATATAAGGACAAAACTCAATTAAATAAATTAAAAGAGAATGAAAAACCCAGAAATTGAACCGTAAAAACATTACTTTTTAAAGGTTCATCAGGCTCCAAGCCTGAAAAGAAGAGAGTTGAATGATCTGAGAAAGATTTGAACTGCAAAAATGAAGGACAACTCTCTCACATTTACTTACCTTATTTTGAAAGTTCTGAAATCCTTAGTAGGTGTGTTGTAGGTTTTGCTAAACTGTGTTAATACACTCGTTGAGTGATTTCAAAACTTACCCACTTGTATTAAACACTTCAAACTAGATATTGATTGTTGAGTGTTGACAGTGAGCTTGTGGGTTGTATAAGCCACTTGAAAGCTTAGTCAAGCTTGTTGTAAGAGCCTAGAGAGGCTGAAAAGAAATAATACCTATTAAATCACAACTAGAGAGGCCGAGGGAAAAGAATACTCAAAGTATAAGAGCCTGAAGAGGCTCGGTAAGAAAAAATACTTTTACAGAGTGAAAATCCTAGTATTTGCAAGGTACTGGACGTAGCCTCAAGTGGTTTAGAGTTGAACCAGTATATATCCTTATGTTTTGCTCTTCTTCCCTAAACTTAACTCATTTAGATTTTATCTGACACTGAATTTAAGGAAACTGAACTTTTCACTCTAAGAACAAAAGTGGTTTTTGAGATATAGTGAACTAAACAAGAATAACCTCATTATAAATTTTAATTTTGTGTTCCGGAATTTATTCTTGTTGATAAAAAAAGCTTTACAAAGATTAAGTGTTGATATTTTAAGTTATAAACTTGAGTAACAATCTGTGTTAGTTTCTAAAACTGTGAGAGAGTCCAGCCTTACTCAACCAGTGAACTTTCTCAAGAACTCTCTTACCCTATAATAGTTGCTCTTAGTCTCTTATATTGTTGAACTCTTTCACCTAACTCCAATACTCTTTAGCAACCTTCTCACCTCCAAATTTGATAAACTTGAGAAAAAGTGTTAGTAGTATGAGATTTCCAAGTAAAAAGTAACACAATTTTGCCCCCTTTCTTGTGTTACTGTCAACTTTAGGCTATAGGAGATTCCTAGTCTTATCTTGTTAATTTTGATATACTTTGATGGAGGATATGGAAATATATTTGGTTGCTTTGGAACAAATCTTGAAAATAATTCTAGTTTTTTTCATTCTGATATTAATGGTATTAATTATGGTCTAATGTTACTGAACTAGTTAGGGGTTGAATTTGAACTTAGAACTCAGACATTTTAAGCCATTATGAACATACCTCCTGGTTTTTAAGTTAAGGCACAGAACATCATGCAATAAGTATTCTTGAAATGGGCAAAGTTCTTAACCAAACCTTGATAAACTGAAAATATGGTCTGGTTCAGTTACGAGCATAAATATAAAATGTAACCATTTAAAGGCTTAGACCCTTCTTTAGTCTTAGACCCTGTTCATATTTCAATATGGATTTGGAATTTAACATTGTTCTGCATACTCAGATCCATAAATGAGTATGCAGAACTGGTTCTCTATTGATTTAGCTTGGACCAGCTCCCACTACTAGCAAGTATGGATTTAACTTAGAGAACTAGTTCTCTATTATTTTCCTAGATCGATCAAACCTACAATCTGTGGAACCTGTAGAGATGAATTGACTAACTCAGTCCAACTGCATTCAATTTTAGTAGTATTTATATTAATATACATACACCTCCTAACCTTTTGGAGCAAATAATTTTGCTTATTGTTGACCCTTTTCTGTGTGTCTTTCTCTCAAAGCAAAAAATCAAAGGTGTTGATAAAATCAGGACCATGACTCATGAGTGAAAGCAGAAATGGTAAATTAGTAATAAAGAAATATTCAACACGTTAACTCATGATGGTAATTCTCCTTGTATAGTGTAGATGAAAGAAGGGTCCAAGCCTTCAAACTCCAAAGAATAGCGTTAATTGGTTCATATTTCAGTTTGGATTTGGAATTTGACACTATTATGCATACTCACATCTAGAACTTTTGGCTACTTATTCATGCATTTCATGTTTGAGTAAACACATAAAGCCCTCATTTTAGCCCTGATGAGTTTCTCTTAGTTACTTAATTTGCGAATGTAACTTACTTATTTTATCTTTGTCATTCACATTTGTTCTTGAACCTTGTTTTAAGCAACTTTTGCTATTTTAGGATGCACTGCATGCTGTTGTGTTTTGTGGACTATAGCTAGTTGCTCAGGATTTATGGCTCCACAATCGTCTAAAGTTAATTAAAAAGTAAAATGAAAAGAAAATATAAAGTTAATTAAACTGATTACAATGCATATCATGTAACATCCTCCTTTCAGCTAATTTATTTATTATACAAGTAATTTTAAAAGGTCCTTACATGTTAGAAATATACTAAATAGTAATTGATTTATTTATATGTTTTAAGTATTAAAGTCTATTTTTAGAAACATAAATTAAAAGGGCACATAAAACTACATAGGTGAGAAGATAATATGTCAAAATATCTGTTGGAAGTATCTAAAATTACCAATAGCAAAGTTTTAATATTAAAAGTACACTAAGGGCATTTATATCCTAAAATGTTTAGAAAATCCTAGCTAAATGACTTAACCAAATACTATTCCTATTTAGTTACTTTAATTAGTTAGTTAGGATAAATTAATAAAATATTCACTACAAGAAATCAGGAAATCAGTGAGGAAAATTTTCCTCTCTAATCCCTCACTAATCCCTCGCTAATACACTTAACAAGGGATTAGCGAGGGATAAGTTAGTCACTTTTTTTTCATCGCTAATTAGCGAGGGAAATCATTCCCTCTCTATTCCGTCTCTAGAAAATTTAATTCCCTCACTAATCCCTTTCTAATATCTCACTAATATGCCTCCATTATTCCCTCGCAAAATAGCGAGGGAAATTCCCTCGCTATTACATCGTTGTATGATATACCAATTTTGTATCATGTCAACCAATTTCCCTCGTTATTCCCTCATAATTTCGTCGCTACAAATTCCATCACTATTCCCTCGCTAATCCCTCTCTAACTACCTGTGTGATTCCCTCACTAATCCCTCGCTAAGCCCTCTCTAACTACCTGTATGAATCCCTCGCTATTAGGTCACTATTCTCTCGCTAGATATTCCCTCGCTAATCCCTCTCTAACACATCCCTCGCTATTCCCTCGCTAACATATCCCTCGCTATTCCCTCGATAATTAATTCCCTCGTTATTTAGTCGCTATTCTATCGCCAATTATCATGTGAGATTCTGTCGCTAATCCCTCGGTAATCAGGTATGTTTTTTTTTTTGAATAACCTATATATATATTACTTTCCCAAAACCTGCATATCAAACCACAGTAAATAATCCAGCAAACAAAAATCCAACAATAGCAACAACAAACAATCCAATAATTGTAAACTGCTACAACAAAAAACTTGTACAAATAATCTAATAATATAGTTGAAAGTTAATATACAAATAATCAATCCAATATAGTTGAAAGTTATTATACAAATATAGACAAGAAGAATAAAAATGGCAATCAGTCTAAGTTAGCGTCATCTTCGTTTTCCTCTTCATCTTGACCCTCCCTAAATAAACCTTCCGATGGTGGTTGTGGAGCAACATTTTCTGATCTGATCATAGATAGGAATGATTGGAGGGGCGCCAACATAGGGACAAGTTGACTCTGGACAAACGAAGCATCGTTGCTGCCACTACTATATTTACAGCTTCAGATATATCCTGTGTCAACGGTGTAGATTAGGAAGGACCTGCAACCGAGGAGGATGAAGCTTGCATGGTGTTATTACCAATATGCAAGCTGTTACCTATGCCATGCACACGTCCCTTCTTGTTGGGACCCGCCGCATCCAACCAGACATCCGGGTTAACCATAGGGTGAGAGGAAGAGTTTTCTCCATATTTTTCTATCATCGCGGTGTCATATGACTCCTAAAAATAACAAAACAAGAAAAATATTAACAAAAAAAAATAATCTAAAATATATATGACTTTTGAATTTTAAAAACACCTACAATAAAATTCCTTGAGCACTCAGAAACATAGTTTTCGTCTTTCTTATTATGAACTTTTGCATAGAGATCTCTATAAGAAACCGGATGCTTTAACTCTGCCTCCTATAATCCCATATGGAAGAATATTATATAATAAACACATATCAAAAGTAAGGCAATCCCTCTAAAATACTATGTCATACTCAAGATAGGCAAATAACTCAAGTAATTACAACTTGTTAATACACAAATTAATAAAATAAAATAAAACTCAGAAAATTCCAGATTAATAAACAGATAACCATCAAAACTTTAAATGAGGAAGTTATATTACCATCTTGCTCTTGTGTTGACCAAAGCTTATCGACCCGCCTGCATGCGTCAAGGCATCAGGCATGGCTGCCCTGTTCCTTCGGGCAGCTGCAGACCTCGTCATCCATTTATCTATCAGCCTAATGTAAACCAGGTCATCCCACACCTCTGCCCTCATTCCTCTAGGCCCATGGCCCTTAACATCAGCTAAGTTGTTTGAATTTGCCTTCTCAAAGGCCTTATCTCATGCTTTGTTCAAATAGTCTGGATAACGGTCCATGATAGTCCATTCCCAGACAGTTCTCGTTATGCCGCGATCAGCATCAGATGTGAACCGATGCTTAGCCTACACAAATGATATGCATGTATATTTATTTTTCAATAAACGTATAATATATAATTCTATAAACACAATTACTTATCATGAAGTCGTTAAATAGTATTTCCTTCATCTCAGCTGGATAACCTTGCCACGTACTAGCCGGAACTGGCATCCTTGTTATGACATTGTACATGATGTCACGTGTCACTCTCGACGGGAGAAACCTCCTCTTATAAGTACAAGAACATAATATTGGTAATCTAAAAGTAAATACATGTAATAAAAGATGATAATCACTATTACTTACGGTTCAGGGATAGGCGCCACATATATAAGTTCCCTGCTATCTATTTCTACATTGGATTCTCCACATGAAGGCACCACATTCGGGCCGCTAGTGGGTGGGTCAGTAAGGGGTGGCATAGAAAGGGCTGGGTCAATAAAGGGTGGGACAAAAGCTGATGCGCCTCCAATGGTCAATAGACTAGATGCTGGTAGGCCTGCACTGGTCGATAGGCCAGTAGCTAAAGTTGCACCTAACATAATCGTAGATAAACAAAAAATTACATATATATTACATTTATATAAATCACGAGTTAACAATAATTAAAAAGATTATCCTACAGGGATACCTGGAGAGGGCTGAGAATGCTGTAGTGGTGGAGAATCATGGCCAGATGAAACATTACAGCCTCTCCCACGACTGCGTCCAGCACCTCTACCTCGAATAGTCATGATGAATATATGCATAAGGAAACATAATGAAACATGACGAGTTAAGAAACTATATGCCAATAAAACCCTCAAAATATAAGGATGATATTTCAGTGTAAATACCATTAACGAAATTTATTGAACAAGATTCAATTTTCACTACTTAAGTTTGAAGCAAAAGATTCCTCATCTTCATCTGAGAATTCATTAATTTCATTATTTTTGTTGTCATCAATGAACTCACCATCAACCAGAACGTCCATTGGATAATGTATATCACGTATGTTCACTTCTTCCATTTAGGCATGTGCATCAAACAAGGAAACTGCTTCATCATCTATAACAATATTGTGTGTTCCAAGGGATCCATTATCTTGGTAATAATCAATGGTAGTTAGGTCATTCAATTCATCACCTTCGTCATTCAATGTCTCAGCCACAAAGAGTTTTGCTCTGACCTTGCAAGCTGCCCACCATTCACCATTAACTCTATTCTCGCTTTGTGGGTATCTTGTATAGTACACTTGTTGTGGTTGTTCACCTAAAACGAATGGCTCATTTGAGTGAAGTCTTCATTTATGCTTGATGTCAACCAACCCATATCTCTCATCAACATTGACTCCATTTATCAGGTCAAACCAATGACATTGTAAAAGAAATACTCTGTTTTGATTTCCTACATATGACAATTCTAATATATCTTCAAGGATGCCATAATAGTTGAAGTCATTCTCACCATATATACTACCTCTAACACATACAATACTATTCATGGTGGCTTTATTTTATCCGTACACCTTAGTATGAAATCTGTACCTATTAACTATTAAGCCACAATAAGAAGTCACAGACTTAGATGGACCATAACTTATCTCTCGTATCATTTGATCCTCGACTTGGCCTATATTAACCTGTATCATTACATAGACGGTAGATAGTTGTAACATCTAGCATGATGAACTTTGAATTTAATATGATAGATGTGATTATAGATAAAAGGACTCACTAGATGTTTTAGCCACCTACTGAAGTCCTTATCTTGAGCTTTCAATATTTGATCATCAGTGATATTGGGATCTATTTCCCTTAACGAATCCTTGAATTGTCTAATCAATACAATAATTAATATTTAGCATAAATTTAGCACATTAATAATAAATTCATTAAATAGAGAGTAGACTTACTGGAGATAAGGTTCTACTTCTCCACAATTTACAAGCACATATGTCTCAGTAATTTGAAGTTCTACATCCGTCAAGAATTTATTTCGACCTCTCCCGATAGGACAACATGGATGTTTAAAAATAGATAACTGTTCATTAATTGTATCTTCCCCACCATCGTCATTCTAAGGAACTTGAGTGCGCCTGGTCTGTAGGTGGGGATCAAAATACATTGAAGTAAAATTGAAAATTTCTTCTAAAATATACGCTTCACAAATAGATCCTTCAACTTTCGCCTTATTTCGGAGCTTTCTTTTTAAGTACAACATACACCTTTTAAAGGGGTACATCCACTTATAATGCACTGGTCCTCCAACCTTAGCTTCATAAGGGAGATGCACGACTAGATGTTCCATCACGTCGAAGAATGCTAGAGGAAAAATCTTCTCTAACTTGCAAATTGTTTCAATGATAGAAAGCTCTGCATTCTCCATGGTGGAAGCATGAATTTCAGTTGCACAAACTTCTTTAAAGAACAAGCTTAGTTCTATTAACGGTCCCTATATAGGTTTTAGCAAGATATCAAGAAATTCCAGAGGAATTAACCTTTGCATAAAAACATGACAATCTTGACTTTTTATTCCATATATCTTCCCGTCGTCTACATTGATGCAACGTGTGATATTCAACGCATACCCATCAAGAAATTTCAACTGTTTTATCCACTCATACACCATCCTTCTTTGATTGGCATCCAAGATATATGTCACCTTTGGTTTTCTACACTTGCCATTTTTAACTATTAGCTCCAAGGTAGGACGTTTGCATATTATCTTCAAATTGTTAGCCATGGCAACCATTACCCAAGAGGGGGGTGAATTGGGTGATGACTAGTTTTAATGCAACTTTAACAAATTATGCATTTTAAATCACTCAATAAATAAATGCAGTGGAATATGCATAATAAATGTACAACTATTATAGATTACTCAACTACAACTTGAGATACAGGATAAATCAAGCAAATAAGCTAAATATCAAGTTCAACTCAAGCATATATAATTAAGGTGCAAATGTAAAGAGATAGAGTTTAGAAGATCAAACACAATAGTTTATCCTGGTTCGATCACCAATCCACTTATGATCTACATCCAGTCGTCAAGCAACCGCTAGAGATTTTCCACTATCTTCAAGCTTCAACAGGTGCTTGATAACCTTTACAATTGAGAGCACTCAACACACCTTGGGATACCTCACCCTTGTGCTTGAGCCTCAAATAGGGATACCTCACCCTTTACAACTTTTGAGGGATGCCTCACCCTCAAGGGATACCTCACCCTTTACTAACTTTGAGAGATGCCTCACTCTCTAGGGATACCTCACCCTTTACAACCTTTTGAGGGATGCCTCACCCTCAAGGGATACCTCACCCTTTTCTAACTTTGAGAGATACCTCACTCTCTAAGGGATACCTCACCCTTTACTCTAGAGGGATACCTCACCCTCTCTTTTTCAGTTTACACAAAAGATATAAGATAGAAACTCTCTTGAAGAGTAGATAAATACAAATTGAAACTCTAACAATGCCCCTTTTGAATATCTCAAAATTTCTCACAAAAATAGGGCAAAAACGTTTTCAGGATTAATTCTCGTGTATGAGTGTTAGATTGATGTTATAAAGTGAAGTTCAACCCTTAATGAAGACCCAAGGCAAGTATTTATAAGTTGTATGAAGAAAAGAGCCGTTGGGAGTGAAAAAGCCAAGCATTTAATGCAGTTAAAATAGCCATTGGGGTCTGTCAGACCGCGTGTAATCGATTACACAGCCTATGTAATCGATTACATGGATGTTTGAATGTGTTCTTGGCTTTCTGGGTTCTGTATAATCGATTACATTCTTGGTGTAATCGATTACATGGCTTCTGACTTGTGTAATCGATTACATTATCTATTTAATCGATTACATGACTCCTTGAACGTGTTCTTGCCTTTCTGGGCTTCAATGTAATCGATTACATCACTGGTGTAATCGATTACACGGCCTCTGACTTGCGTGTAATCGATTACATGAACCATGTAATCGATTACAACTCTGTTTAGCTTTGTAATCGATTACAAAACATGTGTAATCGATTACCTTGGCCTTTGAACACATTTTTCAAGTCCAATTAAGCTTGTAAGCCATTTCTAACACCTCAAGATGATTGATTAAACATAAAACCTTTCATGAGTATTGAATCCAAGATTAAAAATGACATTTCTTGAAAAACATATTTAACTTTAAATTTTCCCACTTATTTTGAAGACAATATTTGGAAAACCATTTGAGAATCATTGAGATACTTAGAGAGTACTTTACATTGATATTCTAAGACCTATATCTAATATACCTCTTTTGATCTTGGTCTTTTATCTTTTGATCTTGGTCTTCTCTTTTGCACTTGAACTTCACTTTGGCCTTTGTTATCATCAAAAACTCATTTGATATGCTTCAAGACATAAGCATTCACACAAATCTTCTCTTGCATTTGCATTGTCTTTTGTTTTGCCCTTTATGTCCATGACAGTGTTGAAGATATTGTCAAACATATTTTTCTCGACATGCATAACATCTAAATTATATCGTATTAGATTAATGGATTAATAAGGCAACTCCCAGAATATGCTCTTCTTCACCCAATTGTGGTGTATACCAAAGCCATCTTGTTTTTGTTTACCTGAATTCAAGCCAAAAATGATTTCCTTAAGTTGAGTCACTCTATTCAAGACATCTGTCCCACTCAGCCATTGCGGTGGATTTGATTTTTCCACTATTGATCTCTTAAAAGAGTTTCAATCACGATGAAATGGATGATCAAAAGGTAAAAATTGGTGATGACAATCAAACCAACAACATTTCCTACCGTGCTTCAACACAAATGACTTACTCTGATTCATACAAATCGGACAAGAAAGTTTTCCATGAGTGCTCCACCCAGACAACATTCCATAGGCTGGAAAGTCACTTATTGTCCACAACAAAGCCACTTTCATATCAAAATTCTGCTTCTTCCAGGCATCATAAATTTGCACCCCATCATCCCACAATATCTTCAGATCATCAATTAGGGATCTAAGATAGACATCTAAACTTTTACTTGGTGACTTTGGTCCAAGAATCACAAGAGTGAGGAATATATGTTCCCTTCTCATACACATACTTAGAGGTAGATTGTACGGTGTGACAAAAATAGGCCAACATGAATATAGTGTGGCTGAACCGCTGAATGTATTAAAACTGTCTGTACACAGGCCAAGCCTAACATTTCGAACGTCTAGCGCAAATGTTGAATGAGTAACGTCAAATCGTTTCCAAGCCTCAGCATCAGCTGGATGCCTGATGACTGATTTATCTTAACGCACTCCATCCGCCTGCCAACTCATATACTGTGTAATATTTTTGGACATAAACAGACGTTGGAGTCTTAGCATTATGGGAAAATATCGCAACACTAAATGCGACACTGATGATCACATATTTGATACATTAATAAGTCTTCATTTTTAGTCATTTACACTCTCAATGTACTTAATTGATTGATTTTGATTATATTTTGTAAGTTTGGACTCAAATTGGACTTAATTGAATTTTTCAGCATAATTTACGTCTTACGTTATTTTTGTATTTGGGCTATATCATGGGATGTAGGTGGTCAAATGAGGTGAATCTGAAGGCATTTTAAAGATAAAAGAGAGCTCTATAACTTTCATGAAGACCTCAAAGCCCCAATCACACGAGTAAATAACTTAAATTGGGGTTGAAGCAAGAACTAGAGTGCTGTTCCGGACAACTTGACCTATGTATACTGTTCATGCCATATTTTGGGCTAGATGTTGTCCAATAGGCTAAAATTTGGATGCTAAATAGTTAATACCAATATCTACAACTTTCATGTTGAACACTTTTCCAGAATCGGACTCCTTGAAGGTGATATTGGGCTTGGAAGTCAGAACAGAGGAGCTGTGACTGGGCCTGAGCAGTAATTTGAATGTATCTGGAGTTATAGAAATGATATTAGACTCAAACTAAAGCCATTTGAAAGCTACGATCCAGGCCTACAACTTTCATGAAGACCACTTGGTTCAAAAATTACTAATGTAATGACTTCAGAGCTACATGATTTCGGAGACAAAGAATCTCCATAATTTTTCACTCACCAAAAGTCATTTGGCATTTTCCACTCATTTTCCACTCATCCACCCACTAATGACTCAGCCCCCTTATCATTTTGTATCTCTAATCCTCTATAAAAGGGGTCCTTGGTAGATCATTGAGGGAGTTAGGTGTTAGTTACCAAAATGATGCCATTTTGTTACTAGGTTTTCTTGTAGTAATTTTCCTTTGTTCTAAATTAAAGTCATGTTCTTCTTCTTCTTCTTCTTCTCTATTTCTTTCTTCTTATTTATGAGTAACTAAGTTTCATTTTACTTGGGTGAAAGGGTGAAGCTCTTGGTAATAAAGTAAGGTTAGATTTATTCTTCTCTTGTTCTTAAATGATTTATATTTTCTAGTAACCATTATACGTATTATAATTTGTTTCTTATAATTTAGAAACCATCTTTGTAAAGAGGAGTTCTTGATTTGTTGTAGACAAAATATTGGCACAATGAATGCTTTAACCCATTTATAAGTGGTGGTAATATTTTTAGGAAACATAATGTAATTACGTATATTATTTTAAATGGATTTTTAATGTTGTATTTTCCGATTGGAACCTCCATGTTGCGAGGATTCTAATTGAGTTATAAAAGAAATTAATCTTACTTTTACTTTATTTACCAAGAGTGGATCTTTTAATCCAAATAAATAATTTTTATCGTAGTAACAAAATATTTACTTCACCTTAATTAATCTTCAATAATTCCCTGTGGATCGATCTCGGACTCCCGAGAAATTTATTACTTGAGACAACCTGCACTTGGGTTCGCAATGCAACAATTAATCCCGCATCAAGTTTATAGACTTGTTTGAAACTAAAAATTGTGCATCAAGTTTTTGGCGTCGTTGCCGGGGACTTGATTTGAAGACTAAATTTCTGGTGTAAAAATTTTGTATATATACTAACATACTAACTAGTGGGGGAACCTCTTCCTTTTTAATTTTTGTGCATACTAACTTGTGGGAGAAACTCTCCCTAATTTCTCTATAATCTTTAATCATTATTGAAATAATCTTTCTTCTTCTCTTCTCTCTCGCTGGAGCAAAAAATCGGCTTGCCGATTCTCCGATTTTCATATTGTAAATTTATTTTTCGTACTTTATTTTCTCGTATTTATTTTTGTCATTTTTTTTGTTATTTATTTTTGTCATTTATTTTTTTGGTTTACTAACTTACTAACTCTCTTACTAACTATCTAATTTTTTACTTTATCAGCTATCTAACTTTTTATTTTTTCTGCTTATTAACTTATTTGGTGGTCGGTTTATACCACACCTTTGTTAATATTTATTTACTAAGTTGTTAATATATATTTGGTGGTTGGTTTATACCACATCTTTGTTAATATTTAATGGGAAGTTTATACCGCCTACTTGTACATTTTCTTTTTCTATTTTAAGTTACTTATTTATGCTTAATTGGTATTGTGATTTAAATTATGGTCCTTTGGTTAAAGTTAATCCTAGTACTTTACATATTGATTTGTCTGGATCACAATCACACACATCAAACACAATGGCTGAAAATGAAAGTGTGCATGATGAACATGAAAATCAATCGTTGCAAATCATGTGTGAGTATTTGCAACCATCTCAAAATTCTAGTCCATCATGTTTTATCTTTCCACTCAATGCTAACAAATTTAGATTCAAGGCAGGTATGATTTCTTTACTTCCTAATTTCCATGATTTAGAATCTGAAAGCCCATATTTACATCTAAAAGAATTTGAGGAAGTATGTACTGCTTTTCATGATCAAACTTGCACTGAAGAAGTTGTTAAGCTTAAATTGTTTCCTTTTTCTTTGAAAGATAAAGCAAAAACTTGGCTTAACACTTTGAAACCAAGATCAATTGGCACATGGCAAGAAATGCAAGGTGAGTTTTTGAAGAAATTTTTTCCAACACATAAAACCAATGCTTTGAAAAGACAAATCCAAAATTTTTCCCAAAATTCCAATGAAGCATATTTTCAAAGTTGGGAACGTTTTAAAGATTTGTTGAATTCTTGCCCACATCATGGTTTTGAAAAATGGCGCACTATAAGCTTCTTTTATGAAGGGTTAACACCCGAAACCAAACAATTTATGGAAACAATGTGCAATGGTGAATTTCTTGATAAAGAACCTGAAGAAGCTTTAGACTATTTAGACCATTTGGCTGAAAATTCTCAATCTTGGCATGGTACTAATCCTTATGAAAATTCAATTAGATTTAACCTTGCAAATGCTAGTAAAGGAAAATATCATCTTAGTCAAAAAGAAAATCTAAATGTAAGGTTTTCTAGTTTGGCTAGAAAGATTGAAGCTATGGAATCAGGGAAAGTAAAAGAAATCAAATCTATGCAAAATGAAGAAATTTGTGGCATTTGTGATGAATTAGGACACTCAACAAATGAATGTCCAAAACTTCCTGTTTTTAAAGAAGTTGTGCATGAGCAAGTAAATGCAATGAACAATTTTAAAAAGCCATTCACTTCTGCTTTTTCAGATACATACAATTCGGGATGGAGAAATCACTCGAACTTCAGTTGGAGGAATAGCAACCAGCCACAATTCATGCAACCACCACCTCCTCAGGCACATCAAGATTCTCAAAATCCTCAAGGATATGTACCCTATGTCCAACCATATAGGAAAAACCTTGAAGGAACATTGCATGCATTCATGGAAAAACAAGAGGCCATCAATAACCACAACACTCAAGCTATGATTGACATAAAAGACACTCTTGTTAAACTTTCTTCTGCACTTGCCATTCATGAGAAAGGAAAGTTTCTCTCTCAACCTCAACCAAATCCCAAGGGTCAGTTTAGCCTAAATGAGGGTAGTTCAGAAAGTCAAAAAATAGATTAAGTTAACTTAGTGATAACTCTTAGGAGTGGAAAGGTTGTTGAAAAACAAATTCCTGAAATTTTTGAGAAAAATGATGAGTCAATTCCCAAAGATGAGGAAGGGGTTGATAAGCCACCTAGTCAAAAGGAGACCAAACCCTCTCTTTCACCCCCATTTCCTCAAGCATTAAACAATTCAAGTAAAGTGAATCATAACAGTGATATTTTTGAAATCCAACTTCTGTAACTCTTCTACTTGCTGATAGATCAATTAAAATTCCAAAAGGAATAGTAGAAGATGTGTTGGTACAAGTTGATAAATTCATATATCCTGTGGATATTGTCTTGAAAGCGAAGCGTGGATTTTATTGATAATTCTGGAAACTAAGCTCTATGGTTGATAATTCTAAGTCGGAATAGTTCGTTATTTTGAAATCGAAGCTATGGTTGGTTATTTTGGGTCGCCCATTTTTAGCAACATCTAATGCTTTGATAAATTGCAGAAATGGAGTGGTGAAGCTAACTTTTGGAAATATGACACTGGAGCTTAATGTTTTCAACATGTGCAAGCAACCACATGAAGTTTATGATGACAAGGAAGAGATTGAAGGGATTGAGGCCATTATAGATGATCATCTTCAAATCAGGAGTTCTTCTGACCCATTAGAAATCTGTTTAATTAATTCATTTGATTCAACTACACAATTAGATGATGATGTTTTTGAAATATGCTCTTTGCTTGACTGTACACAAGAAATGGAATACAAAGGAAGGAAGCCAAGATTCGAAGAGCTAAAATCCATGAATGATGATACCCATAAAGAAGTACCCACACTGGAACTGAAGCCATTACCTGATGGGTTGAAGTACATATTTTTAGGAGAAGAACAAAGCTCTCCAGTGGTAATTTCTTCATCTCTGACCAAAGAACAAGAAGGTAAGTTGATAGAAGTACTTAAAAGGCATAAAAGTGCAATTGGATGGACATTAAAGGATATAAAAGGCATTAATCCATTAATCTGTACACATAGAATACATTTAGAGGATAATGCTAAAATATCTCAACAACCTCAAAGAAGATTAAATCCACACATGAAAGAGGTAGTTAGAGCAGAAGTTCTTAAATTACTTGATGTTGGAATTATCTATCCTATCTCTGCTAGCTAGTGGGTAAGCCCTACACAAGTTGTGCCTAAGAAATCTGGAATAACAGTGATTGAAAATGAAAAAGGAGAATTAATACCTACCCAAGTCTCATCTAGTTGGCGTATGTGTATTGATTTCAGAAAATTGAATGCAGCCACTAGGAAAGACCATTTTCCATTGCCATTTCTTGATCAGATTTTGGAAAGAGTAGCAGGACATCCCTATTATTGTTTTCTTGATGGTTATTCAGGGTATAATCAAATACCAATTGCATTAAAGGATCAAGAAAAGACTACTTTTACTTGTCCTTTTGGCACTTTTGCATATAGAAGAATGCCTTTTGGTCTTTGTAATGCTCCGGTAACTTTTCAAAGATGCATGCTAAGTATTTTCAGTGACACGATTGAGCATTATTTAGAGGTTTTCGTGGATGATCTGACAGTTTTTGGAAATTCTTTTGAAAATTATCTTGATAATTTGGAAAAGGTTCTTAAAAGATGCGAAAAAAAGGATTTGTGTTAAATTGGGAAAAATGTCATTACATGGTTACCTCAGGAATAGTGTTAGGTCATGTGATATCTTCTAAAGGAATTGAAGTTGATAAGGCCAAAGTTGAATTAATTGCTCATTTGCCTTTCTCAAAAACAGTCAGAGAAGTTCGTTCCTTTTTAGGACATGCAGGATTTTACAGAAGATTTGTAAAGGACTTTAGTGCCATATCTAGACCTTTATGTAATCTTCTAACAAAAGATACACCATTTGATTGGACTCAAGATTGTCAGAAATCTTTTGAAAAATTAATCGGTCTTTTGACTTCTGCTCCTATCATGCAATCTCCTGACTGGTCTTTGCCTTTTGAGTTGATGTGTGATGCTAGTGATTTTGCTGTTTGCACTATTTTAGGCCAAAGAAAGGAAAGTAAGCCTCATGTAATTTATTAGGCAAGTTGAACTTTGAATAGTGCACAAATGAATTACACCACTACTAAAAAAGAACTACTTGCTGTAATTTTTGCATTTGACAAATTTCGAGCTTATTTAATTAGTTCGTCCACTGTTGCTTTCACTGATCATGCTGCTGTTAGATATTTAATGTCTAAACAGGATGCCAAACCTAGGTTGATACGGTGGATCTTGTTGCTTCAAGAATTTAACATCACAATAAAAGACAAGAAAGGAGCCAAAAAATGTTGTTGCAGATCATTTGTCAAGGCTGACAATAGGCTCATCTTTTGATAGCACACCTATCAATGATTCTTTTCCCAATGAATTTTTATTTTCTGTCAATTCCATGCCTTGGTTTGCTAACATTGTCAATTTTCTTGTAACAGGTAAGATGCCGCCTCAGTGGACACACCAAAATAGAAAAAAGTTTTTGATTGAGGTGAAAATTTTCTTTTGGGATGACCCATATTTGTTTAAATATTGTCTTGATCAAATCTTTCGGAGATGTGTACCCGACAATGAGGTAAGTAGTGTCATTAAATTTTGTCATTCAGAAGCATGTGGGGGTCATTTTTTTTCAAAGAAAATAGCTGCGAAAATCTTACAGTGTGGATTTTATTGGCCCATTTTATTCAAGGACAGTTATACTTTTTACAAAAGTTGTGAAAGTTGTCAAAAATTGGGGTCCATTTCTAAAAGAAATATGATGCCTTTGATCCCTATCCTTGTCATTGAAATTTTTGATTGTTGGGGAATTGATTTCATGGGTCCATTTCCATCATCTTTTGGATTTGTGTACATTTTGGTTGCAGTTGATTATGTCTCAAAATGGATTGAGGCGATTCCATGTCGGCACAATGATTATAAAATTGTTCTAAAATTTTTAAAAGAAAATGTTTTGAGTCAATTTGGAATTCCTCGAGCTATCATCAGTGATGGGGGAACACATTTTTGCAATAAACCATTTGAATCCTTAATGAAGAAATATTGCATTACCCACAAAATTATAACCCCTTATCATCCTCAGACAAGTGGATAAGTTGAATTGGCAAATAGCGAGATTAAACAAATTTTGGAAAAAACGGTTAACCCAAATCGTAAAGATTGGTCTTGAAGACTAAACGATGCACTTTGGGCTTACCGTACTGCTTTTAAAACATCTTTAGGCATGTCTCCCTATCGGTTAGTTTATGGAAAACCTTTTCATTTGCCTGTAGAATGGGAGCATAAAGCATTTTGGGCCATTAAAGCTTTCAACTTAAGTCTTGATGATGCTTCCAAGTTACGCAAATTGCAATTGAATGAACTTGAGGAATTAAGAAATGATGCATATAAAAACTCAAAAATTTATAAAGCTAGAACAAAAGCTTTTCATGATAAATCAATTTTGAGAAAAACTTTTGAAATTGGTCAAAAAGTTCTGCTTTATAATTCTCGTCTTCACCTATTCCCTGGAAAATTGAGATCTAGGTGGATTGGTCCTTATATTGTCAAACATGTGTATTCTTATGGGGCCATAGACATTGAGAATCTTAGGAATGGTATTGTATTTAAGGTCAATGGATAAAGACTCAAACCATTTTTGGAACATCAAGTTGTTGAGGTAGAATCCAATTCTCTTTCTAATCCTTGTTATGAGTAGAATTTATTTTAATGTTGTTTCTTTCTTTTTGCAGTTCTTTGTATTCTCGGTTAAATGGCGGATAACGGTACTCCGTGACTCTCAAGTCGGTTTGTTTTTCAGTTTTTCATAATAACTGATTTCTTCTCCTTTTAAAATGGATGTCATTCTCTCAAATCTAAGAAAATATTTTCCTTCTCTCCCTCTAAATGCTCTAACAAAAGTCTATGAAGCTAGGTGTGAAAGACTGAGATTGTTAATGTATAAGGGCATCCCAGAAGATATACGCTGGATAATCGAAGCAAAGGTTCATTTAGCTGGTGAATCTTCAGATTCATTTGTCCCATACATGCCTGGTCTCGGTAAAAGTTCATTTTCAAAAAGGAGAAGAGCAAAAAGAATGAAAGTTTGTTACAAGTGTGCATGATGGAATTGCAACACGCGATGTCGCTCTTTGGGGATGGTTTCTGTAAATAGAGAAGATAAAATATTCTTCATTAAGAATGGACTGAGTAAGGAATTATTAGATAATATCTTATTGACTCTTGAGACGCATTCTTGTGGAGTTGTGCAGCGTGAACTTCTTAGTTTGTGGAATCTCTTCAAGGACGAGCAAGAGCGTTATAGTCTTGGGAATCTGACTCAAAAAGACCCTGTTTGCCAATTTATAAGAAAATTGGATAGGAAGCTTATCCTCGACTCATAGAAGGCGTTTAAGCCGTTTCGGACGTGAAACGAGAGGAAGATGTGAGCCACAATCACAATAACATATATATATTATCTTGTACATCTTCAAAAAAAAAAAAAAAAAAAAAAAAAAAAAAAAAAAAGTAAAGAATGAAAAAAAAGAAAAAAAAAAAGAAAAAAAAGAGAAAAAAAAAAAGAAGAAGAAAATTGAAAGAAAAAATGAAAAAAATAAAATAAAATAAAAAGAGGGCGAAACTTCGGTTGTACTTGATCTTTAATTAGATTAGAAGCCCCTGCCAGTGGCAGACCCATCATTGACTCGGGTGGACCTTCGCACGCTGGTCGGTAAATAAGGTTCGTGTGCCATGCTCTGTAGAGAGCCGCGCAAGCATTCCCAGGTTTTAACCAAAGGCTCTGCTTGCTGATGGACAGAAAGAAGCGTCCCGTGTTTGCATTCTCGTGTGATAATGCCTCTGAGCTGGATCCTGTGATTTAATGCCATGGGCTCTACAGGGACCTCTCACTGACTGTGGTCGTTGGTGGTAGCTGTCAGATTTACGCACTTTAATTAGTGGCGTTGTAACTCAATCCAAAATATCCCACAAGCAGGAGGGAGAAGAATGCCCAGATTGGTTGAGTCGTCTTGGTATTACTGCACTCATGATGCGCAGTATAAAGATCTGCCATGAAACTTGTACATAAAGGTATGGAATCATTTGTTATTATTATTTTATCTTTGTATGATTTTGTTGAATTTTGGTTTTGGACAGACGATCCTTTGGATGGGATCCTTCGGGGGTTTCTAGACTTCTTTACCCTGATGATTTTCTTGAAGTAAAAAAAAAACAAAACAAGACAAAAAAAAGTAAAAAAAAAAGCAAAAAAAAAACAAAATTATTATTATTATTATTTTTAAAATTTCAAACTTTTCTGACACCAGCCAACCTACCTGTATAGGAGCTATTATTACTTTTTCTATTCTCTTCCCTATTTAAACACTCCATTTTCTTCACTTTCCTGTAACTCATAATCATTCAAATAGAGTGTGAGTGTAGAAATGGAGGGAGCTTCTTCTTCTGTTAGTAGATTTGTCAGTATCTGTGTATTTTGTGGGACAAGTTATAGGAAGAGTTTAGAGTTTGTAAACGCAGCAAGCACTGTTGGTAGAACACTTGCTGCGAGGAACATTCGTGTAGTATATGGGGGAGGTTGCCTTGGGTTAATGAGGGTTGTATCACTTTCTACATTTGTAAGAGGTGGTCAAGTTTTAGGTGTCATTCCCGAACCTTTAACTCGAAGGAACATCTTTGGGAAGACAATTGAACTGAAAATTCAAGTATCCTCTATACATGGACGAATGAAGGCAATGCTTGAAAAATCTGATGCATTCATTGCCTTACCTGGTGGTTTTGGTACTTTGGAAGAAGTCTTTCAAGTTGTCTCTTGGGCTCAATTGAACATCCACCATAAACCCATAGGTTTGTTGAATGTTAATAATTTCTTTGATAATTTGTTATCTTTTGTTGACCATGCTGTGGAACAGAAATTTGTCACACCTTCAGCAGGATGACTCCTTATCTCTGCTTCTACTGTTGATGAGTTGATTGATAAATTAGAAGCTTTTGTTTATGAACCTGATCCAGTAACAGCTCAGATAGATTGGTCCGAAGGAAGTGGTGAGAGAAGCAAAATGAAAAGAAAGCCAGCCAAGACACTCCAACTATTTAAATAATTCCAAGCTTTAGTTTTATTTATCGTACTTTGTTTCTGTTTAAATTTGTGTGAAATTTTTTTTTCAGAAATTGCAGCAACAGGTAATATATTCTATCCTTTACCTATCTATGTTTTTACATTGAGGACAATGTTGTGATCTAGTTCGGGGGAAGGATGGTTGAAAAAAAAAAAATAAAAAAAAACCCTAAAAAAATTAGGAAGTGTGTTTGTTAATATGTTTATTGTGTTTATATTAGGAAGAAAAAAAAACTAAAAAAAATAAAAAAAGGGTGTGTTTGTTAATATGTTTGCTGTGTTTGTTATCAATTTATTAACAACAAAAGTAATTAGGGATGACAGAGTAAAGAGTAAATTATTTACTCTTGAGACGCATCAAAAATTGGTGACAGAGTAAGGAGTAATTGGGGTAGTAACTAGTTTGTGTGGAAGTAGCAATTCAAATTCAGGGAAATTTGCATGATTGAGTAAATTGTCTTCTTTCTTAAAATTCACATGCTTGGTTATGAATGTTGAAATGGTGGACTGAGAATGATAGAAGTATGCCTTGTGAGATTTTGAGCCTATTGATGAATGAATTGAACATTTGTATCATTCTCTTCTTTCTTGTGTGAATTTCATTCATGAAATTGTTACTTTAGAACTTGTTTTGATTCTTTTTGAGACTACATTTTCATATGCATACATAAATATGATTGAGGCATTTTTCTTGAAATATCTACTTTAATCAAATAGTCAACCTTGCTTAGCAGCATATTGTCTTAATATGATATCAAGCACTCTTATGACTTCTTGGAAATTTTTTGATTCTTGCTAACATAAAGCATTAGAAATGGCCTATTTCCCCTTGCTTAACCCCTTTGAGCTTATTTGACTATTCTTTGTTTCGAACTCATTATGTGCCTTAAATGAAAAATCATGTTCTTACTTGACCTTAGGGAATAAGAGAGCATTAGTTTTGTCATTCGATGAGTTCTTGAACAAGTGTGGGGGTGTGTGTGCAGAATGGTTAAAAAAAATGTATATATGATGTTCTTTTTGTAAAATAAAAAAAAAAAAAAAAAATAAAAAAATATCAATAAAAAAATATAAAAAGAAGAGGGTCAATAAGGTAATAAAGGAAAAGAAAAAAATATGTAAAGGGAATTTGTATTAGGTGGAGTTGGGATGAATTTTCATGCTTGTTAAATGAACTCAGCTCTCATGCTCTTTTATTCTCTGGTATTTAACTTGTTATATCCATATTACCTCCTCCTTTACCTTGACCCCATTACAACCTTGAATAAAGTCCTTATGATTTGTGTGTGCATGTGTTCTGAGTAGTAGAGAAGTAGAAGATAAGCAAGCTTATGGTAGTGCAATTTTCATGGGTTGAATTGAGTGAAATACCTACCTTTTAAACACTTGAGGGATTGAGAGTGAATCTTGTGAAAATTTATCATTCTTGACTCATGCTTTTCAATTGAAATATCCTTGCTTGTTGATTTGAGATGTGAAGATATATTACCTCATGAATGTTTTGATTACTTGAATGATTGGTTGCTCTTCATTTTTAAATATTATTAGAAATTAATTCTTTTAGAGTGTTTAATTTTTGAGTCTGTTTCATTTTTTTTTTTAGTTTTGGTCTTGTGTTTTGCCTAGGAGTGCAAAAAGCTAAGTGTGGGGGAATTTGATGATCACATATTTGATACATTAATAAGCTTTCATTTTTAGTCATTTACACTCTCCATGTACTTAATTGATTGATTTTGATTATATTTTATAAGTTTGGACTCAAATTGGACTTAATTGAATTTTTCAGCATAATTTACGTCTTACGTTATTTTTGTATTTGAGCTATATCTTGGGATGTAGGTGGTCAAATGAGGTGAATCTGATGGCATTTTAAAGATAAGAGAGAGCTCTATAATTACATGAAGACCTCAAAGGCCCAATCACACGAGTAGATAACTCAAATTGGGGTTGAAGCAAGAACTAGAGTGCTGTTCCTGACATCTTGACCTATGTGTACTGTTCATGCCATTTTTCGGGCTAGATGTTGTCAAATAGGATGAAATTTGGATGCTAAATATTAAGACCAATATCTACAACTTTCATGTTGAACACTTTTTCAGAATCGGACTCCTTGAAGGTGATATTGGGCTTGGAAGTCAGAACAGAGGAGCTGTGACTAGGCCTGAGTAGTGTGCAGTAATTTGAACGTATATGGAGTTATAGAAATGATATTGGACTCAAACTAAAGTCATTTGAAAGCTACGATCCAGACCTACAACTTCTATGAAGACCACTTGGTTCAAAAATGACGAATGCAATGACTTCAGAGCTGCATGATTTCAGAGACAAGGAATCTCCATAATTTTCCACTCACCAAAAGTCATTTGGCATTTTCTACTCATTTTTCACTCATCCACCCACTAATGACTCAGCCCCCTTATCATTTTGTATCTCTAATCCTCTATAAAAGGGGTCCTTGGCAGATCATTGAGGGAGTTAAGTGTTAGATACCAAAATGATGCCATTTTGTTACTAGGTTTTCTTGTAGTAATTTTCCTTTGTTCTAAATTAAAGTCATGTTCTTCTTCTTCTTCTTCTCTCTTTCTTTCTTCTTATTTATGAGTAACTAAGTTTTATTTTAATTGAGTGAAAGGGTGAAGCTCTTAGTAATAAAGTAAGGTTAGATTTATTCTTCTCTTGTGCTTAAATGATTTATATTTTCTAGTAACCATTATACGTATTATAATTTGTTTCTTATAATTTAGAAACCATCTTTGTAAAGAGGAGTTCTTGAGTTGTTGTAGATAAAATATTGGCACAATGAATGCTTTAACCCATTTATAAGTGGTGGTAATATTTTTAGGAAACATAATATAATTACGTATATTATTTTAAATGAACTTTTAATGTTGTATTTTTCGATTAGAACCGCCATGTTGCGAGGATTCTAATTGAGTTATAAAAGAAATTAATCTTACCTTTACTTTATTTACCAAGAGTGGATCTTTTAACCCAAGTAAATAATTTTTACCATAGTAATAAAATATTTACTTCACCTTAATTAATCTTCAACAATTCCCTATGGATCGACCTCGGACTCCCGAGAAATTTATTACTTGAGACAACCTACACTTGGGTTCGCAATACAACAATTAATCTCGCATCAAGTTTGTAGAGTTGTTTGAAACTAAAAATTATGCATCAGACACATCCTTCTTATTTGATGAACGTCCTGCCTTCGATTTGAATCGTGGGTGTCCACATACTAAGCAAACTGAATAAAGTCTTTTGTCACTGTATTCTTTATAATACAACATGCACTGATTAAGACACGCATTTATCTTATCATATCCTAATCCTAACTCTCGAACCATTCTCTTCGATTTGTAGAAGTTTTCGGGTAACCTTTCAGGCTCTGGAAGCATGCTCTTAATTATGACAATCATTCTATCATAACAACTCTTACTCATGTTAAACTTTGACTTCAAGTTCAAAAGTTGAGTTACAACTGACAATTTCGTGTGCTTATGGCAACCATCCCATAAAGGTTCATCAGCGTCTCTTAGCAAGTCATAAAACTTCGCAACTGACGAATTTGGATCCTCTTCTAAATCTTGAGCTTCTGGAGTTAATTTATCACCTGCAGCATTAATAATTGTATCCACGTATGGATTCCTAGGCTCCACTTCATCATCATGGACAATGGATGTTGAGCTTCTATCCCCCCATCTATCCTCACCATGAATGGTCCAATTTATATAACTATCCACAAATTTATACTTATACAGATGTTGTTCTACCCCAAATACCTCCCTCCAAGCATGATTCTTACATTTAGCACATGGACAAAGGATGCAATTTAATGCATCAGTAACTGTCGGATCTCCTTGAGCAACCCTAATGAAATTATTAACTCGATCCTTGAATTCTTCACTTACATAGCAGTAGGATCATTTCTTCATAGCATCCAACTTCGATCGGGTCTTATGATTGTTGAAATTGATTTAGCACATTAACACAATCCTTATATCTCCATCTCCTCCTTAACATGGTATGACCCTATCCCATTCAATAAGAAACATTTTCAACACTTGGTTAATAGTTATTCCTTAAATCTCGTATTTTATACTTGACGAAATTTCAGCAGCATTTCCCATTGGTCTCCAAGTGCATGACTTGAACACAGTGAGATCTACTGCATTTAAGTATACACCCAGAGAACAAAAGGAAATATTGCAGACCAAAATTTCAACAAGTATAACATATGAGATTTAAAGAATAACTATTAACCAAGTGAAGAAAGAATTTCTTACCAAATTGTCCCACTTAGACAATTCAAGATTCAATACAATAAGCAATCCCTTGAAAAGGTATGCATGCTCATTAATATAGAATCTCAAACGAGAAACTAAGGTTTTGCTCAAATTTTTACTCGAATAAGAAAATAAAACTTTAAGCATATGTTAAAGCACAATCAAAAGTTAAATCAAACTAATATTCTTAACACATAATTCGTTAGAAATTCATAACTTTTATTTTCAACATCCAAGATTTGATGTCATATTTAGATAGTCTTAAATGTACTGGGATAGGAGAGAAAAGCATAAAGAAAATCTAAGTTTTCACTGGCCATAATGATTACTGCTATGCGACCTGACATAGACAACATTAATGAATATGTTAGGAACACTACTGCTAGAGCTGTCAGTGTTGCTGCCTCTGCTCTTGGCATACCTGCACTATTACCCTTCAAAAAAGGTTGTTTATCAGAGTAAGAAATCATGGCAAGCTCAGCACACTGGGATTAAGATTGTGCAATAGATTGAGAAGGTGAAATAGTGTGTAAGGAATTAGAAGCCCTATATGCCAGTTACTATACTAAGGAAGTTATGATTATTCTGATTCGTGAATTTCAGTCACCTGATGAAGAAATGAATAAAATTATTCTGAAAGTGGTGAAGCAGTGTGTAAGCACTGAGGGTGTGGAAACTAATTATATTAGAAATGATATTCTCCCTGACTTTTATATTATCACCTCGTTATATACCATAGTTAGCAGGTCAAGGCCCTACAAGAGGGTAAGAAGATGAAGAAAGGCAAAGACAATGAGATTTTTAGTTATGTATTTAATTCAAAGCTTATGTAATTAATTTATATTTGCTTTGAAGTTGTTAAAGTTATATGTATAAAGTTGTATATGTATAACTTTTAGATATGGCTCTCCATAATATTTGTTTAAATATTATGGATTAGTTGAATTATAAGTAGAAGTAGCATGACTAATACTGCTTATCCAGGTATATGTCAGATATACTAGGATATCTTTATTAGGGATGTTACAAAAACACACTATAGACTACTCTAATTTTATGCCAGTACTTTTCTTTGTATATTTCTTACTTAGAAGACCACTATGGGGCTCTTATACAACACAATGGATAGAATTAAAGTATTTGAGGCATATACAGATTACATTAGATATGTGGCAGTTCATCATACCCTTCCTTATGTGCTGTCATCATCTGATGATATGCTCATAAAGCTTTGGGATTGGAAAAAGGTTGGGTTAGTACCCAGATATTTATGAGACATTCTCATTATGTCATGCAAGTGACATTTAATCCTAAAGACACAAACACCTTCGCCAGTGCATCTCTTGATCGTAACATAAAGGTATACATATGTTTTTATAATTAACTTATAAAGCAGTGCAATGAATAAGGATGAAACTAACCTTGACTCAAGAAGACTCCAGATGAATCAAGACTCAGGAACAAAGGTTGCACTTGTAACAAAAATGCCTTTACCAAGCTTAGATAGCAGAAAGAACAAGAAAGGCAACAAGAACTTACACCCATAGCATACAATCAAATAACATTTTACATATCCACCTCTTTCAAATCAGGTTCAAAGTTATGATCTAAATAAGAGCATTCTAGTAAGGAACTCAAATCTAAACATAAATAAGAGAAAAAAATCATTGCACCACAGCAAGTACCACATTTGTAAGTTCACAATGCATTGAGGACCATATAAAAGTCAATCCAATCATAAACAATGCATAAAACGAAAGAACTTTACACATAAATAATGCTAATGTTTAGCCTAGAACCAAACATAAAACAAAAGAACTTGTGAGTCATACCAGAAGAACACATTCAGTGGTTGATGATTTTTAAGATCCTAACTCTTGTTGATGATTTTTTTTCTTTGTCAGTGGGGATGGGATGGCCACACTCAAATCTAGTTTTCTATTATGTGTTTCTATATATTGACTACTGTTTAAAATAAAAACTAAAGTATTTGAGGCATATACAGATTACATTACATGTGTGGCAGTTCATCCTACCTTCCTTATATGCTATCATCATCTGATGATATGCTCATTGATCTATCAATTATTTCTACACTCTTAAGTGCCTTATGTTTGATTTAATTGGACTCCACTTGTGCTTAATTGTAAACATTTAACCAAGTTTCTAGATTCCAAGCTTAACTTCAAACAACTACTAGAAGAAATTATATCCAAGTCTCAAAAGTGAGTTTGATAAAATAAATGTTGTTTGGATGAAAATAATCAAAATCACATTTTGAATATGTAATTATTAAAAAGGGTATGAGTTTATATTACAATATTAATATTACCTTTTATTTCATTTCATTATATTTAATTGTACACGAACAAATTATATAAAGCCACTCTAATAGAAAATTTCTATGTTTTTGTGTTGTAATGAATTTTGAGGAGCTCTGCTCCTATCTGTAAAATGCAAATATGAACTAGCAGAAGTTTGGGACGTAGCCCTATATCAATAACTAGTGACAATGTTGTATGTAATACTTTTATAGAAGGTTTTCTCTACTGAAATCAGAACCAGAGCTTGAGATCTCATTTACAAAACTGTGTATAGTTTGGATCAACTATTTTTCAGCAACTTGTCTTAATCAGTGTTTTTTCTCCAAAAGTCCACATGGAAGAGTTATACATATACATATATATATATATATATGTGTGTGTGTGTGTGTGTGTGTGTGTGTGTGTGTGTGTGTGTGTGTGTGTGTGTGTGAACAAACTCATAACTATAATTATACCTATACAAAGATAGCTAGACTTCCAAGATATATTAACTCAATAAAGCAATCCCTTCTCAAAGGAATTTTTGGAATCAAAGAAGTATGTTGAGTGTATATTAGAATCTTGTTCTACCTACTACGTTACTTTGAAACCATTTATATATTTCCGTGCCTAAGAATAATTCAACTATTAGACTAAATGTCAACTGTTGAAACAAAAACTGGGGTTTCCTATCAGAGAATTGTTTAGTTAAGAAAGTTTTGCAGTACACAGACTTATACTAGCAACCTTTTTAATCCCCAAAAGTAAAGAAGTCTCATATTAATCAGTATAGTCACATTGGTAACAGCTGGTGTACTGAGTTACCCTTTTTCTTTCCTATCTTCAAACCTAATGTTGTAATATATTAGAACCAAGGGTTGCAGGAATCAAGGGACTAAATATATTGGAACTTCAATATCATCATCTCCATATGAGCATATAGATGATAGGTAATGATGCTATCATTACACAACATTTTTTGGATGTTAAAGGATGTTTTTAGTTTTGATTTGACTTTTTCTTCTTGTTTTGAAACATAGCTGAATTTGCTTTTAATCCTAAGGATGTGAGTTTAAGCAAAAAGGTTCATCCCCTCACAGTGCTGGTAAATTGACCGAGTCAAAAATCAAGGATAAAATCAATCGCCTCTCTAAAACACTCTTAAATACAGTATGCTTTTCTCTTCATAATGGATTGGTGAATATGCATGACAAGCAATGGTAGCATAGCGAGAAACATGCTCATTCTAATTTCATATCTGAATATTATCCTCTATATATTATCATTCTCATTGTCATGCTATAATGGTTCCACTTTTAGACTATAGACGAGGCTTTAAGGTTACAGTTGAGGTAGCCAAATTGTACAGCTACTTTGCATACAATCTAATATCTAGCTTTGCCATGAATACCTCATCCTCTTAGCTAAGAGGCAGATGACTTCTATGGAAAGCACAATTCCATGATATTTACTACCAAAAAAAAAATAATCATCTCCACTGTTTGATCATCAAAATCAATTTAACCAAAGCCAGAATGCAACAATCAAGATAACATATAAATCTAAAACAATATTAATAAGTATTAAAAAAAACCACAGAAAAATTTAAGGCCCAATGCATATAGAGGCAATCAATGACAGCAAAAGTTCCATGTCCTTTAACCACTAGAACTCCAAATTTCCAATTTTTGATCAACAAAATTAGCTCAGAACCAAAGCATAGTCAAATGCAGCAACCCATATAACATATGGTATGGAGATAAAATAAAACTATGCATGATAGTAATGCAAACAGAATCAAATCTCTCAAGCCATTTAAACTTCCCAATGTACTCATTTTTCAATCAAACCATTCCTCTAACACACTGCAGAGGCTAAGCATATGTAACAACAAGGCAAAAAGCATATCATGGAATTTGGGTAAACCAGAAAATGGGATTGGTTACTCACAGTTAGAACCAAAGCTCAGAAAATGTCAAACTCATAACTCAAGAATCAAAAGAAACAAATCCATATCCAAACTCATAGTGCGTCACAAAATAAGATTCAACTCTCCTTAAAGTACACACATGATCCTAAGAATCGAACAACTCCATTGAAAAATAAACTTCAGTGATGGAGGAGACGAACAACAAGCTCGCACTTGGACTGACGTGCAGCAACGGTGAGCTAGTGACTGATGAGTAGTGGTAGTGAGCCAGTGACTAACGAGGTCGCACCTGGAGCATCCAGTGGCGCAACACGAACAAGAGACAAAGGCCAAACTTCAGGCCAAACTGAACTTGAATGTTGAAGAAAACAGAGGAAAATGAAGGTTATGTCTAAAGGTAGTTGGGAATTTCCCCATTTAATTCTTCCAAAGGATAAAAATTTTAACACAAAAATAAGATTTTCTTGCTTTTCTACGAATAGGAGTTAGAGGGAGGAAGTGTGTTGAAGCAAAGGAAACAAAAAAAACCCAAACGAAAAAAACCCACCATTCGAAGAGAATGAACGGACATTGGTGAAGATGAACGGGGAACCAAACACACACTAACTCAATGCATTTGATTTGATTTATCCAAATGAAATCCAACAGAAACTTAAACAATAGCTCACTTGAATCAGAGGAAAACGAGAAGAGGCGCACTGGGCTAGTGTTGGCCGGATCCAGGTGGAGGCGCGACGGTGGCGCGGGTTTCACAGCGGTTGGGCAGATGGGGTTTTGGTAAAAAAAGAGGCAAAACAGAGGGGGCAATTCTGAGAGAGTGAGAGGGAGAGGGCGAGTGAGGTATTTTTGAGAGAGTGAGAAGGATTTGCATGAGAGAAGGATTTCTGAGAGAGTGAGGGTGTGAGGTAGGGATTTCTGAGAGAGTGAGAGTGTTTTACGCATGAGAGGGATTTTTGAGAGTGTGAGTATTTTACGCATGAGAGGGATTTTTTAGAGTGTGAGAGGGACTGCTGGGGTGCGAGAGGGAACGTGTAATAATTAAAATATTTCAGGTTTTGCGAGGGATTTGCAATGGAATATCCCCCGCTAAAATTTTATAGTTTAGTGACAAAAAATTTCCGTCGCAAAATCCTCGCTAAATACCTTTTTTTTAGCGAGGCCCAATTTCTGTCGCAACTCCCTCGCTAATTTTAGCGAGGCATGCTATCCCTCGCCATTGCCTCGCTAATTTTACTGACTTTTAACTATGTCTGTTAGCGAGGGAAATTATCCCTCGCAATTCCCTCGCTAATGTTAGCGAGGGAAACTATCCCTCGCAATTCTCTCGCTAATATTAGCCGCTATTGCCTCGCTATTAACTCACTGTTAACCCCTCAAAATTTTCTTTTAAAATTTAGCGAGAGGGACAATTTCCCTCGCTAATCCCTCATAATTTTCTCCCTAATTAGCAAGGGATTAGTGATGGAAATTGTCCCTCGCAAAATTCCATCGCTAAATCACATATTTCTTGTAGTGATTCAAGGACCAATATGAATTATATACCCTAGGTGACACCTAGCACATTTCTATTGGCTAATTGTAACACTTAATGCAATCTAATTAGCTAGAAACTAAGCAATAATTGTATGTCTAAAAGTCTCTATAGAAACTAATCTTGTTTGGTTTCACTAATTAACTAGTTAGGAAAAATCAATAAAATAAAGAATGACCAATGAGAATTAGCCACCTTAGGTAACACAAAACTAAAGTTGATTAGTTAATTAGTGACTAATAAGAGTTTGACAACATATAAGACACCAAATCTATTACACTAAATTAATTCTTATAGGTTAGTTAGCTAATAAGGAACAATCAATGGGATGTAGACACCATAGGAGACACTAAACTAATGGTGATTGGCTAAAAGGAGAAACTAAACTAATTATAATTGGTTGTTTACTTAAACATGTAGTCAATGGGAACTAAACACCTTATGAGACACTAGCTTTATTATGATCGGTTAATAGTTACAATAACAACAACAACCAAGTCTTTTTCCACTAGGTGAGATCAGCTACATGGATCAAACAACGCTATTGTGCCCTATCATAAACCAAGTCTTCAAAAATGTCATTCAAATCTAAATATTTTTTAATCGTTTCACCTATAGTCTTTCTTGGTCTCCTTTTACCTCTAGCTATTGGGCTATCCTCCACCTGATCTACTCTTCTTACAGGGGCTTCTAAAGGTCTTCTCCTTACATGTCTAAACCACCTAAGGTGAGATTTTCTTATTTTTTCCACAGTAGGTACTACCCATACTTTCTCTCTAATACATTTATTCCTAATCTTATCTTATCTTGTCTGGCCACACATCTAACGTAACATCATCATCTCAACGACATTGATCTTATGCTCTTGATGACTTTTTACCGCCTAACATTCGGTACCATACAACATCGTGAGCCTTATAGCTGTACGGTAAAATTTACCCTTAAGCTTGAAAGGCATTTTTCTATCACAAATAACTCCTGAAACACTCTTCATTTTCATCCATCCAGCTTGAATCCTATAGTTTACATCTCCCTCTATCTCTCTATCATTTTGTATGATAGATTTAAGATACCTAAACCATGTGACTTATGGTATGGTATGGTCTAACCATTTTTCCATTATTCATTATCTTCAATACTTTTTTACCTCAAACTCCTGAATTCTATGATAAAAAAATTTATTTTGGTCCTCCTCTATAGTGTTGAGAATGCCTGAGTCTCCTAAAGTCCCATATCCCTCACTAAATAATTTGTGAAAATAACCCTTCCATCGATCCTTGATGTCTTGTTCCGTAACCAAGACTTTATCATCTTTTTTCTTAATGCATTTCACTTGATCCAAGTCTTTTGTCTTCCTTTCCCTACTTTTAGTAAGCCTGTAAATATTCCTTTCTCTGTCTTTGGTGCCCAAAGATTGATATAACTCATTGAACACTTTAGCTTTCACCCCGCTCACCACCTTCTTAGAATCTTTTTTAGCTGCTTTATATTTTTCCCAATTTTCATCATTTTTACATACGTGCCAAGCTTTATAACATTCCCTTTTATCCTTAACCTTATCTTGTACACTTGCATCCCACCACCAAGATTCTTTATCCTTGGGTCCAAAGCCTCTTGATTCACTGAGTGTCTCTTTTGCTACCTTCCTAATCCCTTTAGCTATCTCGTCTCATGTATCATTAGCACTCCTTTGTACCTCCCAAATCTCTTCCTCCATAATCTTCCTCTGAAAGAGTATTTGTTTCCCTCCCTTTAGTTTCCACCATTTGATCCTTGGGACTCTGTCTCTATAATTTCTCTTTACTCTCATCTTAACTCATACATCTATAACCAAAACCTTGCGTTGGGTAGTCAAGCTCTCTCTAGGGATGAATTTGCAATCCATGCAAAGCTTTCTATCAGATTTCCTTATTAGAAAAAATTCAATTTGAAAGCAAGAATTCCCGCTTCTGTATGTGATAAAATGCCCTTCTCACTTTCTAAAACAAGTGTTAGCTATTGTAAAATCAAAAGCTACTGAAAAATATAGAATTGTTTTGCCTCTGTATTAGCTACTCCTAGACCATACCCCCATGCAAAACCTCATAGCCCTAGATTCGCTCCTCACATGACCATTTAGGTCCCCTCCTAGAAACATATTCTCTCCTAATGGTATTCCCTAAACTAAACCTTCTAAATTCTCCCAAAATTTTATCTTGTAGTTCTCGTTTAACCCTACTTAGGGTGTATATGCACTGATAACATTGAAAGTCTCTTGTTCCACAACAAACTTCAATGCTATGATCCTATCTCTGAGCCTTCTTACATCCACATCATTATTCTTCCAATTCTTATATACTATTATGCCTACTCCATTTTTGGATTTTACCTTGCTAGTGTACTAAAGCTTAAAACCTGAACTATCGAGTTCCTTTGCCTATCGATTAATAGTTACACTAAAAAAAATTTGATTGGTTGGTTAAGAGAAGCCAATGAGAGTTAGATACCTATTAAGACACTAACCCTAAGATAGTTGGCTAATTGATACATTAAA
The DNA here is from genome assembly GCA_029884595.1 of Ormosia semicastrata. Classification (NCBI taxonomy): domain Eukaryota; kingdom Viridiplantae; phylum Streptophyta; class Magnoliopsida; order Fabales; family Fabaceae; genus Ormosia; species Ormosia semicastrata. The sequence continues at coordinate 104,216,887 of JAQQTO010000063.1, forward strand.
CCTATTTTTATTGGTTGATTGAAGCCAATGAAAACTAGACACCTTGTAAGATACTAGTTTTGCTATAATTGGATAACCTAACTAAAAGTCAATTTAGTTTTGTTAGTAGGACTAATTAGTTAGGAAGAAATAATAAAATATTGACCAACCAATAGGAATTAACCACCATTCAAAACATTGGTCTTAATTTGATTGGTTGCTAATTACACTAAGCAACATCTTATTGGTTGGAAAAATAAACATAATTAACTAATACCTAATATCTAATTAATAAATATCTTCTTGGATTAAAAGGAAAATATATAAGACAAAGAAAGGAAGGAGGATTCATCCAAGAAGAAAAGAGAAGAAAAGAAAGAAAAGAAAGAAGAAAAAGAATAGGAAAGAAAAGGAAGAAAGAACAAAGAAGGAGGAGAAATTGAAGAAAATTCAAGGAAAATCCCCAAAATTTTGCTAAAAACTTCAAGAATCAAGAAATTGAAGAAAAGCTCAAGATCCTTTCTTCTACTTCTAGTACATCACATCTAGCTAGCTTGGACAAGAGGTAGGAAATGCAAACTTTAATCTTCTTGATTTTTAATTCAATCAAGTATGTTATATTAAGGTTTTAGTGTGATTTTGACTTTTATATACTTGTATTTTAATTCTAAGGAATGTTTCTATGATAAGGTGATCATGAATGAATACTTGATTTTGGATAATTATATGAAGTATCATTGATTCTTGGTATTATTATGCTTGGAAATTACTTAAATTAATGAATCTTTTACATTTGGATTAAAGATAACCTAGGGTTAGGGTTCTAAGGATTTAAGAATCCTAAATTGAAAAGTGAAGACATGATTATACTTGAAATTAGTTTCATTAGTGAAACTTTCATTAAAAATCAAGATTTACCAAAGGTTAGGGTTAGGGTTCAAGAACCCTAATTTGAAAAAGTAAATATTTGATGAAATGAATATGGAATTAAAGTTTAATTGTTTGCTTTGGTTTATCAATGGTTTCTAATGATGAAATGAAGATGATGTTAACATATATATTTGAGATTTGATGGAAACTTGAGAATTAAGCAATATGGCCAAATGCTTCAAGTGACTAGATCTATGATTTTCTTGATAATTGATGCACAAAATGTGTCATGTTGTGAGTAATGATTAAATTGATAGATGATGTCTCAATTTTGTATATATATATTTGATAATGATTAAATATCATGTATTAGAAAAAGATTGAGAAAGGTATAAATTGATGCTTAAAGTGTGTTGATGTGTGTGAAACAATATCATGTTTTGTTCTTGTTTTGCATATTTTTTTTTAGGCATTTTAGATATTTCAGTTTCCCTTTTTGTTTGTTTTTTCCTTAGTTTGGATAACTGCGGTGTTTATGGTGTTATTGTGTAGGATTGGTGCTAAATTGGCCTTGGAATGGATAGAAGCTTGCATGATTGAAGTTGGAGCTTTATGGATAGCAAAAAGGTGCAAAAAGAGACTTCCAGAGAGTTCCACGGCCTGGCCGTGGAACCAACCACGGCCGTGGAACTCAACAGCATGCAAAATTGGCCTGTGGCAGAGAGAACCACGGCCTGGCCGTGGAATGATCCACGGCCCCATGGAATTCTGACAGCAAGTTCCACGGCTTGGCCGTGGAATGAACCACGGCCGTGGTTCGCAACGCGCAGCCAGAATTTTAGTTTTTATTTTTATTTCTTTTGGGGCCTTTTAGCCAATGAAAACCCTAGGCTATAAATAGATGTTCTGAATAGAATGGGGGGTTCTAGTTTGGTTCAAAAGGAGGCACAAAGGAGGCTTGGGTTCTTCATCTTTCTCCCTTCTTCTTCTATTGTTACGGGTTTGGGATGTTTTTAAGTTTAATTTCTTGTCTCTTCTTCTCTATGTCTGAGTAGTTTCCTTTGTTTCTAGGATTGGGCAATGCCCTTTGATACATTGATAATGATTAATTGACGTTCTTTCCCCTTTTATTGATCTTGAATATTCTTTGATTTAATTCTTATTGCTCTTATTCATGTGAATTTGCTGGCCACTTATTTGTATCTCATAGGCATTTAGGGACGTACTGAGAGGTGAACCTAAGTGTTGGAACCATAAGAATTGAACTGAAGGTCTAAATCACGAGAGTAGTTTTAGCCTTTCGAGGATTCAATGAATTACCACAAAGCGTAATGGGTTCAATTTAAATTCAATTACCACGAGAGTAGGAATTGGTTTAATTGGGCACGGATCTTGTATCTTGAGAAAGAACATTAACTAATTTAGGGTAATTCACCTTCAATTGAATTTCAGATTTAATAAAAGGGTTGTCAATTAGGATTTATCTTGTATCATTGTGGTATCCCAATCTTGGAAGCTTTCTTGAATTTGAAAATCCCCTTCTTGATAACTTGCTGTTTTTATTCTAAATTCTGCACTTTGATTTTATTTAATTGCTTTGTTACTATGTTCTTCTTAACCAACAATCATATTCCCTTTTGTTTAATTGAATTGAATTAATTAATTAATTGGTATTCATAGACACAGTCCTTGTGGATTCGATTTTTTTATTACTTGACGACGAAACCGTACACTTGCGGATTTCATACATCATGTGTAGACTTTAATTATTGATCAAATTGATAATTGATGATGCTTCAATTTGGCTTAAGAATATGGTATTATTGATTATCAAATTGATAATTGATGCTTCAGTTTGGTACTTTATGCTTAGATGAGTATAAAGTAAATGATGTTCAAGGATAAGCAAGGTGCGGCAACAAGGCCTTGGAGACTAAGGTACACCTTAGTGTAGAGAGCTCTTGTAAAGAAATTAGGCACCACCATCCCATGCAATGTTTTTGCATTGTATTGCATAAGCATCATACAAACACTTATCTCTACTTTCGCTGCTAAATGTTCTAAACTGTGGATTGATATATGGATGCAATTATTGTCAATGGTTATACTCTAACTCACTATGTAAAGTGATTTCCGTGATTTGATATATCTAGAAGCATATTGGTTTGTATTTAGGATTTTGTTCAGTTTATTTTCCTACTGGGAATTATACAATTCTCATTATTTTTATGATGTTTTTCTAGAGAAACAATAATGACTTTGATCACTTTGCTGATTGATATTGAAGTTGACTAGATGTAAAATCTTGATTATGATGCATTTATTTTGCAGATCTAGAATGTTAACATTTTCTAATCTCATATTGTATAGTTATATAAGTTGTCGAGACTATGTATGTATCATTTGAATGGAGGACATATGTAAACCCTAATATTTTAGATGCCTAAGCATTTTATTTGATTAGTTTAGATAGTATGAGTTCTTAGTAGGCTTAGTGTTACCAAGTGACTTCCAGTACTCAAGAGGGGGGGTGAATTGAGTATAAAAACTTTTTCGCAAAACCCTTTTTAAAATAAAATAAAAATATAAACTTGATAAATAAAAGCACAGAAGGAACAAGAAGAAGAGAATAAACAGTAAAGAGCAGCGTAAAATAAATGTGCAGTAAATTAAATTGCTTAAATTAAAGAGATTAGGGAAAAGAGAAGCAAGCACAATGATTTATCCTGGTTCGACCACTAACCCACTTGTGGTCTACGTCCGATTCCTCGAAAGTATTTTTCACTAAGTATACAAGCTTCAATAGGTGCTTGCTACCGTTACAAAATAGAGCACTTTTCACACACAGGACACTATACCCTTGTGCTAAAGTCTCACTGCAGAGGATACCTCACCCTTATACAAACCTTTGAGGGATACCTCACCCTCGATACAAATAATCAGAAAATAGAGATGAAGAGAAACTCTCAAACAGAGTGTGTAATACAAATTGAAGTGCTAATGGAGCTCTCACAGAAATATCTCAAAGTTTTTAAGTAAGAAGAGCGTAGGGAAAAGTTTTCACAAAGACAGAGTAATCAGAAAAAAATTCAGAATAATGGGTAATGGAAAACGTGACCCAGGCTTGCTATTTATAGAGAAAATTAGGTTAAACAGCCGTTGGGTGTAATAAAAGACATTAAACGCTGATTGAAAACAAATTGAAATTTGTCTGTTTCCATTTTCGAAGGCGAAGGTTCGTGTTTATTCGAATAGGCAGCAGCTTATTCGAATAAAGCTCAATGTGAAAAAGCTCATCTGAAAGGGTTATTCGAATAGCAACTTGGTTATTCGAATAACGTATTTAAAACGAAGTTCAGATAGAAATCTTTATTCGAATAACATATTTAAAACGAAGTTCAGATAGAAATCTTTATTCGAATAACAGATGAGTTATTCGAATAATTCATTTAAAACGAAGTTTCTGAAAAGCTTAGTTATTCGAATAAACGAATGTTTATTCGAATAGCCACTTTGAAAACAGGTTTCTCATGAAGACATTTATTCGAATAGGCAATGTTTTATTCGAATAATTCAAGTTAAAAACTGTTTTGAAAGGGATTTTCAAAGATCTTGAGTTCAAAAACAAGTTTTAACTTTTCTTTCAAAAAACAAAGAGATATTAAATGTGAGCTCGTGCACAATAGATCCTAAGTCCTAAAACTAATCAAATATAAACTTGGACTTGGTCTATTACTCATCTTCATTTAATCTTCTCGTTTGTTATCATCAAAACAAGTCTTCAATGGTAAGCATCCAAACACATTCTCCCCCTTTTTGATGATGACAAACTATTAAAGAGACTATCAAAGAGAAAAGCGTTAGTGCATATAATTGGAATTCACAAAAGGTATAAAAGCTTACTCCCCCTCTTTAATTATAAGAGGTAATGTATATCAGATATGTGCGCAGCTCCCCCTTTCAATTTGAATCCAATCTTATTTCAATTTTACCTGTCTTTTCTCGATTAAAGTCAAATGATCAAATAAATATTTCTCCCCCTTTTGTCATGAGCAAAAAGGAGGGGTAAGTCTCATAAACAGATAAGAATGCATAATAAGTCTCATAAACATACTCATATCATTTAGAACAACAGGAAACTTTATTTATGCATTAATAACAGGAGAGATAATTACAAGCCAGAAAACAAATTACACAAAGTCAAAAACATAGAAAGCCTAAGAACTACAGTTCCTAAAAGTAAGCATCCGGAGGTGGTGGTGAAGATCTTTGGTGCAGAGGCAGGTGAAGCAGATCGGAGGGCAGCAACCTCACGTTCAACACCTTCTATTCTATCAAACAGAATAGAGAAGGTATGTTCCATGTAAGCTCGGTTATCCTGTAAGGTGGCCATGATCTGTTCTAGAGTGACCGGAGCTGGAGCAGCAGGAGGTACATCAGCAGGAGCAGCAGAGGCAGCAGGGGCAGCAGCAGGGTCAAGCTCGTTCTCAGCAACCTCATCTGGGTACACCCAGCCTTCATCGGTTTAGATCATCTTCATCTTTCTTAAGGTGTGAGCTCCAAACACGTTGTGGTGCGTCAGGGCGATAGCTCGCTCGTCTCTAGGACGAGGGTACTTACCCAACGGGGTAGTGACGAGGAAGCCATAAGGTAGGTCCGATTTGTCCTTGCCCTTGGCCTCATCATGTGCCTCATGATGAACACAGCGCATTGACCTGATGGCCATTCTTGAGAAACCACAAAGCATGAAGACATCTTCCTCGCTGAGATAGGCGTAGTTTCCACCGCGAGGAGCCAGAATGTGAGCATAGGCGTAATGCAAAAGCCTATCTTGGATCTTCAGCATTCCACCCTTGAGACATTTATCAGGAAGGGCCAGGCCAGGCTTCAGCAGGTCTTCAACTGCTTGAAGTTTATTGAAGTCTTCAAGAAAGGGCGTGTCATCATGTTCAACAAGGGCGCCGGAGAACCTGCGGCCGAAACGCCCGCCCCTGCGGTGTGATCACAACCTGCTGATCACAGACCTCAGTGAGAAGATTCTGGCCGTCAAAAGCCAGATTGCAGAAGAACATCTTCACCAGAGCTGGATAGATGTTGGCCCGGTGAGAGCAAAGCTGAAGAACTCCTTGGTTTTGCAGTAGAGTCAGGAAGTCGAAGCCGCGGTGCTGCTGGAAGAAGGAAAGATCCAGATACTTGGGTTGAACCAAGTTGCGCTCCCAGAAATGAGAGATGAAGCGTGCACGGTACTCATCATTTGAGGAGAGCCTTCGAAGATCAAGCGGGTTGGTGCCTGGAGCATTTTTCGTGCGAGGACGTTTGCTGGAGGAGGAAGCCATGGAGGAAGGTGAAAAAGAGGTGAAAAGACGCAGATGGTGAGACGGTTTGAGAGGAAGAAGTGAGAAGTCAGAAAAGAGTAGAGAAGATGGAGGGTGAAAGACTTGGGCGCGTAGGGGGTTATTTAAAGAACCCCGTGTTTATTCGAATAAACTGAGGTTTATTCGAATAAACCTTGCTGGAAAGCTGAACAGACAGGCGCGCAGGAACTGGAGGGTTGAAAACGGCTAGGGTTTATTCGAATAGAAGAGGATCCATTCGAATAAACTAACTTGGAAAGCCAAGCGTGTTGGCTGGCTGGAAAGGTTTTATTCGAATAACTATGGAATTATTCGAATAGGCAGAGACCCATCAGTCAAAACTGATAAAATGAGGTTCAGGTTATTCGAATAACCTGGGGTCTATTCGAATAAGCGAGAGATCAAGACCAAAGCCTGATAAAGAGGGACGCTGGTTATTCGAATAAGAAGGGCTTATTCGAATAAGCGAGAGGGCGAAGGAAGCACTGATAAACGCAGGTTTCTGGTTATTCGAATAAAGAGAGGAGCTATTCAAATAAACAGAGACGAGAAGCACACAAGTGTAAAGTTAAAGGAGTCGCTTTATTCGAATAAACTAAGTTTTATTCGAATAAAGGTGATGTTAAACACATATATTAACGAGCAAGACAAAGAATTTTATTCGAGTGAAGGCATGCTTATTCGAATAAAACTAACACAGATGCATACGTTTATAACATTTAAAGCATATATTCATGTGAAAACAACCAGCAATCAAACATGCAATTTAAACATTAGATTGATCAATTATGCCCAATTCTCCTCGAATATAAAAGAATGCTTCTTTTGCTAAGGGTTTAGTGAAGATATCTGCAAGTTGCTTAGATGTTTCAACAAACTCAAGAATGCAATCCCCTTTTTGTACGTGATCTCTGATAAAGTGATGTCTTATCTCTATATGCTTTGTTCTTGAATGCAGTATGGGATTCTTAGAGATATTTATTGCACTAGTGTTATCACATTTTATCGGGATGCGATCAAGCTGAAGACCGTAGTCTAAAAGTTGTTGCTTTATCCATAGGATTTGAGCACAACAACTCCCGGCTGCAACATATTCAGCCTCAGCAGTACACAAAGCCACACTATTTTGTTTCTTACTATGCCAAGAAACTAAAGAGTTACCAAGCAAGTGGCATGTCCCACTAGTACTTTTTCTGTCCAATTTGCACCCAGCAAAATCAGAGTCAGAATAACCTATTAGGCTACAAGAGGCACCCTTAGGGTACCATAAGCCCATTTGTGAAGTGCCTACTAGGTATTTCATTATACGTTTAACAGCACTTAAGTGAGATTCCTTAGGGTTTGCCTGATATCTAGCACACATGCATACACTAAACATAATATCGGGCCTACTAGCAGTAAGATAAAGGAGAGATCCAATCATACCTCTATATTTCGTTATTTCTACTGATTTACCTCCTTCATCTTTGTCCAAGTAGCAAGACGTGCCCATCGGAGTGGCCATGTGTTTAGCGTTTTCCATATCGAATCTTTTGATCAACTCCTTGCAAAGATTTGGTTTGACTTATGAAAGTCCCTTCGTCCGTTTGTTTGATTTGAAGTCCGAGGAAGAAGTTCAATTCTCCCATCATTGACATTTCAAATTCATTCTGCATTGACTTAGTAAAATCCTTGCAAAGGGATTCATTAGTAGCACCAAATATAATATCATCCACATAAACTTGCACAAGAAGAATGTCATGCTTTTTATTTTTAATAAAAAGGGTAGTATCGACGTTTGCTCTTGAAAAACCATTTTCCAAAAGAAACTTACTCAACCTTTCATACCAAGCTCTAGGAGCTTGCTTTAAACCATATAAAGCCTTTCTAAGTTTGAAAACATGGTTGGACAGTTTATGATTTTCAAAACCTGGAGGTTGTTCAACGTATACCTCCTCTTGAATAAAACCATTTAGAAAAGCACTCTTGATATCCATTTGATATAATTTGAAATCCATGATGCAAGCACAAGCAAGTAACATCCTAATAGCTTCTAATCTAGCTACAGGTGCATAGGTTTCTTCATAATCTATCCCTTCTTATTGATTATATCCTTTAGCAACCAATCTAGCTTTGTTCCTAGTTATTAACCCATTTTCATCAAGTTTGTTTCTAAAAACCCATTTAGTTCCAATTATGGGGTGATTATTAGGTCTAGCAACTAATTCCCAAACTTGATTTCTTTCAAACTGATTTAATTCCTCATGCATAGCCAAGATCCAATGTTCATCATCAAAAGCTTCATTTAAATCCTTAGGTTCAGTTTGAGAGACAAAAGCTAAGTGATTACAAGTATTTCTAAGGGAGTTACGAGTACTAACACCTTTAGATACATCACCGATGATCGATCAAGAGAGTGATATTTTGAAGTCCGCCATTCTTTGGGAAGTTCCAAAGCTTGCGAATCTTCGTGTCTTTGTTTATCCTCTTGCTCCTTGATTTCTTTTTCTTTGCTATCCAAGTGAGTTTCCGCTAAGACTTCGCAACATCATCAATAGCAAGATCCTTTCTCGATCCACTTGGGTCGAGTTTCATCAAAAGCAATATGAATAGATTCTTCAATGGTCATAGTTCTTTTATTATATATACGAAAAGCTTTACTATGATTTGAATAGCCAAGAAAAATACCTTCATCAGACTTAGCATCAAACTTGCCTAAATTATCTTTTCCATTGTTTAAAACAAAACATTTGCAACCAAAAACATGAAAGTGTGAGACATTAGGCTTTCTTCCCTTATACAATTCATATGGGGTTTTCTTTAAAATAGGCCTTATAAGGGCCCGGTTCATTACATAACAAGCTGTATTTACAAAGATTCATACCAAAGTATTTAGGAAGAAGCATGACCTCATTAAGCATAGTTCTCGCCATTTCTTCTAACGAACGGTTTTTCCTTTCTACAACTCCGTTTTGTTGCGGAGTTCTAGGGGCAGAGAAATTATGATTAATGCCATGTTCATCACAGTAATTTTTAAAAACATTGTTTTCAAATTCGCCACCATGATCGCTTCTTATAGAAGAAATTTGAAAACCTTTTTCATTTTGAATAATTTTGGCAAGTCTTTTAAAAGCTAGAAATGCATCATTTTTATTTGCAAGAAATAAAGTCCATGTAAACCTAGAAAAATCATCCACAATCACTAAAGCATAGTAATTCCCACCAAAGCTCATAGTTCTAGAAGGTCCAAACAGATCCATGTGCAAAAGTTGTAAAGGTCTAGTAGTAGAAACTATATTTTTCGCTTTAAAAGAGACCTTTATTTGTTTACCCTTTTGACATGCATCACATAATTTATCTTTTATAAAATTAAGCTTGGGTAGTCCAATTACTAGCTCTTTAGAGACCAACTTTTTTAAGTGATCCATGTGAATGTGTGCAATTCTCCTGTGCCATAACCATGAATCATCATTTTTGCTTAAAAGGCATTTCGCATCATTTGAAGATATATCATCCAGGCTAATCATATAGATGTTATTAACTCTCTGACCAATGAATTTAACATGCTTATCATTTTTATCTTCAATTATGCAACAGTTTGAATCAAATATTACCCTATTTCCTTTATCACATAATTGGCTGATACTAAGCAAGTTATGTTTCAAACCTTCAACAAGTAGCACATTTTCAATAGAGGAGTTAGGGTTCTTACCAACTTTGCCGATTCCAAGAATTTTACCCTTGTTGTTATCGCCATAAGTGACATGTCCATGATTCTTGGGAATAAGCATTGTGAACTTTGAGTCGTCCCCAGTCATGTGCTTGGAGCAGCCGCTGTCGAGATACCAATTTGAACTCCTGGCTTTCAAGCACACCTACAACACAAGTTTAGGTTTTAACTTTTGGTACCCAAATTTTCTTGGGTCCTTGTGTGTCAGTTTTGGGTATGGTACCCTTGGGAACCCAAACCATTTTTGTTCCAACTTTAGTATTTATGTTTTTCCTTGCATTACATGTTGAAGCACTATGTCCTCTTCTTCCACAATAAAAACATTTAATAAAAGGACTACTTGAAACACTAGAATGCACAAAGAAATTTTTATAGAGTTTTTGTTGATTTTTCGGGTTATAACCTATCCCGGCTTTTTGAAAAACCACTCTTTGTCTTCCTAATAAAATATTTAGGTTATCCCTTCCAAAAGTGAATTTAGAAAGAGTGTTTTTTAAATCCTCTATTTCTTTTTCAAGTATATGACATGAAGAACAAGATGAAGAAGTAGAAGCATGTGAAGAATGATTTGTGCAAGCATCAATGATCCCTAAAGTTTCGTTTTCAATTTTTAATTCTTCTATTTCTTTATTTAAAATAAGAATTTTATTTTCTAAAGAAGAAATTGTTTTCTTAGAAGAAGAAATAATTTTTGTGAGTTTTAGAGATTCTACATGTAGTTCTTCAAAAGCATCTTGTAACTCATCATACGAGGGTAATAAAGAAGTAGTATTAGAACTTACCTCGTTTTCACTTTCTTCTTCATCTCCTTTTGCCATTAGACACAATTGAGCTTCTTCGCTATCTGAGTCAGTTGAGTCCATGTCGTTTTCATCCCACGCTATGTAGGCTTTTCTTCCTTTTCTATCCTTGAAGGGCTTCTTTTCGAATTTCTCCTTCTTCTTTTGATAAACTGGGCACTCCATTTTCATGTGTCCAGGTTTCCCACATTCATAGCAAGTTGGAGTAGATGAAGCTCCTTCACCTTTAAAGTGTGTCTTTTTCGGAGGGAAGGGAGGTCTCCTTTGCGTTCCCTTTTTCCTGAGAAATTTTCCAAATTTTTTAACTAATAAACTAAAATTTTCTTCACTTACCTCAATGTTCTCTGAGCCTTCTTCATTTTCTTCATCATCGTTGTCGAATGTTGATGAAGTGGCTTTAAGAGCTATCCCCTTTTTCTTTTTATCATTCTCTTCACTTTGATTCAGTCTGCTCAGTTCAAGTTCGTGCTTATGAAGTTTTCCAAAGAGGGTAGCCAAAGTCATTGTAGACAAATCCCTTGATTCTGATATGGCTGTTACCTTGGGTTGCCAAATCCTGCTAAGACATCTCAACACTTTGTTAATCAAATCTTCATTAGAAAAACTTTTACCTAAAGATGCAAGATGATTAACTATGTGGGTGAACCTCTTTTGCATTTCCCGAATGCTTTCTCCTTGGTTCATTCTAAAAGTTCATATTCGCGAGTTAGAGAATTTATTCTCGACCTCTTAACTTCACTAGTACCCTCATGGGTAACTTGTAAAGTATCCCACATTTCTTTAGCAGTTTACAATTTGAAATTCTAAAAACTCATCATAACCCAAAGCAAGTAGTAATAATATTTTTGGCTTTTAAATTAAATTGAACTTTTCGTTTGTCTTCATCGACCATTTATTTCGAGGTGTTTCGGTCCTTACACCATCGATCTCATGTGGGTATAAAAGCGCCATTTTCAACAAAGATCCCAAACATCTAGATCAATAGCTTCGATGAAGATTTTCATTCTTTCCTTCCAATAGGCGTAACCATCCCCATTGAAAAGGGTGGTCGGTTTATGGAGGATCCTTCTGAAAAACCATTTGAAGAAGCCATATACTCTTGAAGCTGCTAAGCTCTTTATACAAGAGTCTAGCTCTGATACCACTTGTTACCAAGTGGCTTCCAGTACTCAAGAGGGGGGGTGAATTGAGTATAAAAACTTTTTCGCAAAACCCTTTTTAAAATAAAATACAAATATAAACTTGATAAATAAAAGCACAGAAGGAACAAGAAAAAGAGAATAAACAGTAAAGAGCAGCGTAAAATAAATGTGCAGTAAATTAAATTGCTTAAATTAAAGAGATTAGGGAAAAGAGAAGCAGGCACAGTATTTATCCTGGTTCGACCACTAACCCACTTGTGGTCTACGTCCAGTCCTCGAAAGTCGAGATTTTTCACTAAGTATACAAGCTTCAATAGGTGCTTGCTACCGTTACAAAATAGAGCACTTTTCACACACAGGGACACTATACCCTTGTGCTAAAGTCTCAGCCTGCAGGGATACCTCACCCTTATACAAACCTTTGAGGGATACCTCACCCTCGATACAAATAATCAGAAAATAGAGATGAAGAGAAACTCTCAAACAGAGTGTGTAATACAAGTTGAAGTGCTAATGGAGCTCTCACAGAAATATCTCAAAGTTTTTAAGTAAGAAGAGCGTAGGGAAAAGTTTTCACAAAGACAGAGTAATCAGAAAAAAATTCAAAATAATGGGTAATGGAAAACGTGACCCAGGCTTGCTATTTATAGAGAAAATTAGGTTAAACAGCCGTTGGGTGTAATAAAAGACATTAAACGCTGATTGAAAACAAATTGAAATTTTGTCTGTTTCCATTTTCGTAAACTGAAGGTTCGTGTTTATTCGAATAGGCAGCAGCTTATTCGAATAAAGCTCAACGTGAAAAAGCTCATCTGAAAGGGTTATTCGAATAGCAACTTGGTTATTCGAATAACGTATTTAAAAGGAAGTTCAGATAGAAATCTTTATTCGAATAACATATTTAAAACGAAGTTCAGATAGAAATCTTTATTCGAATAACAGATGAGTTATTCGAATAATTCATTTAAAACGAAGTTTCTGAAAAGCTTAGCTATTCGAATAAACGAATGTTTATTCGAATAGCCACTTTGAAAACAGGTTTCTCATGAAGACATTTATTCGAATAGGCAATGTTTTATTCGAATAATTCAAGTTAAAAACTGTTTTGAAAAGGATTTTCAAAGATGCTGAGTTCAAAAACAAGTTTTAACTTTTCTTTCAAAAAAACAAAGAGATATTAAATGTGAGCTCCGTACAATAGATCCTAAGTCCTAAAACTAATCAAATATAAACTTGGACTTGGTCTATTACTCATCTTCATTTAATCTTCTCGTTTGTTATAATCAAAACAAGTCTTCAATGGTAAGCATCCAAACACACTTAGTACATAATTTAGTGCAAATGGTACACCTGTAAATAAGTAAAAGTATAATTTTAATACATGATGCATTCACGTAATGTTCTGGACTGTAATTCGGGTTCATAACCCGTAGGTCAACCTGGCGCGTGTGCCCATCGGAATTCGGCATCTACGCCCTCAACAGGAATACCCCAGAAATATACGTCAGACCCTGGTACTGGATGTTAACAACTTTACCACATAATCTGCGCAATAGATAAATCTTTATGATATCTCTTATTGTCAATCATGATCTTACGAAATAATACCATTATAACTACTATACCAGTATTCTGATAATATAGGGATCCTCTGCAACTAAATAAGAAACATATCTCTTCCTGCTACTATTATGAGAACGTATCTCTCTATTATGAGAACATATCTATCCAACCTCTATAAATACCAGGCTAAGTAACCTTAAACAAGTATCAGTAAACTAACACACTTAGCATAATCCTACTTGTGCATAGCCTGACTTGAGCATTGGAGTTCCTTTACAAGTACCAACCCCTCTATCTCAACATGCTTTACTGCTACTGCGTGAGGAGGAAACCACCATAACGTGCCTATCTCAGGTACATCTCTGAATCCACTTCAGAACATTGGCACCATCTGTGGGAACCATAAGCTTCTAATCCCACCCAACCATGGTGAACATACGTCAAAACTCAAGAAGGGAGGCTACGTAACCCTCTACAAACCAAAGGAAGGGACTAGCAGTGCAACGACCTCCTCATCCTGTTCCATCACCTACCGTTGAAGCCTCTGCCGTGGGAAACTAAGCATCTGTCCCAAAACATTTGCATGATGGCCATAAGACTTCACTTTCTGATGAAAGCCCCCACCCATCATGCAAAGTATCTATAAGACACAGACTTGGTCACCTAGGAGAATGAGCCAACAATGTTGTTCAGGGGTCTAGGATTCCAGTATAAGATCTCCTAGGCCCCCTGAATGATGATGCTATTGATCGTGTGTCTGATCAAGGCAAAAAATCACCTCCAAGAATTAGTAACCCAATAAATAGTGCAGATCAATGAACAACGTCATCTATTAGATGACCAACACCATCGGCTAGATGAGTTAGAGAGGCTTGTCCATAAGGAGAATGATTACAGAAGGCGGAATATGGCCCATAACCAGAGAAGACCGCTGCATGACAAAGCTAGCAATGCTATTGGAAACAACGTCTCGGCCCTTGGTGGCCAACAACAACCCTTGTCATATGAATTAGTAGCGTATAAAGTTCCAAGAAACTTCAAGTTTCTTTCCAACATTGAGCCTTATGATGGGACAATGAACCATCAGGAACACTTAGACGCTTACATCCAATCTATACAGTTTCATGGGGGATCCCCAGAGTTGTTGTGCTACGCTTTCCCCCTCTTTTTAAAGAATGGCACCCTCTACTAGTTCGTCACCTTATGAGCAAAATCCATCACTGGATGGGAGCACCTCAGACAATGGTTCTTGCTACACTACACCATTGCCAAGGAGCAGCCCAAGTCAGTTGATTCTATGTCTAGAATTTGCCAAGGGAGAAATGAGCCCCTTTGTGAATAGAGCAAGAGATTCAGTAACGCTTGCACCTATGTAGAAAGTCTGGATGACAAGATCTCTCTTCACTATGCCCGGAGTGGCCTCCAGACTAATTCATATTTCTTCCGGTCTTTAGCAAAAAGGAAGAGTAGAAAGTCTGGATGACAAGATCGCTCTTCACTATGCCTGGAGTGGCCTCCAGACTAATTCATACTTTTTTCGGTCTTTGGTAAAAAGGAAGCCAGAGACGTTGAATGAACTTTACTTGTGCTCCTAGAAATATATCGACCTAGAGGAAGTTACTAAGGCTAAAGAGAGTCTGGAACAAGGTGAGCCCACTCAACAGAAAATTAACCAAAAATCTAACCAGCCTAGAAACTCCCCTAAGGGTGAATTGTACTAGCCTAAATATTCTGATTATACTCCTTTGAACACCCCACGAGAGACAATTATGAGGGAGATACTTTAGACTAAGTTTCAGGATATTTAAAGGCCGCCTCCTCTTAAGAAACAGGCTCATAAGGATCACTCAAAGAACTGTAAATGGCATAAAACCTATGACCATGAAACATAATATTGCTATAAGCTCCGCAATGTCATTGAATCCCTAATAAAGGAAGGACCACTGCAGAAGTATATTAGCGATATCCAAAACAATGAGAATCACAGAAGATGGAGGGAACGAAGACGTAGCCACAATCCGAGGTGAAGTCTGACTTCGCGTCAGAGGAGAAGAGCCCGCAGCCCCACTAGAAAATCCCGGACTCCACCCCACCGTGATACCGAAAACTGGCAAGATCAGAACTAAGATGCTCAAAGTGGGGTGAATAGAAAGGACTGGCTCGTTAGTACCATATCTGGAGGATTTACAGGTGAAGGGTCATCCAGTAATTCTTAAAAGAAAGCACTACAGATGACGGTGTTAAGCGTTTCCAGCTCTATATGCAAACCTTGTGCTGAATACAAGGAAGAACCATCCGTCTCCTTTTCAAACAAGGACTACGATGATATTATTTGGGATCACGACGACCCACTGGTTATCTCCAGAATAATATCTAATGCCAAGGTCCAACGTATCTTCGTCGATCAAGGAAGCTCGATGGACATCATCTCCATGGACGCCTTTGAGAGATTAGAGTTCCCTCTATCTGCGTTAACCCCTTATGATGGTAAGCTCACTAGTTTCTTTGGGGAAAGGTTACCCCAGTGGACTACTTTGAAACATTCCTGACCCTGGGTGATGACAACATCTATAGAATCATTAAAGTCAAGTTTCTAGTTGTGGATTGCCTATCAGTATACAATATTATTTTGGGTCTCCCTATGTTAAATGACATTGCCGTTGTAGTATCTATCGCTCACCAGGCCGTGAAATTCCTTAATAAGAATAATGAGGTGGTCACGATTAAGGGCGATCAGATCGCGACACGCATATGCTACAATGGAAGTCTCAAAATCTGCAAGACCCCCAAGAAAACCAAAACACGCGCATTTAGCCCGACCCTGGATCAAGTAAACATCTTTATGACCAAGTTAGATGTATGCGAAGAAATCTGGGGCACTAGACCCCAGTCAGAAGGAGAGTTGCTTCCACTCCAGCTGGGTAACAAGCTTGATCAAGTCACCAAGATAGGTGCAAATCTGGAAGAACAAGAGAGGTGCCAGCTTATAGAGTTTTTGCAGAAAAACAAGGACTTCTTTGCCTAGACATCCTTCAATATGCCTGGGCTAGACCCTGCTTTCATCTGTCATAGTTTATCTATTAAACAGATTGCAAAGTTAGTCTTCCAGAAGAAAAAAAAAGTTAGCCCTAAGAGACAACAGATTATCGAAGAACAAGTTAAGGAGCTATTTAGTGCCAGCTTCATTAAGGAGATTTCATACATTATATAGCTCTCCAATTTGGTTTTGGTAAAGAACTCAAATGGGAAGTGAAGGATGTATGTGGACTACACGGACCTGAATAAGGCTTGCCCCAAAGATCTATATCCCCTCCCTAATGTTGACAAATTAGTTGACAACTCCTCCGACTTCTGGCTGCTGTCATTCATGGATGCTTACTCTGGGTACAATCAAATCCTAATGTACCCCAAAGATGAAGATAAAATTGTTTTCATCACTAAGAAGACGAGCTACTGCTATAGGGCAATGGCCTTTGGTTTGAAAATTACAGGAGCCACCTACCAAAGAATGATGAATAGGATTTTTGAAGATCAATTGGGGAGAATACTCGAAGTCTACATAGATGATATGATAGTCAAAACCCCACTATCTGGATCACACACTTCAGACCTTGAAGAAGTGTCCACGCAACTGAGAAAGCACAACATGAGACTTAATTCAAAAAAATACGTATTCGGGGTCCAGGCAAGTAAATTTTTAGGCTTTATGCTGACTCATTGCAGAATCGAGGCAAACCTAGACAAATGACAGGTGGTGCTCAACATGCATAGCCCTTAGAACGTCAAAGAAGTATAACAACTAACAGGACAGATTATGGCGCTCACACAGTTCCTCACTAAAGCTGCTCACAAATCTCTCCCTTTCTTCAAGTTGTTAAAAAATAGGACACGTCTTTGAAAAACCTCCTGTCTTCTCCCCCATCCTGACAAGGCTGGAACCAAATGAGACATTGTATGTGTACTTCTCAGTTCATAAGGAGGTCGTGAGTTCAGTGTTTATCCGAGAAATGGCCAAAGGTCAGAAGCTAATTTATTTTGTGAGTAAGGTACTGCAAAGTCCCAAGCTCCACTATTAGAAAATAAAGGAGGTTGCCTTCCCCCTCATCATCATGGCTAAAAGGTTTAGATAGAACTTCTAATGCCATTCGATGGTGGTAAAGACAGATCAGCCTATCTGCTAAATACTACATAAACAGGATTTATCAGGGAGAATGATAGTCTGGTCCATTGAAATTTTTGAGTTCGAAATTGTGTACGAGCCCAGGTTAGCAATCAAGGCACAGACGTTCTCAGGCTTCCTTGTTGAACTTACTTTAGGCCCCGATTATCCCAAGGGAATATCGTGGACTGTGTTCATTGACGGCTCCTCAAACCCCAAAGGGAGGCGCTGGGATAATCCTTGAAAATTTCAAAGGAGTAACTATTAAGAACTCCCTAAAGTTTGAATTCCTTACTTTAAATAACCAGGCAGAGTATGAAGCATGCATTGCTAGACTGCTAATGGCTAGAGAATTTGGAGCAACAAAGATTTACACTTTATAGTGACTCCTATCTCGTGACCTCCCAGATTCAAGGTGATTATCAGGCTAAGGAAGCCCCCCTTCAAAAATACCTAGTGAAGGTACAAGGGCTCCTCAAAGGCTTCCAAATAGTAAAGGTGGAGCACATACCCTAAGAACAAAATTTAAGGGCTGACCCCTTGTCTAAGTTAGCCAACACCAAGAGTCTGGGCAATAACCAATCATTGATCAAAGAAACTCTCTCGCAACCTTCCATCATTGACATATCTGTTTTCTAAGTAGAAGGACAAGAGCGTACCTGGATCACACCAATAATGGAATAGTTGCAGTTCGATGTCTATCCTGAAGACCCGAAGGAAGCCTCTAAATTAGTAAAAACCATGGTCTGGTATACCATTTATAATGGGCAGTTATAATGGCGTGGACTTTCTTTGCCTCTCCTTAAATGCCTCATGCCAAAAGAAATAGAATATGTGCTGGTTGAGGTCCATGAGGGGAGCTGTGGACACCACTTAGGAGGCAAAACTTTAGCTTTAAAGGCACTCAGGTCTAGATACTATTAGCCTACAATGGAGGTCGACTCTCTTGCACATGTCCAAGTCGACAACAAATGCCAATGGCACTTAGACCATTATCACGCTCCACTTGAGCAACTATCCATGACATTCGGACCTTGGCCATTCTACAGATGAGGTATGGACATTTTAGGTCTATTTCCTCAAGCACACTGATAACTTAAATTCTTGGTGGTTTCCATGGATTACTTTACTAAATGGATTGGGGCAGAGCTTTTCGTCACTATCACCTCTACTCAAATCCAAAAGTTTACTTGGTGCTACATCATTACTAAGTTTAGAGTCTTGGAATCCATTATGATGGATAACGGGACACAATTCAAAGGCAAAGGGTTCAAAGAGATGCTTGTTGATTTGAAAATCAAGCATCATTGCAGTGCCATTGAGAACCCCCGGACAAATGGACAAGCTAAAGCCGCCAACTGAGTTATCATTCATAGACTAAAGAGAAGGTTAGACGAAGTTAAAGGAAACTAGGCTGAACAAATGGACTATGTCCTTTGGCCCACCAGACTATGCCCTACTCT
Source organism: Ormosia semicastrata (assembly GCA_029884595.1). NCBI lineage: Eukaryota > Viridiplantae > Streptophyta > Magnoliopsida > Fabales > Fabaceae > Ormosia > Ormosia semicastrata. The sequence continues at coordinate 104,235,926 of JAQQTO010000063.1, forward strand.
ACAACAAGTGAAACTGCCTTTAAGGTTACTTATGGGTGTGAGACTATGATCCCGGTGGAGATAGGAGAACCTAGCTAGCGCCTTTAACACTTCTCACCCGATAGTAACCACAAATTGATCAGGGAAGACTTAGACCTTCAAGAAGAAAGAAGGCGCGTTGCTCATATAGGTGATGCCGCCATCAAGCAGAGAATGGCAACATGATACAACCTAAAGGCCGTTCCCAGGAAATTCCAACCAGGTGACCTCGTTCTCCGCAGAGCTGACATCGGAGGTAGGAATGCCTCCCAAGGGAAGTTAACTCCTAACTAGGAAGGTCTCTATCGTATTGTGGTCAGCACTGGAAAAGGAGCCTACACCTTGGAGACACTGACAGGTAAGCCGATCAAGAACTTTTGGAATGCGGATAAACTTAAAAAGTATTATAGTTAAGTGCCTTCTAAGGCCTAGTCTCTTAGTTTACTTCATGTTTGATTTGCCCCAATTATTATGGGAGCACTTTGTATGGACCTTAGTCCTTTACCAAATCAATAAAGCAAAGTGATTTTTACACATCTACTTGTACTTAAAAAGTCTCAGAGGACCCTCAAGGCTATAGACAGCTTTAGAAGTGTCCACTGAGTCTGTTCCTGATAGAAGCTGAATTTCAAAGATAAAAGGCCCTCAAGCCAGACTCTACGTTGAGTAGCCTTAGGAGCCCGTTCCCAATAGGATCAAGGAGTACCTTAGCTTCCATGTTAAGAGGACAACCCACCAAAACCCCTCTTTGTGGGTTGGTCACGAGTTATAGGGTCTACACCTAAAATCTCGACACTTGGCTAAAACCATTATGTGGTTACTGGCAGCATCGATAATGACATTTGTGTCTCATCATTATGGTACCTGCCATGAGTTGTCTTATGTTAAACAAGTTGTGCAGTAGAAAAATCGTAAGATTTTTCACTCACTAAATTATAAACATTAAAAGATCTCGACTATGGACCACTTAAAATTATACCTAAGTCAAGTGGGATCCTAAACATTAAAGTGATTAGCGATGGACCCCGGACAAGGTTTTAATTATAAAATTAGACCCAAGTCAAGAAGGATCCTAGATTCCAAAGTGATTGGCGATGGACCTCGGACAAGGTTTTGATTTCAAAATAATACCTAAGTACCAAATGGAATTCTAAGTGCTCGAAATTAAAGGGCGTGGGACCCCGAACCATGGTTTCCCCCCATTAGAAATATTCCTAAGTCTATGAAATGGTTGTAAAAAAGCACCATAATAGGCATTGGACCCAAGATGGACCATGGAAAACGCTAAGTAAAATGGTAAAAGGAATAAATCAAACACCCCAGTAAATGGGGCAATTGTCTTAACAAAATTAAAATACCCCACGCAGGGGGCAAAAGCAAGAATTAAGATGCATTTGTTGTGTCCTCGAAAAAATCAGGACCTCGAGCAGTGGCAGATGGAGCTTCAATGGCGCTTAGACCCTCAGAAGCAACAATAGGAAGCACGAGACGGTCGTCTCGAATCACCCTCCCAAGGTCCAATGCATCCAAGGCCAAGGCCACCTTGGGATTGAAGAGCTGGACTTGGTCAACAGCATTTTGAAACTGCTGCTCGCTAATATTCGTGCAAACCGTGATAAGCTGCTGGACATCATCTTGCAGAGAGGTCATCCCAATTTGAAGTTCTTGATTATGAGCACAGAGGCTCTCGTTATCTGCTCAGAATACGATGACCTCCTTCTGAACTTCTACCAAGCGAGCTTCCCTTTACTTCAAAGTGTCCTTCAAGGCTGCCATTTCTTTCTCTAGCTCCTAGGTCTTGGCTTTAGCATCATTATTAGCCTTCAAAGCCTCTTCTTTGGACTCCAGAGCCCGTTGTTCACCTCGCTGAACCGCTGACATCTTCTCTGCCACCTCATTACCATAATCGTCATAACATCTCCCTAGAAAATAGGACCCGGCAGCAAGACAGAGGGCATATATTTGAAAGGCCGATAGGATCTCCTTTGTATCATACCGATCGACATGGTCCACCACTTCATCACCGAGGAGGTTGAGATCTATAAAACGACCAGGATTTGAGTCTTCCGAATACAGGCTAATCAGTCTAGCTCGTCCAGGCTCTACAGCCACCCTCTTACCCTGGTCGTCTGATCTATCGTCTTCTACACCCCTTTTTTTCTGCCTCTTGAGCGGTTGTTAGGGAGAATCTTCCAGTTGAATAGGTTCCCTCTCAATCACCAAAATCTCAACTGATGGGGATAGAGGAGCTGGAGCAGCAACCGCAGAGGCATTGGAAGGACCAACTGCATTCTTGGCCTTCAGGGCTTCGAGGACCGCTAAAGCATTTCTGAATGTCATTGAAGCCAAATTTTCTACAAAACGAACAAAGATTCAGAGAACAAGAAAACGTTATGTTACAAAATATCATACGAAACATATAACTAAATGTGGACAGTGGCCTACACTACCTATAATGGCCTAGAGAGTCTCATCGTCTAGGGTATCTAACACATCCTTAGAAGGAATCAAACCAATTTGCTAAACCCACATTATAAAAAAATTAACACACTCAACCTCAGCCTCGTCAAGTTGGTATTTTTCCTTTTCAATCAATTGAATAGGAATGTTCTATGCCCCCCGATTCTAGTATAGGCTGAATTTTGACTTTCCGTTGTTGTCTAGCCAAAAAGGACAAGTTTTGGGAGTTGCCATCAACTTAAAAACTTTTCCTTGAAGTCCTTGTAACTTTCTTGGTAAACGAGGAAGACCTTCCGGCCTTGTCTTGACCAAACTAAAAGTCAAGTTTTTTTAGGAGCATTACCACCTTGAAGACATCATCGAGTATAGGGTAGCTTGGAGAGTTTGGAGGACGAAAAGCTGGAAGTCATTGAAGGGAAGTCAAAGTCCAAATCGAATGAAAAAATCTCCATACATAAACATGTAGTGCGCTCCTGCTTGGGAGATGAGCACACATTTTTGTTCTCTGGCAATAAGATTTAGAATTCGTGGTCCCTACTACCTTTCTCAGTCAGTATTCAGTAGCCCTAAAGTCTATCAAGCTCTTCTCCAGGTTGGAACTGGGATATTCGATCATAGGCATCATACATGACCCATGGGTATACCAGCTCTGGACCACGCCAAATCTAGATGGGATCTTCCTCAACCGGCACCTGGACTTCAAGAGTCAATGCTTGAGGTCTAGCTATTCTTCTCCTTGCCATTAAACTCCTGGAAATACCCAAAGAGGCCGGTAATATAATGTCAGAATCAATAATATTGAATGAACAGATTCAGACATAACAGAGGGTGAACCACGGGAGAAATCATTAAAGATTTATGCCTCACGTCACTCTCCAATAGTACAAGTACCAGCCTTTGCTCCCTCAAAGGCCTTAACCTCTGAAGGACACCTCCGCCATTCATAACTTGGCAAAGGAGGTGCTTCATGGAGTAGAATCAGTAAAGGGGCCAGAGGATCCGACATCCCTAATCTCTTATAAAAAAAGAGAAAAAAGGAAATGCCCCAAAACAAGAGAAATCCTCAAGGGACAATGAAAAAGATGGAAATAAGGGCAGAAAGAGACGTACCTTGGGAAAGAATATTGGATGAAGAATGAAATGAAAATAGCTAAAAGACGTCACACAACCACACATTTCCGCCACGCGAGTCTACGAGAACCTTTAAGTCACTAGAAAAACAACTAGAAACAGTAATGCAAGAACAATGCACTTTTAACCCCTATTTATAATGATAAGATGATTAGAGGACATTTTGTCAAAACCACTTAGTTTTCACAAAAATACCCATCATGGCGCGTGAAGCACTAAGCACGACTACCTAACCAGAGCGTACCACGTGGCCCTCATAGCTGTCACAACAATTGAAGGGATGGTTGCGCAGCAGACCAAGAGACACGCAACCATAGCAAGTTAAGTCTAGAAATTTTCCACGGACAACAAATTTTTACTACGGACCCCAACTACGCTCAGAATGTCCATTTATGATGAAATGACGAAAGATTAATGTAGACCACGACACCCCCAAAAAAGGTCAAACAATTGATTCCGAATGGCCAAGTTAAAATTCTTAACCCCACACGGAATGCAAACCCCGGGGGAAGGAACTTAAGCTTGCCACTTCGTTGTATCAACAAAGTACCAAGATAGGAGCAACTTAGCATTATTACAGGGCAAGCATTCGGAGTCGTCTTCCTACACATCCAACCACCCTTAGAGGACCTTCCAAAAGACTAGCCTAGTTCCTCCAAATCACTCAGGAAGGAAGGGGGCAAGGATTGAGCGTCTCCGAGTGTCTCCATGCACCATGATAGAAATCGCACTCTTTCCCAGAAAGAGCGGGTAGATCAAACACTCTTATGTACGCCGGGAGAAAAAGACTTCTATCGCCCAGATGCATGGCGACCCAGATAGGTAAAGCAATTACTTGGTCCTTACTGAACTATTACACCGAGAAAGGAATGCCTCAACCAGAGAGACTATTTTCAAAAAAGAAAATACCTTCAAAAACTTTAGAAAGAATAACAAGATAATCTTTGCAGAGGGCAAAACCCTCCATATACATGCAAGAAATGAAAGGGAGATTATTCTCTGAAAAAAGATTATTATCAAAATAGAATCACAGAGAAAAAGGAATGCAAAGAAGAGAATGTTAGCCTCAATGCAAACATTCCCTATTTATAGAGAGAATGAAGCACTCTGATTGGCCCTATAAAATGTGAACTGATCATACGACATAAACCACATTTTAATGCTCCATTTTTCTGATTGGTCACAGGAGTAGCGAACAGTTGGACAATAGTATGAAACTGATATCCTCTTAAAGGATCTTTAATTCCCAATAAAGTCAAAGCAACAGGTTTCTAAGGAAGCTCAGACTGTTATGAACTGCAGAATAAAGCTGTGAGAAAAGACAAAACCTTGTGAAACCACTCAAGAGGGCAACAAAGGTCACACCTCGGATGGCGGGATGGTAAAGGAAGTAGTAATCCATCACGAATTCTGACTTCACATACTAACCCCAGAGGTATTCCATAATAACGAACCTCGGCCATTCTGGATTTTTGCATCTACTGCATGTCGTGTGTTATCTTCAAACTTGGTATCTTGACACTTAATTGTTCAACTTAAGCGCCAAGTTGGGGGTGTAACACCCTAAAATTTCCTATCCTATAAACAGTAATTTTGACTGACTATGTAATTTTCTTGTTTAGTAATTTCTGGATCTTTGTAAAATTATTTTGTTTATTCCACAATGACATATTTGATCGTTTTGAGTGATTTACTCCGTGTCAGGAAAATAATAATTTCCGGGCCGGGAAAAATCTTTCTGTATTTATTTCTCTTGACTGTTAATTATTTTTAACAATCTAACTTAATTTTCATACGTTTTCTAATTTTTGTGATTTTATGTGTGATTATGAATTTTTTGACTGTATGTGGGCCCAGGTGGTCCTAGGTGGGCCCAAGTGACCATACGTGGGCCCAGGTGGGTCCCGCAAAGTGAAAAAATTTTCTACGCATAGAAAAATTTGTACTGTTTAGACGGAGACAGGGGATCTTACTAAACCTGAATCCGGAAACAGTTTTAGAAAATTTGTTTTGTACTGTATTTATTTATTGGAAGATAAAAATACAGTAAATATATTCTTTCGTGGGATTTTTAGTAGATAGAAATAGAAATTATATTGCTTAAGTCAACATTGGTGGTTTGGATATCCACTATTGATTCAATTAACGGTTAAGAAATAAATTTAATAAAGAAACATAAGATAATCATCATTGATTTAATCAATGGTGTGAGAATAAACTTAATTAGACAAGCTTCAATATCAACTGTAGATTTAATCAACGGTGTAAAATTAATTATATAAAGTGACCATTTACAACCATTAGATTTAGAGTTGATCAAGGGTGGAGATTTGGTCTTAAAAAGTGACACAGACCATTTATGACCATTGGATGAAGAATTAATCAAGGGTGGAGATTTGGTCTTAAAAAGTAGCAAAGACTAATTATGACCCTTGGATTAAAAGTAAGAAGAAGCAATCTTGACCCTTTATTTTGGAGACACATCTAATGGCTAGAATTTAAAGGAAAAGGATCCAATAGCTTAGATTTAGTCTTCTAAAAATTAAAAGTCTACCTAAATCCTAACCATTGAATTAATCAATGGCTAGAAATGCTTCAAATAATGGCCTAATTAACAAGCCAAGTAAACTAAATTAAATGTTAAATTGTTATAATCTAATTCTTAATTAGATATCCTAATTTTAATTAGAGATTATAATATATGAAATAATATGTCTAATTAATTAGTTATGTAATTAGAAAATTAGTTAAGATTGATTAGGAAACTTAATCTAATGAATTAACTAATCAATTTGTAAGTAATTATGACAACTTTGGAGTGCATGATGAAGGGGGGACGGTTAGAGAAGCAAGAAAGAAGAAGAGACATGTTGAGACATGTTGGAGTAGCCTTTTAGGCCAAAGAAAAAGATGACAAAGTGGAAGACTTTTGCATGCATGTGATAGCCTTCAATTATGCTAAACAAATTTCTATCTCTCCATTCTTTCACTCCTACGGTTACCCACTTCAATTCAGCCCTCTATTTTGATTTTCTATCACACTTAGTAACACAAAGACCATTCTCTCTCTTCTCTCTCTTCCAATTGTTCAAGAACACCAAGAACAAATACAAAAAACACCATTTTCTCTATTCTTTGAGCTATTCGGTCACCACCCATAGAACCACTTCCAATCTTTCATAATTTTATCTAGCTACATATCTTGAATCCTTTCATCAATTCAAAACACTTTCATGTTGGAGACTTTCTCTAAATCATTCATCTTCATGAACTTTCTTCAAGAACAAAGTTATGGGATTTTTGAGGTGAAGTATAAGAAGACTTCATTTCTTCTCTTCTTTTTCATGATCTAAACCATGTTTGATCCATGGTTTCTCTTAATCAAGCTTAGTATACTAATTTCTATGTATTTTGTTTTGAATTTGAGAAGCCCTTGGTGTTGAAGGACTTGGAAAGAGAAGCAAAATCAAGAAGCTTTGAGGATCTTCAAGAGGTAAGAGGGAGATCCATCTCACCAACCAATTATGGTGGTGGGAGATGGTCTTATATTTGATGAATTGTGAATTCATGTGAGAATTCTAATCCATGGTCATGTAATAATTAATTGTGTGTTTATGAGCTTTGCTTTATTTTCTTGTGCCTTGATTATTTTGTCTATGCTTAATATGCTTTGCATGATTTTATGGCTTTGATAGTATACTTATAATATGCATGATGAGTATATGGCATGTTTGTGATATTTATGATGAAATATATATATGTATGCCATGATGTGTGGATGGAAAGAAAATTGATCTTGGTTCCAATGGCCAAGGAAGAGTTACGGTTTTGATGCCCTTGATTTGGGTCAATGTTGAAATTTTTCAAGAACAAGGAAATTAAATTTTGATCCCTAGAAAAATGAGAATTTCGGCTAAGACACCTCAAAATAGGTGTTTACAAATTAATATGTTTATGGAAGAATAAAATTGGATTGATTTGAGGAGTATGGAAAATAAACTAAATGTTTGTTTGTTTTTTTTTTTAAGAAAACATGAACACAAATTTTAGAATGAAATTTTATTGATTTATTTTGTGTAGAAACAAGAATGGAATTTATTTAAGTTAGAAGAAAAATATTTCATGGTTCCAATGGCCATCTATAAGGTTTTGATAATTTAGAAAAATGTTTTGATGCTATACAAGAATTTTCAAATAAGAATTTTGGAAAAGGGAATTAAGTGTTATAAATTAAGTGAAGTGGAATTTTCATAAATAAAAGAAAAAGATGATTGAAAGTATTGAACTTCAAATTAATCAATTTTTAGAAGTGATTTAGAAATATAAAGGAAAACGTTTGTAACTTAAAATTTCTAACAGAGAATTTATTTATTGGGTTTTGGAAAACGTTAGGAAATTTAAAGTTAAGAAACAATAATTAAAACAACTCAATATGATTTTGTAGGTCTAGATCAATAAAAAGTGATTTTGAGAAAATATATATTAAGGAAAAGATTTTTGACTAAGAATGAAAAAGGATTTGCAAAGAAAGTGAAAATGAATTTGAACAAATGGGTTTGTTATATGACCAATCAGTACTTTGGTTTTGAAAATAAAACTTTAATGGTTTTGTTTGTGTAAAACCATATCAATTTAAAAGAAAATGTTTTGATAATTTTTCAAATAGTAATGCCTAGATTTTGATGAAACAAAGTAATTTTTCAAGTGAAAATATAATTGATTTAATACAAGAAATTTGAAAAGGAAATTAGAGTATTTTACTCACTTGAAAAATTAAGTTTTGTAAACGAAAATGTTTTCAAACTTCAATTTATTTTGAAGTAGGTTAATTTGGAAATGATTTGGGGAAAAATGGAGAATATAATGGTATTTTGAGAATTTACTCAAGTATAACTTATTTTCAAGTTTTGAAGTACGTTTGGAAATTTTATGATTTGAAACATTGATTTATATCAATGGAAAGGTAATTTTGTGGATTATATTTGAAAAAGAATTTCTTGAGTAAAGAAACGTGGAAAAAGATTTTCTTGAGTAAGAAAATGTGAAAAATGAAGTACAAAGTCATAATATTTTGAGAAAGGATGAAATGGAATTTTTGAAGGTTAAGAAATATTTTTCGTAATAGAATTGTGGTGAAAAATGATTTACGTATCTTAAAAATGATTTAGAATATAGTAAAATATTCCTACGCGATTTAAAATATGTTAAAATATTTCTACGTGATTTGAATTACGTTTAAATATTTTACGTGAGTTTAAATATTTGACGTACTGTTGAAAAATCACTATGTGATTTAAAAGTAATAGAATATTTTTACGGTATTGTGAAAATATAACAGAAACGTTTCAGAATTTTGAAAACGTAACAGAAGTGTTACGATATTTTGAAAACGTAACAGAAATATTTTGGAATTGTGAAAACATAATGAAAATGTTGCGTAATCTTGTGAAAATACGGCGAAAGTGTTTTATAACTATGAAAAATGATAACATGATTTTGTGTTGAAAATATAGTATAATTATTGTTGAACCAGTGTATGGACACTGTATGAGAAAATGACATGTTTTGCCTATGATTGGCATTTGGTGCATTATACATGCATTGGAAAAATATGTCTGTGATTGGATTTGGTGCATTATACGTGCATTGAAAAAAATATGCGTTGAAACATATGATTACATTGAACAAATGAAATTGAAAAGATTTGGCCCTTTGGGGTTGGACTTGCACTGATATATTCGTGCATTGTATAAAATATAGCTAATAGCTATTATGGCTCTTGTGGTTGAAGAGGGAATAAGAATTGATAGTGAGGTCTATGATGGATCTTGGGGCATCGAGTAGGCGGATCGACAGTGGACGGTGGCAGTACCTGTGCCACTTAGCGATGATCAGTTAACGCATTGACGATACCCGACAAGAACACGATTCTTTTCAACAAGCGGGAGATTGTCTTTGGGCTAAGGTGACAATTGACCGAGCATTCTTCTCGAAATTGTGAAAACCTCCATGGAGTTGTTTTTGAAAAAGCGAGTCTTTGTACATATGCATAAATCGAGCATTTATATCGTGTGATATATTAATTGAGGAATATTGGTTATTGGTTATGATAATTGAATTGATAAATGATTGGATGATGATTAAACTGATAAATGATTGGATGATGATGATGATAATGCTTATAACATGATTATGGTATGATCTGTCTGTATGATATTGTTGGCTGTGTGTTATTTACGTGTTTGCCATGTTGGTATTGGTGTAGGTGATCTCACCTCTTTGTTATGTTGTTTTCTTTGTGTCTATATTGTTAAAATCAAACAATAGAAGGATCGAGTTGTCTTAGACATAACGGGTGATAAATACTCGAGATTGGTGACAACAATAAGGAGTGGACATTCGGGACTCGAAGGTGTGCAGTGTTGACAAAGGAACAGATGTTTGATGCATCAAGATGGACAGATAAGGAATAAGTATGTTAAAGTTTCTCGCTAGTATTGTACCGTGCTATTAAGTAGGACCCGTCATGGGGTTTGCTACTGTCTGTCAAAAATATATAAGTCTGTTAATTATATATTTCTCTTTAAATTGTGATATTAATTGGTGTAAGTATTGTATAATGAATAATTGAAATATGATTTTCAATGTTACCTAATATTTTCAGTAAATTTACGTTTCAGTAAAGAAGGAATTTTAAAACCCATCTTTTATAACTCAAACTTTGTACGAACTTCTTTTCAGATTATGAGTCGGAAGTCAGAAATGTGATGCCCTAGCTAGGGTGTTACATTAGTTGGTATCAGAGTTAGGGTGTTACAGGGGGCAACAGTTCTGGACCGTAATCTGGGTTCATAACTCGTAGGTCAACTCGGCGCACATGCCCTCCAGTATCTGGCATCTACGCCCTCAATAGGAATACCTCGAAAATATACGTCAGACCCCAATATTGGATGTTAACAGCTTTACCACACAATCTGTGCAATGGATAAATCTTTATGATATCTCTTATTGTTGATCATAATCTTACAGAATAATAGCATTATAACTACTATACCAGTATTTCGATAATATAAGGATCCTCTGCAACTAAATAAGGAACATATCTCTTCCTGTGACTATTACGAGAACGTATCTCTCCATTATGAGAACATATTTATCTAACCTTTATAAATACCAAGTTAAGTAACCTTAAACATGTATCAGTAAACTATCACACTTAGCACAATCCTACTTGTGCATAGCTTGACTTAAGTATTGGAGTCCCTTTGCAGGTACCAACCCCCCTGTCTCAACACGCTCTGCTACTACTGCATGAGGAAAAAACTATCATAACGTGTCTATCTCAAGTACATTTCTGAATCCACTTCAAAACACGTAATAATTTTACACTTAATTGATCATGTAAAGTATATACCAAAGTTCAAATGGAAAAAAGGTAGTTTTATAAAGGTTTCTATAGCAAAGTAAAATAAATAAAAATTTTAGATTGTTTCTTAAATAGAACCACGTAACTGAAATAAGAAAATAATTATTATAATCCAACTTAATAATAAATCTCTTAATAATTATCTAAATTTATAAGATGTTACTTATCACACAAAAAATAAAGTAAAATAAAATGAATAGGAAATTTTTTCTCAACTTCTGGTTTCATTTGTAATTGACAAGCAAAAGACCCTTGTAAATATCAAATTCGTAGATTTATTTCTGTGGCATCCTTTGAATAGATTTTCATTAATTTTCTTTCTTATTTAAGTCTTAAAAGTTCTTTACTGTAATATTGATTGATTTGTCAATTGTCATAAGGGTCTTAATTTTGGTTAATGTATTTAGTGGAAGCATACCAATAGTTGTTTGCGGTTGGCATAAGCAAACCTTTGTGGCTGTGTGCTAATTTCTAGTTCCAACCCAAGAATGGACTTGGAAGTTGGGAATGGATTCTCTTGTGTTTTTCACATCACCTTTCATCTTGTGATATTTATTTATTTATTTTTATACAATCACCATTTGTGACTCTTGTGCTGATTTAAGCAGTATTATGGCATCCTTCATATAAATTCCATAGCAGGTTCTGCTTTGCAACAGTTGAGTTGTAATTTTCAAATTTTCTTCTGAAATGGTCTTGTTAGAAAACTAATTGTTCCATGCCACCAAAATAATTTTCCAGTATTACCTGTTGCTATTGGCCAAGTTTCAGGTAATGGTCTGGCTACTATTGATCTGTTTTAACGGGTATAAGCATAAGGAGAATGGATACTCTCCGAATCAGAAGGTGCGTTTAAAATGAGACCTTTGAATTCTTATTTTACAGGAAAATTCATTTGAAAAATCTGCTTATCAATTTTAATTTTCTTAGTTGAGTATTTTATGTAGTAGTTGATTTGATTTTTCAATTGGATTATATTTAGTTAGAAGACACAGGTAATAAGGTGCTCTAGATGCGGTTGATCTAAGACCTAAATAGTATAATGCTGCTGCATCAGTAATAAAGAACTTCACATACTTTCTATAAAATATTGGTCCACCATAAAAATAGTACTAATAAAAAAGTTTAATTAATTAAAGACTGTAGAATAAAGATGAAAAGAAATGCTGTCTAAAATACTACATGCATGTGCAAACATAAAATATCAGAAAATGTGTTTTTGCTTTTGGGTTTACTCAGAAAATGGGTAATACTTTTATGTTGTCTTGCTTTGCAACCTTGACTTACAGCTTATACTAATGTATGACATCTTTTTTTTTCTTTTTGATACAATAAATTTTTTTTGGGTACAGGGTACGAATATGATTTTGTAATGAATAACAAATTGTGTTGTGTGTTTACTAATTTATCTGCTTCTTATTTAATTTAGGCAAGAAGTCAAGAACCTATATGTGCAGGGAAATGTGGCATAGAACAATTAGTTTTCTAACAAAATGTATTCAGTTGTGATGGGTCATTCATAATTGTTACTATGAATATTTCCCATACTTGGTAGTTTGATTGAGGAGTTGTTGGGTTCATGATTGTGTGATTCTTGTTTTTGTCTCTAACTTTTTAGTCCAAGCACCTCCAACGATAGTCCATATTCATGATTTTTTTCACTATGTTCAAATTGTTTTACTTACATTGTTCTGTCTCATTTTCAGTAGGCCAAGGTGGAGATTGGGTGACAAAGAACTGTCCCAGTTGTTGAAGTGGGCAGATCAAAATCCGGTATGTTATTCTTTACAGAAATTGTTGCTCCCAATACGCAAGGCCTAGTTCTGTAGAAGTTGGCTATTGTGGACATTTGTAGAAGTCGTTTGCTTATTTATGTGTGTAGACCTACCTTTGCTGTGGTTTGTTTATTTATGTGTGTAGTATACTCATGATTGATAAATTATTCTTGATCTCTATTTGACTATTTGTTTCACAAACATGCTACTATCATAAATTATTCTTGATTTATGCTTTTTATTTTCCTAGATTTGCTTACCTTGTCTAGAAATAGTTGATTTTATTTCCTGAATCTATTTTAGTTTACTTAAAAGTTTTTCCTATCTAAATCTATCCACCATTAATTGTTGCACAAGCAGCAGAAATTGTAGAAGCAGAAATTGCAAATTTAGAATCTGCTAGAGCATAATCTATATATGTAGATTTTGTAGATGTAGAAGCTGCAATTGCAGAATATGCAGTAGCAGGATGTGTTTATCAGTGTGCTTTGTTTAAATCCAGAAGGAAGATTCTAAAGCAAAGGATAAGTCATGGAAAACAAAGCCGCAAAATTTAGTTGAGTGTGAGCAAGGAGTTAGGGGATTTATTGATTTTGCTTTTGAACGTTGTTCAGTTAATGGCAAAATAATATGCCTTTGTTCACGGTGTGGTTTTAGAAAATGGCAAACTAGGGATGTGGTGTATGATCACTTAATTTGTAAACAATTCCTAGAAGGATACACTTTTTGGCTCTAACATAGGGAGTCCAACATGGGGGAAACAAGTAATGTCTCAAGTAGCAATGTTTCAAATTTAATTCAAGATACCATGGTTGATGAAGATCCTATTCGGAACATTATCAATGATGCTTTTGGAGTTGATAGGCACCATGCAAATGAAATACCCTTTTGCATCAAATGAAGAGATTGGTGAAGGTGAAGGAGTGACGCCAAATGTAACTCAAGAAGGGCATGGTAGTAGGGATTTCAGAGTTGCATATGATGGGATTGGTGGTTTGGCTAAAACAAATGTGACAACCATTTTATATTAATCACCTAGACCATTGATTGCATAATGTACCTTCTCATTATTTGCTACAACATACTATACAATGACAAGTTGATAAAAAAAATCCCTATCATTTTAGATAAGTATTCATTGATTAACTTACCATATCTCTTGAAATTTTGCAACTCATTATGCAAATGCATTGCTCAAACTTCAGTTTGTGCAATGTAGGTATTTTCATGTTTTAACCACAAGGCGTTAGAAAAACTTGCTTTAATCAATTCAATATTTCAGCAATTATCTCTAGGGAGAGAGTTAAGTTAAGCCAAGCAATAAGTTGATGGTTATGAGCATACCACTTTTCATATTCTGGATTTGGAATTTTTTCATCGTTGACTTTTGAAACTTTCTCTATTTTGGGCTTGGAATGAGCTTCTAGGGTTCCATCTATATAACCCATCATATCATACCCTTTTGCAATATGTAAAACCTGCCCTTTCCATGAGATATAATTATCTTCTATGAGCTTTGTTTTGAAGTGAATTCAGAGGGTACCTGAGATAGGCACGTGACAAAGGTTTCCTCCTTGAGTAGCAGTGGCTGAGCATATTGAAACAGGGGAGTGGGTACCTGCAAAGGGACTCCAACACTCAAGTCAGGATGTGCACAAGTAAGGCAGTATATGGTGAGTAATTTACTGATACCTGATTAAGGCTACTTAGCCTAGTATTTATTGAATGTGTATAGAATCCTCATGCAATCTATGTTGAATGCAGGTATTTAGGATTAGTATATTGGTAAAGATTACCTTCCCATTATTATTGGGGTGAACCCCTATAAGTTAGAAACTTTTGATACGAGAGCTACTTATCAATCTGAGGCAGTTATGGGTCTTATAATATCGTAAGTTGATGATTGACAGTTACGGATATTTAGTGATATACCCTCTGCATGAATTTAGCGATTTTGATATTATGACCTAATGTCGCTCGATGTGCATGGCTCCGAGGACTGCCTTCAAGGCCTTAGCTGCGTCATCCAGGGCGGAGTCCAGTTATACGTGTGCCAGGTTGATCCATTTAGACGGGATCCCGGATCACGGTCTAGAACAGCTGTCCTTAGCTTAGCGCTTGGAAGGATAGCCAAGTGTCAAGTTTCAACAGGATCATCTAGGCATGCGATTAACATAAAAGTCCAAAAAATTAACATCGGATCTCGAAAGCTTTACGCGAAATGCCGGTGTCTATGATATACTATTACATTCCTCAAGTTCATTGCCCCCAAGTATTAACTCTTGGGATTTCCTTGAGTATTCTTCATGTGAACCCTGAACATAATCTCTGATATTGTAGATAGTAACAGTCTGCAATTCTCTGGGAAACCGCTGCTTTGACTTTATTGGGAATTAAATATCCTTTAAAGTGGATCTCAATTTCATACTGTTTCCCAGCTGCCCACTGCTCCTGTGACTAATCAGAAGTTTAGAGCATTTAATATGGCTACCATCATGGGATCAGTTCACCTTTTGTGGGTCCAATCAAAGTGCTTCATTCTCTCTATAAATAGGGAATATTTGCACTGGAGTTGGTATTCCCTTATATTCCTTTTACCTTGTAGTTCCATGCGAGGATGTTTCTCTTTGAGAGAAAAGCCTTTTCACTTTTTGCAATAGCGCTGAGGGTTTCATCCCTTGCAAAGATTATCCTCTTACTTTTTCCAAAATTTCTAAAGGTGTTTGATTTTCTGCAAGCAACCTTTTCTTTTGTGGGTGCCTTTCTTTCTTGGCATAACATTAAGTCACTATGCATTTAGGGAGGCGAAAACCTTTCTCTCCTAGTGTACACAGGGGTGTCATAAACCAGTGCATAGGGACATTAGAGTGCACTCTGACCTTTTTCCTTCTTCCTTCTTGAGTGATTTGGAGGCATTAGGATGGCCTTTTTCGTAGTGCAGTTGGATATGCAAGAATGTCATCCTTCTGAAAGGGAAAATCCTATTGAAGCAACTCGGGATGATATGCTTTCTTGGACTTGCTTTTTGGGTGATTATCAACCTTTTATTATAACTGTGAAAGAAGCAGGGAAGAAGAAATGGGTTGGAGTGGCTTCAATTTGTTCTGGTGAAGAGGATGGAGGAACTGTGGATATGACAATGCAGTCGATAACTCCATGAAATGTAGTTATTTGTGCCCTATATCTGTGCTATAAAGAATGCTTAGTCCTTGTTTGTTTTATGCATATATAGAAGGTTTTAGGCTTATATTTGTCAAAATCTAATTTGGATATCTTCTTATATGGTCTTAAGAAAATTGTGCATATTTTGTAAGTGATTAAGTGGATTTGCAATTGTTATTAACTTGGTGATTTCTCTATTACAGGAAAGACTCCAATCAAGCTGAAATTTGGACGATTTGGATTAAAAAGTAAAAGAGAAAGCCAAGTGTGCATTATCGCAGCTCAGGCCGCGACGCAGGCATGTTTATCCCACGGCGTGGTGCACTCCCCCTGCTGCATCCAAAAGACCCGAGGCTAGAATGTCGTGGTGAAAGGAGCATATGCTATGGCGTGGGACCCTAATTTATACACGTTTCGCAGCATAGGCATGTTAATACCGCAGCATGACTTTATTTTTTGAACCTATAAATACTATTTCATTAGTTTTTGTTAGGAGAGCTTTTTAGGTTTAGAGAAGTTGCAGCTAAGTTTTATGTTGGAGTCTGAGAGGAGGCAAGGGGAGCTAAGGTTGAAGGTCATCTTCCTCATGAAAGAGGATTCAAGCATCAAATATTACTTCCATGAGCTTCCTTCTCTTTTCCTTCTTCTTCCTTCTCTCTTTTGTATCTTGAACATGATTTTTTATGTATATTTTTCGTGTTCAACGAGTAGCTCAGCTGTATTAGGGATTACGTTGGATCCTTTTATGAATATTATTGATTTTGTACTTCTTTGAGTTAATATATATGTTTAGTTTTGTTCAATCATATTGTTCTTAATGCTCTTAATTGTCTGATTAACTTTTAAGTAATTTGTTAAAATCTGATGAATTTAGACATAGGAATTTGGATTTGAGATCATATGTATGGTTGATGCATGTTCGATTTCATTCTAATGGTGGGATAAGTTGATTCGCTAATGAGATAGAAATATACCTCTTAGTCATGCATAGCAGGTGTTTGATAATAGACCTTAATGAGTGGATTTTGTGTTAACTCTCATGGAAATATAGTGAGTTGGGCAATTGAAGCATAACTGATTGACCTAGACATATGCTTTTAACTAAATTAGACTCTCAAGCTAACCAAACAATTCTTTATGTTCATTAAGAGGATTGTATATCACCAATTGAAGTAGGAGGTGAAGAAGATTCCTTAATCTTTATCCATTATCTTTATTTTCAATTTATTGCTTTTTAGTCTCTAGTTTATATGCTTTTCCCTATTTTTATGTTCTTGAATAGAATTAATTAAGCTATTGGTTGATATTTAGCATTAGAAGTTCTATTATGCTCGTGGGAACGATCTCTACTTTTTCATTGTATTACTTGTTCGATCCGTGCACTTGCGGCCTATTAAGGGACAAACAGTAGGTGGGTGCCTCAACAGTGATGTCTGTTTCGTCTTTAAGCTCTCCAATAGACACTATTTCCACTTTTCTTTTAGTGTACTTTTTCTTCTCTTTCCATGGAGGTTGACGATGTATGGAATGAAATTAATAAAATTTTTCTTTTTGAGAATTTGTCTTGTATCTTTGATATTTTCTTTTTCTGCTTTATGCTTTACATTATCTGGGGTGAGTCTAACACTTATCCTGAAACTATACTAAGTTGCCCCCAACTCAACCTTTGGTTGTTGGTACTATGACGAGCGCCGATCTCAATCAAAATTATAATTGAGTTATACCTATAGCTTGTAGCATAGGAAAAAACACTAAATCGTCTCTCAAGGATTGTAAATGCAATTTGATCAAATCAAGCCAAAATTGGGGGGGGAAAAGATTTAAGAATTTAGAATATCTAAATAACAGAATTAAAGTGAGAAATTCAATTAAAAGAGCAATCAATTCAGAAACTTATCTGAAATTGGGTTGATTCTATCATAGATCTTGCAACAAACATTTAAAGTGCATTTGAATGGTTAATTTGGATTTAACTGAAATCTCTACATCAAATCTAGAATTCATACTAGACAATCATCTAGAATTCAATTAACAATTGATACACAAATTCGCAATCACACAATTCATGTTAGATCTATGTTAATTTAATCTCCGAATTCAATTAACCTAGGCACAAATCAATAACCTAACCTCTGTAATTCTGGGATTAATTATGATCAATCAACCTAAATCTCATCACAATTCTCAATCTTAAATTAAGATCCAACCAGATCAAATATAAACAGAATCATCATTCATGCATTCAAGATCAAGAAGAAAAAGGAGAAGAGGAATTTGAATGCAACTCAAACACAAAAAGAAAACCAAGATCTCAAGAATCCAAACCATTATTTCTTCAAGAATCTCTAAATTCATTACAGAAGTTTAGCTCTCCATAACCATCACCATGAAGGATCTTGAGGAAAAACAAAGAAGAAGAGAGAAAGATCTAGATCTAGAGAAAATATGAGAAAAGTGTGGAATGAGAGATATGTCTCTCAGATTTCTACTTCTATAGCTATACACCAACTCCTATTTTGGCCTCACATTATTAGAACCCCATTATTTACGAATCTGGGTCCATAATGAGTAATTAGGCCCAAACCCCATGTCATTTGGAGGTCTACAACTCAAGTTATAGACAAAACATTCTCAAAGGGTCTCTGACCTCATGGTCTGACTTCCGGGCTCAATTAGCTCCACTAGATGTTTGATTCTGCCCTGGAGCTCTTCATGAAAGTTGTAGAACTCTCTCTCATCTTTTTTAGAAGTAAGATACATAATTTTTAGATATCTAGAACTCAAGTTATGACTGAAATACAGAAACAGTGTCAAACCTCGATGATGTTGGAAAAAAATCAATTAAGCCCAATTTGAGCCCAAACTTACAAAACATGACTAAGCTCAATCAATTAAGTACATGGAGAATGTAAATGACTAAAAATTAGGATTTATTAATATATAAAATATGTAATTATCATACAACGAAATGACGAGTTTTAACTCTTGCCCCCGGGGTTCGTGTCCCTCATAGGGTAAAGAGTTTTAACTTAGCCTTTCGAACTTAGCTAACCTTTCTTAGGGGTACCATAATTTGTGTTAATATCTCACATTTATGGGCACTACGAATGTTACCAAGTGGCCTCAATACTCAAGAGGGGGTGAATTGAGTTTATAAAATAAGTTCGCAAATCTTTCACAAAATACTTGAATTCTTATTTTCGTTGAAGCTATTATTTATTAAAGATGAATGGATAGAAGAGATTTAAACTTTTCACTCTTAAATGAATTAACTAAGGGAGATAGAATTTAGATAAATTAATAAAATAGTACTCAAAGTAAAGAGTAGAGTTTAGAGAAAACAAACATCAAGCTTTATCCTGGTTCAACCACTAATCCACTTGTGGCTTACGTTCAGTCCTCAAGTAATCACTTGAGATTTTCCACTAAATTCCAAGATTGAATCAGGTGCTTGTAACCTTTACAAATTGGAGCACTCAACACCAACTTGAGATACCTCACCCTTTGTAGCTTGAGCCTCTTCAAATAAGGGATGTCTCACCCTTTACAATTTGGAGGGATGCCTCACCCTTTTCTGTACAATATACAAGGCTGATAGAATAAAACTCTCACAAGAGTAATTAATACAAATTGAAGCTCTAGAATGCTCTTTAAAGATATCTCAAATATTTGTACAAAAACAGAGCAAGAATGATTTCACGGATTGATTTTCGTATTGAAGTGTTAGAAAAATGTTTCAAGTTCAAGGTCAGCCATTAATGATGTCCCAACACAAGTATATAAAGAGTTTTTTATCAAAGGAGTCGTTGGGGGCTTTAATGCCCAGCATTTAATGCACCTAATATAGCCGTTATGCAATATCTGACCAGTGGTAATCGATTACACACTCTTGGTAATCGATTACATGGCTGTTTGAACGTGTTCTTAGCTTTCTGGGCAGGATGTAATCGATTACCAGCCTTGTGTAATCGATTACATGGCCTCTACTAGACTTGTAATCGATTACAGCTTCAGTGTAATTAATTACAAGGTTTCTGTTATACTTGTAATCGATTACAATACATGTGTAATCGATTACCTTGTCTTTTGAACACATTTTTCATGCCCAATTAAGTGTATTGGTCAATCCTTACATATAGGAGCTTGGATTTTAACAAGATTTACATTTGAGTTATGAAATCCAAGATTGAAATCAACATATCCTTAAAAAGATGAACTTTGAATTATTAGTTGATTTAAAAGGACCTTTAAAAAACCATTTGAAGATCATTGAGATACCTTGAAAGCATTTTACATTGAAATCCTAAGATTTATATCTATATACCTCTTGGTTTCCTTCTTTTGATCTTGATCTTCTCTTTTGCTTTTGTTATCATCGAAAATTCATTTGATGTGCTTCAAGACATAAGCATTCATATTCTCCCCCTTTTTGATGATGACAAACTGATATGTGTGAAACAACATCATATCTTGCTCTTGTTTTGCATGTATTTTTAGGTATTTTAGGCATTTTAGTTTCTTTTTTATTTATTTTTCCTATAGTTCAGATAACTGCAGTGTTTTTGGTGTTGTTGTGCAGAATTGGTGCTCAATTGGCCTTGAAATGGATGGAAAGCTTGCATGATTGAAGTTGGAGGTTTACGGATAGTAAATTGGGGAAAAAGACTCATTCTAGAGAGTTCCACGACCTGCCCGTGGAATTTCCCATGGCCATGGATCAAGTAGCTGCACGAAGAAGCAAAAGTGATTTTTCAGAGAATTCCATGGTCTGGTCGTGGAATTCAGCTAGCAA
Organism: Ormosia semicastrata; assembly: GCA_029884595.1. Lineage (NCBI taxonomy): Eukaryota > Viridiplantae > Streptophyta > Magnoliopsida > Fabales > Fabaceae > Ormosia > Ormosia semicastrata. The sequence continues at coordinate 104,256,690 of JAQQTO010000063.1, forward strand.
GATCCACAGCCTGGCCGTGGAATTTCCCACGGCCGTGGATCGCAGTCCGAGTCAGTTTTTAAGTCTCGTTTTTATTTCTTTTGAAAGGTTGGGACCAGTTGAAACCCTAGGGGTATAAATAGATACTCTGAATGTAATATTAGAAAATGAATTTTAGTTTGAAAGAGGCATATTTGGAGGCTCTAAATCTTCATCTTCCTCTTCTCTTTTCCCTTCGCTACGGGTTTGGATGTTCTTTATTTTGTTTTCTTGTTTCTTTTTCTCCATGTCCGAGCAGTTCTCTTTATTTCTAGGATTGGGCAATGCTCTTTGATACATTGATGATGATTAATTGATTTGGTTTACTTCTTTTTATTAATATTGAATGTTCTTTGATTCAATCCTTATTGCACTTATTCATGTGAATTTGCTGGCCACATATTTGCATCTCATAGATATCTAGGGATGTACTGAGAGGTGAATCTAGGTGTTGGAACTATAAGAATTGAACTTAAAGTCTAAATCACGAGAGTAGGTTTAGCCTTTCGAGGATTTAATGAATTACCATAAAGCGTAATGAGCTCAATTTAAATTCAATTACCACGAGAGTAGGAAATGGTTTAATTGGGCACGGTTCTTATCTCTTGAGAAAGAACATTAACTAATTTAGGATAATTCACCTTTAATTGAATTTCAATTTTAATAAAAGGGTTGTCAATTAGGATTTGTCTTGTATCATTGTGGTTACCCCCAATCCTAGAAGCTTTCTTAAATTTAACAACATTTCTTAATAACTTGCTATTTTTGTTCTCAATTTTGTACTTTGATATTTATTTATTTAATTGCTCTGTTACTACGTTCTTGTCAATCAACAATTATACTCATTTTGTTTAATTGAATTGAATTAATTAATTAATTAGTATTCATAGACATAGTCCATGTGGATTTAATCTTTTTATTACTTGACGACGAAATCATACACTTGCGGATTTCATGTGCCAAGTTTTTGGCACCGTTGCCGGGGACTGTGTTTTTCTTGAATATTAGTTTAATTTTTAATTTAATTATTTTAAACCTTTTTATTTTTATCATATTCTTACGTTCTTGTTTTCTCTTTGACTCTTTGCAAGTAATTTCTCTTGTTTATGCAAAGTACTAGATGTTCCGGGACTCTTATTGAAGCAGATCCTAAAATTGAAAGAACTTTTCGTAGAAGGAGAAGACAACAATGGCAAAGAGTGAGAGAAATCTTTGAACTAACGCTTATCATGGCTGAACCTGAGGATAATAGACTGCTAAAAGAGTATGCAGCCCCTAATGCTCAGGGTTTGCGATCTGGAATTGCTCGGCCAAACATTGAAGCTAGGCACTTCACCATACCTCCTACCTTACTTTCTATGATAAAGCAGAACCAGTTTGGAGGATTGCCATCAGAGGACCCGAATGATCGTGTGGATATGTTCTTGGAGTTCTGTGAGACCCTCAAGATTGAAGGCGCCTCTGTTGATGCTATTCTTCTCCGCCTGTTTCCATTATCATTGAGAGATAGAGCTAGAGCTTGGTTGAAGTCTGTTCCCGCTGAGACAATCACTACTTGGGACCAATTGGAGCAAGCTTTCTTGGATAGATTCTTCCCACCTTCCAAGACTGCTCATCTTAGGACCCAAATCACAAGCTTCGTTCAGAAAGATGGAGAGCCATTGTCGGAAGCTTGGACAGATATAAGGCTTTGCTGGAAGCCTGCCCACATCATGGGTTAGAAAAATGGTTGATTGTCCACACCTTCTATAGTGGTCTAGAATATTCTTCGAAGGTGTCTCTTGACTTCGCAGCTAATGGAGCCTTGATGAACAGAAGGCTAATAGAAGCTTATGAGATCATTGAGAGTGTTGTTACAAATCATCACTAATGGGCAAATGAAAGAGGTCATAACCCGAGAAAACTCTCGGGAGGTAAGTTTGAGGTAGGCAGTGTTGATTTAATTATGTCAAAATTTGATTCTTTGAATAAACATTTTGACATGCTTGAAAGAGTTCATGTTAGTGCCATAGGTGCTTCTAACAATTTTTGTGAGATTTGTGGAGCACAGGGACACATAGGTGCCAAATGTTAAGTTGGAATTAGTTCCTCACAATGTGCACCGGTGGAGCAAGTGGAATCATACCACAATTTTCATGACTTCAACCAAAATGGCAGGAATGATCCATATTCTCAAACTTATAACCCCGGTTAGAAGTCACATCCTAACTTCTCCTACCAGAATAGTCAATACCAAGCTGGACAAGGTAGTGTTAAACCCTCTTCTGGATTCCAACAGGTACAAAAATCTAAACTTGAGTCTTTTCTTGAGAATTTTGTTGAGAGTTAATCTAAGCAAAATGAGGAGTTTAGGCAACATGGGCAAGTTGTGACTGAGGCCATTAGAGAGTTGTCAGCTAAGGTTGATAATTGGGCTATTCATAATAAGATGTTGGAAACTCAAATTGCCTAACAAGCAGGCACTTCACCAAGGCAACAGGGTAAGTTTCCTGGTCAACCTGAAATAAATCTAGGTAATGAACACTATAAAGCTATGAGTTTGAGAAATGGCAAGAAATTAGAGGATCTCAAGGGTAAAAGGGAGTGTGACAAAGACGAGGGGAATAAGGAAAAAGATACTAAGACACAACCCTTAGAGGAAGAGAAAACTAATGAGAAGGTATCTAAGTATGTACCCCCTGAACCATACCAACCCCCAGTGCCCTTCCCTCAAAAATTGGCTAAGGCCAAGTTAGATAGGCAATTTAGGAAGTTCCACTACAAGAAACCAGGAAATTAGAGAGGGAAATTTCCCTCGCTAATCCCTCTCTAATCCCTCGCTAATTAAATTCACGAGGGATTAGATAGGGATTAGCGAGGGATGAGTTAGTCACTTTTTTTTCATCGTTAATTAGCGAGGGAATGAATTCCCTCTCTAATCCGTCTCAAGGTAAATCATTTCCCTCGCTAACTGCTCTCTAATCCCTCGGTAATGTATTACATTATTCCGTCGCTATTCTGTGAGGGAAGTTCCCTCGCTATTGCCTCGCTGTCAACTTCCCTCGCTATTGCCTCGCTATTCCCTCTCTAAAATTTCCTCTCTATTTCCTCATTTGTTACGTCGCTAATTTCCTCGCTAAACCCTCGCTACTCTCTCTCTAAACCGATATACCATATTCGTAAATTTCCATCTCTGTTCCCTCGCTATTCCCTCTCTAAATTTCCCTCTCTAGTTCCTCGCTATTCCCTCGCTAATTTCCCTCGCCAAACCCTCGCTAATCCCTCTCTAATATTATACACCATAGTAGTATATTTCCCTCGCTAATACCTCACTATTCTCTCGCTAATTATATTCGTTGCTATTTTATTGCTAATCCGTCGCTAATCCCTCGGTAATTAGGTTTTTTTTTAATAACCTATATGTATTATTACTTTCCCAAAACCTGCATTTCAAACCACAAACAAACGAAGAAGCAAAGAAATCCAACACCAAACAATCAAATAATTGTAAACTTGCTATAAAAAAAACTTGTACAAATAATGTAATAATATAGTGAAAAATTATTATACAAATAATCAATAATATAGTTGAAAGTTATACAAAGTAAACAATAAGAAAAATGGTAATCAGTCTAAGTCGTCGTATTTCTCTTCCTCTTCTTCCTCTCGACCCTCCCTGCCTAAAGCTTGCGATGGTGGTTGTGGAGCAACATTTGTTGATCCGATTATAGATAGGAATGATTGGAAGGGCGCCAACATAGGGACAAGTTGACTCTGGACAAACGAAGCCATCGCTGCTGCCACTGCTATATTTACAGCTTCAGATATGTCCTGTGTCAATGGTGTAAAGCGGGAAGGACCTGCAACTGAGGAGGCTGAAGCTTGCATAGTGTTATTACCAATGTGCAAGCTCTTACCTATGCCATGCACACGTCCCTTCTTGTTGGGACCCGCCACATCCAACTAGACATCCGGGTCAATCATAGGGCGAGAGGAAGAGTTTTCTCCATATTTTTCTGTCATTGCGGTGTCATATGACTCCTGAAAATAACAAAACAAGAAAAATATTAACAAAAAAAAATAAACTAAAATATATATGACTTTTGAATAAGAACAAGACATCTACAATGAAATTCCTTGAGCGCTCAGAAACATAGTTTCCGTCTTTCTTCTTATGAACTTTTGCATACAGATCTCTGTAAGAAAACGGATGCTTTAACTCTGCCTCCTGTAATCCCATATGGAAGAATATTATATAATAAACACATATCAAAAGTAAGGCAATCCCTCTAAAATACTATGTCATACTCAAGATAGACAAATAACTTAAGTAATTACAACATGTTAATACACAAATGCTTATCATTAAAACTTTAAATGAGGAAGTTATATTACCATCTTGCTCTTGTGTTCACCAAAACTTATCGACCTGCCAGTATGCTTCAAGGCATCAGGCATGGCTGCCCTGTTCCTCCGGGCAGCTGCAGACCTTGTCATCCATTTATCTGTCAGCCAAATGTCGACCAGGCCATCCCACACTTCCGTCCTCATTCCTCTGGGCCCATGGCCCTTAACATCAGCCAAGTTGTCTGAATTTGCCTTCTCAAAGGCCTTATCTCGTGCTTTGTTCAAATGGTCTAGATAACGGTCCAAGATAGTCCGTTCCCAAACAGTTCTCACCATGCCACGATCAGCATCAGATGTGAACCGATGCTTAGCCTACACAAATGATATGTATGTATATTAATTTTTCAATAAGCGTATAATATATAATTCTATAAACACATTTACTTACCATAAAGTTGGTAAATAGTATTTCCTTCATCTCAACTGGATAACCTCGCCACATACTAGCCGGAACAGGCATCCGTGTCATGACATTGTATATAATGTCACGTGTCACCCTCGACGGGAGAAACCTCCTCCTATAAGTACAAGAAGGTAATGTTGGTAATCTAAAAGTAAATATATGTAATAAAAGGTGAGATATCACTATTACTTACGGTTCAGGGACAGACGCCACATATATAAGTTCCCTGCTATCAGTTTCTACGTTGGATTCTCCACATGAAGGCACCACATTCGGGCCGCTAGTGGGTGGGTCAACAAGAGGTGGCATAGAAATCGTTGGGTCAATAAAGGGTGGGACAGAAGCTGATGCGCCTCCAATGGTCAATGGACTAGACGCTGGTAGGCCTGCACTGGTCGATGGGCCAATAGCTGAAGTTGCACCTAACATAATTATACATAAATAACAAAATACATGTATATTACATTTATATAAACCACGAGTTAACAATAATTAAAATGAAACATCCTACTGGTATATACCGGAGAGAAATTTGAGAATCTTTGTAGTGGTGGAGAATCATGGGCAGATGAAACATTACGGCCTCTCCCACAACCGCGTCCAGTACCTCTACCTCGAATGGTCATGATGAATATCTGCATAAGGAAACATAATGAAACATGAGTTAAGAAACTATATGTCAATAAAAACAGACGTTGGAGAATAATGATATTCCAGTGTAAATACTATGAACAAAATTTATTGAACAAGCTTCAATTTTAACTACTTGAGTCTGAAGCAAAAGATTCGTCATCTTCATCTGAGAATTCATTAATTTCATTATTTTCATTATCATCAATGAACTCATCATCAAATAGAACGTCCGTTGGATAATGTATATCACGTATGTTCACTTCTTCCATTTGGGCATGTGCATCAAACAAGGAGACTGCTTCATCATCTATGACAGGATTGTGTGTTCCAAGGGATCCATCATCTTGGTAATAATCAGTAGCAGTTAGGTCATTCAATTCATCACCTTCGTCATTCAATGTCTCAGCCACGAAGAGTTTTGCTCTGACCTTGCAAGCTGCCCACCATTCACCATTAGCTCTATTCCCGCTTTGTGGACATCTTGTATAGTACACTTATTGTGCTTGTTCGGCTAAGACGAATGGCTCATTTGAGTGAAGTCTTGATTTATGCTTGATGTCAACCAACCCATATCTCTCATCAACATTGACTCCATTTATCGGGTCAAACCAATGACATTTGATCAGAAATACTCTGTTCTAATTTCCTACATATGACAATTCCAATATATCTTCAACGATGTTGTAATAGTCGAAGTCATTCTCACCATATATACTACCTCTAACACATACGCCACTATTCATAGTAGCTTTATTTTGTCCGTACACCTTAGTATGGAATCTGTACCCATTAACTATTAAGCCATAGTAAGAAGTCACGGACTTGGATGGACCATAACTTATCTCTCGTATCATTTGATCCTCGACTTGGCCTATATTAACCTATATCATTACATAGACGGTAGAAATTTTATAACATCTAGCATAATGAAAATTGAATTTAATATGGTAGATCACAATTATGGATAAAAGGACTCACTAGATGTTTTAGCCACCTACTAAAGTCCTTATCTCGAACTTCTAATATTTGATCATCAGTGATATTGGGATCTGTTTCCCTTAACAAATCTTTGAATTGTCTAATCAATACGTTAATTAATATAGAGCTATAAATTAAGCACATTAGTAACAAATTCATTAGATAGAGAGTAAACTTACTGGAGATAAAGTTCTACTTCTCCACAATTTACAAGCACATATGTCTCAGCAATCTGAAGTTCCACATCTATCAGGAATCTATTTCGACCTCTCCCGATAGGACGACATGGATGTTTAAAAATAGACAATCATTCATTAATTGTATCTTCCCCACCGTCGTCATTCCGAGGAACTTGAATGCGCCTGGTCTGTAGGTGGGGATCAAAATACATGGAAGCAAAATTAGAAATTTCTTCTAAAATATACGCTTCACAAATAGATCCTTTAACTTTCGCCTTATTTCGGACCTTTCTTTTCAAGTATAGCATACACCTCTCAAAGGGGTACATCCACCTGTAATGCACTGGGCCTCCAACCTTAGCTTCATAAGGGAGATGCACGACTAGATGTTCCATCACGTCAAAGAATGCTGAAGGAAAAATCTTCTCTAACTTGTAAATTGTTTCAATGATAGAAAGCTCTGCATTCTCCATGGTGGAAGCACGAATTTCAGTTGCACAAACTTCTTTAAAGAACAAGCTTAATTCTGTTAACGGCCCCCATATAGGTTTTGGCAAGATATCACGAAATGCCAGAGGAATTAATCTTTGCATAAAAACATGACAATCGTGACTTTTCATTCCATATATCTTCCTGCCGTCTACATTGATGCAACGTGCGATATTCAACGCATACCCATCAGGAAATTTCAACTGTTTTATCCACTCACACACCATCCTTCTTTGATTGGCATCCAAGACATATGTCGCCTTTGGTTTTTTACATTTGCCATTCTCAACTATTAGCTCCAAGGTAGGACGTTTGCATACCATCTTCAAATCTTCTCTTGCATTTGCATTGTCTTTTGTCTTGCCCTTTATGTCCATGACAGTGTTGAAGATATTGTCAAACACGTTCTTCTCGACATGCATAACATCTAAATTATGTCGTATTAGATTAGTGGACCAATAAGGCAATTCCCAGAATATGCTCTTCTTCACCCAATTGTGGTGTATACCAAAGCCATCTTGTTTTTGTTTACCTGAATTCAAGCCGAAAATGACTTCCTTAAGTTGAGTCACTCTATTCAAGACATCTGTCCCACTCAGCCATTGCGGTGGATTGGATTTTTCAACTGTTGATCTCTTAAAAGAGTTTCAATCACGGCGAAATAGATGATCAAAAGGCAAAAATTGATGATGACAATCAAACCAACAACATTTCCTACCGTGCTTCAACACAAATGACTTACTGTGATTCATACAAAGTGGACAAGAAAGTTTTCCATGAGTGCTCCACCCAGACAGCATTCCATAGGCTGGAAAGTCACTTATTGTCCACAATAAAGCCGCTTTCATATCGAAATTTTGTTTCTTCCAGGCATCATAAGTTTGCACCCCATCAGCCCACAATATCTTCAGATCGTCAATTAGAGGTCTAAGATAGACATCTAAACTTTTACCTGGTGACTTTGGTCCAGGAATTATAAGAGTGAGGAATATGTATTCCCTTCTCATACACATACTTGGAGTTAGATTGTACGGTGTGACAAAAACAGGCCAACATGAATATGGTGTAGCTGAACCGCTGAATGGATTAAAACCGTCTGTACACAAGCCAAGCCTAACATTTCGAGCGTCTAGCGCAAATGTAGAATGGGTATCATCAAATCGTTTCCAAGCCTCAAAGATCGGTGGATGCACGATCATTGTTTCATCTTGACGCACTCCATCTGCATGCCAAGTCATATATTGTGCAGTGTTTTTGGACATAAACAGACGTTGGAGTATTAGCATAATGGGAAAATATCGCAACACTGAATGCGGCACATCCTTCTCATTCGATGAACGTCCCGCCTTCGGTTTGAATCGTGGGTGTCCATATACTAAGCAAACTGAGTAGAGTCTATTGTCACTGTATTCTTTATAATACAACATGCACTGATTAAGACACACATCTATCTTCTCATATCCTAATCCCAACTCACGAACCATTCTCTTTGATTTGTAGAAGTTTTCGGGTAACCTTTCAGGCTCTGAAAGCATGCTCTTAATTATGACAATCATTCTATCATAACAACTCTCACTCATGTTAAACTCTGACTTCAAGTTCAAAAGTTGAGTTACAGCTGACAATTTCGTGTGCTTGTGGCAACCATCCTATAAAGGTACGTCAGCGTCTCTGAGCAAATCATAAAACTTCGCAGCTGACGGATTTGGATTCTCTTCTAAATCTTGAGCTTCTGGATTTAACCTATCACCTGCGGCATCCATAACCATATCCACGTATGGATTCCTAGGCTGCACTTCATCATCATGGACAATGGATGTTGAGCTGCTATCCCCCCATCTGTCCTCACCATGAATGATCCAATTTACATAACCATCTACAAATCCGTACTTATACAGATATTGTTCTACCCCAAATACCTCCCTCCAAGCACGATTCTTACATCTAGCACATGGACAAAGGATGCGATTTAATGCATCAATAACTGTCGGGTCTCCTTGAGCAACCCTAATGAAATCATCAACTCCATCCTTGAATTCTTCACTTACATAGCCAGTAGGATCAATTCTTCGCGACATCCAACTTCGATCGGGTCTCATCATTGCTGAAATTGATTTAGCACATTAACACAATCCTTATATCCCCATCTCCTTCTTAACATGGTATGCCCTATCCCATTCAATAAGAAACATTTTCAACACTTGGTTAATAGTTATTCCTTAAATCTCATATTTTATACTTGACGAAATTTCGGTAGCATTTCCCATTGGTCTCCAAGTGCATGACTTGAACGCAGTGAGATCTACTGCGTTTAAGTATACACCCAGAGAACAAAAAGAAATATTGCAGACCGAAATTTCAACAAATATAACATATGAGATTTAAAGAAAAACTATTAACCAAGCGAAGACAAAATTTCTTACCAAACTGTCCCACTTGGACAATTCAAGATTCAATACAATGAGCAGTACCTTGAAAAGGTATGCGTACTCATTAATATAGAATCTCAAACGGGAAACTAATGTTTTAATTAAACTTTTACTCGAATAAGAAAATAAAACTTTAAGTATATGTTAAAGCACAATCATGGAAAATTAAATCAAACCAATATTCTTAACACATAATTCGCTAGAAATTCGTGACTTTTATTTTCAACATCCAAAATTTATGTCATATTTAGATAGTCCTAAATGTACTGGGATAGGAGACAAAAGCATTTCTTAAAGGCAATTGGTTTTACAATTCCGTTGATGGAAGCCCTATATGCTACTTACTATGCTAAGGAAGTTATGATTATTTTGATTCGTGAATTTCAGTCGCCTGAGGAAGAAATGAAGAAAATTGTTCTGAATGTGGTGAAGCAGTGTGTAATTACTTGAGGGTGTGCATAGTTATTATATTAGAAATGATATTCTCCCTTATTTTTTCGAACGTCTGGGTTAGGAGGATGACTTTGGATCGAAAAACTATAAGCAACTTGTGGAGACTACTGTAGAGAAGGCAAACAAAGTTGGCGTTGCCGATATTGTCGGGAGAATTGTTGAGGATCTTAAAGATGAGAGTGAACCTTTCCACGAATGGTTATGAAAACTATTGAGAAGGTGGTCACTAACTTGGGAGCATCTGATATAGATGCCTGATTAAAAGATCTTCTGATTAATGGTATTCTTTATGCCTTTCAAGAGCAGACCAGCGATGATGCTAATGTGATTCTTAACGGGTTTGGTGTAGTTGTGCACTCAGTTGGAAATGAACTGAGCACTTGAGTTACAATATTGAAAACTCAATTTCAGAGGAAGACAATTTTTTAACATTAATTTTCTTTGCTAACTAAAACAAAGGTGGATCCAAGTTAGGACAAAATAGTGTTTGGTAAATTACATGTCAATGACAAAAGGTGGACTTCACTCCTATTGGGTCACATATCATGATTAAGTATGGCATATATGATACATACATATGACACATATTTTTAATTGGTTAAATTTTGTTATATTTAATATAACACTGCCTGTTGAAGTGCTCTGGGATTGATAAATACCAATGCTTACACCAATTGAGTGACTTTCCATCTTAGGGTGCATCTTACATTTCTCATCCAATTTTTTTATTAGTTATTTGGTAACCTCAGATATAGAGTACACTTCATCCTTGTAAGAACGTTCCAACAGTGAAGTTTTCTTGCTTAACATGTCAGTTCAGTTTTGTTGAGAATAGTATAGTTGAAGCTTGATTGAGTTGAGTAGTGATGAGTTAGTGTAAAATGATTGATATTTCGATTTGGGTTCAAAAGGATGAAGCTCCTGGTGCAATGCTGGAAAACCAGAATTTGGCACTATTCATGGCAGACCCAAGGGAGTGCATGTCGCGACACTCCGATTCTTAATTTACAAGAAATTGTGGGGCAGAGAAGCTGAGGCCATGGCACTCCAAGTTTTGTGCCACGGCACAAATGTGTAATCCCCCATTAAATCAAGTTTTTATGCAATTCTACATGGTGTTTGGCATTGATTGAGTATCTAATTAACATGGAATTGCATAAAATAAAAATTGAGAAGTATTAGAAATGAAGAACTAGGCATAAGTACAAGTTGAGTTACAAGTATATTAGGAGTATCATAAACAGGGTGTTATAGGATTCAAATGCTTAAACTAGTTATCTAAATAGCATAATTGGTTATAGGCCTAGTAAAACTAGTATAATTGCAAAGACAAAAACAGGTTACTCTTATCTGGGTGTCATTAAATTTTTTTCATTTTGTTACAGAGAAAGCTGAAACAACATGATGGTTGGTTCCAAGTGTGTAGTGAGATCAATATTCGTGCTTTGTACGCAAAAAGTTAAAGAAAAATAGCACGGATGTTTTGTCTGTTTAGGATGATGTCAAATTCCGGCATCCTATGAGAGAGAGAGAGAGAGAGAGAGGAATACCTTCAAATCGTCAATTTCAGGAGGGGAAACTGGGGGGCTATCCGTTAAGGAGCCATTGAGAGGGCCTTCTTTGTGAGAGAGTCTTCCTGATGTGCGTGGAGAAGATACCTCTGCTGAGCAAGTCAAAACAGTAATTTGCTTCAATTGCTTTGCTTATGACAAGAAAAGGGTCATTCATTGTGGTCACCAAAACTCGTTAAGAATAATAAAAGAAGGGGTTTTTTGAGAGAGAGAAAGAGAGAGAAATGAAAATGAAAATGATTCTGTTGCAAAGAAAATGACCCAGAAATGGAAAGCTAAAATCTTAAGGAAGCTGAGAAGGATTGGCTCACAAAATACATTTTTTTTCGAAATGGAAACCATAACAAACAAGGCAACAAGCATCAATTGAATGAAATAGAACAAGACAAACACAAACTTGAACACAAATCAACTTCGAAATACACGAAAAAGCGAAGCACCGGAAGAGCTTCAAGAATGACAAAAAAAAAAAACCAAAAACATATGTTCCATCTCAGGTGTTACAAATGAAGATAAAGACAAGACAAGACAAGAAGTTAAAACAAAAGTTGAAAATGAAACAAAAACGAAAATGTTTGTGTTTACAGAAGATGAGATTAACAACAACAACAACAACTTACCGACTGTGACATTATTCGGTCCATGACCATCTGAGAGGTCTCAGAGGAAGCAAAACAAAAAGGGTTCCCGGAAGCAGCAGACGAAGACTAGGCATTGATTGAGTATCTCGAATCTCAATTAACATGGAATTGTATAAAATAAAAATTGAGAAGTATTAGAAATGAAGAACTAGGCATGAGTACAGGTTGAGTTACAAGTATATTAGGAGTATCATAAACAGGGTGTTATAGGATTCAAATGCTTAAACTAGTTATCTAAATAGCATAATTGGTTATAGACCTAGTAAAATCCTATAATCCTATTCAAATTTAATTTTGCTTATACAAGTTGAAAGGATGACCTATGTTTGCTGCTTTTTAGTTCTCTTACATCTCAAAACTTAGCTTAGTAAAATCCTTCTCTAACCTTTGATCAGTGAACAAGCATCAGTTTCCAAATTAATAAAAGTGGGCCTATTAAAGAACTCCCAGCAAGAATTTGGTGTTATTCTAGCTGAATGACTGCTGAGTATCCTTTTCTCTTTTCTTCTTGAGGGCAGTGGGATGCAGTGAGGAAAGTCAAGCTTAGTGCATTTCATTCATTGAAGTAATGGACTATAAAACAAAGTTGGTACGAAGAGATCATCAGCATCGGGCTTTAACTAGTTGGATTTCACTAGTTAAAGCTACTTCTCGAAGAACCTTACCCAAACTGAAAAAAAAAGGAGTGACCAAGTATGATTTGTTTGACTTATATGAAAGAAACACAAAGACCAAAGACTACTTACCCAATCATAGTTTAATTAGATAATATGAAATAGGTACGAATACGAAAATGGGGCCGAGAGACAGAAATTCATCACAGTAGACCGAAAAAAAAAAACAAGATAAAGGAATGAAATAACAGAGAGTAGAGTAAATTAAATGGTCATATTTTTCATTGGATGAAAATTAAAAATATATCCGAAATTCGGAGGAAATAGCCGTAAACTCATCAAAGGAAAAAAAGAAATGAAAATAGGGAAACAGTATGGCATAATGAATTGGAATTGACCTGCCATTAAAAGAGTGGGAATTCTCACCTCTATTTCGCTTGGTCAGGACAGGAGCTTTGACGATGAGTTGGACAATAAATAATAAAACAAGAAGATGAAGAAGATGAAGAAGAAGGAAGAAGAAAATTAAATAATGTTATAGAAAAGAGGCAATGCAACTTCGCCGTGTTGGACAAGAAGCGGAAGATGGACGTACTCGCAAACATCAATGACTCCAAAACAAGTCAAACAAATGCTAAAATCCCAATAGCTATCAAACTCCAGTAGCTAAATAACGGAAGAAAGAAACAGACGAAGAAGGAGGCAGAATGATGGAAGGGCTTACCTGCAGAAGGAGGGGAACTCACTCACGTCGCGTGGCTGCCGTGCTCAGCTCCGGGGAAGGGCTTAGGTGGTGGAGGCGAAGGTCGTACGGCTGTTGGGGGGGGGAAGAGATTTGATTTGGGGAGGAGAAATGAGATCGTAACCTAAACGAGCCATTTTGGCCCTTTTCTCGAGTGGGCGGGATTTCTAAATTTAGCGAGGGAAATTAATCCGAGTTGCTAATCCTCGCATGATCTCGCCTCGAATTTAGCGAGGGAACCTATTACCTCACAAATCCCTCGCTGATTTTAGCGAGGCTATCATCTTCCATCTCAATTCCCTCGCTAATTTTTGTGAGGGAAATATTTCGTCTCACTTCGCTCACTAAATTTAGCGAGAGAACCAATAACCTCGCAAATCCCTCGCTGATTTTAGCGAGGCTATCATCTTCCATCTCAATTCCCTCGCTAATTTTTGCGAGGGAAATATTCCCTCTCACTTCCCTCGCTAAATTTAACGAGGGAAACAATTTACTTGCTATTGCTTCGCTATTTACTAGTTGCATCCACGTTTGGATTTTGTTTTGAATTTTAGCGAGGGAAAGTGTTGGCCTCGCTTATCCCTCGCAATTTGATAGCTAATTAGAGAGGGAATTGCAAGGGAAAAATTCCCTCGCTAAATTCCGTCGCTAATTCATAAATTTCTTGTAGTGTTCCTAAAGGTCCTTAAGAAATTGAACATTAATGTACCCTTCATTGAGGCGGTGAAACAAATGCCTACCTATGCTAAATTTCTTAAGGACATTTTGTCTAATAAGAGAAAGGTAGAAGAATATGAGACAGTAGCTTTAATTGAGGAGTGTAGTGCTTTAATTCAAAATAAATTGCCTCCTAAGCTAAAAGATCCAGGTAGCTTCTCTATTCCTTGTTTGATTGGTAACACTAGTTTTGACAAAGCTTTGTGTGATTTTGGGGCTAGTGTTAATCTTATGCCTCTTTTTGTGTATAAGAAGTTGGAGGTGGGTGAACTAAAATCCACAACTATCTCCCTTGAATTGGCAGATCGGTCTGTCAAATACCCCGTAGGCATCTTGGAGGATGTTCCTATAAGAGTGGGTAAGTATTACATTCTGATGGATTTTGTTGTGCTTGACATAGAAGCTGATGCTAAAATGCCGATCATACTTGGGCGTCCATTCCTTGCCACTGGAAGGGCGATCATTGATGTTCACGAAGGGAAATTGACTTTGCGATTGAATGATAAGAAAGTAGTTTTTGATGTTTTTAATTCTAAAAATAATTCTAATTCCTTAAATTCATGTAATCGCATAGATGTTACTAATGTTGTGGATAGTGCTATGCTTTCAGGCGTGCAGGAATTAGTGACTGATGTTATGCTAGAAAAGACCTTGCCCAAGGGTACCACAAAATTTGAGAAGTCCAAGCCTTGCAAGAAAAGACCTAAGAAGCAGAATGACAAGTGTGTCGAAAAGCATGAATTTAAACTTGGGGATAAAGTTCTTGTCAATAACTCGCTTCTACGTTTCTGTCCTAGTAAGTTACAGTTGAAATGGTCAGGACCATATGAGATTGTTCGAGTTTTATCCTACGGTGTGCTTGAGGTGAAGAAAGAAGACCATGAGCCTTACATGATAAATGGCCAAATAGTGAAACACTTTGAAGGAGTGGGGACTAACCACTACTTCATTGACATCACCTGAGCACAGAAACCAGACTAAAGTCGAGCTAATGACTTTAAACAAGCACTTCTTGGGAGGCAAACCAAGTTTTTTTGTTTTTTCCTTTTAATTTTTTTTCTTTTGATTTTGTGTTGGATTGCTAGTTTAATCTTTATCTCATGGATCTTGTTTAGGTTTAACCCTTTTTGAAGCTCAAATTAGAAGGAGAGTGAAGTCAGAAAGGCCTTGGAGGGTACAATTCAGAGCATGGCGAGCATGGTCCAGGCCATCCATAGTTGGCATCTGAGTCAACACCCTTTTCCATCACCGCAGTAAGTCCTTTTCTTTTATCCCTTCTCTTGTTATAGATTTTTTACATTGGGGACAACGTAAGTTCTAAGCTTGGGGGGATATTTTCATTTTCATTTTCATTTTCATTGTAGATCATTAGCTTTCATGCATTTTCATGTCTTATATTGCATTGTATTTTCTTATTGCATTTACATTTTCACATCATCATATCTCTCAGTTTTTTGGTTAAACTTTGTGCCCCTCGCTTTTGAGGATTTTGAGATGATATTGATTTGGAACCCAATTTGTTGATACTTGTGGTAGGCAACAGGCATTGTTTTAATTGATAATGGAGGTGATCTCTTGATAGTTGATAATTAGCATAGGTTCTCTGAATTTGTGCTTCTCATTGATTTTTGAACCTCTAAATGTGAGTTTTGAGCCTGTATGGGATTTATGCACTATATGATGTTTGCTCCCATTCTTTGTGTTGAGTGATAATTCCTCATTGATTTTGTGCTCTAGAACTTGATTTGAAACCATTTTGAGGTGAAATTTTTGTTTGCATGCTGGAATGTGATTAAGGCATGTTAGGTATTTTTCTGAGCTTCTGAAATAATTGTCACACTTTTGTGGAAATAAGTTTGCCCCAATAGTTTAATATGTTAAGTTTTGATGATAACAAATACAAGACAAAAAGAATAATGCTTATGCTTGATAAATGTGCTTTATAGATGACAAATGCATCACAAATGAATATTGATCATGTTACATAAATGTGCTTAATGAGATATATTGTATCATGCATGATTTTGTACCATATCTAGTTATATTTTAGTTAATAATCATGTAATGAGATATGTGTAACATTCTTCATATAATATATCCAATAATGCTTTATATGAGTTGTATTAAATTAATATTGGATTTGGCTTTGTTTAAATGAAAATGTGTAATGTGTTCTTTGTTACATCCTATATTGTGCATATCCATTAGTAATTGATAAATATCTCATTTGGATGTGTCTATGAAAGTCTTATATGCATATTAGACTAACTAGAATTATACATTTATAAATCATGCATATGAAGATATTGAATTATTAATTTGGACTAACTATTTTTTTTAGTGAGTAATACTTTATAGGATAGTCCAAGTACTAAGAGTGAGCATTACAACAAGAATGCAAAAGATCACAACTATGCTCAACTCAAGGAGAATGAAGATGATAAAGATGTTTCAAGCATTTACAAGTTTTGAAGAGAAATTTTTTTTGGAAGCTTGGATTACATCAAGAATTAATGATGACAAAAGATCAAGTCCCACGGTTCTTCAAGAATAGCTTATAGGACTTAGATCTCGTGTAAAAGTATATGGGAATCACACTATGTAACACCCTCCTTAGGGTGCCACACTTGATGTTACTTAATTACCAAATTACCCCTTCATTAGAAATCGTGTTTGTATTATAAATACGAGTTATAAAATTTCTTTATGATAATAAGATAAATTTAGCAGAAAATAAAAACATAACAACATTGTCACAAATAATTTACATCATATATATACATACAAGCCTTTAGTACTGTCATACTTAGATATTTTACAAACTAGACTTCCAAAATATTTAAATTTTAAACTTCATTTTAAACTATTACTGCCCAAGATTTACTAGACAGCAGAACCCTCAGACGGGTCCTCCTCAGATTCCTCAGCAAATAGGAATCCGTCATGATGTGCAGTCCTACGGACAGGTGTCCGAGCAGATGACACAATACTAACCGTACTAGGAGTACGATAGTAAGCTCCCCAATACTGCCTAATGGATATTGGGAATTCTAGTTGTACATAAATATTGACAGAAAAGTAAGGGTATCCTAAATGTTGTCTACTCAGTGTAATATTTAGGTGTCCCATATAATAGATACTCTCTCTCTCTAAATCTACAGTCCATGCCTCATCTCCTCCAATAAATGTCAGCTTCAGGTAGCCAAGGAAACTAGGCATCTCCATCTCTTCAAAACTCGACGTCCTCAGCAGGAATCTGCTCCTCCTCACCTTCTCGCTCTATCTCTTGCTCGACGTCTTAACAAATATAAATATAATACAAAACATGCATACAAAGAGGTGAGATCACCTATGCCAATACCAGTATGGTAGCAATGAAGATAAACACATACAATATCTCACGCAACTATCATACCATAATTACAGTTATACCATTATCAAATATCAAATAACCAACAAATCAATTATCATAAACATATATTACGATAATACCCTCTATCATTATATGTATGCACACAGACTCAATTTCCTACTCCATAGAGCTACAACTCAGGTCGGAGAGAGTGATCGAAAAGATTTGTCGGTACCAACATGCCTTGGACCACGTGCTCAGTCTTGCACATCCCACATATACACTACAGTCTTTATCAAATCTTGATTAAGGATAGTGTCTCGGTTAGGATTATTAGTGTGTTGCGTCGGTCTAACCTACGGCACAGAAGAGCTACCAACTGCATATTGTAGGCAACCCGCACCCCAATGCCCCCAAAGTCAACGAGTGACTTACACTACGCATATCGCACCCACTCGGGAGGTGTAGTCTCTCCCAAGAACTAGCCTCATGATCCATCGGACCTTTCCAATGCATGTACTATGCACTATTCATATTTCCAATTTATATCACATATTCGGGGTCCACACAATAATCTAACAGTATTATTACTGTATTTTATTCGCGTAGTCATATTTTCACATTTTCTCAATCACGACTCAATTCTGTCGCCTTTTTAAATTGCGTAGCGATTTTCCAACATTTTCCAATCTCGTAAGTATGTTTCATACGTTTTAAATAAAAAATACTATTTTTTCTCATTTTAATTCTAAAATTAGCTTTATTTTCCATATTTGCACACTAGTCCCTCAAAAACTCATATTTACGAAATAGTCCCTCATAAAATTTATATTTACAAAATAGTCCCTCAAAAATTAATATTTATGAAATAGTCTCTCATAAAATTTATATTTACAAAATTGTCCCTCAAAAATTAATATTTATGAAATAGTCCCTCATAAAATTTATATTTACAAAATCATCCTTCTTTTATAAAATATTTACAATTTGACCCCTTGAAAAAATATTTACAATATGACCCCTCTAAAAATAAGTATTTATACAATGGCCCTTTATTTACATAATATTTACAATTTAATCCCTCCTTTATAAAAATTTACGGCATAACCCCTTTAAAAATCAGTAATGGTATTGTTTCCCAAAATTTGTTATTTCTTTTATTCACTTCACATAAAAATCATTTTACTTTGCTATACTCAAATATTTGCCGAATTCATTTTAAATCGCTCAGTTCTCAGTTTAATTTATCAGTTTGAGGACTTTGGTCCTCTTTTCCATAGTATGGTCGAAAGCCTCTGTACTCTTTGGAGTACTCATACAATCGATTCATCATGTTGTTCACATCCTAATTTACACATACAATCTCATGCTTTCATAATTACACATACACACATAATATCAAAGCTTTAAGCATTTTATCACACATGCAAGCATAAAAACATAATCAAACACAACACAAACACAATCAAATAATCGGTGAAGAACCCTTATGGATTTTTCACCGTACAAAACCATCCTCACATCACCAAAACTTGGTTGGTGAGATTAAATCTCCCTCTTACCTCTTGAAGACAAGCTTTTCAAGCTCTCCTCCTTCTCCTTAATTTTCGTGTGGCTCACAACAATTCCTAACAAATCTAAAATAATTAGTAAAATCACAAACAAATCTCAATAATAACAAACCATAGAACAAACATGGCTTAGAAAATCATATACATGAATTTAAACCATAGAAATCAAAGTTTACCTCCAAGGAAGTAAGCTAGAAGTGGGATTTTAAAGCACTTAGGGTGTGATTTTGGGAAAACTTTCTAAATGGAAAATGTTTAGAATGTTGTTTAGCTTTAGAAAATGGTGAGAGTGAAAATTATAGGTGATGGATGGTGTTTGTAGGGTGCTTGGCCGAACCTTATGGAGAGAAAATGAAGGAAAAATGGTGCTTAGGTTCTTGGGATTTTTGAGAGAAAGTGTTGTAAGCTTTTTGATGTGAGAGAAAATGAAATTTGTGAGAGTGAATTAGTGAGTGCTACTGCCGTGGGATTGTAGAGAATTTTAGGAGATTAGTATGAATAAAATATCCCATTTTGAGTGCACATGGAGTAGCACATGGCTTATGTCATTCACTTGACTTTCATGGCTAATTAGATGGTTCAAGAACCATGTAGATGCCTCCCCCAAGCTGCTACATGGCCGTGAGTTTCAAGGCCAATTTGGGATTCAATTTGTTTTTAATTTAAGTCCAATTACTTGCTAAACCAATAGCTAATTAATTAGGTTTAGTTTCCTAACCAATCTTAATTAATTATCCAACTATATAATTAATTAATTAAACATATATTATATCCTCTAATTAAATTTAGGATATCTAATTAAGAATTAAATTATAACAAATTAACAATTAATTTAGTTTACTTAGCTTGTTAATTAGGCCATTAAATTAACCAAATTAAGTTTAATTGGTTACTAATCAAAGTCAAGCCATTATTGTTGACTTCATCTTAGCCATTGAAAATCAACTTGGTTTCCTATCCATTGATCTCATCTACAGTGGATATTACTTAGTGGTTTTATTAGGATTCATTTTACACCATTGATCGAATCAACGGTTATGATCAAAAGCATCTAAATTATGCTTTTTATCCAAGGGTCCACATTGAAGTCTATGCTTCTTTGTTTGACTCATTCTCATTGGTTTAAAACGTCAAGCCACCTATTTTGACTTGTTCTTATTGGTTCAGAATTCTATTCAGTCAGAATCGTTGACTGCTACACTAAATGTGGGCCCCACAAACTTTTTTGGGTCTACTAACAAATTTTCTACTATTTTTGAGACAAAGAGATCTTGTTGAATAAAATAATATTATAATAATATAAAATTATTTTATTGCACAGTTAAATCTTAAAAATTATAAGATTAATATATATATCAATCAGAATTGGGTTTAATAAGATCCCCCAGCTCCAATTAATTAAAATAAGATTTTTCCAGTCAGAAAATTATTATTTTCTTGACTCGAAGCAAATCACACAAAATGATAAAAAATGATATCAGAAATGCATGATTATTTTTATAACACACAAAAAATACAAAACAGTGTAATTCTGCTATTACTATTAACATAGTCAGAATTTGGGGTGTTACAACTCTCCCTCTCTAAAATAAAGTTTCGTCCTCGAAACTTGACATACATATTCAAAATAAAAACGAATACTGCTCTCTTATCTTCTCTTCCAACTCCCATGTGGCCTCACCACTTACATCGTTCCATACCACTTTCACTAATGCGATATCCTTTCCTCGAAGCTGCTTTATCCTTCGATCTTCAATCTTGACTGGAAACGTCTCATAAGTTAAATTTTCCTTTAGTTGTACGGTGTCTGGATCAATAACATGAGTGGATCAGAAATATATTTCCGTAGTTGTGATACGTGAAATACATTATGAAGATTTGATAAGAACGGTGGTAGTGCAATCTGATAAGCTACCGGACCTACCCGACGGAGTATCTGATACGGTCCAATAAACTTCGGAGTGAGCTTCCTCGACTTGATCACTCATCCAACTCCGGTCATAGGCGTCACACGTAGAAATACATGGTCACCTTCTTCAAATTCAAGCGGTCTTCGTCTTTTATCTGCATAACTCTTTTGCTGCATCTGAGTTGTTCTCATCTTGTCTTGGATCATCTTCACTTTCTCAGTTGTCTGCTGCACAAATTCAAGTCCTACCACAGTACTTTCACCATCATGGTACCAATACAACAGTGTTCTGCATCTTCTCCCATATAATGCCTCATAGGGTGCCATCCCTATGCTCGAATGGAAACTATTGTTGTAGGTGAACTCTATCAACGGTAGAAATTCATCCCAACAACCAGTTTGCTCTAGAACACAAGCCCTCAACAAGTCCTCCAATGACTGAATCGTTCTTTCTGACTGACCATCTGTTTGTGGATGGTAAGCAGAACTCAAACGTAGCTTCGTTCCCATCGCTTCTTGCAAACTGTTCCAAAATCTTGATGTGAATCGCGGATCTCGATCAGAAATTATACTAGATGGTACACCATGAAGTCTGACAATTTCATTGATGTACACTTGAGCCAACTTCTCCATTGAGTACTTAATATTAATCAGTAAAAAGTGCGTCAACTTTGTAAGCCGATCAATAATTACCCATATAGAATCGTGACTCTTCTGAGTCTTCGGCAGTGTAGTTACGAAATCCATTGCTATATCATCCCATTTCCACTCAGGAATAGGCAAAGGCTGCAACATTCCTGATGGTCTCTGGTGTTCCACTTTAGCCTTCTGACAAATCAAATAGGATGATACATATTCTGCGACATCCCTCTTCATTCCTTGCCACCAATACAGCTATTTCAAATCTTGGTACATTTTCGTGGCTCCTGGATGCATACTCAATTTACTTCTATGAGCTTCATCCAAAATTGATCTCCTAAGTTCTGGATCATTTGGTACACAAACTCTCCCTTTGAACTTCAAAATTCCATCAACACCTTCACTGAATTCCATTTCTGCTCCTTGACTTCTTGCTTCCTTTGCTTCTTGCAAATACTGATCACTATTTTGCCCTTCTCATATTCTATCCATCAAGTCATTCGAAATAACAATCAGGTTCAAACATATCTTCCCCGGTGTCAACTTCACAGATAATCGCATATCCCAAAATTCTTCTATCAGTTCCTTCTCCTTTATCATCATAACAGAAGCATTAAGCGCTTTCCTACTTAAGGCATCCGCTACGACATTCGCCTTCCCGGATGATACTGTAACTGAAAGTCATAATCTTTCAGAAACTTTAGCCAACGCCTTTGTCTCATGTTCAACTCTTTCTGGTCAAACAGCTACTTCAAACTTTTGTGGTCACTGAAAACAGTGAACGTTGCCCCATAGAGAAAATGTCTCCATACCTTCATTGCAAACACTACTGCTGCCAACTCCAAGTCATGAGTCGGATAATTCCTCTCATGCACTTTTAACTGCCTCGACGCGTACGCCACAACCTTATGGTTCTGCATAAGTACACAACCTAACCCTTGATACGAAGCATCACAATATACCTCGAAAGGTTCATTCGGATCAGGTAGAATCAAAACCGGTGAAGTAGTCAGTCGTCTTTTTAACTCCTGAAAACTTTCCTCACATGCTTCAGTCCATGTAAACGGTTGATTCTTTCGTGTAAGTTGGGTAAGAGGTCCTGCAATCTTTGAAAACCCTTTTATGAATCGTCGATAGTAACTGGCCAATCTGATGAAACTACGGATCTCCGATACTGTCTTTGGTCTCTCCCATTCAACAACTGTCTCCACTTTTGAAGCATCAACTTCAATTCCATCCGCCGATATGACATGCCCTAAAAATTGTACTTCGTTCAACCAAAATTCACATTTGGACAACTTGACATACAACTTATTCTCCTTCAAAATCTGGAGAACCACTCTGAGATGTTCAGCATGCTCCTCCCAACTTCGAGAATAAATCAAGATGTCATCAATAAAGACAACTATAAACTTATCCAAGTATGAACGGAAAATCCGGTTCATGAAGTCTATAAATATCGCAGGTGCATTAGTCACACCAAAAGGCATCACTTGATACTCGTAATGTCCATATCGTGTCTGAAACGCAGTCTTTGGAATATCCTCCACCTTCACACGTATCTGGTGATAACCAGAACGTAAATCAATCTTAGAAAATATTGCGCCTCCTCGCAATTGGTCCATCAGATCATCGATTCTTGGTAGTGGATACGTATTCTTGATTGTAATCTTGTTCAATTACTGGTAGTCTACACATAGACGAGAAGTCCCATCCTTCTTCTTTACCAACAATACTGGAGCTCCCCATGGTGATACACTTGGTCTCACAAACTGCTTCTCTAACAAATCCTCCAACTGCTTCTTAAGTTCTGCTAACTCTACTGACAACATCTGATAAGGCGCCATAGATATAGGTCCAGCTCTAGGTACCAAATCAATAGAGAATTCAATCTCTCTTTCTGGCAGTAGTCCAGGTATATCTTCAGGAAACACTTCAGGAAACTCATTCACTACGAAAATATCCTTCAAAACGTCTTCACATTGAACCTCCAAAGAAGACATCAACAAGTACCCTTGATCTCCTTCCTTCAAACAAGCTTCCACTTGAGTAGCCGTTAGGAATCTATAATCCTTAACCTCAGGAAAAACTAATGTCTTACTAGCACAGTCTATCAGGATATGGTTAGAAGATAACCAATCCATTCCTAAGATTACATTAATCTTAGAAAGAGGCAAACAAATCAAATACACATGAAAAATCCTATCTCTAACAGATATAAGGCAATTCAAGCATATTTTTGTAGTTATCACAGGCTTATCAGTAGGAGTACTAACACTCAAATCATACGGCAATGTAGTCACAGTTAATCCCAAACGCTCCACACAATCACATGCAATGAAAGAATGTGTTGCTCCCGAATCATATAATACTGTTAAAGGATTACCTTCAATAGCACACTCCTCCATTATCAAGTCCTCGGATTTAGCGGCTTCCTCCCCACTCATAGTATACACTCGACCACCCGCCTGTGGCCTTGCAGTGCGAACACTACCCACTGATGGCTCCGCCTTTTGCTGATCACATTCCCTAGAGAAATGTCCAGGCTTCCCACATCGATAACAAATCACCCCCTTATGTTGACAGTCCCTGGTGAGATGTCCTTTCCCACACTTAAAACATTTAAGTGCAGAAGTTCCAGTTGAAACTACTCTACTACCACTTGAACTTCCTCCAAACGATTGTTGCCGATTTTGACTTACTGCTGGTTTAGTATATGGTTTCTGTTGGAAACGGTTGCCACCGCTACTTTTCCCCCTTTGGAACCGTGCTGGTCCAAAATTATTATTTCTAGCCTCTCACAGATGATCAATCTCCTCAACCTTTCGGCACTTGTCTAGCAATACCGGAAGCTGATCAATGTCAACAGTTGGTAAAGCTTGTTTGATGTCAAGCCTCAGCCCCTCTTCAAACTTCCTACACTTCTACTCCTCATCTGGATGCATTTGGAAGTACCTTGAAAACTTAAACAAGCTTTCGAACCTTGCTGCGTACTCACTTACAGTCATCGCCCCTTGTCTCAGACTAAGGAACTCCATCTCCTTAGCATGTCGAACACTGGCTGGGAAATACTTCCCCAAAAACTTCTGCCTAAAGAGCTGCCATGTCATAACTCTCCCTTCAGCTTGAATTAATCTGCGGGCTACTGCCCACCAAGCCTCTCCGTCACCGACTAGCACAAATGTGGCGAAAGTAAGCTTCCACTCATCAGTACAACCCATGCCTTCAAATATCTTCTCCAGTTCTTCGATCCAAAGATCAGCTTTCTCTGGGTCGAACTCTTCATGGAACTTCGGTGGATTGTTCCTCTGAAATTCTGACAAGTTGTGAGCATCATCATTTGCTCTTTGGTTCTGTTGTGCAACAACCTCAGCCATTCGTTGTATTGCTGCTACAGCTGCAGCCATATTCTGATTATCGTCGCCGGCATTTCCAGCTGTTGCCCTTGCATTCATGCGTCCTCTTCCACGTCCAGCCATTTCGTTCTATCTATCAGACTGAACAACACAAAGAAAAGTGAGGGTCAGTCTTCAAACAATATTGTTTTTCTTTCGGAAAACAATTACAGAGAATCACACAACTTAGACAAGACAGACCTAACCACAAACCCAAAAGACTCTAACTTGGGCTCTGATACCAACTAATGTAACACCCTCCTTAGGGCGCCACACTTGATGTTACTTAATTACCAAATTACCCCTTCATTAGAAATCGTGCTTGTATTATAAATATGAGTTATAAAATTTCTTAATGATAATAAGATAAACTTAGCAGAAAATAAAAACATAACAACATTGTCACAAATAATTTACATCATATATATACATACAAGCCTTTAGTACTGTCATACTTAGATATTTTACAAACTAGACTTCCAAAATATTTAAACTTTAAACTTCATTTTAAACTATTACTGCCCAAGATTTACTAGACAGTAGAACCCTTAGACGGGTCCTCCTCAGATTCCTCAGCATATAGGAATCCGTCATGATATGCAGTCCTATGGACAGGTGTCCGAACAGACGACACAATACTAACCGTACTGGGAGTACGATAGTAAGCTCCCCAATACTGCCTAATGGATATTGGGAATTCTAGTTGTACATAAATATTGACAGAAAAGTAAGGGTATCCTAAATGTTGTCTACTCAATGTAATATTTAGGTCTCCCATATAATAGATACTCTCTCTCTCTAAATCTACAGTCCATGCCTCATCTCCTCCAATAAATGTCAGCTTCAGGTAGCCAAGGAAACTAGGCATCTTCATCTCTTCAAAACTCGACGTCCTCAGCAGGAATCTGCTCCTCCTCACCTTCTTGCTCTATCTCTTGCTCGATGTCTTAACAAATATAAATATAATACAAAACATGCATACAAAGAGGTGAGATCACCTACGCCAATACCAGTATGGTAGCAATGAAGATAAACACATACAATATCTCACACAACTATCATACCATAATTATAGTTATGCCATTATCAAATATCAAATAACCAACAAATCAATTATCATAAACATATATTACGATAATACCCTCTATCATTATATGTATGCACACAGACTCAATTTCCTACTCCATGGAGCTACAACTCAGGTTGGAGAGAGTGATCGAAAAGATTTATCGGTACCAATATGCCTCGGACCACGTGCTCAGTCTTGCACATCTCGCATATACACGACAGTCTTTATCAAATCTTGATTAAGGATAGTGTCTCGGTTAGGATCATTAGTGTGTTGCGTCGGTCTAACCAACGACACAGAAGAGCTACCAACTGCCCATTTTAGGCAACCCGCACCCCAATGCCCCCAAAGTCAACGAGTGACTTACACTACGCATATCGCACCCACTCAGGAGGTGTAGTCTCTCCTAGGCAACTAGCCTCATACAGTCCATCGGACCTTTCCAATGCATGTACTATGCACTATTCACATTTCCAATTTATATCACACATTCGGGGTCCACACAATAATCTAACAGTATTATTACTGTATTTTATTCGCGTAGTCATATTTTCGCATTTTCTCAATCGCGACTCAATTCTATCGCCTTTTCAAATCGCGTAGCGATTTTTCAATGTTTTCCAATCGCGTAAATATTTTTCATACTTTTTAAATCAAAAATACTATTTTTTCTCATTTTAATTCTAAAATTAGCTTTATTTTCAATATTTGCACACTAGTCCCTCAAAAACTCATATTTATGAAATAGTCCCTCATAAAATTCATATTTACAAAATAGTCCCTCAAAAATTAATATTTACGAAATAGTCCTTCATAAAATTTATATTTATAAAATCATCCCTCTTTTAAAAAATATTTATAATATAACCCCTTGAAAAATAATATTTGTAATATGACCCCTCTAAAAATAAATATTTATACAATGACCCTTTATTTACATAATATTTACAATTTAGTCCCTCCTTTATAAAAATTTATGTATAACCCCTTTAAAAATCAGTAATGGTATTGTTTCCCAAAATTTGTTATTTCTTTTATTTACTTCACATAAAAATCATTTTACTTTGCTATACTCAAATATTTTCTGAATTCATTTTAAATCGCTCAGTTCTTATTTTAATTCATCAGTTTGAGGACTTTGGTCCTCTTTTCCATAGTATGGTCGTAAGCCTCTATACTCTTTGGAGTACTCATACAATCGATTCATCATGTTGTTCACATCCTAATTTACACATACAATCTCATGCTTTCATAATTACACATACACACATAATATCAAAGCTTTAAGCATTTTATCACACATGCAAGCATAAAAACACAATCAAACACAACACAAACACAACCAAATAATCGGTGAAGAACCCTTATGGATTTTTCACCTTACAAAACCATCCTCACACCACCAAAACTTGGTTGGTGAGGTTAAATCTCCCTCTTACCTCTTGAAGACAAGCTTTTCAAGCTCTCCTCCTTCTCTTTAATTTTCATGTGGCTCACAACAATTCCTAATAATTCTAAAATAATGAGTAAAATCACAAACAAAGCTCAATAATAACAAACCATGGAATAAACAGGGCTTAGAAAATCATAAACATGAATTTAAACCATAGAAATCAAAGTTTACCTCCAAGGAAGTAAGCTAGAAGTGGGATTTTGAAGCACTTAGGGTGTGATTTTGGGAAAACTTTCTAAATGGAAAGTGTTTAGAATGTTGCTTTAGGAAATGGTGAGAGTGAAAATTATAGGTGATGGATGGTGTTTGTAGGGTGCTTGGCTGAACCTTATGGAGAGAAAAGGAAAGAAAAATGGTGCTTAGGTTCTTGGGATTTTTGAGAGAAAGTGTTGTAAGCTTTTTGATGTGAGAGAAAATGAAATTTTTGAGAATGAATTGGTGAGTGCTGCTGCCATGGGATTGTAGAGAATTTTAGGAGATTAGCATGAATAAAATATCCCATTTTGAGTGCACATGGAGTAGCACATGGCTTATGTCATTCACTTGACTTTCATGGCTAATTAGATGGTTCAAGAACCATGTACATGCCTCCCCCAAGCTGCTGCATGGCCGTGAGTTTCAAGGCCAATTTGGGATTCAATTTGTTTTTAATTTAAGTCCAATTACTTGCTAAACAAATAGCTAATTAATTAGGTTTAGTTTCCTAACCAATATTAATAAATTATCCAACTATATAACTAATTAATTAAACATATATTATATCCTCTAATTAAATTTAGGATATCTAATTAAGAATTAAATTATAACAAATTAACAATTAATTTAGTTTACTTAACTTGTTAATTAGGCTATTAAATTAACCAAATTAAGTTTAATTGGTTACTAATCAAAGTCAAGCCACTATTGTTGACTTCATCTTCGCCATTGAAAATCAACTTGGTTTCCTATCCATTGATCTCATCTACGGTGGATATTACGTAGTGGTTTTATTAGGATTCATTTTACACCATTGATCAGATCAACGGTTATGATCAAAAGCATCTAAATTATGCTTTTTATCCAAGGGTCCACATTGAAGTCTATGTTTCTTTGTTTGACTCATTCTCATTGGTTTAAAAAGTCAAGCCACCTATTTTGACTTGTTCTTATTGGTTCAGAATTCTATTCAGTCAGAATAGTTGACTGCTACACTAAACATGGGCCCCACGAACTTTTTCGGGTCCACTAATAAATTTTTTACTATTTTTGAGACAGTAGGTACTGTTGAATAAAATAATATTATAATAATATAAAATTATTTTCTACACAGTTAAATCCTAAAAATTATAAGATTAATATATATATATCAATAGAATTGGGTTTAGTAAGATCCCCCAGCTCCAATTAATTAAAATAAGATTTTTTCGGTCAGAGAATTATTATTTTCTTGACTCGAAGCAAATCACACAAAATGATCAAAAATGATCTCGAAACGCATGATTATTTTTATAACACACAGAAAATACAAAATAGTGTAATTCTGCTATTACTATTAACATAGTCAGAATTTAGGGTATTACACACTAAGCTCAAAATATGTTTTAACATCTTTACAAAATATTTCTTAAATGTTTAAATGCCCAACAAAGTGTTTTTGGAAAGCTAGTTTTGGTGGTAATTCAAATATTTGAAAAATAGTCAAATTTGTGTTTTGTAAAACTGACCTTTAGTTACTTTTTTGATTATATCTTTCAAAATACTTTGAGTTTTGTTCTAAAACTTATTTCATATGAAAATAGACTCAAAGATCTTTCCAATGAGTGGCATTCTCTTAAAACGGATAAGAAACGAAGAAGTTATGACCATTTTTCAGTTTTCCAAACCAAAGTGTCCTGACCGATTAGGGACTTTCCCTAATCGATTATTGACACTGTCAGGAGCCATTTTCACATTCCAAAATGGCTAACCGATTAGGATGATATAAATAACCCATTTTTATGATTTAAAAGACATCCTAATTGATTAGGAACCTTTGTTAACCAGTTAGCACATGTTTTTGAACGAAATGACATTTGGTCATCAAAATGGCCTAACCGATTAGGCCATTTGCCTAACTGGTTATTATGAAAGTCAGAAAACAAAATCTGAAGCTCCTAACCGATTAGCACAATGTCCTAACTGGTTATCTGGGATAGTAGAATGTACCCAATGGTTATAAACGGATAGTTTTTCATAAATAATTCATTACCAAACTTTACCCAATAGCTCTAAAATTCTTTGGGCTATAAATACAAGTGTTTGGGCATCAAAGAAATGTAGGAGAATAATCTAAAAATCACCTTGAGCATTAAATTCATTTTTCACTATCTATTTCTCTAAAACTCTGTTTTGAGCTTAAAAGTGTGAAACCTTGATACTCATAGTGCTTCAATTTGTATTATCTACTCTTTGAGAGAGTTTCTATCATTTACATCTTTGTATACTCTGAAAAGAGAGGGTGAGGTATCCCTATAGTGTAAAGGGTGAGGTATCCCTTAGAGAGTGAGGTATCTCTCAAAAATTGTAAAGGGTGAGGTATCCCTATTTGAGGGTCAAGGACAATGGTGAGGTATCTCAAGGTGTGTTGAGTGCTCCTCTTTGTAAATGTTTTCAAGCAGCCGCTCAAGCTTGAAGGTTTAGTGAAAAATCTTGGGTGGTTCACTTGAGGACTGGACGTAGGCCACAAGTGGTTGGTGGCTGAACTAGGATAAATCTTAGTGTTTGCTTTTCTCAACTCTATCTCCTTTACATTTGTGCTTTAATTATATATGATTGAGTTGAATTTAATATCTAGCTTATTTGCTTAATTTATCCTATAAGCCCAAGTGGTATTTATGAAATCTCTAATAATTATACATTTGTTAGACTTATTCCGCTGCATGTGTTGATTGAAAATATCAAAATGCATAATTTGACAAAGTTATATTAAAATTTATAATTACCCAATTCACCCTCCTCTTGGGTAATGGTCGTCATGGCTAACAAGTGGTATCAGAGCTTCGTGCTCTGGTAAAAGTTTAACCGCTTGGAGTTAAAGATCCTTGTTTATTTGGCAACCATTAAAAGCCTTTTAAATGGAAGGTTTTGAAATTAATAAACCACCATTCTTTGATGGTGTGAATTTGGTTTATTGGAAAGCTAGAATGAAAATTTATATGCAATCTATTGATATTGATTTGTGGGATATTGTGCTTGATGGATTTACTTGTAAATCAAAACAAACTTGGAATGCCTATGAAAAGAAATGCTTTTCTTTTAACATTAGAACTATGCAAATTTTGAGAAGTGGTTTAAATGATGATGCTTATGCTAAAATTAAGAATTGCTCTAGTGCTAAAGATATATAGGATGCTCTTGATTCTATCTATCTTGCTAATAATGATTTTGTTATAAAGTTATATATAGAGAGCAAGAAGAGCAAAATCCTCTAGAGGAAGACAACATTGAAAAATGTCCTCAAGAACATGTTCAAAGCAAGAAAATGAGCTCAATGTCTCTTGGTGATGATGGTGCTCAATTTGAAGAAGAGACAAATCAAAACAAAATTGATGAGGAAGATGGTGATTCCCTTAAAGAGCCAAATATGCTAGAAATGGAGACTACTTCATATATGGCTAAAAAGGACATTGAGGTAAACAATGCTAAACTATATTATAGTCCCTCCTATGATGAGATACAATGTGCATATGTTGAATTATATGATGGTTTGTCGAATTTAGAAAATAAAAATTTATCTTATTTAGAAAACATTTCCTCCATTGAAAATGAAATTGAGATTTTGAAAAATGAATACTCTTTTCTTGATGAGGAAATGCCTTTGATATGTGAAATCTCAACCTCTTGTGAAAAATGCATTGATTTAGAAAATCAAGTTGAGAACTTATATTGTGAATTTGCCAAAGCTAATGATTCCATTTGCTTACAATCCATGATTGTTAATAAGAATGAAATTGATGCTATTCTACATGGAATTTCAAGTAAGACTTATGGCAAAAATAATTTAGAATATAAAAATAATGAAAGAATTAAGTTTTCTAAAAATGATCTTTAAAAGACCAAGCCACCACTAAATTCAATTGTTTACAAATTTTGTGGTCATCTAGAACATATTTCTTATTTATGCAATTATAGAAGAAATTCTTATATGAAAAATAATATGATATAGGTTCCTAAAGATCCTAAATGCCCTAGTACTAACATTGAAGGACTCAAGATGAAGTGGGTACCAAAACGTCCTCCTAGTGTTTCAATTATGTAGAAGATTTTTGTAAAGGATGAACGAATTGGTCAAGTGAAGAAGGAATCATCAAGGGGAATGCTTCCAAAGTCCATTGGTAAAGGTTTTGATCAAAGAAGGAAGATGACTTCAACCAAAGCTTCCCAAGTACAAAATGTGAAACTTGCAAAGTTCAAAACACCAAAAGAAAAGCAATGGGCAAGGAAAGGAGTTTCCTTGATTACCAAGGCCAAGGTATCAAAAGTCTTTACCTCTCATGAACATTCACTTGTAAAGTCAATAAAGTTGAGGTACATTCCTTGTAAGCCTTAGGTAAAGGGTGGAATCATGTACACTTGATAAAATTTAAATATTTGGTTTAGCATATGATTATGTTCATTCTTATTGTACCACAACTCATTAATTTGTTATTTATTTTTTTTGGTACATAAGGTTCTAATGCCTTGGTATGCCGACTATATTTTGAATTGTCTATATATCATGAAAGTGAGTATGCTATTAGCTATGTGCTTAATGGTAATTGATTATTTGATTTATTGTACTCAATTTACATACTATGAAAAAATTGAAAATTGATATTTATGAAAGCATAGTGGATTAATGATCAATGACTAACCCCTATGGATCCAAAATTGATAGATACCAAAGAAAATGCTTTGAATTGTGTTGTAGGGTGACCATTAGCCCAAGCATGCATTGAAGTGAAATACAACCATGCTACTTGAGGTTGGGAAAACTTAAAATGGTCCAAGTTCTCCAAAAGTGATGAAAACATAAAAAGAATGACATGGAGAACCACAACATTCTTAAGGAGCCTTAAGACTTGGAAGTTAGAATCACCTATAAAAACTCAAAGAGTACACTCTTGGTGATATCATTCTCTTATCCTTATTTATGCTTTAAATTGAATATCATGTGATATTTGGATAAGTAGAGATTTGTTCTTATGCCTTAACATGCCTTAAGTTATACTTTTCTAGCATTATGTTTTAAAAGTATCTTTACATATGTTAACATGCTAGATATTCACACATCTTGCTTGGAATGACATGTTATGGTAATATCTTTATTTTTGAGCTTGTGACCAATTCTCTTTGTTTAAATATGGAAATTCACATGCTCATAAACAGTTTTAATCATTTCTCATTGATGCTTAATTGTCTTATATATTTCTTGGAGACTGAAAAGTTAAATGTTATATGTCTTCTTGTTTGATACAACTTGATATGTTCATATCTTGAAAACAAGAAACAAATGATTCTTTTTGTGTCTTGAAATTATCTTCTGGTTCTCTTGAAGAAGAAGAATTTTGTGCTTAAAGATGCCCTTGAGGTGATTAGTATTGATGAAAAGGAAACTAAGATAAGATGGAACAAACTAAAACTTTAAGGATTATTTTCTTAGAGATTCTCTAATATTGGAAGTCCAATAATCTGTTAGAAGAGGGAAATAATCAGTTAGAAGCGTTCCTTAACCGGTTAGCATACAAGGCAATGGCCAAAATTCTTCTGAGAATATCAAGCTAATCGATTAGCTATTTGACCTAATCAGTTAAAAAGGCAACAAAAGGCTCTATTTTGTTTTGAAATTCAAGCAGCTAACCGATTAACCACATATCCTAATCGGTTAGTGCCATTAGTCAGAGAGCCTAACATTTTTTACGAATACATCCTAATCGGTTAGTCATCCACTCCTAACTGATTATTCTTTTCAAAAAGAGGCTTGAAATTTCTTGATCCATGCTCATAATCGATTATACCCATATCCTAACCGGTTAACTAAAACAACCAACAGGTTATTCACCCAATCTGTGGCTGCTTATTTTTTTTTATTTTCTACACCATAATCGGTTACCACATTTCACTAACCAGTTATTGGTCATCAAAAAAAGACTCCCTGCCATGACCTTTTTCACATATCAAGCACCCACTCACTCAACATCATTTGTGTCTTGAACTTGCCTTTAAATTCTAATTATTCTTACATTGAAATATATGTTGAAATGAATCATAAATGGTTTTAAAATTTATAATTCCATGATTTTTCAATTCTTTCATTACAATAAAGGACTTTTTGTTCTTGATTGGCATGTGTGCATACTAGAATTCCTTACTTGATATTATATGCCTTATAAGATCATTGTTTGTCCCAAATTGTTTATTTATGTTTTGATGATGATTAAGTTTTTTTTATAAACTTGAATCTTGCTTTGAAAATGCTTAAACTATGCTTTTGGATTCAAGTGCATATGTTCTTCCTTTATTCTTGTTAGAGCTAACATTGCATGGTTGATAATGTGGTACATATTTTACATTATATATCAACCTAAATTATGCTTGTAAATATGTTTAAATGATATTTGATGATTAACTCATGTTTTAGAGAACTTTTAGAGTTAACTTTGCAAGTATCTCTATGTGCTTCAAATATAGCCATCAAATATTAAAGTTTCAAACATAAATAGATAAAGAGAAGAGTTGAATGAAGAGGGACATGAGGAGACTTTCTTCAAGTGCAATGGAATGGAATACTCAATGGAAGAAAGTACAAACTTAAAGGACCAATAAACGAAGAACATTCTAAAGAGCATCACTCTCTCAATAAGTATCTTTATCCCTAAATTATTGTGGTGTTTTATATGCTATGGATTGTGTGATACTTATTGATAAATTAATCTTAAAAGATTAGATGCTTTCCTTACATGAGAAGTATACTTAGCATTGACAAAGTGCCTAATTGGATATTAACTTGTTAATTTTGTCATTGCATATAGGGTGAATGATATTAGTTTTATACATGTTTTGATCCCTATAGCATATTTCATCAAGGTGAATGTTTGATATATACGATTCTCTTGACCTATGGTTTCTTAATAGTATAACACTTATGAGAATCATGCTCTTTTTGAAAAGAATCGCTTGTTTGATTAAAAAGCTTTTTCTTAAATCTCTTATCATATTTGAAAGAAGCTTTTCAAGTTCCATATCCTTGAGAATCTTTTGAACTTATCTTAAGAACTTGAAAGTATTTTTACCTCCTAATTGTCTTGAAAATTTGAAAATCATTTGATTTGTGCTATAAATGTAGTATTCTCTTCTTTTGCTTTGAAAAATATTATTAAATCTTGAGAGAATGCTTAAGTTTCTAAATAGATCTTTTGAAATATTCTATAGAGCTCATCTTGATACTTCAAAAGATAAGTCTTGTTCTTCAAAAGTGTTTTATCTTTTCAAGGCTCTTGTTTAATGAGAAAAAGAGGAGATGTACTTTTAAATGCTCATTTGACTTGGGTTTGATCACGCTCAAGGAATATGTGGTTTCAATATAAAACCCTTCTACCTTTCTAAAATTCTTTTAAAAATATAATGTGTTCTTGCAAAATTCTTTTTGAAAGGGGGAGAAGTTTTTAAAATGATTTTTGATTGAGGGATTAAGAATATATATCTATGCCTTGCTTTTCTTTATTGTAATGTGCTTACATAGTCTTGGCATGCATGTTTCCCTTTATCTATCTTGTGCTTCAATAAGGGGGAGCTTATCTTACTTATCTTACATAGCTTTTTTCCATGTCCTTGTTGACTAAAAATATATGCATGTCTATGTTAAACTATTATGTTTCATATCTTGATAATATGTATATTTTGAGGGGGAGTCTAGCACTTAAATTGTTGTTTATAACTCTTGGCTTACATCCTTACTTGACATGAAGTATTTTATTGTTAATGCTATCAACATGTCAATAAATATCATTTTTTATTCTCTTTCCCTCTATCAATGAAAGAAGGTAAACATTCTTAAACTTCATATCTTTTGATTCTTTCATTGAGAAATGCTTGATGTGTGGCAAGTTGCATGATTTTTTGAATTAAAACCTTAATTTCATGACCTTATATGTATATTTTGTAACTCCTAACAAGTGATATCAAGTGGTACTTATTTATCATGTGGTATGCAAGATATTATATGCTAGACATAATTTCTTAAGCTTATTGCTATCATGTGCTAAATGTTGATGTACCAAAATGTGACAAGTAATATGTGAATAATCTTTTATATCTTGAAAGCATGCTTGTTTCATCTCTCTATCATGTGTAGAATCAAATAATGGGAGATAAATTTGATTTGAATAACTTAAAGAAGTTTTTGGTTTTGATGATCCTACTCTTTTTGACAACATGAGTTTTATCTATCAAAGGAGTGAAAATATTATCTTTCCTTCCTAAGCCTTTTTGTTGATGTCAAATAGGGAGAGATAAAATTAGAAAGAAAAATATATTTTTGTGCTTATTATTTGATATGCTTACATGAATATCTATTCTTGTATATTGCTAAACATATTTTTCTTTGGTGATTTGTCGTCATCAAAAATGGGGAGATTGTGAAAATAAGTTTGCCCCAATGGTTTAATATGTTAAGTTTTGATGATGACAAATACAAGACAAAAAGAATAATACTTATGCTTGATAAATGTGCTTTATAGATGACAAATGCATCACAAATGAATATTGATCATGTTACATAAATGTGCTTAATGAGATATATTGAATCATGCATGATTTTGTACTATATCTAGTTATATTTTAGTTAATAATCATGCAATGAGATATGTGTAACATTCTTCACATAATATATCCAATAATGCTTTATATGAGTTGTATTAAATTAATATTAGATTTGGCTTTGTTTAAATGAAAATGTGTAATGTGTTCTTTGTTGCATCCTATATTGTGCATATCCATTAGTAATTGATAAATATCTCATTTGGATGTGTCTATGAAAGTCTTATATGCATATTGGACTAATTAGAGTTATACATTTATAAATCATGCATATGAAGATATTGAATTATTAATTTGGACTAACTATTTTTTTTAAGTGAGTAATACTTTATAGGATAGTCCAAGTACTAAGAGTGAGCATTGCAACAAGAATACAAAAAATCACAACTATCCTCAACTCAAGGAGAATGAAGATGATAAAGATGTTCCAAGCATTTACAAGTTTTGAAGAGAAATTTTTTTTGGAAGTTTGGATTACATCAAGAATTAATGATGACAAAAGATCAAGTCTCAAGGTTCTTCAAGATTAGCTTATAGGACTTAGATCTCGTGTAAAGGTAAATGGGAATCACACTAAGCTCAAAATATGTTTATCTTCTTTACAAAATATTTCTTAAATGTTTAAATGCCCAACAAAGTGTTTTTGGAAAGCTAGTTTTGGTGGTAATTCAAATCTTTGAAAAATAGTCAAATTTGCGTTTTGTAAAACTGACCTATGGTTACTCTTTTGATCATATCTTTCAAAATACTTTGAGTTTTGTTCTGAAATATTTCATATGAAAATAGACTCAAAGATCTTTCCAATGAGTGATCATTCTCTTAAAACGGATAAGAAACGAAGAAGTTATGACCATTTAAAGTCAGTTTTCAAAACCAGAGTGTCCTAACCGATTAGGGACTTTCCGTAACCGATTATTAACACTGTCAGGAGCCATTTTCACGTTCCAAAATGGCCTAACCAATTAGGCAATAAGCCTAACCGATTAGTATGATATAAATGACCCATTTTTATGATTTAAAAGACTTCATAACCGATTAGGAAGTTTTGTTAACCGGTTAGCACATGTTTTTGAACGAAATGACATTTGGTCATTAAAATGGCCTAATCGATTAGGCCATTTGCCTAACCAGTTATTATGAAAGTTAGAAAACAAAATCTGAAGCTCCTAACCGATTAGGACAATGTCCTAACCGGTTATCTGGGATAGCAGAACGCACCCAACGGTTATAAACGGATAGTTTTTCATAAATAATTCATTACCAAACTTTACCCAACGGCTCTAAAATTCTTTGGGCTATAAATACAAGTGTTTGGGCATCAAAGAAATGTAGAAGAATAATCTGAAAATCACTCTTGAGCATTAAATTCATTTTTCACTATCTATTTCTCCAAAACTCTGTTTTGAGCTTAAAAATGTGAAACCTTGATACCCATAGTGCTTCAATTTGTATTATCTACTCTTTGAGAGAGTTTCTATCATTTACATCTTTGTATACTCTGAAAGAGAGGGTGAGGTATCCCTCTAGTGTAAAGGGTGAGGTATCCCCTAGAGAGTGAGGTGTGGAAATAAGTTTGTCCTAAATGGTTTAATATGTTAAGTTTTGATGATGACAAATACAAAACAAAAAGAACACTTTGCATATGTTCTTTGTTGCATCCTATATAGAGCATATTCATTAATAATTGATAAATATCTTATTTGGATGTGCCTATGAAAGTCTTATATGCATGTTAAACTAACTAGAGTTATACATTTATGGATCATGCATATAAAGATATTGAATTATGAATTTGGACTAATTATGCTTGTTTAAGTGAGTAATACTTTGTAGGATAGTCCAAGCACCAAGAGTGAACATTACAATAAGAAAGTAAAAGATCTCAATTAAGCTCAATACAAGGAGAAGGTGATTAAACATATGTCTTTGAAGAATGTTTTTAATGATAACAAACATGAAGACAAAATGAAGATGATGGGAAGACCAAGTCCAAGATCTTTTAAGGATAGCTTTAGAACTTAGAGTCTCTTTGTTCGAGGATCTCTTTGGATATCTCCTAGTGCATTAAGATAAAACAAAAGTGCTTTCTTAAACTTATACCAAAACTGTTTTGATCTTGAAAATAACTTAAAAATGTTTTAGTATTTTTAATAAACTTTTTGGGATGGTTTTCAAGCTTTTATAACTGTTTTATAAATTGAGTTATTCGAATAACTCATTGGTTATTCGAATAAAGTTTTAAAATTGGCTGCTGTGTGCCTCTGCTTTTTAAAGTGTTATTCGAATAAGAGTTTTCTGAATGACTTATTTCATATTAGCTATTCGAATAACTCATCAAGTTATTCGAAATAGTTGTTTCCCATAAATGTGTTTTTGACAATGTTATTCGAATAGATCCTTTGTTATTCGAATAACCAGTGTTTAAAGCTGTTTAAATGAAATTCTTTGTGGCAGCATTATTCGAATAACATGAAGGTTATTCGAATAACTAGTTTCAGAAATGTTTTTAAAAGAACGTGTTATTCGAATAGCAGAAGACTTATTCGAATAAACACGGTAAACACAGATCCGGATATAGTATGTAACGGACACTTTTTTCATAATAATTATGAAATTAATTTCTACAACGGCTATTTTTCTTTCCGACTCTATAAATAGAGACCGTGGGTCTCATCTGTAAGAAGCTCAGCTATCTGTTTAATTTACGCTTGCTTTGAAAAATGTGATTTATAATTTACCCCTTTTTTCTGTGCTCTTTTTGCTGAAACTTTGAGATATTCTTTGAGAGCTTCTTAGCACTTCAATTTGTATTATTTACTCTGAGTGAGAGTTTCTTTTCATCTATATTTCTATTCTTCTATATTGAGGGTGAGGTATCCTTCAAGGTTTGTACAAGGGTGAGGTATCCCTTCAAGGTTTGTATAAGGGTGAGGTATCCCTGCAAGTTGAGACTTTAGCACAAAGGTAAAGTTTCCCTGTGTGTAAAAAGTGCTCTTTTATGTAACGGTTACAAGCACCTATTGAAGCTTGTATACATAATAAAAAATCTCAGATTTTTTTCGAGGACTGGACGTAGACCACAAGTGGGTTAGTGATCGAACCAGGATAAATATCGTGTCTGCTTCTTTCTTCTCAATCTCTCTATTTTACGCAATTTTATATTATTACACATTTATTTATTTACTGTTCTTAAAGCTTTTATTCTTCATCTTGCAATTCTTTTTCTTTTATTTAATAACTTAAATATTTGTGTTTATTTTAAGAGTTTTTATAAAAAGTTTTTAATACCCAATTCACTTCCCTATTGGGTAATGGTTGTCATGACTAACATGAGGTATCTCTCAAAAATTGTAAAGGGTGAGGTATCCCTATTTGAGGCTCAAGCACAAGGGTGAGGTATCCTAAGGTGTATTGAGTGCTCCTCTTTGTAAATGTTTTCAAGCACCTGTTCAAGCTTGAAGGCTTAGTGAAAAATCTCGGGTGGTTCACTTGAGGACTGGATGTAGGCCACAAGTGGTTGGTGGCTGAATCAGGATAAATCTTAGTGTTTGCTTTTCTCAACTCTATCTCCTTTATATTTGTGCTTTAATTATATATGATTGAGTTGAATTTAATATCTAGCTTATTTGCTTGATTTATCCTATAAGCCCAAGTGGTATTTGTGAAATCTCTAATAATTGCACATTTGTTAGACTTATTCCGTTGCATGTGTTGATTGAAAATATCAAAACGCATAATTTGACAAAGTTGCATTAAAATTTATAATTACCCAATTCACCCCCCTCTTGGGTAATGGTTGCCATGGCTAACAACTTTCATCCACTAGTTGCCCATCTTGAGCCTATTTCACAATTATTTTTCTTAATGCCTATGATGATATATTGTTGTAATCATTTAGAATAATATATGGAGCAAATTGGGTTTGAAAGTTGTGTTGAAAATCATATGTTTTTTAGCCTTCTCTATTCTCTAATATAAAAAAATGAATGAAAAAGGAAAAAGAAAATAAAGAAAATCATGAGATGAAAGCTTGAAAAATAAGAGAAAGAGAATAAGGAAAAGTAAGGAAGAAACTGCTTGGAAATGTGGAGTTATACTCTTGATTGAAAAATGCCTTTGCTCCATTTATTTTCTAGTGGATTTCTTGTGCTTATTGAAAATTTTGTTAGCCCTTTGTGCATACCTTCCTTTCTTTACCCTACCTAACATTATTCCCATGGCCCCATTACAACCCTTGAAAGACCTTTTGATTCTTGCATGCATACAAATTGTTAGTGAAATTTTGGTTTCTTATCAAGCTTATGGAAGTGCTTTTTCTTTGAGGAATCTTAAGCGCATTGTCTTTACCTTAAACACTTTGAGTGTGGTTAGTAGAGTGAATCTAATTTAGTAAGGAGCATGATTTCTGAGAACTTTAGTCTCTAATTGGACTTGATTTTGATTACCTCTCTAATTCATGGTTGCCTTTGCCTATTGCTTGGTTGGATGTTTTCTCGGGTTTCTCATTCATTATTGTCTCTTAATCCCATTTCTTGATTTGGCCTTAGTTATTACTTGGGGACAAGCA
Organism: Ormosia semicastrata; assembly: GCA_029884595.1. Taxonomy (NCBI): domain Eukaryota; kingdom Viridiplantae; phylum Streptophyta; class Magnoliopsida; order Fabales; family Fabaceae; genus Ormosia; species Ormosia semicastrata. Next base: position 104,297,712 of record JAQQTO010000063.1, read on the forward strand.
AAATCTTAAGTTTGGGGGGATTTGATGTGTGTGAAACAACATCATATCTTGTTCTTATTTTGCATGCATTTTTAGGCATTTTAGGTATTTTAGTTTATCTTTTTATTTATTTTTCTTTAGTTCAGATAACTGCGGTGTTTTTGGTATTGTTGTGCAGGATTGGTGCTCAATTGGCCTTAAAATGGATGCAAAGCTTGCATGATTGAAGTTGGAGCTTTATGGATAGCAAATTGGGGAAAAGACTCATTCCAGAGAGTTCCATGGCCTGCCCGTGGAATTTCCCACAGCCATAGATCAAGCAGCTGTGTGAAGAAGCAAAAGTGATTTTCCAGAGAATTCCACGGCTTGGCCGTGGAATTTTCCACAACCATGGAATTCAGCCAGCAAGATTCACGACCTGGCAGTGGAATTTCCCACGGTCGTGGATCGTAGTCCGAGTCAGTTTTTAAGTTTCATTTTTATTTCTTTTGATGGGTTGGGACCAGTTGAAACCCTAGGGATATAAATAGATGCTCTGAATGTAATATCAAAAAATGAATTTCAGTTTGAATGAGGCATGTTTGGAGGCTCTAGATCTTCATTTTCCTCTTCTCTTCTCCATTTGTTACGGGTTTGGATGTTCTTTATTTTGTTTTCTTGTTTCTTCTTCTCCATGTCTGAGTAGTTCTCTTTGTTTCTAGGATTGGGCAATGCCCTTTGATACATTGATAATGATTAATTGATTTGGTTTACCCCTTTTTATTAATATTGAATGTTCTTTGATTCAATCCTTATTGCGCTTATTCATGTGAATTTGTTGGCCACATATTTGCATCTTATAGATATCTAGGGACGTACTGAGAGGTGAACCTAGGTGTTAGAACCATAAGAATTGAACTTAAGGTCTAAATCACGAAAGTAGGTTTAGCCTTTCGAGGATTTAATGAATTACCATAAAGCATAATGGGTTCAATTTAAATTCAATTACCACGAGAGTAGGAATTGGTTTAATTGGGCACGGTTCTTGTCTCTTGAGAAAGAACATTAACTAATTTAGGGTAATTCACCTTCAATTGAATTTTAATTTTAATAAAAGGGTTGTTAATTAGGATTTGTCTTGTATCATTGTGGTTACCCCCAATCCTGGAAGCTTTCTTAAATTTAAAAACCTTTCTTAATAACTTGTTGTTTTTGTTCTCAATTTTGCACTTTGATATTTATTTATTTAATTGCTCTATTACTACGTTCTTGTCAATCAATAATTATACTCATTTTGTTTAATTTAATCAAATTAATTAATTAATTGGTATTCATAGACATAGTCCCTGTGGATTCGATCTTTTTATTACTTGACGACAAAACCATATACTTGCGAATTTCACGTGCCACAAACTAAACATTGAAAAGGAAGAGAAATATTTGCATTTATTTGATTATAAGTGATTTAAGCGCAACTCTTCCCCATAATGTATGCATGATATATGATTTATGTGAAAGTACAAAACTTATAGCTAGATTCGAAGCTCCCCCGTACACATGCAACATATTTCACTAATCTCTCCCCCGTTGGCATTATAAAAAATGACATAAACATTCAACCATAAACATTTTAGTCCATATAATTTTGCAATTAGAGTATGTATACCAATCATTATGAAATGAAATATTCCAAGTTTGATAAACATTACTATAAAGGCAGATCCAAACTCATATACAAAAATATATAAAAGATCATAACAAGACAATATGGTCACTGAGTCGCCTCGCTGTAACTATCCATATCAGCTATATCATCCATATCATCGTCATCAGTGGCAAGGTCGTCCTCAGAGCCTAGGATCTCCTCATCATTATCAGGATGAGCACCAGAAGGTCGAACAAAGGATAGAGGAGTAGTAGGAGCAGGAGGAGCAGGAGGAGCTGTAACTGCTTGCCTTAGTACATATCCTGGTCCTTCCAATAAGGATCGGATGGAGGCTAACTCCTGATCGGAGTAATCCATCCTTAACTCTAGATGATCTACTTTCCGCTCAATACGATCCATTCCCATTTTCAAGCTATGAATTTCCTATAACAGAAGTTCCATGGTGGCCGTGGAAGGAGGCTACTATCCTCTATCTTCATCATCATCCTCTGGGTCATGAGGAATATAGCCATAGATCCCATGGGAAAGGTAGTGTCATCTGCCATCTACTTTGCTCAGCTTAAGCTTTTGCAATGTGTACAAGCCAATAGATTGTGGTCCTTTGGAGCTCGTGTCCTTTGACTCTTCAGTCAATGAAATATGGCAGCGTTCCAATATGGCGGTGACAAACATAGCATATGGAACGGCCGAGTTCTTCCTCTTCCTAACATCTAATATGTGCTGAATTATGTAATAGGCCTAGTTGATTGGCCTACTTGTGGTCACGGCCCACAATACCACCACATCATCTCGCAGAACTTGGGAGTAATTTCCTCCCCTAGGAATCAATCCTCTGGCCACAAGATAATGAAGCACTCTGTTTTCCATGGTCAAACCAATGACCATTACTCTCTTCCTATCCCTAGGAATTTTATATCCAAACCTTGTCAGGGAGGTTAATGTAGTCTTATACTCAAAATCATCTCCCCAAGCATCCTCATTCCCATAGAATTTCATGCCATGATACTCAAGCTTAGTCAGCCTACACCATGCTTCCCTAGTGACCTTAACCTGTTTCTTCTTTACTTCATATATTAGATATCCATTCTCATATCTTAAGTTTGCATAAAATACCTTAACTAGATTCGGGTAAATGTCCTTTTGAATACTGAAGAAGCTTAGCAAACCTACCCTTTCTATTAATCTAAAGCACTCTAAGGGTTCACTTGAACAAAAGGATTGAGGGAGATAACTTAGAGATATGAGTTTCCTCAATTGGAAGTTTTTTCTGAATAACTCCACCTTCTTGGTGGTGGAGAAGTGACGTTTGAGGTCCAGCCCAGAGATATTACATGGAGGAGCACTGGAAGACTCTCCAATGTTGGCCTCTGTTCTTGGATGTTTTGTATGTTGAGAAGATTCTGCCATGATGGAATTCATGTGGTGTTTGGTGGTGGAAAAATTTGGAAAGTTGATGAGGAAGAGTGAAAATGTAAGTTAGGGCTTTAGAGAGAAAGAGAGCGTGAAGGGAGATGGGGGATGAAGATTGAGGAGATTTTTGGTAAAGTTGATTGGAGGTTATGAAGAAGAGGAGAAATTCGAGTTGTATGGTGGTGAAATAAGATGATTTAGCCAGGAAATGAGAGAGAAATTGAAGGTTTGGGGGAGAGAAAAGGAAGAGAGGTCGTGGAGCAGAAGAGAGAAATGAGAAGGTTTAAGTGAAAATGGTTGTTCCCGTGCTGAAATCCCTTTTAAACCTGCTATGTAATCGATTACAATGGATGTGTAATCAATTACCAGTCTTTTGGAATCCTTATAATCGATTACATGTTTAGTGGAATCGATTACTAACTTTCTAGGAACCTTGTAATCGATTACAGGGTTGGTATAATCGATTACTAGCCTTGACAGAACCTTTGTAATCAATTACAAGGGCTTGTAATCGATTGCCAATTTACTAAAACTCAGTTTTTGCATTTTAAACAGTAAAGGGCTAATCTCAAAGCTTTCAAATTAGTTCCAAAATGTCTTAAAACAATTTCAAATATCATGCAAGCATAAAAATTGATTAGTTCTTGATCTAAAACACATGTTCATGCAAAATCATGACTTTTACCAAGAATTAATCTATTTTGATAGAATGAGCTTCTTGATGGACTTTATCATGATGGAGTACCTGCAAAACAACTTTAGGGAAACCTCTGATGCTCAAGTTAGTATTGGATTCACGAATGATTAAGAAACAGAAAGTTAGCTGTCAAAATATCATCATTATGCAGTAAAATCACATGTTATCCAATAAAATTTCAAATTATGCAGTAGCCATTTACATTATGCAGCAAGAGTGAATTTGTACAGAAATTTAGCTTATGCATGATTGATCCAAAATACCAAGTTCATTTTTTATATACAAGAATGCTTCTTTTGCCAAGGGCTTAATGAAAATTTCAGCTAGTTGCTTAATGGTTTCCATAAATTCAAGTGTGCAATCACCTTTTTATACATGATCCCTAATAAAATGATGTCTTATTTCAATATATTTTGTTCTTGAGTGCAGAATGAAATTTTTAGACAAATTAATTACACTAGTATTATCATACCTTATAGGAATATGATCAAGTTTAAGACTATAGTCTAGAAGTTATTGCTTCATCTAAAGGATTTGAGCATAACAACTTCCAGCTACAATATATTCAGCTTCAGCTGTGGACAATGCCACACTATTTTGTTTCTTGCTATGCCAAGAAACTAGTGAGCTTCCAAGCAAGTGGCATGTCCCACTAGTGCTTTTTCTATCCATTTTGCATCCAACAAAATCAAAATCGAAATACTCAATTAGGCTATAAGAAGCACCTTTAGGGTACCATAATCCCATTTGTGAAGTGCCTATTAGATATTTCATGATTCTTTTAATAGCACTTTAGTGTGATTATTTAGAATTTGCTTGAAATCTAGCACGCATGCATACATTAAACATAATATTTAGCCTACTTACTGTAAGATAAAGGAGTGAACCTATCATATCTCTATATTTTGTAATTTCTACAGATTTACCTTCTTCATCCTTATCCAAGTAACAAGAAGTGCCCATTGGTATAGTCATTTGCTTGGCACCCTCCATTCCAAACTTTTTGAGCAACTCCTTGTAATATTTTGATTGACTTATGAAAATCTCATCCCTTGTTTGCTTGATTTGAAGAACAAGGAAGAAAAAACCATTTAAAAAGGCACTTTTAAATCCATTTAAAGAAATTTGAAATCCATGATGCATGCATATACAAGTAGCATTCTAATGGCTTCTAATCTAGCTATGAGAGCATATGTTTGTTCATAATCTATGTCTTCTTCTTAATTATAACCCTTAGCTATAAGTCTAACTTTGTTTCTTATTATTAAGCTCATTTCATCAAGTTTGTTCCTAAAGACCCATTTGGTGCCAATAATTGGATGTTCATTGGGCCTTGGAACTAATTCCCAAACTTGATTTCTTTCAAATTGGTTTAGTTCATCTTGCATGGCCGAGATCCAATGATCATCATTAATGGCCTCATCTATGTTTTTAGGTTCAACTTGACACACAAAAGTCATATGATTGCATGCATTTCTAATAGAGTTTTGAGTGATTACCCCTTTTGATACACCACCTATTACCTTGTCAAGAGGATGGTATCTTGAAGTTCTCCATTCTCTTAGAAAATTATTTTAATCTTCCTCCTCTTGCTATGGTGGTGTTTTCTCCCTTTGGCTTTCTCTCTTTTGCTCTTCTTCCTTGCTTCCAATGTGAATGTTTGATAGAATTTCTGCAATGTCATCAATAACATCATTTCCCAACCCAATGGAGTTAGATTCATCAAATGTAACATGCATTGATTCTTTAACAGTCATTGTTCTTTTATTGTAACTTTGAAAGGATTTACTTTGAAGTGAGTAACCCAGAAATATTCCCTCATCGGATTTAGCATCAAACTTGCCTAGGTTATCTTTTCCATTGTTTAAAATAAAGCATTTGCAACCAAAGACATGAAGGTAAGAAATGTTTGGTTTCCTTCCTTTATAAAGTTCATAAGGGGTTTTCTTTAAAATAGGCTTTATTAGAGCCCTATTCATAACATAGCAAGCGGTGCTAACCGCATCTGCCCAAAAATATTTAGGAATGTTTATTTCATTGAGTATAGTTCTTGCTAATTCCTCTAAAGATCGATTTTTCCTTTCAACTACTCTATTTTGTTGTGGAGTTCTAGGAGCAGAGAAATTATGATCAATGCCATTTTCATTGCAAAACATTTCAAATTCATGATTTTCAAATTTTTCACCATGATTACTTCTAATGGATGCAATGTTACAATTTTTCTCATTTTGAATAACCTTTGCAAGTTTTCTAAATGCATAAAAGACATCATTCTTATAAGCAAGAAATAGAGTCCAAGTATATCTAGAGTAATCATCCACAATCATGAAAGCATAATAGTTACCCCTAAAGCTCATAATTCTTGATGGTCCAAAAATATCTATATGCAAAAGTTGTAAATGACTAGTTGAAGAAACAACATTTTTAGCTTTGAAAGACACCTTTACTTGTTTACCCTTTTGACATACATCACAAAGTTTATTTTTCTCAAATTTGAGCTTTGGAAGACTAATCACTAAATCTTTAGAAACAAGTTTGTTTAGGTGATCCATATGAATGTGGGCAATTCTCCTATGCCATAACCATGAATTAATTTCTTTACTTATAAGACATTTTGCATTTTGAGAGGTAATATCATCAAGATTAATCATATAGATGTTATCAATTCTATGTCCAACAAACTTAACTTGTTTATCATCCTTACCTTCAATTATGTAATAATTAGAGTCAAAGATAATTTTATTTCCCTTATCACATAATTGACTTATGCTTAACAAGTTATGCTTGAGTCCTTCTACACACAAGACATTATCTATTGAGGTAGAGGAATTCTTACCAACTTTTCTAACTCCAAGGATCCTTCCTTTATTGTTGTCCCCATACGTGATATGTCTATGCTTCTTTAGTGCAAGAAAGAAGAACTTGGAGTCGTCACCCTTCATGTGCTTAGAGCAACCACTATCAAGGTACCAACTTGAGCTTTTGGTCTTCAAGCACACCTACAACACACATTCAAATTTTAACCTTTGGTACCCAAATTGTCTTAGGTCCTTGTGTGTTTAGGCAAGGTGCCCTTAGGAACCCAAACCTTTTTAGTTCCAACATTGGTGCTTATGTTCTTTCTAACATTACAAGTGGATGCACTATTCCGTTTCTTACCACAATGAAAGCATTTGATAAAGTGGCTACAAGATGTACTTGAGGAAACAAAGAAATTCTTATAAGACTTTTAATGGTTATTTAGATTATATACTAAATCGATTTTTTGAAAAACACATTTTTGCTTTCCTAATATCACATTCAAATTGTCTCTTCCAAAGGTAAATTTTGCAAGAGTATTTTTTAAATCCTCAACCTCCTTTTAAAATGATTTACATAATGGGAAAGATAATTGAATGGATGCATTATTAAGTGAAGAGCAAGTCATGCATAATGAGTTAGCATCAATAAGTCCTAAGGTCTTATTTTCAACTTTTGTTCATTGATTTCCTTGTTCAACATAGAGACTTTGTTTACCAATAAGGAAATTATTTTATTTGAAGATAAGACCATTTTTGTGAGCCTTAAGGATTTATCATGCAATTCTTGAAAAGCATCTTGCAATCCATCATAGGAATGTAAGGAGTCTAGGTTAGAAGAGGTTACCTCGATGTCACTTTCTTCTTCTTCTTCTCCTTTAGCCATGAGACATAGATGAGCTTCTTCATTCTCCGAGCTATCGGAGGAGTCCATATCAATTTCTTCCTATGCAATGTATACTATTCTTCCTTTCTTTTCTTTGAAAGGTCTCTTCTCAAACTTCTCCGCCTTCATAAAGTACACGGGACATTCCATTTTTATGTGTCCTGATTTTCCGTATTCATAACATGTTGGAGTTGATGAGGTTCCTTCCCTTTTATGATATGTCTTCTTTGGAGGAAAATGTGCTCTTCTTTGAAATCTCTTCTTCTTTAAGAATCTTCCAAATTTCCTCATAAGGAGACTAAGATTCTCCTTATTTAGCTCTAGATTTTCTATGTTATCTTCATCATCTTCAACATTATCTTCCATTGTAGATGAGGTGACCTTGAGTGCAATCCTCTTCTTCTTATCATGTTCTTCACTTCGATTGAGCCTATTTAGCTCTAATTCATGCTCTTGGAGCTTCCCGAATAAGGCGGCCAACATCATTGTTGATAAGTTTCTTGATTCCGCAATAGCTGTCACCTTGGGTTGCTAATTCCTACTCAAACACCTCAAGACTTTGTTAATAAGATCCTCATTAGCAAAAGTTTTTCCCAATGAAACAATATGATTTATAATATGTGTAAATCTTTTTTACATTTTTTGAATGCTTTCTCCTTGATTCATTCTAAACAATTCATATTCATGAGTGAGAGAGTTTATTCTTGATCTTTTTACCTCACTTGTGCCCTCATGAGTTACTTGTAGGGCATCCCATATTTCTTAGGCTGTCTTAAAATTTGACACCCTAAAGAATTCATCATACCCCAAAGATGTGGTAATCATGTTCTTGGCTCTCAAGTTGTATTAAACCTTCTTTTTATCTTCATCCGTCCATTCACTTCTAGGTGTGTTAATTCTCACACCATCTACTATGTGCGTGGGAACAAAGGTGCCATTTTCAATGACATCCCACACATCAATATCAATAGCTTCAATAAAAATTTTCATTCCTTCTTTCCAATAGGCATAACCATCACCATTGAAATAGAAAGGTCGATTAATAGACGAACCTTCGTTAGAAAAATCATTCGAAGTTGTCACTTCTCTTGAAGCTACTAAGCTCTTTATACAAGAGTTTAGCTCTGATACCACTTGTTACCAAGTGGCCTCAATACTCAAGAAGGGGGGTGCATTGAGTTTATAAAATAAGTTCACAAATCTTTCGCAAAATACTTAAATTCTTATTTTCTTGAAGCTATTGTTTGTTAGAGATGAATGGATAGAAGAAATGTAAACTTTTCACTCATAAATGAATTAACCAAGGGATATAGAATTCAGATAAATCAATAAAATAGTACTCAAAGTAAAGAGTAGAGTTTAGAGAAAACAAACACCGAGCTTTATCCTGGTTTAGCCACCAATCCACTTGCGGCTTACGTCCAGTCCTCAAGCAATCACTCGAGATTTTCCATTAAATTCCAAGCTTGAATCAGGTGCTTGTAACCTTCACAAATTGGAGCACTCAACACCACCTTGGGATACCACACCCTTTATAGCTTGAGCCCTTCAAATAAGGGATGCCTCACCCTTTACAATTTGGAGGGATGCCTCACCCTCTTCTTTATAATATACAAGGTTAATAGAATAAAACTTTCACAAAAGTAATTGATACAAATTGAAACTCTAGAATGCTCTTCAAAGATATCTCAAAGATTTGTACAAAAACAGAGCAATAATGATTTGAAGGATTGATTTTCGTATTGAAGCATTAGAAAGATGTTTCAAGTTCAACGTCAACCATTAATGATGCCCCAACACATGTGTATAAAGATTTTTTTTATCAAAGGAGCCATTGGGGGCTTTAATGCCCAACATTTAATGCACCTAATATAGTCATTGGGCAATGTCAGACTAGTGATAATTGATTATACACTCTTGGTAATCGATTACATGCTGTTTGAACGTATTCTTGGCTTTCTAGGCAGGATGTAATCGATTACCAGCCTTATGTAATCGATTACATGGCCTCTTCCAGACTTGTAATTAATTACAGCTTCAGTGTAATCGATTACAAGGCTTCTTCCATGCTTGTAATCGATTACATGCTCAATGTAATTGATTACAAGGCCTCTGTTTAACTTGTAATCAATTACAACACATGTGTAATCAATTACTTTGTCCTTTGAACACATTTTTCAAGCTCAATTAAGTGTATTGGTTAGTCCTTACATATAGGAGCTTGGATTTTAACAATATTTATATTTGAGTTATGAAATGCAAGATTGAAATCAACATATCCTTAAAAAGATGAACTTTGAATTATTAGTTTATTTAAAAGGATCTTTAAAAAATCATTTGAAGATCATTGAGATACCTTGAGAGCATTTTACATTGAAATTCTAAGACTTATATCTATATACCTTTTGGTTTCCTTCTTTTGATCTTGATATTCTCTTTTGCTTTTGTTATCATCAAAAATTTATTTGATATACTTCAAGATATAAGCATTCACAATGGACTCACTCGGGGTCCATGGAAAATTCATGAAGTTGGTTTGTTGAGGTTGCGTGTCCCTTGGTCTACTGCATAACCAACCCCTCAACTGCCATGACAACTGTGAAGGCCACGCGGTGTATTCTGATTGAGTAGACGTGCATAAAGCCCCGCGCGCCATAATTAGCATCTTTCAAACTTGGATTGCCAGGACTGAATTGTCCCTAAACCGTCTAACCCCTATAAATAGGGGTTTATGATCATTTTATTATTCATTTCACTATTTCTCTCTCAAAATCGGTGGTTTGAGGCGATTCCCCGATAATTTTTTACTACGGTGGAGGGTAGTTTTAGCATTTCTTTCAACCCTTTAAAGTTTTAGTAATCCAATTTTGCCACATTTTCTTCAAGGTACTTACTTTCCCTCTAATTCGTCCCTGTCTATTTCATCTCGTGGGTGGTTGTGTACCCCTTTAATAGAGTGTACTCCCCCCTTATTCTTTTGTGAGCAAAGGGTGGGGGTGCTATTTCCCTCCCATTCAATTGCCTTGCCCTATAGAGCACCTCCTCCCTCGCGCTCCATGCGGCGGAGGTATCCTTCTGAGGCTTGAAACTTGGAAGGTGCAGAGGCCAGTGTGTGGTTGCGAACAGTCCTCACTGTTTTCCTACTTCCATTTCTAAATCTTTAAGTTTGACTAATTCTGACCACCTGCCTCTGTGTGTTTCCAGGAACTCAAATGGTTAGGAGAAGAGTGGTTAGGCTTGAAGAGACCGGTTCCAGTTGCTGCCTCAGTCCCAAAAGAAGAAAAACCAGTAGAACAAGAAGCAACCATAGAAAATATGATCCGCATTCGTCATGGTCTGGGGTTGGTACACCCTTGGGTCGCAGGCGATGCCTATAGTCGAATATCCCATTTCTAACCCGGAGAACTTCTCAATGAGCTTAAGGGCTACCTGGTGTTGACTGAGGGCAAAAATAGAGACCACTAGTTCCAAATCTTGTCCCCAGAAAATGAAAGAGTGTGTTTCACTCGTTAGGCGGGGGAACACTTCATATACATGTACTAAGACTTCTGCGTTAGATTTAGACTTCAGCTTCCTTTCAATAACTTCTATATTGCTATCTTCCGGACTTTGAACGCTACTCCGACTCACCCAAACGGTTGGGTAAACATCCTGGCCTTCGAAAGGATATGCCAGTTGGTTGGATTATAATGCTCAGATAAAGCATTTTTCTATTTCCATACCCGGTATTATATTCATGGTGCCAGGGCCCTTCAAAAACCTAGCTCTCTGTCCAGTAGCGGTAAGGGCGGAAGGTCTTCTATCCATACCTAGAGAGTTATAAAGATTTTAAAGAGAAGTTCTTTAAGGTGATGGCAGCTCGTGATACGCGCCCCTTTTAGTTAGGCGGCAACGGGAAATCGACATTCAGCCTTTAGTAGAACCCGGAGGCATGGAGCATTCCCACTCAATCATTCAAGAGGGAAGCAAGTCATCTAAACAATGAAGAGCTTGAATGCATTGAGTTCTTCAAAATATGGGTTAAAGAGATCGATTTAGTTTGATCCAAAGATATATTAGACATCTCAGATGATGAGACTCTTTGGGCTATACTAGGTAGTTTAGACTGTTGTCCAAATGTTAATTTGCATGCTTAACATTTTTCATGATACCTCATAGTAACATTTTTATTCTGATCCTTTATTATTTTTGCAGGAAGTTTGGTCGAGATGTCAACTAGGAATGCCTTAGCAATTCTTGAAGCCTTCAAGGCCAAGAATGCACCCGAGCCGTTGGATCCCCCAGCGGATACTATTACAGCTCCTTCGCCCTCACCAGTTGAAGTCCGGATGGTGGATAGGGAGCCTATCCAGGTAGAGGATTCTCCCTAATCACCTCGGATGATGAGACACGTAAGAGAAAAGCAGTGAAGGATAGTACATTGAATGGCCAGAGCAAGAGGGTGGCGGTCGATGAAGTCACTGGTCCAATTAGTTTATACCATGAAGAATCAGACCCCCGGGAGTTCATTAACTACAATTGCTTGGATGAGCAAGTTGCAAACCACCTCACCCTTCATAGCATAAAGGATACTTTTGCATGGTTTAAAACTTTTGGTCTTCGCCTTGCCGTTGAAACTTAGTTTTTGGAGCAAATTTAGGAAGAGCATGAGCGGGAGATGGCAGAGAGAACAGCGGCTGCTGAGCGAGGTGAAAACCAAGCTCTTAAGGCCATGGAGGAGGTTGTAAAGGCCAAAAACGATGTTGAGGCCCAGGTTCAGGAATTGGAAAGTGAGGTGGCTGCCTTGAAAGATACTGGGAAGCAAAAGGATTCCAGCTTGGCAGAGTTTAAGAGGTAAGTGACCGTGCTTCAAACTAAGAACAAGGGTCTTCGTGTCAAGGGCCAACAGTTCAAAACCAAGATTAGGTCATTGCAAAATGACGTCCAGAAGCTTATCACTATTTGTACTGATATCAGTGGGGAGCAATTCCAGAACGCCATAGACCATGTCCAGCTCTTTAATCCTTGGGTGGCTCTAGCCTTGGACGCCCTAGATTCTGGGAAGGTGGTGCGAGATGGACACCTTGTGCAACTTAGGGTTAATTCAGAAAATCCAAGTGTTGCTAAAACTTCGTCGGGTGTAGGAACTTCCGAAGAGTAGGCAAATGTTGATTTTTGCTTTAGCCCTTTGTGTGGGGTTATTTTGTAAAGACAATTCCCCCGTATTTTGGGGTATTAATTTTTTAATTTTGCTCCAGAAGTTTATTTATTTCTATGGTCCATCTTGGGTCCAACGCCCTGTGTGGACTTGTATGTTTTTCGCTCGATAGAAATCATGGTACAGGGTCCAATGCCCTTTACGGATTTGTGGTTCCCTTTGGGACTTAGGTATTATAGTAAAATCGTAGTCCGGGGTCCAACACCATTTATGGACTTGTGGTCCCCTTTAGGACTTAGGTATTAAAGTGAAACTGTAATCCGGGGTTCAATGGCCTTTATGGACTTGTGATCCCCTTTAGGACTTTTGGTATTAAAATAAAATCGTAGTCCAGGGTCCAACGCCCTTTATAGACTTGTGGTCCCCTTTAGAACTTTTAGTATTAGAATAAAACCATAGTTTGGGGTCCAATGCCCTTTATGGGCTTATGGTCCTTTTTCGGACTTTTGGTATTAGAATAAAATCATAGTCTGGGGTCCAACGCCCATTATGAGCTTATGGTCCCCTTTAGAACTTTTGATATTTAGAATAAAGAAACCTTGCCTGAGTCTTTTTCTAACTACAGTGGCTTTTTAGGATCTCACATGGCTTTGGTTTGAGTAAGGCCTTGTCCAGGATCTGTCACCAACCATTTAGGCGTTTAGGATCCCTATTGACCTTCGCATAAATGGCCTTTACTGGGGTCTTTCATGCTTTATGGTTTAGTGCGAGAATTTTCCCAAGACTTAGGATTTTTCTACTGCACAACCTTTTTAACACAAGATACTCTTGGGGGGTACCATGATAATATGTCCATGCTGGCAATGATCATACAATGAAGTAAAATATCACTTTGTTTTATTAATTCGAGAAAGGACTAAGGTCCATACAAAGTGCTCTCGTAGTAAATGGGGCAGATTAGACATGAAGTAAACTAAGACTAGGCCTTAAAGAGCACTTAGCTATAGTACTTTCTAAGTTTGTCTGCATTCCAGAAGTTCTTCATTAGCTTGCCTATTAGCATCTTTAAGGTGTAAGCTCCTTTGTCGGTGCTGATCACAATGTTGTAAGGGTCTTCCCAGTTAGGGGCTAACTTCCCCTAGGAGGCGTTCCTACCTCCGATGTCAACCCTGCGGAATACAAGGTCGCCTGGTTGGAATCTCCTAGGAACAACCTTTAGGTTGTAGCATATCGTTGTCCTCTATTTGATAGCGGTGTCGTGTATATGAGTGACGCACCTTCTTTCTTCCAAGAGGTCTAGGTCCTCCCTAATCAGTCTAGGGTTACTATCTACTGAAAAATGTTGGATGCACCAATTGGGTTCTCCTATTTCTACCGGGATCATTGCCTTATACTCGTAAGTGAGCTTAAAGGGAGTCTCACTTGTAGTAGAGTGGGGTATAGTCCAGTAGGCCCAAAGGACGTGGTCTAACTGTTTGGCCCAATTACCTTTAGGGTCCGTTTGGATAGCGGAATTGGAATTGAAATATAGAATTTTAATTTCAATTCTAATTCTTTTAGAATTAGAATTAGTCCAGAATCTTAAATTCTATGTTTGGAGTTGTCAAAGAATTAAGATAAGAAATTATAATTCTAAATTCAATTATAATTTTATTGTTTAAAGATATGATCTAAAATATTAAAAAATTATTTACAAAAATAAAATTAATAAAAATATTCATACAATAATATTTTTATAATATAATAATCATTTTTTTTCATAAAGAAAATTTTCATGAATTTTTTTATAAAAAATAAATAGCTATTATAATAATTTTTATATAAAAATATAAATAATTTTTATATAAATATAAAATCTCAATAAATATGATTATTCATAAATAAATGTGGAGAGAGAAAGAGAGAGAGAGAAAGTTTAATTTTTAAACTATAGAATTGATAATTCTTATGGTATAGGTTAAGAATTGAGAAAGGCTTAACTTAGTTATTTTTCAATTCCATGGAATTAGTTTATGGAATTACAATTCCAATTCTAAATGGTATTCCAAACATAAAAATTAGAATTAAGAGGTCCAATTCCAATTCTAAACTCTAATTCCATGCTCAATTCCAGAAACCAAACGGACACTTAGCTTCATCCAATCCTTTTTTTAACCTATGAACAATGATCCAGTTAGCAGCTTCAACTTATCTATTTGTCCGGGAGTTTTCTATAGCACTACAATGATGCTTGATTTTCAAGCCAATGAGTAGTTTCTAGAACTCATTGTCTTTGAACTGCATCCCGTTATCTATCACAATGGACTCCGGGATTCCAAACCTTGTAATAATGTGGCACCATGTGAACTTTTGGATTCTGGCTGAGGTAATGGTAACCAGAGGCTCAGCCTCAATCCATTTAGTAAAGTAGTCCACAACTACCACTAAAAATTTTAGTTATCCAGGTGCTTGAGGGAACGGGCCTAGGATATCCATACCCCACCTGTAGAATGGCCAGGGTACGAATGTTGTGGAGAGTTCCTCAAGTGAAGCATGGTAGTGGTCTACGTGGCACTGGCACTTGTCACAAACTTGGACATGTGCTATTGCGTCAGCCTCCATTGTGGGCTGTAATTGGCATTGACTAAAGCAATGGTTTTGATGATAACAAACAAGAAAGGAATGGAAGTGCAAAGATAAAGTCCCAAGACTCTTCAAGCTTAGCTTATAGGACTTAGATCTTGTGTAAAGGTAAAAAGGAATCACACTAAGCTCAAACAAGTTTTAAACATATTTATAAGTGTTTCTAAAATGTTAAAATGCCCAACAAACTGTTTTGGAAAGCTAGTTATGGTAATAGTTCAAATCTATGAAAAATAGTCAAGTTTGTGTTTTGTAAAACTGACATATAGTTACTCTTTTGCGCATAACTTTCAAACTACTTTGATTTTTACTTTGAAACTTTTCTCATTTGAAAATAGACTCAAAGAGCTTTCCAATGAGTGGTCATTTGCTTTAATTGGATAAGAAACGAAAAGGTTATGACTAATTAAAGTTTGAGTTTTGAAAATTTGACCTTTGGTTACTATTTTGATCATATCTTTCAAAATACTTTGAGTTTTGTTCTGAAACTTCTTTCATATGAAAATAGACTCAAAGAGCTTTCCAATAAGTGGTCATTTGCTTTAATTGGATAAGAAATGAAGAAGTTATAACCTTTTAAAGTCGGTTTCGAAAACCAGAAATGGTGTAATCGATTACACGAGTCATGTAATCGATTACAACGTTGACAGAAGCCGTGTAATCGATTACACAGAGTATGTAATCGATTACAAAGTGCCCAGAAAGCTTGTAATCGATTACACAAAGTATGTAATCGATTACAAAGTGCCCAGAAAGCTTGTAATCGATTACATGAAGCTTGTAATCGATTACAAAGTGCCCAGGAACGTTTCTAACGGCTATAAACGGCTAGTTTTCATAGAAAATCATTTCTAAAACCCTCCAACGGCTCTAAAACTCATTGGGCTATAAATACAAGTGTTTGGGCATCAAAAATAAGTTGGAGAACATTCTGAAAATTACCCTTGAGCATTGAAAACGAAATTCATCATCTTTTTCTCCAATTCTTTGTTTTGAGCTAAGTGTGTAAATCCTTTATACCCATAAGCTTCAACTTGTATTATCTACTCTTCAAGAGAGTTTCTATCTTCCACACTTTGTGTAATCTATAAAGAGAGGGTGTGGTATCCCTCTAGAGTAAAGGGTGAGGTATCCCTAGAGAGTGAGGCATCTCTCAAAGTTAGTAAAGGGTGAGGTATCCCTTGAGGGTGAGGCATCCCTCAAAAGTTGTAAAGGGTGAGGTATCCCTAGAGAGTGAGGCATCTCTCAAAGTTAGTAAAGGGTGAGGTATCCCTTGAGGGTGAGGCATCTCTCAAAAGGTGTAAAGGGTGAGGTATCCCTATTTGAGGCTCAAGCACAAGGGTGAGGTATCCCAAGGTATGTTGAGTGCTCTCAATTGTAAAGGTTATCAAGCAACTGTTGAAGCTTGAAGATAGTGGAAAATCTTTAGCGGTTGCTTAAGGACTGGACGTAGATCACAAGTGGATTGGTGATCGAACCAGGATAAACTATTATGTTTGATCTTCTAAACTCTATCTCTTTACATTTGCACCTTAATTATATATGCTTGAGTTGAACTTGATATTTAGCTTATTTGCTTGATTTATCCTATATCTCAAGTTGTAGTTGAGTAATCTATAATAGTTGTACATTTATTGTGCATATTCTGCTGCATTTATTTATTGAGTGATTTAAAATGCATAATTTGTCAAAGTTGCATTAAAACAAGTCATCACCCAATTCACCCCCCTCTTGGGTAATGGTTGCTATGGCTAACAAGTGGTATCAGAGCTTCGTGCTCTGGTGAAAGCTTAACCGCTTAGAGTTAAAGATCCTTGTTTGTTTGGCAACCATTGAAAGCTTTTCAAAATGAATTGTTTTGAAATTAATAAACCACCATTCTTTGATGGTGTGAATTTCATTTATTGGAAAGCTAGAATTGAAATTTATATGCAATCTATTGATCTTGATTTGTGGGATATTATGCTTGATGAATTTACATGCAAATCAAAACAAACTTAGAATGACTGTGATAAGAAATGCTTTTCATTAAACATTAGAGCAATGCAAATATTGAGAAGTGGTTTAAATGATGATGCTTATGCTAAAATTAAGAGTTGCTCTAGTGCTAAAGATATATGGGATACTCTTGATGATATCTATCTTGCTAACAATGATTTTTTGTATAAAGTTATACATAGAGAGCAAGAAGAGCAAAAACCATTGAAGGAATCTTGTTGTAAAAAATATCCTCAAAATGATGCTCAATTTGAAGAAGTGGCAAAGCAAAACCAATTGGTATATACTCTTGAAGCTTTGATGCACAACAATGAGGAAGATGGTGATTCTCTTGAAAAGTCATTAGTGCAAGAAATTGTGACAACCTCCCACTTGACTCTAAAGAACCTTGAGGTAAATAATGCCTATCTTGATTATGGTCCTTCCTATGATGAGCTACAATGTGCATATGATGAATTATATGATAGTTTGTTAAATTTAGAAAATAAAAATTTATCTTATTTGGAAAGCATTTCCTCCATTGAAAATGAAATTGAAAACTTGAAAAATGAATATGCTTTTCTTGATGAGGAAATGCCTTTAAAATGTGAAACCTCAACTTCTTGTGAAAAATGCATTAATTTAGAAAATCAAGTTGAGAACTTATATTATGAATTTGCTAAAGCTAATGATTCTAATTGCTTACAATCCATGATTGTTAATAAGAATGAAATTGATGTTATTTCACATGGAAATTCAAGTAAGGCTTGTGGTAAAAATGACATAGAATATAAAAACAACAAAAGACTTATGTTTTTCAAAAATGATCTTCAAAGGACCAAGTCATCATTAAATTCAATTATTTGTAATTTTTGTGGTCATCTAGGACATATTTCTCATTTGTGCAATTATAGAAGAAATCCTTATATGAGAAATAACTTAGTTTGGGTTCCGAAAAGTCTTAAAGGTTCTAGTACTAACATTGAAGGACCCAAGATGAAATGGGTACCAAAATGTCCTCCTAGTGTTTCAATTATGCAGAAAACTTCTCAAAAGGATAGACAAATTGGTCAAGTAAAGAAGGAATCATCAAGGGGAATGCTTCCAAAGCCCATTGGTAAAAGTTTTGATCAAAGAAGGAAGATGACTTTAACCAAAGCTTCTCAAGCACAAAATGTGAAACTTGCAAAGTTCAAAACACCAAAAGAGAAGCAATGGGTAAGGAAAAGAGTTTCCTTGATTACCAAGGCCAATGTATCAAACATTTCTACCTCTTATGCACATTCACTTGTAAAGTCAATGAATTTGAGGTATATTCCTTATAGGCCTTAGGTAAAGAATAGAACCATGTGTGCTTAGTAAAATTTGAATATTATATATAACACATGATTATATTATTGTTATACCCTTTACTCACTACCTTGCATATTTGTTGATAATAAGGTATTCTATGACTATGGATGCTTTCTATGCTTTAAATTTTCTATACATTTCTACATGTGATAATATGCTAGATAAGTTCACTTTTTGTTTGAAGTAGCACATTTGATAAAAATATCTTAGAACTTGGCATATTGGATAAAACATAACTCTTCTTTGAAAATCATAACTCTTCTTTGCATAAACTTATAATTTTTACGCATAATTTGTAGTTTTTGCATAAACATGAGTTTTGGATCAAGAACTGAGTCAGTTTTTATGCTTACATGATGTTTGGAATTGTTTTGGAAAGTTTTGGAATTATTTTGAAAGCTTTGAGTTCGGACCCTTACTTGTTTGAAGTGCAAAAACTGACCAACAAGCTTGTAATCGATTACAAGACCTCATGTAATCGACATGAGGCTCGCTAAGCGTTCCAAGCAAAGTCAGAGAACGTGTAATCGATTACACATACTATGTAATCGATTACAACGTCTCTAGAACTCGTGTAATCGATTACACCAAACATGTGATCGATTACATGGATTCCAGAGGACTGGTAATCGATTACACACATATTGTAATCGATTACACAGGCTTTAAAAATGGTTTTCAATGCTAAAATGATCATTTTTACTTAAGATTGTCTGTATATCATGAAAGCATGCATATTATTAGCTATGTGCTTAATGATAATTGATTGTTTACATTTGTTGTGCTCAAATTACATACTATGGAAAATTTGATATTTATGAGAGCATAGTGGATTAATGATCAATGACTAACCCCTATGGATCCAAAATTGGTGGATACCAAAGAAATTGCTTTGAATTATATTGTAGGGTGACTATTAGCTCAAGCATGCAAGTGAAGTGAAAATATGCTACTTGAGTTTCAAAAACTTGAAATGGTCCAAGTTTTCCAAGAGTCATGAAGACTTGAAGCTTGGAAGTTGGAATCACTTACAAAAACTCAAAGAGCACACTTTTGGTGATATCAATTTCTTATTCTTATTTATGTTTTAATTTGAATATCATGTTATATTTGAAAAAGTCATATTTTTTTGCATAATGTCACTAATTTTGATGCATTACATTTTTTGCATAATCTAACTTTTACTGCATTATTTTGAAATGGATTTTTTAATGGATATTCTGGCTATATAATGCTGATTTGGTTGAATTCCTTATTGAATATTCATTATTTAATAATGGTTTTGCTCTATCACTTCTCTCTTTGTCAAAATCTATATCTTGTATATCTTTTTTATCATGACAAAAGGGGGAGAAGTTTATGAGTCTTTGAGAAAAGGTAAATAATAAGGTACAAATTCAATGATATTGGAATTCCAAAATTAAGGGAGAGCTGTGCAATCTCTGATCTAATCACCTCTTGAAAAATAGAGGGGGAGTAAGTCTTTAATACACCTTTTGTGAATTCTAATTTATTTGAACTAACTCTTTTCTCAAATGAATGTTTGTCATCATCAAAAAGGGGGAGAATGTAATTGGCATTGACTAAAGCAATGGTTTTGATGATAACAAACAAGAAAAGAATGGAAGTGCAAAGATAAAGTCCCAAGACTCTTCAAGCTTAGCTTATAGGACTTAGATCTTGTGTAAAGGTAAAAAGGAATCACACTAAGCTCAAACAAGTTTTAAACATATTTATAAGTGTTTCTAAAATGTTAAAATGCCCAACAAACTGTTTTGGAAAGCTAGTTATGGTAATAGTTCAAATCTATGAAAAATAGTCAAGTTTGTGTTTTGCAAAACTGACATATAGTTACTCTTTTGAGAATAACTTTCAAACTACTTTGAGTTTTACTTTGAAACTTATCTCATTTGAAAATAGACTCGAAGATCTTTCCAATAAGTGGTCATTTGCTTTAATTGGATAAGAAACGAAAAAGTTATGACTAATTAAAGTTTGAGTTTTGAAAATTTGACCTTTGGTTACTATTTTAATAATATCTTTCAAAATACTTTGAGTTTTGTTCTGAAACTTCTTTCATATGAAAATAGACTCAAATATCTTTCCAATGAGTGGTCATTTTCTTTAATTGGATAAGAAATGAAGAAGTTATGACCTTTTAAAGTCGGTTTCAAAAACCAGAAATGGTGTAATCGATTACACGAGTCATGTAATCGATTACAACGCGTTAAGAAGCGTGTAATCGATTACACGAGTATGTAATCGATTACAAAGTACCAAGCTTGTAATCGATTACACAAAGTATGTAATCGATTACAAAGTGCCCAGAAAGCTTTATGTCGATTACATGAAGCTTGGAATCGATTACAAAGTGCCTGAGAACGTTTCTAACGGCTATAACATGCTAGTTTTCATAGAAAATCATTTCTAAAACCCTCCAACGGCTCTAAAACTCATTGGGCTATAAATACAAGTGTTTGGGCATCAAAAATAAGTTGGAGAACATTCTGAAAATTACCCTTGAGCATTGAAAATGAAATTCATCATCTTTTTCTCCAAATCTTTGTTTTGAGCTAAGTGTGTAAATCCTTTATACCCATAAGCTTCAAGTTGTATTATCTACTCTTCAAGAGAGTTTCTATCTTCCACACTTTGTGTAATCTATAAAGAGAGGGTGAGGTATCCCTCTAGAGTAAAGGGTGAGGTATCCCTAGAGAGTGAGGCATCTCTCAAAGTTAGTAAAGGGTGAGGTATCCCTTGAGGGTGAGGCATCCCTCAAAAGTTGTAAAGGGTGAGGTATCCCTAGAGAGTGAGGCATCTCTCAAAGTTAGTAAAGGGTGAGGTATCCCTTGAGGGTGAGGCATCCCTCAAACGGTGTAAAGGGTGAGGTATCCCTATTTGAGGCTCAAGCACAAGGGTGAGGTATCCCAAGGTATGTTGAGTGCTCTCAATTGTAAAGGTTATCAAGCACCTATTGAAGCTTGAAGATAGTGGAAAATCTTTAGCGGTTGCTTGAGGACTAGACGTAGATCACAAGTGGATTGGTGATCGAACCAGGATAAACTATTGTGTTTGATCTTCTAAACTCTATCTCTTTACATTTGCACCTTAATTATATATACTTGAGTTGAACTTGATATTTAGCTTATTTGCTTGATTTATCCTATATCTCAAGTTGTAGTTGAGTAATCTATAATAGTTGTACATTTATTGTGCATATTCCACTGCATTTATTTATTGAGTGATTTAAAATGCATAATTTGTCAAAGTTGCATTAAAACAAGTCATCACCCAATTCACCCCCCCTCTTGGGTAATGGTTGCTATGGCTAACATGGGCTAATAATAACCAGCCTTGAGAGCTTTCAACACTAAGGTTTTGCCTCCCAAATGATATCCATAGCTCCCCTTGTGGACCTCTACTAGTACATACTCTGCTTTCTTAGGCGTCAGGTATTTAAGAAGGGGTGAATAGAATCCCCGCCGGTATAACTGCTCATCATAGATGGTGTAACGGACAACGATTTTTATTAGCTTAGAAGCCTCCTTTGGGTCTTCGGGTCGGATGCCAGAATGTAAGTACTCCACGATAGGGGTGATCCATGTGGATTTTGGATCTTCAATTTGGAAAAATGGTTAAAACCATGATTGAGGGCTGGGATAAGGTCTCTTGGACCACCGCACGATGGTTCCCTGGGCTCTTCGTGCTGCCCAACTTAAGATAGGAGGTCGGCGCTTGAGGTTTGTTCCCGAGGAACGTGCTCCATCTTTACCGTTCGAAAGCTCTTAAGGAGTCCTTATACCTTTGCTAAGTATCTTTGCAAGAGGGGTTGTAACACCCTAGCTCTGATACCAACTAATGTAACACCCTAGCTAGGGCATCACATTTCTGACTCCCGACTCATAATCTGAAAAGAAGTTCGCACAAAGTTTGAGTTATAAAAGATGGGTTTCAAAATTTCTTTTTTACTGAAACATAAATTTACTGAAAATATTAGGTAATATTGAAAATCATATTTCAACTATTCATTATGCAATATTGACACCAATTAATATCACAATTTAAAGAGAAATATAAAATTAACAGACTTATTATTATTTTTTTGACAGTAGCAAACCCCATGACGGGTCCTACTTAATAGCACGGTACAACACTAACGAGAAACTTTAACATACTTATTCCTTTTTCTGTCCATCTTGATGCATCAGACATCTATTCCTTTGTCAACACTGCACACCTTCGAGTCCTGAATGTCCACTCCTTATTGTTATCACCAATCTCAGAGTATCCATCGCCCGTTATGTCTAAGACAACTCGATCCTTCTATTATTTGATTTTAACAGTACAGACACAACAAAACAATATAACAAAGAGGTGAGATCACCTACACCAATACCAACATGGCAACACAGAGATAACACAAATAGCTATATCATACAGATAGATCATACCATAATCATGCTATCAGCATTAATCAACTATCATCATCTAATCATTTATTAGTTCAATCATCATCCAAGTACTCAAAACAATTGTCATACCAATAACCAATATTGCCCAATTAATATATCACACAGATATAAATGCTCAGATTTATGCATATGTACAAAGACTCATTTTATCAAAAACGACTCCATGGAGGTTTTCACAATTTCGAGAAGAATGCTCTGGTTAATTGTCAGCCTTAGCCCAAAGACAATCTCCCAGTCGTTGAAAAGAATCGTGTTCTTGTCGGGTATCATCAATGCGTTGCAACGGATCTGCATCGCCAAGTGGCACGGGGGTACTCGCCAGCTGTCCACTGGTCGACCGCAGCGCCTCGACGCCCAAGATCCATCATAGACCTCACTATCAATTCTCATTCCCTCTTCAACCACAAGGGCCATAATAGCTATTAGCTATCTTTTATACAATGCACAAATTTATCAGTGCAAGTCCAACCCTAACGGGCCAAATCTTTTCAATTTCATTTGTACAATGCACGAGTATATCAGTGTAAGTCCAACCCCAACGAGCCAAATCTTTTCAATGCATGTATAATGCACTAAATCCAAATACGGGCATCTCTTTCCAATGCATATAAAATGCACCAAATACCAATCATAGGCAAAACACGTCACTCTCTCATATAGTGTCCATACATTGGTTAAACAATAATTATACTGTATTTTCAACACAAAATCATGTTATCATGTTTTCATAGTTATAAAACATTTTCGCCGTATTTTCACAAGATTGCGCAACATTTTCATTATGTTTTCACATTTCCAAAATGTTTCTATTACGTTTTCAAAATATCGTAACACTTTACATTACGTTTTCAAAATTCTGAAATGTTTCTGTTATATTTTCACAATACCATAAAAATATTCTATTACTTTTAAATCACATAGTGATTTTTCAACAGTACATCAAATATTTAAACTCACGTAAAATATTTAAACGTAATTCAAATCACGTAGAAATATTTTAACATATTTTAAATCGCATAGGAATATTTTACTATATTCTAAATCATTTTTAAGATACGTAAATCATTTTTCACCACAATTCTATTACGAAAAACATTTCTTAACCTTCAAAAATTCCATTTCATCCTTTCTCAAAATATTATGACTTTGTACTTCATTTTTCACATTTTCTTACTCAAGAAAATCTTTTTCCACGTTTCTTTACTCAAGAAATTCTTTTTCAAATATAATCCACAAAATTACTTTTCCATTGATATAAATCAATGTTTCAAATCTTAAAATTTCCAAACGTACTTCAAAACTTGAAAATAAGTTATACTTGAGTAAATTCTCAAAATACCATTATATTCTCCATTTTTCCCCAAATTGTAACACCCTCCTCAGGGTATCACATGTCTGACTCTCGACTCATAATCTGAAAATAAGTTCGCACAAAGTTTGAGTTATAAAAGATGGGTTTCAAAATTTCTTCTTTACTGAAACATAAATTTACTGAAAATATTAGGTAATATTGAAAAATTATGTTTTAACTATTCATTATGCAATATTGACACCAGTTAATATCACAATTTAAAGAGAAATATAAAATTAACAGACTTATTTTTTTTTGACAGTAGCAAACCCCATGACGAGTCCTACTTAATAGCACGGTACAACACTAACGGAAAACTTTAACATACTTATTCCTTTTTCTGTCCATCTTGATGCATCGGATATCTGTTCCTTTGTCAACACTGCACACCTTCGAGTCCTAAATGTCCACTCTTTATTGTTGTCACCAATCTCAGAGTATCCATCTTTGTTATGTCTAAGACAACTCGATCTTTCTATTATTTGATTTTAACAGATCTGAGACACGAAAAAACAAAGCATAACAAAGAGGTGAGATCACCTACACCAATACCAACATGGCAAAGCACGAGAGATAACACAAATAGCAATATCATACGAGATAGATTATACCATAATCATGCTATCAAAGCATTAATCAACTATCATCATCTAATCATTTATCGGTTCAATCATCATCCAAGTACTCAAAACAATTGTCATAACCAATAACCAATATTCCTCAATTAATATATCACACTGATATAAATGCTCAGATTTATGCATATGCACAAAGACTCAGTTTATCAAAAACAACTCCATGGAGGTTTTCACAATTTCGAGAAGAATGCTCTAATTAATTGTCAGCCTTAGCCCAAAGACAATCTCTTAGTCGTTGAAAAGAATCGTGTTATTGTCGGGTATCGTCAATGCGTTGCAACAGACTGCATCGCCAAGTGGCACAGGGTACTCGCCAACTGTCCACTGGTTGACCGTCGCGCCTCGACGCCCCCAAGATCCATCATAGACCTCACTATCAATTCTCATTCCCTCTTCAACCACAAGGGCCATAATAGTTATTAGCTATATTTTATACAATGCACGAATATATCAATGCAAGTCCAACCCCAAAGGGCCAAATCTTTTCAATTTCATTTGTTCAATGTAATCATATGCTTCAACGCATATTTTTCCAATGCACGTATAATGCACCAAATCAAATCACAGACATATCTTTCCAATGCATGTATAATACACCAAATGCCAATCATAGGCAAAACATGTCATTTTCTCACACAGCATCCATATACTGGCTCTACAATATTTATACTGTATTTTTAATAGGAAAATCATATCATCACATTTTCATAGTTATAAAATTCTTTCGTCGTGTTTTCACAAAATTGCGCAACATTTTCATTTTGTTTTCACAATTCCAAAACATTTCTGTTACGTTTTCACAATACTGTAACTATTCTGTTGCACCTTTAAATCACGTATTAAATTTTTTAACATTTTTCTCAATCGCATAAAAATATACGTTTCTCAAATCGCGTAATGAATTTTCATCATTTTCAAAATCGTATAGCTTAAAAATCATTCTTTTAAGTTGCGTAAATCATTTTCCATCTAAAACACTTTCCAAATCACATAATGATTTTTCATCATTTTCACAATCACGTAAAAATATTCTCTCATTATTTAATCACGTAGTGATTTTTCAACAGTAGTTCAAATTATGTAAAATATTTAAACGTAATTCAAATCACTTAAAAAATGTTTCAACGCATCTCCAATCGCGTAGTAATATTTTATCATATTTCAAATCGCATAAAAATATTTTATTGTATTTCCAAACACTTGGAAATATTTTACTATATTTCAAATCACGTACTTTAAAAATTACATTTTTAAGATCGTAAATAATTATTTTTCACCACATTTCCATTACGAGAAAATATTTCTCATTTCTTCAAAAATTTCATTTCAACTTTCCTCAAAATAATATGACTTTATACTTTTTTTAACACATTTTCTTTACTCAAGAAAATCTTTTTCCACATTTCTTTACTCAAGAAATCTTTTTCCAAAATATAATTCACAAAATCACTTTTCCATTGATATAAATCAACGTTTCAAAACTTAACATTTTCTAACGTACTTCAAAACTCAAAAATAAGTTATACGTTAGTAGATTTTCATAATACCACTATATTCTTCATTTTTCCCAAATCATTTCCAAACACAACCTTCTTCAAAATAATTTGAAGTTCGAAAACATTCTTGTTTACAAAAACTTAATTTCTCAAGTGATTAAAATGCTCTGATTCCCTTTTCAAATTTCTTGTATTAAATCAATTATATTTCTACTTGGAAAATTACTTTGTTTCATCAAAATCTAGGCATTACAAGCCTTCAAAAACGTGGACATGACTATTGAAAATTATCAAAACATTTTTCCTTCTAAATTGATATGGTTTTACACAAACAAAACCATTAAAATTTTATTTTCAAAACCGAAGTACCGATGGTTATAAAAACCAAACCCATTTGTTCAAATCCTTTTTCACTTTCTTTACAAATCCTTTTTCACTTTCTTTGTAAATCCTTGGTCACTTTATTTGCAAATCCTTAAAATCAATGTTTGCCCGTTTCATTTAAAACTCATATTTAGAAAAACACTTAAGATCTTTTTACACAAAATAAATCAATAAAAATTCCTCAAAGGCCGTATTCTTGTTCACAAAATCACTTTTTATTTATCTAGTCTTACAAAATCACATTTAGTTGATTTAATTATTGTTTCTAACTTTAAATTTCCTAACGTTTTCCAAAACCCAATAAATAAATTCTACGTTAGTAAATTTAAGTTACAAATGTTTTCTTTTATATTTCTAAATCACTTCTAAAATTAATTCTCTTTAAAATAATTTGAAGTTCAATACTTTCAATCTTCTTTTTATGAAAATTCCACTTCACCTAATTTATAACACTTAATTCCCTTTTCAAAAATCCTTATTTGAAAATTCTTGTATTTCATAGCATCAAAACATTTTTCTAAATTATTAAAACCTTATAGATGGCCATTGGAACCATGAAATATTTTTCTTCTAACTTAAATAAATTCCATTCTTGTTTCTACACAAAATAAATCAATAAAATTTCATTCTAAAATTTGTGTTCATGTTTTCTTAAAAAAAATAAACCTTTAGTTCATTTTCCATACTCCTCAAATCAATCCAATTTTATTCTTCCATAAACATATTAATTTGTAAACACCTATTTTGAGGTGTCTTGGCCGAAATTCTCATTGTTCTAGGGATCAAAATTTAATTTCCTTGTTCTTGAAAAATTTCAACATCGACCCAAATCAATGGCATCAAAACCGTAACTCTTCCTTGGCCATTGGAACCAAGATCAATTTTCTTTCCATCCACACATTATGGCATACATATATATATTTCATCATAAATATCACAAACATGCCATATACTCATCATGCATATTATAAGTATACTATCAAAGCCATAAAATCATGCAAAGCATATTAAGCATAGACAAAATAATCAAGGCACAAGAAAATAAAGCAAAGCTCATAAACACACAATTAATTATTACATGACCATGGATTAGAATTCTCACATGAATTCACAATTCATCAAATATAAGACCATCTCCCACCACCATAATTGGTTAGTGAGATGGATCTCCCTCTTACCTCTTGAAGATCCTCAAAGCTTCTTGATTTTGCTTCTCTTTCCAAGTCCTTCAACACCAAGGGCTTCTCAAATTCAAAACAAAATATATAGAAATTAGTATAGTAAGCTTGATTAAGAGGAACCATGGATCAAACATGATTTAGATCATGAAAAAGAGATAAGAATTGAAGTCTTCTTACACTTCACCTTAAAAACCCCATAACTTTGTTCTTGAAGAAAGTCCATGAAGATGAATGATTTAGAGAAAGTCTCCAACATGAAAGTTGCTTAGAATATCATGTAGATTCAAGATCTATGGTTGAATGAAATTAAAAGTGATGGGTGGTGCTTTTGGTGGTCATGGCCGAACCATTTGGTGAGAAAATGAAGGAAAATGGTTGTTTTGTGTTCTTGGCTTGGTTGAGTGATGAAGATGAATGATTTAGAGAAAGTCTCCAACATGAAAGTGTTTTGAATTGATGAGAGGATTCAAGATATGTAGCTAGATAAAATTATGGAAGATTGGAAGTGGTTCCATGGGTGATGACCGAATGCTCAAGGAAGGAAAGAAAATGGTATTGTTCTTGGTGTTCTTGACAAATTGGAAGAGAGAGAAGAGAGAGAATGAGTTAAGTGTTATAAAATGTGATACAAATGAAATCAAATGGCTGAATTGAAGTGGGCAGCCATAGCATTGCATGGAGAGAAAGAAGAAAATAGTTTTGCTTTAGGAAAATGACCAATAATTGGTCAAGGCATCTAATTAATGTCTTCAAGCTTTTTCTTTGGCCTAAAAAGGCTACTTCAACATGTCTCAACATGTCTCTTCTTCTTTCTTGCTTCTCCAACCGTTCCCCCCCCCCCTTCATCATGTAATCCAAAGGAAGCAAACAAAACAATAATGGTCATATTGACCATGACAAACAATAATGGTCATTAATTTAGTTTGCATGGCTATTATTAGTGGTTCAAGAACCATGTAAAAGTCTCCCCAAGCTGCATGAAAACCGTGTGGCTCCTTGATTATTTTAGGGAATTAATTGTTCTCAATTTTCACCTAATTGTATGCTAATTAATTAGGTAATTAGTTAGGTTAAATTTCCTAACCAATCTTAACTAACATTCTAACTATATAACTAATTAATTAACATATTATTTCACATATTATAATCTCTAATTAAAATTAGGATATCTAATTAAGAATTAGATTATAACAATTTAATATTTAATTTAGTTTACTTAACTTGTTAATTAGGCCATTAGATTAATCAAATTAGGCTTAATTAGTTACTAATCAAATCATTGTTGACTTCATCTTTTCTTTAGCCTAAAAAGGCTACTAAAAAAATTGTCTCCTCCTTGTCCAAGCACTCCAAAACCGTCCCCTCCCTTCCATAATGCATGAAGTTATCATCTTTTTTTTTTTATACAATTATTTGAAGCATTCTTAGCCATTGATTAATTCAATGGTTAGGATTTAGGTAGACTTTTAATTTAGAAGACTTAATCTAAGCCATTGGATCCTTCTCCTTTAAATTCTAGCCATTAGATGTGTCTCCAAAATAAAGGGTCAAGATTACTTCTTCTTACTTTTAATCCAAGGGTCATAATTAGTCTTTGCTACTTTTTAAGACCAAATCTCCACCCTTGATCAACTCTAAATCCAATGGTTGTAAATGGTCACTTTATATAATTAATTTTACACCGTTGATTAAATCTACGGTTGATATTGAAGCTTGCCTAACTAAGTTTATTTTCACACCATTGATTAAATCAATGATGATTATCTTATGTTTCTTTATTAAATTTATTTCTTAACCGTTAATTGAATCAATAGTGGATATCCAAACCACCAATGTTGACTTAAGCAATATAATTTCTATTTTTATCTACTAAAAATCCCACGAAAGAATATATTTACTGTATTTTTATCTTTCAATAAATAAATACAGTACAAAACAAATTTCCTAAAACTGTTTCCGGATTCAGGTTTAGTAAGATCCCCTGTCTCCGTCTAAACAGTACAAATTTTTCTATGCGTAGAAATTTTTTTCACTTTGTGGGACCCACCTGGTCCCACGTATGGTCACCTGGGCCCACAAACACCTCGTGGGGCCCATAAATAGAAAAAAATTTAAAATCATCCACAAAAATCACAAATATTAGAAAACGCACAAGTATCAAATCAAATCACGTAAAATAATTAAAACCTAATTGTAAAAATTAAATTACGTAAAGTTTTTCCCGGCACAAAAATTATTATTTTCCTGACACGGAGTAAATCACTCAAAATGATCAAATACGCTGACGGAATAAACAAAATAATTTTACAGTATCCAGAAATTACTAAACAGTAAAATTCTGTTAACTGTCAAAATTACTGTTTAAGAGATACGAAATTTGGGGTGTTACACAAATCATTTCCAAATTAACCTACTTCAAAATAAATTGAAGTTTGAAAACATTTTCGTTTACAAAACTTTATTTTTCAAGTGAGTAAAATACTCTGATTCCCTTTTCAAAATTATTGTATTAAATCAATTATATTTCCACTTGAAAAATTACTTTGTTTCATCAAAATCTAGGCATTACTATTTGAAAAGTTATCAAAATATTTTTCCTTTTAAATTGATATGGTTTTACACAAACAAAATCATTAAAGTTTTATTTTCAAAACCAAAGTACCGATTGGTCATATAACAAACCCATTTGTTCAAATTCATTTTCACTTTCTTTTTAAATCCTTTTTCATTCTTAGTCAAAAATCTTTTCCTTAATATATATTTTCTCAAAATCACTTTTTATTGATCTAGTCCTACAAAATCATATTGAGTTGTTTTAATTATTGTTTCTTAACTTTAAATTTCATAACGTTTTCTAAAACTCAAATAAATTCTTCATGAGTAAATTTAAGTTACAAATATTTTCTTTTATATTTCTAAATCACTTCTAAAAATTGATTCTTTTTAAATTAATTTGAAGTTCAACACTTTCAATCTTCTTTTTATAAAAATTCCACTTCACCTAATTTATAACACTTAATTCCCTTTTCAAAAATCCTTATTTGAAAGTTCTTGTATTTCATAACATCAAAACATTTTTTCTAAATTATCAAAACCTTATAGATGGCCATTGGAACCATGAAATATTTTTCTTCTAACTTAAATAAATTCCATTCTTGTTTCTACACAAAATAAATCAATAAAATTTTATTCTAAAATTTGTGTTCATGTTTTCTTAAAAAAAAATAAACCTTTAGTTCATTTTCCATACTCCTCAAATCAATCCAATTTTATTCTTTCATAAATATATTAATTTGTAAACACCTATTTTGAGGTGTCTTGGCCGAAATTCTCATTGTTCTAGGGATCAAATTTAATTTCCTTGTTCTTGAAAATTTTCAACATTGACCCTCATCAAGGGCATCAAAACCGTAGCTCTTTCTTGGCCATTGGAACCAAGATCAATTTTCTTTCCATCCACACATCATGGCATACATATATATATTTCATCATAAATATCACAAACATGCCATATACTCATTATGCATATTATAAGTATACTATCAAAGCCATAAAATCATGCAAAACATATTAAGTATAGACAAAATAATCAAGGCACAAGAAAATAAAGAAAAGCTCATAAACACACAATTAATTATTACATAACCATGGATTGGAATTCTCACATGAATTCACAATTCATCAAATATAAGACCATCTCCCACCACCATAATTAGTTGGTGAGATTGATCTCCCTCTTACCTCTTGAAGATCCTCAAAGCTTCTTGATTTTGCTTCTCTTTCCAAGTCCTTCAACACCAAGGGCTTCTCAAATTCAAAACAAAATGCATAGAAATTAGTATAGTAAGCTTGATTAAGAGGAACCATGGATCAAACATGGTTTAGATCATGAAAAAGAAGAGAAGAAATGAAGTCTTCTTATACTTCACCTCAAAAATCCCATAACTTTGTTCTTGAAGAAAGTCCATGAAGATGAACGATTTAGAGAAAGTCTCCAACATGAAAGTCGCTTAGAATATCATGTAGATTCAAGATCTATGGTTGGATGAAATTAAAAGTGATGGGTGGTGCTTTTGGTGGTCATGGCCGAACCATTTGGTGAGAAAATGAAGGAAAATGGTTGTTTTGTGTTCTTGGCTTGGTTGAGTGATGAAGATGAATGATTTAGAGAAAGTCTCCAACATGAAAGTGTTTTGAATTGATGAGAGGATTCAAGATATGTAGCTAGATAAAATTATGGAAGATTGGAAGTGGTTGCATGGGTGGTGACCGAATGCTCAAGGAAGGAAAGAAAATGGTGTTGTTTTTGGTGTTCTTGACAAATTGGAAGAGAGAGAAGAGAGAGAATGAGTTAAGTGTTATAAAATGTGATACAAATGAAATCAAATGGCTGAATTGAAGTGGGCAGCCGTAGCATTGCATGGAGAGAAAGAAGAAAATAATTTTGCTTTAGGAAAATGACCAATAATTGGTCAAGACATCTAATTAATGTCTTCAAGCTTTTCTTTGGCCTAAAAAGGCTACTCCAACATGTCTCAACATGTCTCTTCTTCTTTCTTGCTTCTCCAACCGTTCCCCCCTTCATCATGCAATCCAAAGGAAGCAAACAAAACAATAATGGTCATATTGACCATGACAAACAATAATGATCATTAATTTAGTTTGCATGGCTATTGTTGGTGGTTCAAGAACCATGTAAAAGTCTCCCAAAGCTGCATGAAAACCGTGTGGCTCCTTGAGTATTTTAGGGAATGAATTGTTCTCAATTTACACCTAATTGCATGCTAATTAATTAGGTAATTAGTTAGGTTAAATTTCCTAACCAATCTTAACTAACATTCTAACTATATAACTAATTAATTAAACATATTATTTCATATATTATAATCTCTAATTAAAATTAGGATATCTAATTAAGAATTAGATTATAACAATTTAACATTTAATTTAATTTACTTAACTTGTTAATTAGGCCATTAGATTAATCAAATTAGGCTTAATTAGTTACTAATCAAATCATTGTTGACTTCATCTTTTCTTTAGCCTAAAAAGGCTACTAAACAAATTGTCTCCTCCTTGTCCAAGCACTCCAAAATCGTCCCCCCTTCCATAATGCATGAAGTTGTCATCTTTTTTTTTTTTTATACAATTATTTGAAGCATTCCTAGCCATTGATTAATTCAATGGTTAGGATTTAGGTAGACTTTTAATTTAGAAGACTTAATCTAAGCCATTGGATCCTTCTC
The DNA here is from genome assembly GCA_029884595.1 of Ormosia semicastrata. Lineage (NCBI taxonomy): Eukaryota > Viridiplantae > Streptophyta > Magnoliopsida > Fabales > Fabaceae > Ormosia > Ormosia semicastrata. The sequence continues at coordinate 104,330,984 of JAQQTO010000063.1, forward strand.
CTTTAAATTCTAGCCATTAGATGTGTCTCCAAAATAAAAGGTCAAGATTACTTCTTCTTACTTTTAATCCAAGGGTCATAATTAGTCTTTGCTACTTTTTAAGACCAAATCTCCACCCTTGATTAATTCTTCATCCAATGGTCATAAATGGTCTTTGTCACTTTTTAAGACCAAATCTCCACCCTTAATCAACTCTAAATCTAATGGTTATAAATGGTCACTTTATATAATTAATTTTACACTGTTGATTAAATCTACGGTTGATATTGAAGCTTGCCTAACTAAGTTTATTTTCACACCATTGATTAAATCAATGATGATTATCTTATGTTTCTTTATTAAATTTATTTCTTAACCATTAATTGAATCAATAGTGGATATCCAAACCACCAATGTTGACTTAAGCAATATAATTTCTATTTTTATCTACTAAAAATTCCACGAAAGAATATATTTACTGTATTTTTATCTTCCAATAAATAAATACAATACAAAACAAATTTTCTAAAACTGTTTCCGGATTCAGGTTTAGTAAGATCCCCTGTCTCCGTCTAAACAGTACAAATTTTTCTATGCGTAGAAAAAATTTTCCCTTTGCGGGACCCACCTGGGCCCACGTATGGTCACCTGGGCCCACAAACACTTCGTGGGGCCCACAAACAGAAAAAAATTCAAAATCACACATAAAATCACAAAAATTAGAAAATGTATGAAAATCAAGTCAGATTGTTAAAAATAATTAACAGTCAAGAGAAATAAATACAGAAAGATTTTCCCCGGCCCGGAAATTATTATTTTTCTGACACGGAGTAAATCACTCAAAACGATCAAATATGCTGACGGAATAAATAAAATAATTTTACAGTATCCAGAAATTACTAAACAGTAAAATTCTGTTAGCTGTCAAAATTACTGTTTATAGGATAGGAAATTTTGGGGTGTTACAATTCTCCCCCTCTAAAAAGAAATTTCATCCTCGAAATTTGAGAAACATGATTTCACACCCTCAGAATAAATACGGATATGGTGCTTTCATCTTATTTTCCAATTCTCATGAAGCTTCCTCTCTTACATCTTGCTATACTATTCTAATCCCACAAAATCTCTTTGCTGATGTTCAACTTCTCCTGATCAAACAGATATCTCAGACTCCTATCATAGAGATTTTGTTGGTTATTACTGAAGATGTTGAATGTTACTCCAGAAAGAAAGAATTTTCATATCTCTGATATCAACATAACAACAACCGATCTTCATTCATGCCTAGAATAGTTTTTCTCAGATAACTTCCAACTAATATAATGTAATGTTTAGCTAATGTAATGTATTACTTAAAATTTCCTTATCTTCGTATCACTACATATTCTAGATTTTTGCTTTTAATAGGAAATGTCTCACTAACTGAGTTCTTCTTTCCACAGCACTATACCGGATACTTCTACAAATTTTTTTTTCTACGGTTTTCCATTACCATCTTAAGTTTTCCCATAGAAGAATTGTTCCAATCTTTTGAAAAATTCACCACGCTTCTGCTGCGTTACTCAGATACGTTAACATGAATACAAATATAGAAATATCATTTCTTGCTAGATATTCCTTCAGTTGCAGGAGATGAAAGAAAACATCATGGAAGATAACAAAACGAATCGAATCTGTTATCGAACATATCCAAGAAAGAATTGGATGTAACTTGATTTTCAAAAATGAATTTTCTCTGGATTACTCACAATCTGTTGAAATAATCTCATTGGATATGGTTGGAAAATAACCAATCCATTTTCAAAGACCACGTCTGTTTATGAAACAGATCAAACTAACACAAAATTTTTGAACAACAGATCAAACTAACACAAAAATTTGATCCACAACAATAATTTGAATAACTTGAGTAGCTCGACAGCTAAGAATAGAAACAGAAGTAAACAAATCAGAGGATAACGAATAACTCTAACATATAATTGATCTACTCAATCATATGTTATAAAGAATAAGTCACTTACAGAAATATTTAGTATAATTTATAGAATTAGTTCCAATGACGCAATCTCCATTGTTTAAATCTTCCGCTCAGAACACTACCGTTCCATTCAGAGTAACAACTTTCCTTACTATCTAAAATTTTTATTAATAGAAAACTCTATTTTCAAAGAACACATCAGAGATTATACTCTTTGGAAATGTGTCCAACTTTTTCATAAATTGTTTTCTTGACGTACATTCCTTCATTAAGTACCTTCTTTCACATCCTTTACTGTTTTTGGTTTCCTCAATGGTTGTAAATACATCTTCCGTCGAAATCAATTACTTTCTCAATATCCTAAAAAAATATCAGGTTCCAAAATTACGAAATCTCATATTCCAAGACTGATTCTCTTCCATCAGATCCTAAACTTCAACTTCCAGTTTCCACTGAACAGCTGTCCTTTGTTCGTGCAATCGTCTTTCCACATTGCTCCTGTTGCTCCCGTAGCTCCCATAGCTGCAATTGCATTACTAGTAACATGTTTCACTTCCACACCAGTATAACTATCCTGAGCCATTCCCTTTTTTTTTAAGGTATACGGATCGAAATACAATGGATCTAATATCCATTATAAATATTATTTCCTTTCAGAAAACAAACACAGAGAATACAACACAAGCAAAATAGACCTAACCACAAACCCCAAAAGACTCAAACCGTGCTCTGATACCAACTAATGTAACACCCTAACTTTAATACCAATTAATGTAACACCCTAACTCTGATACCAACTAATGTAACACCCTAGCTAGGGCATCACATTTCTAACTCCTGACTCATAATCTGAAAATAAGTTCGCACAAAGTTTGAGTTATAAAAGATGGGTTTCAAAATTTCTTCATCTTGAAACGTAAATTTATTGAAAATATTAGGTAATATTGAAAATCATATTTCAACTATTCATTATGCAATATTGACACCAATTAATATCACAATTTAAAGAGAATTATAAAATTAACAGACTTATTTTTTTTTTACAGTAGCAAACCCCATGACGGGTCCTACTTAATAGCACGGTACAACACTAACAAGAAACTTTAACATACTTATTCCTTTTTCTGTCCATCTTGATGCATCAGACATCTGTTCCTTTGTCAACACTGCACACCTTCGAGTCCTGAATGTCCACTCCTTATTGTTATCACCAATCTCAGAGTATCCATCGCCCGTTATGTCTAAGACAACTCGATCCTTCTATTATTTGATTTTAACAGTACAGACACAACAAAATAATATAACAAAGAGGTGAGATCACTTACACCAATACCAACATGGCAGCACAGAGATAACACAAATAGCTATATCATACAGATAGATCATACCATAATCATGCTATCAGCATTAATCAACTATCATCATCTAATCATTTATCAGTTCAATCATCATCCAAGTACTCAAAACAATTGTCATAACCAATAACCAATATTCCCCAATTAATATATCACACAGATATAAATGCTCAGATTTATGCATATATACAAAGACTCATTTTATCAAAAACGACTCCGTAGAGGTTTTCACAATTTCGAGAAGAATGCTCAGTTAATTGTCACCTTAGCCCAAAGACAATCTACTACCGGTCATTGAAAAGAATCGTGTTCTTAGGGTATCGTCAATGCGTTGCAACAGATCGCATCGCCAAGTGGCATTGTGGTACTCGCCACGGTGTCCAGCGGTCGACGCCGCGCTACTCGATGCCCCAAGATCCATCATAGACCTCACTATCAATTCTCATTCCCTCTTCAACCACAAGGGCCATAATAGCTATTAGCTATCTTTTATACAATGCACGAATTTATCAGTGCAAGTCCAACCCCAACAGGCCAAATCTTTTCAATTTCATTTGTACAATGCACGAGTATATCAGTGCAAGTCCAACCCCAACGGGCCAAATCTTTTCAATGCATGTATAATGCACCAAATCCAAATACGGGCATCTCTTTCCAATGCATATAAAATGCACCAAATACCAATCATAGGCAAAACACGTCACTCTCTCATACAGTGTCCATACACTGGTTAAACAGTAATTATACTGTATTTTCAACACAAAATCATGTTATCATGTTTTCATAGTTATAAAACACTTTCGCCGTATTTTCACAAGATTGCGCAATATTTTCATTATGTTTTCACAATTCCAAAATGTTTCTGTTACGTTTTCAAAATATCGTAACACTTCTGTTACGTTTTCAAAATTCTGAAACGTTTCTGTTATATTTTCACAATACCGTAAAAATATTCTATTACTTTTAAATCACATAGTGATTTTTCAACAGTACGTCAAATATTTAAACTCACGTAAAATATTTAAACGTAATTCAAATCACGTAGAAATATTTTAACATATTTTAAATCGCATAGGAATATTTTACTATATTCTAAATCGTTTTTAAGATACGTAAATCATTTTTCACCACAATTCTATTACGAAAAATATTTCTTAACCTTCAAAAATTCCATTTCATCCTTTCTCAAAATATTATGACTTTGTACTTCATTTTTCACATTTTCTTACTCAAGAAAATCTTTTTCCACGTTTCTTTACTCAAGACATTCTTTTTCAAATATAATCCACAAAATTACTTTTCCATTGATATAAATCAATGTTTCAAATCTTAAAATTTCCAAACGTACTTCAAAACTTGAAAATAAGTTATACTTGAGTAAATTCTCAAAATACCATTATATTCTCCATTTTTCCCCAAATCATTTCCAAATTAACCTACTTCAAAATAAATTGAAGTTTGAAAACATTTTCGTTTACAAAACTTTATTTTTCAAGTGAGTAAAATACTCTGATTCCCTTTTCAAATTTCTTGTATTAAATCAATTACATTTCCACTTGAAAAATTACTTTGTTTCATCAAAATCTAGGCATTATTATTTGAAAAATTATCAAAATATTTTTCCTTTTAAATTGATATGGTTTTACACAAACAAAACCATTAAAGTTTTATTTTCAAAACCAAAGTACCGATTGGTCATATAACAAACCCATTTGTTCAAATTCATTTTCACTTTCTTTGCAAATCCTTTTTCATTCTTAGTCAAAAATCTTTTCCTTAATATATATTTTCTCAAAATCACTTTTTATTGATCTAGTCCTACAAAATCATATTGAGTTGTTTTAATTATTGTTTCTTAACTTTAAATTTCCTAACGTTTTCCAAAACTCAAATAAATTCTTCGTGAGTAAATTTAAGTTACAAATATTTTCTTTTATATTTCTAAATCACTTCTAAAAATTGATTCTTTTTAAATTAATTTGAAGTTCAATACTTTCAATCTTCTTTTTATGAAAATTCCACTTCACCTAATTTATAACACTTAATTCCCTTTTCAAAAATCCTTATTTGAAAGTTCTTGTATTTCATAACATCAAAACATTTTTTCTAAATTATCAAAACCTTATAGATGGCCATTGGAACCATGAAATATTTTTCTTCTAACTTAAATAAATTCCATTCTTGTTTCTACACAAAATAAATTAATAAAATTTCATTCTAAAATTTGTGTTCATGTTTTCTTAAAAAAAATAAACCTTTAGTTCATTTTCCATACTCCTCAAATCAATCCAATTTTATTCTTCCATAAATATATTAATTTGTAAACACCTATTTTGAGGTGTCTTGGCCGAAATTCTCATTGTTCTAGGGATTAAAATTTAATTTTCTTGTTCTTGAAAATTTTCAACATTGACCCTCATCAAGGGCATCAAAACCGTAGCTCTTCCTTGGCCATTGGAACCAAGATCAATTTTCTTTCCATCCACACATCATGACATACATATATATATTTCATCATAAATATCACAAACATGCCATATACTCATCATGCATATTATAAGTATTCTATCAAAGCCATAAAATCATGCAAAGCATATTAAGTATAGACAAAATAATCAAGGTACAAGAAAATAAAGCAAAGCTCATAAACACACAATTAATTATTACATGACCATGGATTGGAATTCTCACATGAATTCACAATTCATCAAATATAAGACCATTTCCCACCACCATAATTAGTTGGTGAGATGGATCTCCCTCTTACCTCTTGAAGATCCTCAAAGCTTCTTGATTTTGCTTCTCTTTCCAAGTCCTTCAACACTAAGGGCTTCTCAAATTCAAAACAAAATACATAGAAATTAGTATACTAAGCTTGATTAAGAGGAACCATGGATCAAACATGGTTTAGATCATGAAAAAGAAGAGAAGAAATGAAGTCTTCTTATACTTCACCTCAAAAACCCCATAACTTTGTTCTTGAAGAAAGTCCATGAAGATGAATGATTTAGAGAAAGTCTCCATTATGAAAGTTGCTAAGAATATCATGTAGATTCAAGATCTATGGTTGGATGAAATTAAAAGTGAAGGGTGGTGCTTTTGGTGGTCATGGCCGAACCATTTGGTGAGAAAATGAAAGAAAATGGTTGTTTTGTGTTCTTGGCTTGGTTGAGTGATGAAGATGAATGATTTAGAGAAAGTTTCCAACATGAAAGTGTTTTGAATTGATGAGAGGATTCAAGATATGTAGCTAGATAAAATTATGGAAGATTGGAAGTGGTTCCTTGGGTGGTGACCGAATGCTCAAGGAAGGAAAGAAAATGGTGTTGTTCTTGGTGTTCTTGACAAATTGGAAGAGAGAGAAAAGAGAGAATGAGTTAAGTGTTATAAAATGTGATACAAATGAAATCAAATGGCTGAATTGAAGTGGGCAGCCATAGCATTGCATGGAGAGAAAGAAGAAAATAATTTTGTTTTAGGAAAATGACCAATAATTGGTCAAGACATCTAATTAATGTCTTCAAGCTTTTTCTTTGGCCTAAAAGGCTACTCCAACATGTCTCAACATGTCTCTTCTTCTTTCTTGCTTCTCCAACCGTTCCCCCCTTCATCATGCAATCCAAAGGAAGCAAACAAAACAATAATGGTCATATTGACCATGACAAACAATAATGGTCATTAATTTAGTTTGCATGGCTATTATTGGTGGTTCAAGAACCATGTAAAAGTCTCCCCAAGCTGCATGAAAACTGTGTGGCTCCTTGAGTATTTTAGGGAATTAATTGTTCTCAATTTACACCTAATTGCATGCTAATTAATTAGGTAATTAGTTAGGTTAAATTTCTAACCAATCTTAACTAACATTCTAACTATATAACTAATTAATTAAACATATTATTTCATATATTATAATCTCTAATTAAAATTGGGATATCTAATTAAGAATTAGATTATAACAATTTAACATTTAATTTAGTTTACTTAACTTGTTAATTAGGCCATTAGATTAATCAAATTAGGCTTAATTAGTTACTAATCAAATCATTGTTGACTTCATCTTTTCTTTAGCCTAAAAAGGCTACTAAAAAAATTGTCTCCTCCTTGTCCAAGCACTCCAAAATCGTCCCCCCTTCCATAATGCTTGAAGTTGTCATCTTTTTTTTTTTTATATACAATTATTTGAAGTATTCCTAGCCATTGATTAATTCAATGGTTAGGATTTAGGTAGACTTTTAATTTAGAAGACTTAATCTAAGCCATTGGATCCTTCTCCTTTAAATTCTAGCCATTAGATGTGTCTCCAAAATAAAGGGTCAAGATTACTTCTTCTTACTTTTAATCCAAGGGTCATAATTAGTCTTTGCTACTTTTTAAGACCAAATCTCTACCCTTGATTAATTCTTCATCCAATGGTCATAAATGGTCTTTGTTACTTTTTAAGACCAAATCTCCACCCTTGATCAACTCTAAATCCAATGGTTGTAAATGGTCACTTTATATAATTAATTTTACACCGTTGATTAAATCTACGGTTGATATTGAAGCTTGCCTAACTAAGTTTATTTTCACACCATTGATTAAATCAATGATGATTATCTTATGTTTCTTTATTAAATTTATTTCTTAACCGTTAATTGAATCAATAGTGGATATCCAAACCACCAATGTTGACTTAAGCAATATAATTTCTATTTTTATCTACTAAAAATCCCACGAAAGAATATATTTACTGTATTTTTATCTTCCGATAAATAAATACAGTACAAAACAAATTTTCTAAAACTGTTTCCGGATTCAGGTTTAGTAAGATCCCCTGTCTCCGTCTAAACAGTACAAATTTTTCTATGCGTAGAAAAAATTTTTACTTTGCGGGACCCACCTGGGCCCACGTATGGTCACTTGGGCCCACAAACACCTCGTGGGGCCCACAAATAGAAAAAAATTCAAAATCACACATAAAATCACAAAAATTAGAAAATGTATGAAAATCAATTCAGATTGTTAAAAATAATTAACAGTCAAGAGAAATAAATACAGAAAGATTTTTCCCAGGCCGAAAATTATTATTTTCCTGACACGGAGTAAATCACTCAAAACGATCAAATACACTGACGGAATAAACAAAATAATTTTACAGTATCCAGAAATTACTAAACAGTAAAATTCTGTTAGCTGTCAAAATTACTGTTTATAGGATAGGAAATTTTGGAGTGTTACAGGGGTTGTTTATCCTGGTAGTCACCTTAGATCTGGGATGTCATGAGCTGGGACTCACTGTAAAGTGTGATCCTTGTTGCACCCAATTCCTTGGCCATTATCAATCCAGCAATGCACGCTTCGTACTTTACTTGGTTATTCGAAGTAGGGAACTTGAACTTTAGGGAGCTCTCAATTTTCATGCCTTTTGAATTTTCGAGGATTACCCCAGCACCACTTCCCTTAGGGATGGAGGATCTGTCAATGAACACTGCCCATGAAACTTCCTCGGGGTCACCGGGGTCCGATGTAAGTTCAGCAAGGAAGTCTCAAAGTGCTTGTTCCTTTATTGCTAGTATGGCCTCATTTGAGATTCCAAACTCAGAGAGTTCAATGGACCAAGCGATCATCCTTCCTGCTAGGTTTGGTTTATGCAATATTTACAGGATTGGTTAATCCGTCCTTACTACAACTGGATGATACTGGAAGTATTGCCTTAGTCTCCTGGCTATGATGACTAGGGCAAATATAACCTTCTCAATCTTCTGATAACAGAGCTCGAGGCCTTGTAACACCTTGCTCACGAAATAGATCGGCTTCTAGCCTTTGGCCATTTCTTGGATAAGTACTAAACTGATGCCTTCTTCATGAATAAAAGGTATACATACAAAGTCTCTCCAGGTTCTAGCCTGGTTAAGATAGGGGGAGATGATAACAAATTCATGAGAGAAACGAAGGCGTCCTCACACTCCTGGGTCCACTCAAAACCCGTCTCCTTTTTTAACAGTTTGAAGAGGAGGAGGGATTTGTGGGCGACTTTAGCGAGGAAGCATGTGAGAGCTGTAATCCGCCCTGTAAGTTGTTGAACCTCTTTTACACTTTGGGGGTTGTGTTTGTCGATCACCGCTTGGCATTTATCTGGATTTGCCTCAATCCCGTAATGAGTCAACATGAAGCCCAATAACTTCCCGACTCGGACCCTGAATGCACATTTTTATGGGTTGAGTCTCATGTTGTGCTTTCTAACTTCCACAAATACCTCTTTGAGGTCAGCTATGTGGGATCCGAACTCTGATGTCTTAACGATCATATCGTCAATGTATACTTCAAGCATTCTCTCCACTTGACCCTCAAAGACTCTATTCATCATCTGCTGATAGGTGGCTCCTGCATTCTTTAAGCCTAAGGGCATGACCCTGTAGCAGTAACTTGCATTCTCGGTGATGAAAGTGATTTTATCTTCATCTCCAGAGTACATTGAGATCTGATTATACACGAAGTAGGCATCCATAAAGGATAGTAGCCAGAAGCCGAATGAGCTGTCAACTAACTTGTCAAAGTTGGAGAGGGGGTATAGATCTTTAGGGTACACCTTATTCAGGTCCGTGTAGTCCACACACGTCTTTAACTTTCTATTTGACTTTTTCACTAAGACCATATTGGAAAGCCATGTGGTGTAAGAGATCTCCCTGATAAATCTAACATTGAGTAGTTCTTTGACTTGCTCCTTAATGATTTGCTGTCTTTCAAGGCTAACTTTCCTCTTCTTATAAGAGACCAACTTCATATCCCGTTTAATAGATAAATGATGGCAGATGAAAGCAGGGCCAAGCTCAGGCATGTCGGAGGGCATCCATGCAAATAGGTCCTTATTTCGTTGAATGAGCTCTATCAGTTGGCATTTCTCATGCTCTTCCAGATTTGCGCCTATTTTGATGACTTGATCAGGCTTGTCACCAAGTTGAAGTGGAATTAGTTCTCCTTCTGGTTGGGGTCTAGTGCCCCGAATTTCTTCTCTTACATCCAACTTAGTCATAAGGATGTTAACTTGATCCATAACCGGGCTCGACGTACATGCTCTTGCTCTCCCGGGAGTCCTATGAATTTTGAGGCTCTCATTATAACACTTACATGCTGCGATTTGATCACCATTAACCGTGATCACCTCATTGTTTTTGTTAAGAAATTTCGTGGCTAGGTGAGCGGTAGACACTACAGTGATAATATCGTTCAGGGTAGGTCACCCCAAAATAATGTTGTAAGTAGACGGGCAGTCTATGGCCAAAAATTTGACTTTGACTGTCTTGTAGGCCTTGTTATCCTCAAGGGTCAGGAATGTTTCAAAATAGCATACTGGGGTAATTTTTTCTCTAGAGAACCCAGTAAGTTCACCTTCATAGGGAGTTAAGGCGGACATGAGAAACTCTAACTTTTCGAAAGTGTCCATAAACATTATGTTTGTTGAGCTACCCTGGTCTACGAAAATACTCTGAACTTCAGCATTAGATATTATTCCAGAAATGACAAGTAGATCATTGTGATCCTGAGCAATATCACTATAGTCCTTAGCGGTGAAAGAGATTGGTGGCTCTTCCCCATCATCAACACGAGGCCTACGCGTAAAGCTAGAAATACTAAATACCATAGTCGGTAGTGCTTTTTTCTGGGAATTACTGGATGGACCTCCTCCTACAAATCCTCCAGAGATAGTACTGACCAATCGATCTGTTCTGTTGGCCCCATTCTGAGTTTCCCAGTTTCGATCCTGCTGGTTATCAGCATCATGACACAGTGGAGTCCAGGATTTTCTGATTAAGCTACGCGTCCTCCTCCTTTGTCATGGGGTCGGACTTCGCTGGGGGCTACGACTACGTCTTCACTCCCTCCGCCTTCTGGGGTTGTCATTATTCCAGATCCTGGAAATATACTTCTAAAGTCGTTCTTCCTTAATTAAGGACTCAATGCTATCTCAGAGCTGGTAACATTCTTCTGTTTTGTGGCCATAACTTTTATGCCACTTATAGTGCTTGGAGTGGTCCTTCACCTTTTCGGAGGTGGTGGCCTTTTAATATTTCAGAACTCAGTCTGAAGCACTTTTTTGAGAATTGTTTCTCATGGGGCTTTCAGAGGAGTGTAGTTAGAATATTTAGGCCGGTAAGCATCGCCTTTGGAGGAATTTCGAGGTTGGTTAGAGCTTTGGTTATTTTTCTAGTGAGTGGGCTCGCCTTTTTTCCAAAGTCTCTTTATCTTTGATAGTTTCCTCTAATTCAATGTATTTTACGGAGCGAGCATGAAACACATTCATAGTCTTCGCCTTCTTCTTTGCCAACAAGCGAAAGAAGTCGGATCAGTCCGGAGACCACTCCGGGCATAATGAAGGGTAATCTGATCATCCGGACTGGCTACACGAGTAAAGGCATTGCTGAACCTCTTGATATATTTGCAAAGGGACTCATTACTCCCTTGACAGATCCCAGAAATAGAGTCAACCGACTTAGGTTGCTCCTTAGCGGTAGTGTAGTGCGACAGGAAACAATGCGTGAGATCATCCCATCCGATGACAGACCTCGGTTATAAGGTGGAGAACCAATGGAGAACCCCTTTCTTTAGGAATAGGGGGAAAGCACGGCATAACAATTATGGGGATCCCCCGTGGAACTGCATAGAGTGAATGTAAGCATCGAGATGCTCTTAGGGGTCCGTCGTACCATCATATTATTCAAGATTGGAATGGGGCTGAAAGCCTCTAGGGATCCTATGCGCCATTAGTTCATCTGAGAATGGTTGTTAAGGGCCTTCGGGCAATATAAGATTATTTCCGGGGGGCACGGATGACTTCACCACATGACAGAGCTCTCTAGTTTTGATTCATATTCTGCCTTTCATTGTCATGCTCTACGTGTATAGACCTTTCAAGCTCATCTAGCCAGTGACATTGGTTATCTAGTTGGCAGCGTTGCTCATCGATCTGCAGCATCTGTTGGGCCACCAGCTCCTAGACGTGATTTCTAGTCATCTCTGAGCGGAAGGTGTTCCATCTAGAAGCACGATTTGTAGCAACGTTGTTCAGGTGGCCAAGGCATGTTTGCACTGGAGCTCGGGGCCTTTGAATGACGTTATTAGCTCTCTCTCCAGGGCGGCCGAGCCTATCCAAAACGAACTGCCTTCGTGACAGGTGTGGACTCTCATCAGACAGTGAGGTCTCATGGCCTTCATACTGGGGTTATGGGACAGAGGCTTGGTTCCCCACGACCGAGGCTTCAGCTGCGGGTGGTGGCATTGGAAGGGAAGAACGTTGTGCTTCAAATCCCTGCCTCTAATTGGTGAAAGGTTATGTAGCGTCCCTCCTTAAGTGTTGACGTATGTTCACCATGATTGTGTGGGATTAAAAGTTTAGAGTTTCCCACAAACTATGGTAATGTTCTGAAGTGAATTTAGAAGGCACCTGAGATAGACACGTGACAGAGGTTTCCTCCTTGAGCAGCAGCGGCTGAGCGTATTGAAACAGGGGGTGGGTACTTGCAAAGGGACTTCAATGCTTAAGTTAGGTTGTGCATAAGTAAGGTAGTATATAGTAAGTAATTTACTAATACCTGATTAAGGCCACTTAGCTTATATTTATAGAGCGTGTATAGAATCCTCATGCAATTTGTGTTGAACGTAGATATTTAGGATTAATATCCTAGTAAAGATTACCTTCCCATTATTATTGAGGAGAACCCCTGTAAGTTAAGAACTCTTAATACGAGAGCTACTTATCAATCTAAGGTAGTTATGAGTCCTATAATATCGTAAGTTAATGATTGGTAATTACGAATATTTAGTGATATACCATTTGCATGAATCTAGCGATCTTGATATTATGGCCCAATGTCGCTCGATGTGCATAGCTCTGAGGTCCAGACTGCCTTCAAGGCCTTATTTGCGTCGTCTAGGGCGGAGTCCAATTATACGTGTGTCGAGTTGATCCACTTAGATGGGATCCCAAATCACGGTCCAGAACAAGCTTCACTGAGACTAAGCAAGGTAAAAAAAGGGATAAAAAGGAGGGAATATTGTTTTGGATTTGTTCTGCCATTTTGGATGAAGAAGGAAAGAGCAGATGTAAAGAAAAGACAAGAACTTTGACTCAAGAAGAGAGGAAGTTTATAGGTTGAAGGATCATTAAGCTCTAATAAGAAGTTAGAACATGGCATGAAGCCATGGTTGAGTTCGATGAGAGAGATAAAAGGAACATGAAGTTGGATAGAGTAATATCTCAGTAAATTTTTTTGATAATTCTTTAATTCATTGGTACAACTTTTTACATACATAAGTAAGAAATAGTATTTTAATAGAAGATTAATTGGTTGACTTTTCTACACTAGAAAGGTATAGGGTAATACTATTTAAATAAGAAATATCTACTTCTAACATTACCTACAACGTTAGTCCATGATTGCCACATCACATGCTACGTAGGATCCATAAATAAATTAGATAGAGTTATGAATTAGAAAACAATGATACACTTTAAAAGATAAGAGGTTATGTTTTACCAAATACAATTTAATTTAAGAAATTAAATTGCAACTCAAATAAATTAAGGAAACAAAACATAAGTGCAAACTAGTCCTATGATGCTTTCAATTGCAATCCATCCGGGTTTTACAATGATTACGAAAAATGGGATTCATGTAAACGGTGTCCTATTTCTTTCTTGGCCAAGTACATTGGATGTTATATAACGTCCAAAATTCTCTTAATGCTGCAAATGATTTATCATTATATTTTGATGATTAATAAACTATATTGAAAATTTGATGTTTAAGTTCTATCACTTCAAAGAGTGCTTTAATTTGGTCTTGTGAGTTTCTGTGTTTAGTTGTGATATGCATATTCTTAGACTACAATGAGAAAGATCAAGACATGGTTGGATGACCAATAAATTCGAATTTAAAGCTTAGGAACCAACTTGAAAAGATTTGTTCAAGAAGACCAACACTTGTCTCAAGTTTGATGGATGATAATCAACTCATAGAGAGTTCAAGAACTTAGTAAGACACAATTTGAATGCTTAGAGTCTCTTTAAAAGGAAGATCTTCTCGTGAGGGTGTTACATTCAAAGTTTCAAAGTTGAAGGAATCCATGAGAGAAGTCTTGAAGATGGTTAAGAAGAGTTGAAGACTTAAGCTTTGTCAAAGTTGAGAAAAATGGAACACCTTTCTCAAGTATACGCTATAGGACAAATTGTACCAGACGAGTTAAGTTAGAAAAAGAAACATTGTAACGTCTAGTTTGTGACCAGAATGCAAAAACCAGCACAAAACTCCAGTGGCTAGCTTCCAAAGGCTATATAAGGGCTTATGATTGAAGATTTAAGAGGTTGGACAAGCTGAAAGTGAATATAACAATAAAAACTAGTTTTGAACTATTCTCATCAATTATCCTCATTGCCTACTAGTTCTACATTGGCTAAAATCCTATTATAGGTGTTACATGAGCTCTATATATTGTGTTTAAGCACTCTTTGAGTGATTGTGAGAGCTATTAATTTGTAAACTCTTTCCAAAACAATTTGGTTTTGAGATAGTGAGCTAGAGAGTTGTTCTAGCCACTGTGAGTGTAATTGGGAATGGCTAGGATCAAACACTATTCATTTGTATCCTGAGGAGGCTATGGTTAAAATAATACCTATGTATTGAAGCCTGGAGAGGTTTGACTAACAAAGAATTCTCATTTTAGTGAAGAAAATCCTGGTGAGGAGTTAGGAACTGGATATAGCTCATGTCGTTTAAGGTGAACCAATATAAATTTGTTGTGTTGAGCTTACCTTTACCTTATCTCTTTTATTTATAGTGTTTTTGAGCGAATCTTAGTGTTGTCCAACTAATCTGTATCAGTTTATTGAAGTTTAAACTCAACCAATTTTTTAAAATTAAGTGTTTTGGGATTCAAAGCTTCTATTGATATAAATATGTTAACATATAATTATTTGGTTAAAAAATAGGCTTATAAGTGATTAAAAGTTGTTTAAAAGAATACTCATTGGTTGGTTTCAAGTTTTGTTAACTGCTGATATAAATAACAATGTTGAGAAGAATAATTCTACATAACTATTCGAGTTTGGTTCTGACTTTCTCATGTCCAAGTTATAACATTTGAGAAAATTTTGAGAATAGTATTTGTATTTGCAAAAATTTTCCAAAACTGAAGAGTACAATTCATCTCCCCCTTTTTGTGCCTTTTGCTAACTTCAGTTGGTATTAGAACTCAGCCTCTTGGTTGAGCACACCTAGCAATGTGAGGAAAAAGATCAAAGGGGAATGACAAATCAACAAGGAGGAGGTACCTTCACACCCAAAGGCTCTTCAACAAATAGATCACCAGCTTTTGATGGGAAGGACTACTATTATTGGAAGGATTATATGCAGTTGTTCATTGAATCATAACATGTTGATCTATGGGGAATCATAGAAAATGGTAGATATATTCCCATGACAAGGTTTGATGATGGAAGCATTGCATAAAATCCAAGAGATACATGTACTAAAGAGGAAAAAAGCAGATACATCTTGAACTCCAAAGCTAAGTTCTATCTCATATGTGCTTTAAGTAGAAATGAGTATGTCAAGAAAGCTGGCTATAGCACTGCAAAGGAGATATGGGACACATTGATGATAGCTCATGAAGGGACTAGTCAAGTCAAAGAAGACAAAGTTAGTATAACATTCTCTCTAACCTAATAGTCCTAATTAGGGTTATAGAAGCTCAACAATACTGGTATAGGTCACTTGTTAATTCTGGTAACTATTTGAATTAGTTTGAGCATAAATCTATAACACTGAATGTGAGAAATAGCTTATATAAACTTATATTTTATTTTAAATAGCTAAGGAGATATAAATACATATGGAAGATTTATTTCTAAGCTGTGAATAATTGAAATGAGTTATAGTAAATTTTGGAGGCTTAAAAGAATTAATTTGGCATTTTTAATGACACTGAGTGAGTGTTTAAAGGCCAAATTAAATAGGAAAGTAGTTCAGATGATTAAAAGATTATGAGCTAATGTCAACTAGAAGATGAAGATTAATTTGAGAATGAAAATAGATTAGAATGGATATCTAAAAGCTTCTTAGTTCAATTCTATAGGTTTAATTTAACCTAGGAAAGAATAATAAAGTTTAGTGTTTGATAAAGGTGTATAAAAATAATTGATGAATGATGAAATTAAGAATTGAATAAAATCCTAGAATTTTCTACAATATCTATGAAGTTTAAAAAATTAAGTGATGAAGGATTAAAGTATTCTTAATAGATATAATGTTTCCAGTCAGATTTCATTTTAAACTCTTATTTTTCTTCCTCCACCTCCTCCTTTCCTCGTTCTTATCCCTTTTATTAACTTTTCTCTTATCTTTCTTTCACTCCTTCGTTCAGCAAATAGAAAAGAAAAGGAAAAGAGAGAGAAGATAGAAATAAAAGAGAGGGAATGTAACACCCCAAAAATTATTTGTTTTATCATAAATAATCATTTTATAATATTTATGATTTTTGAGAATTTTTGTAAATTTTTTTGGAAATGTTGAATATTTTAATATATTCTTCGTTTTACGTGCACACTGAGCGGAGCCAGAAAAATGAAATATTTTCCCTAAGGCTGGTAAACTTTGAACTGTGGAACCGTCGACGAGGGATCTTACTAAACCCGAGGCTGAGCACAGTTTACGAGGTTTACATTTTACGAGATTTTATTTGATAAATAAAATCATAGAATATTTAATAATTCGAGAAATAATAAAATATTATTTTTGCTAACTGTAAATTTTGTCCACGGAGTAATAGCTCTAGTAGATTATTTCAATCTAGTTACTTTTATGACATCATCTAAGTGACCTCACACTTCACTTTATCGAGAAACGTGTGAAGCTTCTCAAGGAAGCCTCAAGGAAGCTTCCTCCTAAGCTTCTCAAAAAAGCTTCATCTTCTCTCTCCTCCCTCCCACTCCCACACGGCAGCTTGCTCCCTTTTGGAGCCAAAATAATGTGCTTCACATAATTAATTACTCATATTTCATCTTTCTCTCATTTCTCCTCCCTCCCTCACGCACGTCTCCCTCTCTTTTTCTCTCTTCTCCCACACGGCTGCACACACACCATTGGTGAACTTTCAAGCTTCTTTACTCAAGCCAACATAAACCATTGTTTCCCCTCACCATCTCTAAGCTTTCTTCTTTGTGGGACTCCTCTTGACTCCTCCATTTTTGTCCTTTGTAGCCCAGCTCCAAAGCTTGAAGCTTTGAGGTAAATCTCTCAACTTTCCTCTCTTTTTCTCCTCATTTTCATGGCCCTTGGTCACCATTGTGACCAAGGACTCCTCTCTTCAAGTTTTAATGGCTGACTTAGGGAGTTGATCATCTTAGATTCTTTTTGTGGGTGGTGGACGAAAAGCTTGAAAGGAGCTCACTTTCCTTGTTGTCTCTTTAGGTAAGAGGAAGATTATTCTCTTCAACCCATTTTGGTGGTGAGAAACTCTTTGTTGTGTTGATGGGGTGAAGCCCATTTATGGGATACCCACTTGCTTGAATGATTTTGGGTTGTGTTTTGATTGTTTGGATAGCATGATTTTGATGTATGTGTGTTTTTGGACAGCTTGAAATCGATTATATAGATCATGTAATCGATTACAAGGCTTTTGGACAGCTTGTAATCGAGTACATGGCTCATGTAATCGATTATAAGGTTTCTGGGCAAGGTGTAATAGATTACATCCAGCTTGTAATCGATTACATGGGCTTCTGTTAGGCTTGTAATCGATTACCAAGTCTATGTAATCGATTACCAGGCCCTAAATTTGAGAATTTTAGCTTGAAAATGATGGAATTAGAGCTCTCTAACCCTGATAACTTAAATACAAATCTTAAATCTTGAATTGAATGATTAACATTTATTAAATTGTGAAAAAGACTATTCGTCCTAACAAATTGGACAAATGACTTTATGATTTTATTGAATCATATGTGATTGATTTATGAATTTGAACATCTATGGTGAGCATGATTGAGACATGCATTGAGAAAGATTTTATAAAAAAGTATATCATTGTTGGATATACATGAATATGCATTGAGTCATCATGCATTGTGAAAGTTCTGTGGACTATTGTTAAGGCCAAGTTGCCTAGGAGTTGAATCACACCTTTATGCGGGTGCGAATAGACAAGTGTAGGTCACTTATTGACCTTGGGAGCGTCGGAGCGCGGGTACCTCGCAATAGATAGTTGGTAGCTCTTCTGTCCGCGGGGCAGACCGATGCAAACGCACCGACGATCCAAACCGAGACACTATCCTATATCGAGATCTGTGTAGAATATCTTGTACAATGCCATGATGTACACTTTGATAAATTAAGAAATGAAAGCACTTGTTGGCCTCAGCAGCCGAGTTACAGACATGTCTCCTGATCATTCTCTCTAATATTTTGTGTCTAGTTCCGTGGAGTAGGATTGTTGGTACCATATGCATGTGCATAGTGAGTTGCCATATTAGTTGACATTTACATATTTATATGACAATTTAATTTGTTATCTTGTTACTATTATAACTGCCTGTAAATGCTAAGTTGTTTATTATCTATTTTTAATGCTGATTATTATTTCTAAAATGTCATAGGGGCGTCATGCGCCATTTTGTTTCTTTACTGCTATAATAGGTAATGATGTAGAATGTCTTACCTCTTTTCTGTATTTTCTGCTATTCTGTCTATATTTATGTTCCATCGAAGACGCCGGCGAAGGGGGTGAAGTTCACGAGTTTCCCGAATTTTGGCCTGACTTCAACTAGCACCTACTTTTGGATCATGGCAGCACGTCCACGAGGATTTTTGGGTTATGTGTGTCTGGCCTTACTCGGAGGTCCAGACTGCTGGCACATTAACTACAGTTCAGATCGCTGTGTGTACATCGGGGACGTGACGGTATCGCTGGCTTGGGGGCGTTATGATCCGCCTATCTACACCTGCAGTGTTCGGATACATTTAGAGTTTTACATGCCCATTAGGGACATGTGGGGTGATCATTATTACACTCCACAGGAGGATTCATTCCTCTCTACAGCCCGAGCCCCGACCTGTAATTCGGTGGCTCCAATGAGGATTTTCTCCGACGAGGAAGACCCTGAGGAGGATCCTGACACGATTCCTTCCTTCTCTCCTTAGGGGCTATTTTTGTCGATAGTCACTGATGGCTATCCATCTTTTGGGGCTTGATATTCTTTTTGGGGGATCTGTATATCATTTTTGGGGCCTTGTAAAGCTTAGGCTTCTTTTGGATAAGCCTTGATGTTTTTAGTGACTCACAGTCTATATTTAAACAGTGTATAAATATATATATATATGATGTGAGTCTTGCATGGATGTATGGATTAGTCTTTATGTTTTTCGCTTACAATTAGACAAAGTATATATACGTACTTATGAATCTCTTATAAGTATTAGTACATTAGAATACTTACTTGATGAACAGGTTATCGAGTACAAATATATATAAAAAAAAATATGTTCACTATTTTATTTATACAGCTATAATAAAAAAGTTTAAATATTAATATAATGAACCGGGTCTTAATTTGTACTTTTGTTTTCCACATTGTAATTCGTAATATGACGTTCCATCCCAAAAAGGGGCGTTACATTAAGTTGGTATCAGAGCCCCGGTTTATGCCTTCTTTAAGTCATTATGGTTTGGTCTGTCTTGTGTGTGCTATGTGATTCTCTGTGATTGGTATTCCGAAGGGATACATCTAATTCTTCATTATGTGTTTTAGTTAGTATTGCTTGAAAGAATGATATGGCACGAGGCGGAGATATGGCAGTAGCGATAAAGGCGATGCAGCGAATGACAGAAGTCATTGCACAACAAATGGAGAGAGCTGCTCAACAGCAAGAAAGAGCTGCTCAACAACTCGAAGCTACGGCTGATGTGCAAAATTTGGCGGAGTTTCATCGCCACAACCCTCCTCAATTCAAAGAAGAATTTGATCCGGAGAAAGCTAGTGTATGGATCAAGGAGCTGGAGAAAATCTTCCGAGGCATGAACTGTGCCAATGACAAGAAAGTGACTTACGCCGCTTTAATGCTAATTGGTGATGTTGAAGACTGGTGGAATAGAGCACAGAGAGTGCTAGAAGCTGAAGGTCACACAATTAATTGGGAGGTATTCAAGAATAAGTTCTTGGACAAATATTTCCCCACAAGCGCCAGGCATGCGAAGGAAATGGAGTTCCTCAGTTTGAGGCAAGGAAACTTGTCTGTCAGTGAATATGTCACGAAGTTTGAAAGCTTATCCAAGTTTTCAACGTATTTCCAGCACCAGCCAGACGAGGTGTGGAAATGTCGAAAGTTTGAAGAAGGACTGAGGCATGAGGTGAAGAGAGCAGTTTTCACCTTAAAAATCAACCAATTTTCAGAGTTGCTCGATACATGTTGCCAAGTGAAAGTTCTAGATCAAGCTCGAGACACGAGAAACTGAAACTTTGAACCTACCAGGTTCCAAAAAGGAGACGGCAACAATGCGAATCACCTTTAGAAAAAGCCTTATTCTCGACCATTAGGAAATCAACAACAAACATCAAGTGGAGGTCCCAGTGGAGGTTCTGGTGGGAACCGAATCGGACCGAATGTGGCATCTTTGCCAAGGTGTATGAAGTGTGGGAAGGAACACCAAACAAGAGATTATTCTATCAAAGGAATCATCTGTTTTTCAATGTGGGAAACCTGCACATGTCTCCAGAGATTGTAACCAAGCTAAAGTTGAGCCTTCAGTCAACGCCGCGCGAGCTATAAAGCCGCAAGCAGGAGGCAGAGTGTACACCATGAGCAGAGAAGAAGCCTCCAAATCTGAAGATCTGATATAGGGAGAAAGTGTTATAGGAGGTAATCTTTTAACTGTACTGTATGACTCTAGGGCAACCCACTCTTTCATTTCATATGACTGTGTGTGACGACTTAGTTTACCTTTGTCTTCCTTACCATTTGACTTAACTGTTTCTACTCCCACTGATAAACCTATTGTTACTACCAAAGTCTATTTGAATTGTCCATTGATTGTTGAGGGTTGAATCTTTTTTGCTGATTTGATCTATTTACCCCTTTCCCAGTTAGATGTAATTTTAGGAATGGATTGGTTGTCTTCCAATCGTATCCTATTGAATTGCTTTAGTAAAACCATAGTTTTTCCTATAGATGAGGATTCTAGATTTTTTATGGCCAACCAAGTTCAAGCTTTCTTGAAAGAAGGAGCTCAGGGATATATGCTATTGTCTTCCTTGAAGGTCGAGAGTAAAGCCAATGTGAATGCAATTCCAGTGGTCAACGAATTTCCCGAAGTCTTTCCTGATGATGTACCTGGTTTACCACCGAAACAGGAAATAGAGTTCGTAATTGATCTAGTACCTGGTTCTGGTCCAGTATCTATAGTACCTTATAGAATGTCATCATCGGAATTAGCAGAGCTTAAGAAGCAGTTGGAAGAGCTTTTGGAAAAGTAGTTTGTTAAACCTAGTGTGTCACCCTGGGGAGCGCCAGTGTTGCTAGTCCGAAAGAAGGATGGTACCTAGCGATTGTGTGTAGACTATCGCCAACTGAATAAGGTTACGGTCAAGAACAAGTATTCACTTCCGAGGATAGATGATTTAATGGATTAACTGAAAGGAGCAGTAGTGTTCTCTAAGATTGATCTGCGATCGGGTTACCATCAGATTAGAATAAAGGCGGAGGACATACCCAAGATGACTTTTCGTACCCGATACAGTCATTACGAATATCTTGTGATGCCGTTTGGCATAACGAATGCACCTGCCATCTTCATGGACTACATGAACAGGATCTTTCATCCTTACTTGGACAGATTCGTTGTTGTCTTCATTGATGACATCCTGATCTATTCTCAAAATCAGGAGAATCATGCTGAACACCTCAGTATAGTTCTCCAGATTCTGAAGGAGAAGAAGTTGTATGCCAAATTGTTGAAGTGTGAATTTTGGCTGGACGAAGTCAAGTTTTTGGGCTATGTGATCTCGAAGGAAGGGATTGCAGTGGATCTGTCGAAAGTAGAAGTGATTCTACAATGGGAACGACCAAAGATAGTGACAGAAATTCGAAGCTTCGTGGGATTGGCTGGATGCTATCGGAGGCCCATTGAAGGATTTTCTAAAATTACAGGACCTCTCACTCAACTCATAAGAAAGAACCAAGCTTTTTAATGGACTGATGCTTGTGAAGAAGGTTTTCAAGAATTAAAGAGATGGTTAACTACTTCACCAGTGTTAGTTCTATCCGATCTGAATGAACAGTTTGAAGTGTACTGCGATGCTTCATATCAAGGATTAGGAGCTGTGCTTATACAAAACGAAAAAGTGGTGGCTTATGCTTCGAGACAGTTGCGAGTGTATGAGAAGAACTATCCAACACATGACTTGGAGTTAGCAGCTGTAGTTTTTGCATTGAAGATATGGAGACACTTCCTGTATGGGGCGACGTTCAACATCTTCAGTAATCACAAGAGCTTGAAGTACTTATATGACTAAAAAGAGTTGAATATGAAACAGCGCAGGTGGTTGGAATTTCTGAATGATTATTATTTCTGACTTCTGTACCACCCTGGAAAGGCAAACGTCGTGGCAGACGCATTGAGTAGGAAGATGCTCAGTATATCAACCATGATGATTAAAGAAAAAAATCTGATCGAGCAGTTCAGGGATGTATGGTCTTTTGTGGAATTAGAACTGGGAAAAATTCGCATGAACAAGGTTACTATCTCAAGCGAATTAATGGAAGACATCCAGGAAAAGCAGAAAATTGATAAGTTCTTACAAGAGGAAAGAAAGCTGATGAGGCAGGGCAACGCGATAACATTCGAGGAAGGAACAAATGGGATTCTAAGATTCCGAGGTAGGGTTTGTATACCTAGGGATCAAGAACTCATAGAGTATATTCTCAAACATGCTCACACGAGCAAGCTGAATATGCATCCGGGAATAACTAAAATGTATCAACACTTGAAGAAGTTATTTTGGTGGTAGGGAATGAAGAGCAATATTACCATATGTGTGTCTTCTTGTCTGGTTTTCCAGAAAGCAAAGGTGGAACATCAAAGACCATCAGGACTATTGCAACCTCTATCTATTCCCGAATGGAAGTGGGACAATATTGTGATGGATTTTGTGGTTGGATTGCCGAAAACCCGAAAAGGTTATGACTCGATATGGGTAATCATTGATCGGCTCATGAAGTCAGCACACTTTCTACCAATCAATATAAGATACAACATGGAGAAGCTGACTCAACTGTATACCAGTGAGATTGTTAGACTACATAGTGTGCCTACCAGTATTATTTCTGACAGGGATCCAAGGTTTACTTCCAAGTTTTGGCAAAGTTTGCAAGAAGCATTGGGAACAAAGCTACGATTGAGTTCTGCTTACCATCCACAAACTGATTGGAAATCGGAAAGGACGATCCAATCGTTGGAGGATTTGCTCAGGGCTTGCGCTATAGAACAGACTGGAAGTTGGGATGAAGTTTTACCGTTGGTAGAGTTCACCTATAATAACAGTTTTCATTCAAGCATAGGGATGGCACCCTATGAAGCTCTGTATGGACGATGGTGCCGAACACCTCTGTGTTGGTACCAAGATGGCGAGGGCTTTACTGTTAAACCTGATATTATTCAGCAGATGACTGAAAAGGTCAAAATGATTTAGGAAAAGATGAGGACGACTCAAAGTCGGCAGAAGAGCTATGCGGACAAAAGGCAAAAGCCTCTTGAGTCTGAGGAAGGCGAGCATTGATGCATACTTTTTAATTGTTGCATTTACAAACCCAAGTGCAGGTTGTCTCAAGTAATAAATTTCTCGGTGAGTCCGAGGCCGATCCACAGGGAATTGATGAAGATTAATTATGGTAAGGTAAATATTTTGTTACTACGATAAAAATTATTTACTTGGGTAAAATGATCCACTATTGGTAAATAAAGTAAAAGTAAGATTAATTCCTTTTATAACTCAATTAGAATCCTCGCAACATGGAGGTTTCAATTAGAAAATACAACGTTAAAAGTCCATTAAAATAATATACGTAATTATATTATGTTTCCTTTAATCATCTATTAATATCATCACTCATAAATGGGATCAAGCATTTACTGTGCCAATATTTTGTCTACAATAAATCAAGATCTTCATTTTACAAGGAGAGTTTCTAACACCAACACTTGTAAATAGGTTAAAGCATTCATTATGCCAATCTCTTGTCTACAACAAATCAAGAACTCCTCTTTACAAAGGTAGTTTCTAAATTATCATAAACAAAATATAACACGCATAATAACTACTTAAAAATATAAATCATCAAAGCAAAAGAGAGGAATAAATCTAACCTTATTTTATTACCAAGAGCTTCACACTTTAACCCAAGTAGACTAGAACTTATTTACACATAGACTAAAAGAGAGAGAAAAGAAATTGGAGGGAGACTGAGGAGAGGAGGGAATTCCTCCTCTCCTCCTCTGGAAATATGCCCAGAGTTTCCTCCTCCGAATTGTCTTTTCTCGTTTGCACATCTGATGCCTTTTTATAGGCAATTTTGAGTACTACAGGGAAGATGCAATTTGGAGCTACAGTAATGCTACAGTGACGCTACAGTAATGCCACGGTGATGCTGCAGTGCTACAATAGGAAACTTAACGATTAAGTCTCGACTTGTAGGCTTTTATTATTATTATTATTATTATTATTATTATTATTATTATTATTATTATTATTATTATTATTATTATTATTATTATTATTATTATTATAATTATAATTGAGCAAACGTGTACAGCTGTGTGTCCAGTTTTCTTCATTTTTGAGAGAAGTGGTCTTCATGAAAGTTGTAAGCCTGAATATTTGCTTTAAAATAGCTTTAGTTTGAGTCCAAAATCATGTCTAGAACTCAAGATATGGTCCAATTACTGCAGAGTGTTTAGACCCGATTTTAGCTCCTCTATTCTGACTTCAAAGCCCAATATCACCTCTAAGGAGTCCGATTCTGGAAAATTGTTCAACATGAAAGTTGTAGGGAATTGTCTTAGCTTTCCTACAAGAGCAAAATCACATCAGTCAGATATTTCTAACTCAAGTTATAGCCATTTTACTAAACACTGCCAAAGAGATAATTAAGGTTAATTTATGTAATAATTTATTTAATTGTCCAATTCGGCTCAAAATCATAAAATGTGTAAAAATCAACTTAGTTAACCCTAATTGAACCTTAAGAAGCCTAGTGAGAGAATTATAAAATGTATAAAATACAGTGCTATCAAATTCCCCCACACTTAACTTTTGCACTCCTGGGCAAAACACAAAAGACAAAAACTAGGGAATAAAGAAAAACAACACAGACTCAAAAGCTAAAAACTCTAAAGGATTTAATGACTCAAGAAGAGCAAGTAGACAATCAAGGGATCAAAACAGTCATGAGGTAATATTTCTTCGCATCTCAAACTAACAAACAAGGAAACTTTAGTTGAAAGAATGAATCAAGAATGATAGATCTTTACAAGATTCGCTCTCAATCCCTCAAGTGTTTAAAAGGTAGGTATTTCACTCAATTCAACCTATGAAAATTGCACTGCCATAAGCTTGCTTATCTTCTACTTCTCCACTATTCAGAACACATGCACACACAAATCATGAGGACTTTATTCAAGGTTGTAATGGGGTCAAGGTAAATGAGGAGGTAATATGGATATGACAAGTTAAACACCAGAGAATAAAAGAACATGAAAGCTGGGTTCAATTAACAAGCATGAAAGTTCATCCCAACTCCATCTAATACAAATTCCCTTTCATATTCTTTTCCTTTCTTTTATTACCTTGTTGACCCTCTTCGTTTTACATTTTTTTATTTTGATTTTTTTTATTAATTTTTTTTTTACAAAAAAAAAAAACATCATATATACATTTTTTTAACCATTCTACACACACACCCCCACACTTGTTCAAGAACTCATCGAATGACAAAACTAATGTTCTCTTATTCCCTAAGGTCAAGTAAGAACATGGTTTTTCATTTAAGGCACATAATGAGTTCGAAACAAAGAATAGTCAAATAAGCTCTAAGGGGTTAAGCAAAAGAAAATATGCAAGGTTGACTATTTGGTCAAAGTAGTTAATTCAAGAAAATACCTCAATCATTTTTATGTATGCATATGAAAATATAGTCTAAAAAAGAATCAAAGCAAGTTCTAGGGTAACAATTCTATGAGTGAAATTCACACAAGAAAGAAGAGAATGGTACAAATGTTCAATCCATTCATCAATAGGCTCAAAATCTCACAAGGCATAATTCTATCATTATCAGTCCACCAATTCAACACCCATAACCAAGCATGTGAATTTTAAGAAAGAAGACAATTTACTCAATCATGCAAATTTCCCTGAATTTAAATTGCTACTTCCACACAAACTAGTTGTCTACCCCAACTAAGATGCGTCTCAAGAGTAAAATTTACTCCTTACTCTGCCATCCTTAACTGGTTTAGTAAGTTACTGATAAACATATAAACACAACAAACATATTAATACACACACTTCCTAAAATTTTTTTTTGGAATTTTTTTTACACAACTCTACACACGACAAACATAAACACACTTACTTTTTTTTTTATACATTTTTTTACACAACTATCCTTCCCCCAACTAGATCACAACATTGTCCTCAATGTTAAAAAATAGAAAGGAAAAAGATAGAAGATAGTACCTATTACCGCAATTACTGAAAAGAGAAACCTCACACAAATATAAACAGAAACAAAATACGATGAACAAAACCAAAGCTTGTAATTATTTAAATAATTAGAATGTCTGAACTGGCTTGTTTTTCTTACTGCTTCCCGCAGACATTTCTTTTCGACCAATCTATCGAACAACTCTTGGATCAAATTTGTCATAAGAAGAAGATATATAAGAAAATATATACATGTAGTTGTGATTGTGGCTCACATCTTCCTCTGGTTTTACGTCCAGTAACGGCTTAAACGCCTTCTATGAGTCGAGGATAAGCTTCCCATCCAATTTTCTTATAAATTGACAAACAGGGTCTTTTTGAGTCAGATTCCCAAGACTGTAACGCGCTTACTTGCCTTTGAAGAGATTCCACAAATTAATAAATTCACACTGCACAAATTCACAAGAATGCGTCTCAAGAGTCAAAAAAAAATTCATCTAATGACTCTTTACTCAAGCCATTCTTTAATGAAAAATATTTTATTTTATTTTTATTTGTAGAAACCATCCACAAAGAACAATTTCGCTTGTTACAAGAAAAATTGACAATTTTGGCAAACCAAGACATGAAATTAAAAATTCATCAGAGAAAAAAAAAATCATTGATAGGTGTAATTTAAAAAAAAAGTGAGCCTATTGTAAGTATGGACAAAACATTTTTGGCTCATTTTGAATTCTTGAAGCAACAAAATCCACCGTATCAACCTAGGTTTATAAAAACTTGTTGAGAAAATCGACGAATGACCAAAAGGTTGTTTCTGACTCTCTTTTTGTTGTTTCTGCCTTCAGCAATATAAATATTGTTCCTTGGCAACTACAAAACAGATGGAAGAATTGTTTATTCTTATCCAAGCAAATGAGATTCTCTTGCTCTCACATTTTCAGAGAAGGGAATGCTTGTGCAGACAAACTTGCTTGTCATGGCTCTTCTATTTCTGGTTTTCTTTGGTGGAACTCAATCCCTTCTTTCATTGTAGAAGATTTCGCTAAAAATAGGTACTGTGTTGCTAGCTATAGATTTACAAATTTGTAATTCCTTCATGGGTTTGGTTTATGCCCCCCCATGTTTTTCCTTGTTTTCTTTTTTCCTTATTAATAAATTTTTGGTTTGCTGCAAATGATTTATATTGGCAGGGGTGCCAACTTAGTTGGGATGCGTGCCTTTATAGTGATGCCTTTGCAAACCATTTGCAAAAAAAAAAAAAGGTCAAAATAAAGTTGACTATTTAAAAAGAAAAGAAAAACAAACACTAAGACATACGAAATTAGAAGAAAAAGAGAAAACAAAGTTTTTTTTTGTATTTTTTTTTGTATTTTTATTTTGAAATGAAAACACATGAAATTAGAATACTAGGGATCAGACTTCACTTGATTCAATAATCTATCATAGACAATAGAGTAGCTTTGGGACCTTCCTTCTAATCAATTTCTAATCATTCAATTGATGGGGAGAATCAGTAATTTAAAAACATTTAAAGGCATGACTTTTACTCTATGGATTCTCATGGAAAAATGCCACAATTCTCCCACACAACCTATAACCTCCATTCCTAGATGATTATAAATCATGACACTTTATTATTTATGATCTAGGTCATATGCAAACTTTTTGAGTTCTACATATACCCACTAAATCAATTTATGAGTGGCCAATTTATAAAAGCATGATGAACCATAATAAGCACTCAAATTGAATAGAAAAGAGTTAATTAGAATTCTAATCTTAATACATATCAATTGAATCAAGTTACGTCTTCACCCTAAAAACACACAAGACCAAAGAAAAGAAAAGAAAAATAAGAAAAATAAAAATATATACAAAGATGTGGTATAAACCAAAGAACCAAATAAATTTTACAAAGGTGTTAAATAAATCAACCACCAAATAAAAAAAAATAAAAATGGTGTGGTAGAAACCAACCACCAAAAAAAAAAATAACAAAGGTGGGGTAATAAACCAACCACGAAATAAGTTAATAAGCAAAAAATAAAAAATAAAAATAAAAAGTTAGTATGCTTGAGATAAATTAAAATGTTATAAGCGGATAAAGTAAAAAGTTAGATAGTTAGTAAGAAAGTTAGTAAGTTAGTAAACAAAAATAAATGACAAAAAAAATAAATAACAAAATAAATGACAGAAAATAAATAACAAAAAAAATAATAATAAAGTGCAGAAAATAAAATACAAAAAATAAAGTGCAAAACGTAAATTTAAAATATGAAAATCGAGAATCGGCAAGCCAATTTTTTGCTCCGAAAGAAAAAGAGAAGAAGAAAGATTATTTCATTAATAATTACAGATTATAGAGAGATTAGGGAGAGTTTCCCCCACTAAATTAGTAAAGTATAGAAAAAATAAAAGGGAGAATTACTCCCACTAAATTAATATGTACAAGAAAAGAAAAGGGAGAATTACCCCCATTGTACAGAAATTAGAAAGGAGAGTTTACTCCCACTAAATTAATATGCAAAGATAAAAGGGAGAGATTCTCCAACTGTTAGTATGTTAGTATGTACAGAAAAATCCAACTCCACGTACAATCCACCCACAATAGTCAAAACTCCACCATTTTTTTTTCAAAAACGTGACCCACCACTGTAGCTACCACCTACTCCACTATGTCCAAAACCTTTCATCATCATTTGTGACTCACCACTATAGCCACCACCTACTCCACTATGTCCAAAACCTTTCACCATCATTTCCATCCTTCCAACCTTCACGTGAGTTTTCCTTTTATTTACTTATTTCCATTTTTTTTCTTATTATTATTATTATTATAATTTTTTCATTTTTTTCATTTTTTTGGGTGGTCACGGGTGTGACCACCTTCTTTTTTTTCTTTTAATTTTCATTTTTTTAAATATATAAACTTTTTTTTACATTTTTTACTTTTTTATTATTCACACTATTCACACATCTTTCTTTTTTTAAAATTTTATTATTTTTATTATTTTTATATTATTATTAAAAAAATTATTTTTTTATTTTTTTACTTTTTTACTATTTATACTATTCACACACTATTTACCCTATTCATACTATTCACATTATTCACACAATTTTTTTTTACTATTCATGATATTCACATTACTATTCACATACTATTCACACACTATTCATGCACTATTCACACACTATTTACTTTTTATTATGTACAAAAATATTTACACCAGAAATTTATTCTTCAAAACAAGTCCCCGGCAACGGCGCCAAAAACTTGATGCACATTTTTTAATTGTTGCATTTACAAACCCAAGTGCTAGGTTGTCTCAAGTAATAAATTTCTCGGTGAGTCCGAGGTCGATCCACAAGGAATTGATGAAGATTAATTATGGTAAGGTAAATATTTTGTTACTACGATAAAAATTATTTACTTGGGTAAAATGATACTCTTAGTAAATAAAGTAAAAGTAATATTAATTCCTTTTATAACTCAATTAGAATCCTCGCAACATGGAGGTTCCAATTAGAAAATACAACGTTAAAAGTCCATTAAAATAATATTCGTAATTATATTATGTTTCCTTTAATCATCTATTAATATCATCACTCATAAATGGGATCAAGCATTTACTGTGCTAATATTTTGTCTACAATAAATCAAGAACTCCTCTTTACAAGGGTAGTTTCTAAATTATCATAAACAAAATATAACACGCATAATAACTACTTAAAAATATAAATCATCAAAGCACAAGAGAGGAATAAATCTAACCTTATTTTATTACCAAGAGCTTCACACTTTAACCCAAGTAGACTAGAATTTATTTACACATAGACTAAAAGAGAGAAAAAGAAAAAAAGAGAGAGAAAAGAAATTGGAGGGAGACTGAGGAGAGGAGGGAATTCCTCCTCTCCTCCTCTGGAAATATGCCCAGAGTTTCCTCCTCCGAATTGTCTCTTCTCGTTTGCACATCTAATGCCTTTTTATAGGCAATTTTGAGTGCTACAGGGAAGATGCAATTTGGAGCTACAGTAACGCTACAGTGATGCTACAGTGCTACAGTAGAAAACTTAACGATTAAGTTTCTGACTTGTAGGCTTTTATTATTATTATTATTATTATTATTATTATTATTATTATTATTATTATTATTATTATTATAATTGAGCAAACGTGTACAGCCGTGTGTCCAGTTTTCTTCATTTTTTAGAGAAGTGGTCTTCATGAAAGTTGTAGGCCTGAATATTTAATTTAAAATGGCTTTAGTTTGAGTTCAAAATCATGTCTAGAACTCAAGATATGGTCCAATTACTGCAAAGTGTTTAGACCCGATTTTAGCTCCTCTATTTTGACTTCAAAGCCTAATATCACCTCCAAGGAGTCCGATTCTGGAAAAATGTTCAACATGAAAGTTATAGGGAATTGTCTTAGCTTTCCTACAAGAGCAAAATCACATCAATCAGAAAGTTTTAACTCAAGTTATAGCCAGTTTACTAAACACTGCCAAAGAGATAACTAAGGTTAATTTATGTAATAATTTATTTAATTGTCCAATTCGGCTCAAAATCATAAAATGTGTAAAAATTAACTTAGTTAAGCCTAATTGAACCTTAAGAAGCCTAGTAAGAGAGTTATAAAATGTATAAAATATAGTGCTATCAAGCATGTATTTTTGAAAGTCACACCAACGACTGGGGTCAGTCGAGTTCTGAAATCTAGAAAACTCACTCCTAAATTCCTTGGACCTTACCAAATTCTTCGCCGGATAGGTCCAGTAGCTTACCAGATAGCCTTACCACCTTTTTTGTCAAACCTTCACAATGTCTTTCATGTGTCACAACTACGAAAATATATTCCTGACCCGAACCATGTCTTAGCACCGGACACAGTACAATTGAAAGAGAACTTGACCTATGAGGCACCTCTTATAAAGATTGAAGATAGGAGAGTAAAGCAACTCAGAGGAAAAGAAATCTCATTAGTGAAAGTGATCTGGAATGAAAAGACCAGAGATGCAACGTCGGAATTGGAAGACAAGATGAAGGAGCAACACCCACAATTATTCTAAAGTATGAAAATTTCGAGGACGAAATTTCTTTTTAGAAGGGGAGAGTTGTAACATCCTGAAAATTATTTGTTTTATCATAAATAATTATTTTATAATATTTATGATTTTTGAGAAGTTTTATGGATTTTTGTGGAAACATCGAATATTTTAATATATTCTTCATTTTGCGTGTACGCTGAGCGGAGCCTGGAAAACGAAATATTTTCCCTGAGGCTGGTAAACTTTGAACTGTGGAACCATCGACGGGGGATCTTACTAAACCCGAGGCTGAGCATAGTTTACGAGGTTTAAGTTTTATGAGATTTTATCTGATAAATAAAATCGTAGAATATTTAATTATTTGAGAAACAATAAAATATTATTTCTACTAACTGTAAATTTTGTCCATGAAGTAATAGCTCTAGTAGATTATTTCTATTTAATTATTTTTATGACATCATCTAAGTGACCTCACACTTCATTTTATCGAGAAACGTGCGAAACTTCTCAAGGAAACCTCAAGAAAGCTTCAAGGAAGCTTCCTCCCAAGCTTCTCAAAGAAGCTTCATCTTCTCTCTCCTCCCTCCCATTCCCACACGGCAGCTTGCTCCTTTTTGGAGCCAAAATAATGTGCTTCATATAATTAATTACTCACATTTCATCTTTCTCTCATTTTTCCTCCCTCCCTCACGCACGTCTCCTTCTCTTTTTCTCTCTTCTCCCACACAGCTGCACACACTCCATTGGTGAACTTTCAAGCTTCTTTGCTCAAGCCAACATAAACCATTCTTTCCCCTCACCATCTCCATGCTTTCTTCTTTGTGGGACTCCTCTTGACTCTTCCATTTTCGTCCTTTGCAGCCCAGCTCCAAAGCTTGAAGCTTTGAGGTAAAGCTCTCAACTTTCCTTTCTTTTTCTCCTCATTTTCGTGGCCCTTGGTCACCATTGTGACCAAGGACTCCTCTCTTCAAGTTTTAATGGCTGACTTGGGGAGTTGTTCATCTTAGATTCTTCTTGTGGGTGGTGGACGAAAAGCTTGAAAGGAGCTCACTTTCCTTATTGTCTCTTTAGGTAAGAGGAAGATTATTCTCTTCAACCCATTTTGGTGATGAGAAACTCTTTGTTGTGTTGATGGGGTGAAGTCCATTTATGGGATACCCACTTGTTTGAATGATTTTGGGTTGTGTTTTGATTGTTTGGATAGCATGATTTTGATGTATGTTGATGGATTGGTGACTTGGTTGAGCCATAAGTGCTTGTATGATATGATTGTGATGTTATAGTTAAGGTTTGATGGTTTGGTTTGGGTTAAAATGATTTAGAGACTCTGTTTTCTGAAAATTTTTGCTTCGTAATCGATTACATGGTTCATGTAATTGATTACATAGCTTCTAGAGCTATGAAATGTGTTTCTGGACAGCTTGTAATCGATTACATGGATCATGTAATCGATTACAAGGCTTCTGGACAGCTTGTAATTGATTACATGGCTCATGTAATCAATTACAAGGTTTCTAGGTAAGGTGTAATCGATTACATCCAGCTTGTAATCGATTACCAAGTTTATGTAATCGATTACCAGGCCCTAAATTTGAGGATTTTAGCTTGAAAATGATGGAATTAGAGCTCTCTAACCCTGATAACTTAAATGCAAATCTTAAATCTTGAATTGAATAATTAGCATTTATTAAATTATGAAAAAGACTATTCATCCTAACAAATTAGACAAATGACTTTATGATTTTATTGAATCATATGTGATTGATTTATGAATTTGAACATCTATGGTGAGCATGATTGAGACATGCATTGAGAAAGATTTTATAAGAAATGTCTATCATTGTTGGATATACATGAATATGCATTGAGTCATTATGCATTGTGAAAGTCTGGTGGACTATTGTTAAGGCCAAGTTGCCTAGGAGTTGAATCACACTTTTGTGCGGGTGCGAATAGACAAGTGTAGGTCACTTATTGACCTTGGGGGCGTCAGGGTGCGGGTACCTCGCAATGGACAATTAGTAGCTCTTCTGTCCGTGGAGCAGACTGATGCAAACGCACCAACGATTCGGACTGAGACACTGTCCTATATCGAGATCTGTGTAGAATGTCTTATACAATGGCATGATGTACACTTTGATAAATTGAGAAATGAAAGCACTTGTTAGCCTCGGCAGCCGAGTTACAGACTTGTCTCATGATCATTCACTCCAATGTTTTGTGTCTAGCTCCATGGAGTAGGATTGTTGGTACCATATGCATGTGCATAGTGAATCTCCATATTAGTTGGCATTTACTTATTTATATGACAATTTAATTTGTTATCTTGTTACTATTATAACTGCCTGTAAATGTTAAGTTGTTTATTATCTATTTTTAATGCTGATTATTATTTCTGAAATGTCATGGGGGCGTCATGAGCCATTTTGTTTCTTTACTGGCATAATAGGTAATGATGTAGAATGTCTTACTTCTTTTCTATATTTTCTGCTATTCTGTCTATATTTATATTCCATCGAAGACGCCGGTGAAGGGGGTGAAGTTCACGAGTTTCCTGAATTTTGGCCCGACTTCAACTAGCACCTACTTTTGGATCATGGCGGCATGTCCATGAGGATTTTTAGGTTATGTGCGTTTGGCCTTTCTCGGAGGTCTAGACTGCTGGCACATTAACTACAGTTCAGATCACTATGTCTATGTGGGGGATGTGACGGTATTGCTGGCTTGGGGGCGTTATGATCCGCCCATCTACACCTGCAGTGTTCAGCTACATTTAGAGTTTTACATGCCCATTAGGGACATATGGGGTGATCGTTATTACACTCCACAAGAGGATTCATTCCTCTCCACTGCCCGAGCCCTGGCCCGTAATTTGGTCCAATGAGGGTTTCCTCCGATGAGGAAGACCCTGAGGAGGAACCTGAGGAGGATCCTGACACAGTTCCTTCCTTCTCTCCTTAGGAGTTGTTTCTGTCGATAGTCACTGATGGTTATTCGTCTTTTGGGCTTGATATTCTTTTTAGGGGATTTGTATATCATTTTTGGGGGCTTGTAAAGCTTAGGCTTCTTTTTTATGAGCCTTGATATTTTTAGTGACTCACAGTCTGTATTTAAACAATGTATAAATAAATAAATAAATAAATATATATATAGGATCTTACTCAAGTGAGAGGAGTATTTATTGTGAGAGATGAGAGGAGTGCATCTTGACCATTGGATCTTTCATGAATGGTCAAGATTAGAATATAAATGCATGTGACTTTTTTAAGTGGTCACATGACCTTCAAGTAATTTTTAATCTTGACCATCCATGTATAGTTGTATGGTCAAGATTTACTTCTCTCACCCTTTCACAATAAAAACTCCTTTCACTAGATATGTCTCATATATATATATATATATGATGTGTCTCTTACATGGATGTATGGATTAGTCTTTATGTTTTTCGCTTACAATTAGACAAAAATATATATACGTACTTATGAATCTCTTATAAGTATTAGTACATTAGAATACACACTTGATGAACAGGTTTTCAAGTACAAATATATATAAAAAATATGTTCACCATTTTATTTATACAGCTATAATAAAAAAAGTTTAAATATTACTATAATGAACCGGGTCTTAATTTGTACTTTTGTTTTCCGCATTGTAATTCATAATGTGACGTTCCCTCCCAAAAAGGGGCGTTACAGGGAAGAAGGAAGCATTCAAGGAGGAAGAAAGGAGAACCAAGAAGAAATAAAAAAAGAGAAAGGGAAGAAGAAAGTGTCAAGTTGAGGTAGGGGGTGTTTTCTTTGCTTTATCAATTCTTTCCTTGTATTCTTAGGGTTTGAAATGGTAACTTGATAAAAAGACCCAAATGCATCGGTAAATGATGAGAATAGAAAAACCTACTTGCGATATATGTTTGATTGATAAACTTGTCATTAGCTTAATTTTCTATGAAAAGATGTGTTTGATGATGGGATTTTAATATTACCCATTTCTGATATATCACCTTGAGACTGATTTGGATGCATAAATATGGAGTATTGTGATTATGGTTGATATATATTTGAATGGGTTTGGGTTTCTTTGGTTCAAAACTCTATTTTATACAGATTTCCAGGTGGTAATCGATTACCACGAGCTGATAATCGATTACCAAGATGTGAAATGAGCTCCAGAATCGTGATAATTGATTACTATGAGTTGGTAATCGATTACCAAGCTTCTGGGTAGGTGGTAATTGATTACCACACCAGGGTAATCGATTACTAAGCCTCTGCCAAGTTGGTAATTGATTACCAAGGTGATAATCACATATTTTATACATTAATAAACCCTTAATTTTAGTCATTTACACTCTCCATGTACTTAATTGATTGAGTTTTGTTATGTTTTGTAAGTTTGGACTCAAATTGGACTTAATTGATTTTTTTAGCATGATTTACATCTTATACTATTTCTGTATTTTAGTCATATATTGAGTTCTAAATTTCTAAAAATCATGTATTTTACCATGTAAGAAAGATAAGAGAGAGCTCTACAATTTTCATGAGATCTCTTGGTCAAAATCGGACATCTAGTAGAGCTAATTGAGCTTGGAAGTCAGAATATGAGTTTTGTGATTGAAACCTGAATAGTGTGCAGTAATCAAAGCATAACTCGGGTTATAAGAACTTAATTGGGTTTAAATTTTGGCATCTGCAAGTTAAGACCCATATCTACAACTTTCATGAAGAACACAAGACCCATATCGAATTTCTTAGAGGTGATATTGAGCTTGCAAGTCAGAACAAAGGAGCTGTAGCTGGGCCTGAGAAGTGTGCAGTGATTCGATCATATCTCGAGCTATTGGACTGCTTTTGGGATCAAACTAATGGAATTTGAAATCTAAGATCTAGACCTATAACTTTCATGAAGACCACTTGGTGAGAATCTGACGAATGCAATGAGTTCAACACTAAATGATTTTGGAGATAAAGAATCTCAATAATTTTCCACTCATCAAAAGTCATTTGGCATTTTCCACTCATTTACTCATTCATGAATCAGCCCCCTTGTCATTTTGTATCCCTAATCCTCTATAAAAGGGAGCATTGGCTGATCATTTAGGAATCTTGGTGTTAGATATCAAGATCATGCTATTGTTTTGTTTATTTATCTTGTTGTAGTTTTCTTTTGTTCTAAATTGAAGTTATGTTCTTCTTCTTCTTCTTCTTCTTCTTCTTCTTCTTCTTCTTCTCTCTCTTTCTTTCTTTCCTCTTGTCTATGAGTAACTAATTTTCATTTTACTTAGGTGAAATAGTAAAGCTCTTGGTAATGAAATAAGGTTAGATTTATTTCTTTTTTGTGCTTAAATTATATATTATCAAGTGGTTATTATACGTGTTGTATTTTGTTTCCATTCAATTTAGAAACCCTCCTTGTAAAGTGGAGATCTTGATTCATTGTAGACAAGAGGTTGGTACAATGAATGCTTGAGCCTATTTATAAGTGGTGGTGTTAATAAATAATTAAAGGAACCATAATATTACTACGTATATATTTTTAAATAAATTTTGAATGTTGTATTTTTCGATTGGAACCTCCATTATGCGTGGATTCTAATTAAGTTATAGAAAAAATAAATCTTGTCCTTATTTTACTTTTCAAGAGTGGATCTCCTAACCCAAGTAAATCTTTTTTATTTGTGACTAAGTTTTATCACTTTTATTGTTGTGACAAAATATTTACCTTACGTCAAATAATTTTTCTTCATAAATTTCCAATGGATCAACCTCGGACTCTCGAAAATTTATTACTTGAAACAACCTGCACTTGAGTTTGTAACTTTTAATCGAAAGCATCAAGTTTTTGGCGAAAATTCTTGAGGAACTTGATTTGAAGAACAAATTTATTGTGTAAATATTTTGTGTATATATATATATATATATTCTACTCTTTTTGTATTTTATTTCTAACTTTCTAACTTATTAACCTACTAACCTTTTAATTTTCTTGTTTACTAACTTACTAACTATCTAACTCTCTTTCTAAATTTTTAATTTACATTCGCTTCTAACTTTTTAATTTACCGCTTACTAACTTTTTAATTTACTTATTTCTAACTTTTTAATTTATCGGCTTACTAACTTTTTAATTTATCAGCTTATTAAATTATTTGGTAGTTGGTTTATACCATACCCTTGTTAACTATTTATTTACTACGTGTCAATATATATTTGGTGGATGATTTATACCACATCCTTGTTAATGTTTAATGGCAAGTTTATACCGCCTACTTGTATGTTTTCTTTTCTATTCTAAGTTACTTGTTTATACTTAATTGGTATCATGATTCAAATTTTGATCGTTTGGTTAAAGTTAATCCTGGTACTTTACATATTAATTTGTCTGAATCACAATCACACACATTAAACACAATGGCTGAAAATGAAAGTGTGCATGATGAATATGAAAATCAACCACTGCGAACCATGCGTGAGTATTTGCAACTATCTTTAAATTCTAGTCCATCATGTTTTATCTTTCCACTCAATGCTAAAAATTTTAGATTTAAACCGAGTATGATTTCTTTAATTTCTAATTTCCATGGTTTAGAATCTAAAAGCCCTTATTTACATCTAAAAGAATTTGAGGAAGTATATGCCGCTTTTAATGACCAAACTTGCACTGAAGAGATTGTTAAGCTTAAATTGTTTCTTTTTTCTTTGAAAGATAAAGCAAAAACTTGGCTTAGTGCTTTGAAACCAAGATCAATTGGCACATGGCAAGAAATGCAAAGGGAGCTTTTAAAGAAATTTTTTCTAATACATAAAACCAATGCTATGAAAAGACAAATCCAAAAATTCAAATGAAGCATATTTTCAAAGTTGGGAACGTTTTAAAGATGTGTTAAATTCTTGCCCACATGATGGTTTTAAAAAATGGCGCATAATAAGCTTCTTTATGAAGGGTTAACACCCGAAACCAAACAATGTGCAATGGTGAGTTTCTTGATAAAGAACCTGAAGAAGCTTTAGACTAGTTAGACCATTTGGCTGAAAATTCTAAATCTTGGCATGATTCTAATCCTTCTGAAAATTCAATTAGATTTAAACTTGCAAATGTTAGTAAAGGAAAATATCATCTTAGTCAAGAAGAATATCTAAATGCTAGATTTGTTAGTTTGGCTAAAAAGGTTGAAGCCATGGAATCAGGGAAAGTAAAAGAAATCAAATATGTACAAAATGAAGAAATTTGTGGCATTTGTGATGAATTAGGACACTCAACAAATGAATGTCCAAAAATTGCTATTTTTAAAGAAGTTGTGCATAAGCAAGTAAATGCAATGAATAATTTTAAAAAGTCATTCACTTCTTCTTTTTCAGATTCATACAATCCAGGATGGAGAAATCACCCAAACTTCAGTTGAAGGACTAACAATCAGACACAATTTATGCAACCACTACCTCCTTAGGCACAGCAAGACTCTCAAAATTCTCAAGGATACGCACCCTATGTCCCACCATATAGGAAAAACCTTGAAGGAACATTGCATGCATTCATGGAAAAGCAAGAGGTCAATAATGATGATCACATATTTGATACATTAATAAGCTTTCATTCTTAGTCATTTACACTCTCTATGTACTTAATTGATTGAGTTTTATTATGTTTTGTAAGTTTGGACTCAAATTGGACTTAATTGAATTTTTCAGTATGATTCATGTCTTACACAGTTTCTGTATTTGGATCATATCTTGAGCTGTAGGTGGTCTTTGGAGGTGATTCTAGTGGCATTTGAAAGATAACAGAAAGTTCTACAACTTTCAAGACACCTCAAAGGCCTAATCATACAAGTAGATAACTCAAATTGGGGTTGAAGCAAGAACTAGTGTGTTGTTCCTGATAACTTGACCTATGTGCACTATTCATTCCATATTTCGGGCTAGAGGTTGTCAAATGGGCTGAAATTTTAATGCTGAATACTTGAGACTATATCTACAACTTTCATGTTTGAACACTTTTCAAGAATCGGAGGTATAGTAGGTGATATTGGGCTTGAAAGTCAAAACAGAGGTGTTGGAACTGGGCTTGAACACTCTACAGTAATTAGCCCATATCTTGGGCTATAGGTGGCCAAATGAGGTGATTATGGTGTCTATTTTGAAGCCAAGATCGAGCCCTACAACTTTAATGAAGATCCATTTGCTCATTCTGATGCATTCAATGATTTCGGAGACAAGGAATCTCCATAATTTTTCACTCACCAAAAGTCATTTGGCATTTTCCACTCATTTTTCACTCATCCACTCACTAATGACTCAGCCCCCTTATCATTTTGTATTTCTAATCCTCTATAAAAGGGGGCCTTGGCAGATCATTGGGGGTGTTAGGTGTTAGGTACCAAAATGATGCTAGTTTGTTACTAGGTTTTCTTGTAGTAATTTTCCTTTGTTCTAAATTGAAGTCATGTTCTTCTTCTTCTTCTTCTTCTCTCTTTCTTTCTTCTTATCTATGAGTAACTAAGTTTCATTTTGCTTGGGTGAAAAAGTGAAGCTCTTGGTAATGAAATAAGGTTAGATTAATTTCTCTCTTATACTTAAATGATATATTTTCAAGTGGTCATTATACGTATTATATTTTGTTTTCAATTAATTTAAAAACCCTCCTTGTAAAGTGGAGTTCTTGATTTGTTGTAGACAAGAGATTGGCACAATGAATGCTTTAACCCATTTACAAGTGGTGGTGCTAGAAACTCTCCTTATAAAGTGGAGATCTTGATTTGTTGTAGACAAGATTTTGGCACAATGAATGCTTGATCCCATTTATGAGTGGTGGTGTTAATAGATGATTAAAGGAATCATAATATAATTACGTATATAATTTTTAATGAACTTTGAACATTGTATTTTCCAATTGGAACCTCCGTTATGTGCGGATTCTAATTGAGTTATCAAAGAATTAATCTTGTCCTTAATTTATTTACCAAGAGCGGATCTCCTAACCCAAACAATTCTTTTTTACTTGTGAACAATTTTATTTATCATCTTTATTATTGTAACAAAATATTTACTTTAATTTAATTAATTTTTCTTCATCAAGTCTCTGTGGTTCGACCTCGAACTCACCGAGAATTTATTACTTGAGATAACCTGTACTTGGGTTTGTAACTTTTAATCTCGCATCAAGTTTTTGGCGCCGTTGCCGGGAACTTGATTTGAAGAACAAATTTACGGTGTAAATATTTTGTGTATATATTTTACTCTTTTAATTTTTTTTTGTACTTACTAACGTACTAACTTAGTGGGAGAAACTCTCCTTAATTTCTCTGTAATCTTTAATCATTAATGAAATAATCTTTCTTCTTCTCTTCTCTCTCGCAGGAGCAAAAAATCGACTTGCCGATTCTCTAGTTTTCATATTTTAAATTTACTTTTTGTACTTTATTTTTTATATTTTATTTTCTGCACTTTATTATTATTTTTTTGTTATTTATTTTTTGTCATTTATTCTCTGTCATTTATTTTTGTTATTTTTTTCATTTAGTTTTGTTTACTAACTTACTAACTATCTAACTTTTTACTTTATCTGCTTCTAACATTTTAATTTATCTACATATTAACTTTTTAATTTATCTGTTTATTAACTTATTTAGTGGTTAGTTTATACCACACCTTTGTTAATATTTAATGGATGGTTTATACTACTAGCTTGTACATTTTATTTTATATTTAAAGTTACTTGTTTATGCTTAATTGGTATCGTGATTTAAATTTTGATCGTTTGGTTAAAGTTAATCCTAGTACTTTACATATTGATTTGTCTGAATCACAATCACACACATCAAACACAATGGCTAAAAATGAAAGTGTGCATGATGAACATGAAAATCAACCGTTGCGAACTATGCGTGAGTATTTGCAACCATCTCGAAATTTTAGTCCATCATGTTTTATCTTTCCACTCAATGCTAACAATTTTAGATTCAAGCCAGGTATGATTTCTTTACTTCCTAATTTCCATGGTTTAGAATCTGAAAGCCCATACTTACATCTAAAAGAATTTGAGGAAGTATGTATCGCTTTTCATGATCAAACTTGCACTAAAGAGGTTGTTAAACTTAAATTGTTTCCTTTTTCTTTAAAAGATAAAGCAAAAGCTTGGCTTAACACTTTGAAATCAAGATCAATTGGCACATGGCAAGAAATGCAAGGTGAGTTTTTAAAGAAATTTTTTCCAACACACAAAACCAATGCTTCGAAAAGACAAATCTAAATTTTTTTCCAAAATTCAAATGAAGCATATTTTCAAAGTTGGGAACGTTTTAAAGATTTGTTGAATTCTTGCCCACATCATGGTTTTGAAAAATGGCGCACTATAAGCTTCTTTTATGAAGGGTTAACACCTGAAACTAAACAATTTGTGGAAACAATGTGCAATGGTGATTTTCTTGATAAAGAACCTGATGAAGCTTTAGATTATTTAGACTATTTGGCTGAAAATTCTCAATCTTGGCATGGTACTAATCCTTCTGAAAATTCAATTAGATCTAACCTTGCAAATGTTAGTAAAGGAAAATATCACCTTAGTCAAGAAGAAGATCTAAATGCAAGATTTGCTAGTTTGGCTAGAAAGATTGAAGCCATGGAATCTGGGAAAGTACAAGAAATCAAATTTGTGCAAAATGAAGAAATTTGTAGCATTTGTGATGAATTGGGACACTCAACAAATGAATGTCCAAAAATTCCTGTTTTTAAAGAAATTGTGCATGAGCAAGTAAGTGCAATAAACAATTTTAAAAAGCCATTCACTTCTTCTTTTTCAGATACATACAATCCGGGATGGAGAAATCACTCGAACTTCAATTGGAGGACTAACAATCAGGCACAATTCATGCAACCACCACCTCATTAGGCACAACAAGATTCTCAAAATCCTCAAGGATATGCACCCTATGTCTCACCATATAGGAAAAACCTTGAAGGAACATTGCATGCATTCATGGAAAAATAAGAGGCCATCAATAACCAAAACACTCAAGCTATTATTGACATAAAAGACACTCTTGCTAAACTTTCTTCTGCACTTGCCATTCATGAGAAAGGAAAGTTTCCCTCTCAACCTCAACCAAATCCTAAGGGTCAGTACAGCCTAAATGAGGGTAGTTCAGAAAGTCAAAAAATAGATCAAGTCAACTCAGTGATAACTCTTAGGAGTGGAAAGGTTGTTGAAAAATAAATTCTTGAACCTTGTGAGAAAAATGATGAGTCAAGTCCCAAAGATGAGGAAGGAGTTGATAAGCCACCTAGCTAAAAGGAGATCAAACCCTCGTCTTCACCCTCATTTCCTCAAGCATTAAGTAATTCAAGTAAAGTGAATCATAACAGTAACATTTTTGAAATCTTTAAACAAGTGAAGGTCAATATTCCTCTGTTAGATGCTATCAAGCAGATTCCTTGTTATGCCAAATTTTTGAAAGACTTGTGCACTGTTAAAAGGAAACATAATGTGAAAAAGAATGCATTTTTGACTGAACAGGTAAGTTCCATTATCCAAAATAACAATGAGTTGAAATATAAAGACCCTGGTTGTCCTACACTTTCATGCATTATTGGTGAACATAAAATTGAACGAGCTTTACTTGATCTTGGTGCTAGTGTTAATTTGCTTTCATATTCAGTTTATCAACAACTCAACCTTGGTGAGTTAAAACCAACTTCTGTAACTTTTTTACTTGCTGATAGATCAATTAAAATCCCAAAAGGAATAGTGGAAGATGTGTTAGTACAAGTTGATAAATTCATATATCCTATGGATTTTATTGTCTTAGAAACTGAACCTTTGGTTGATAGTTCTAAGTCAGTTCCTGTTGTTCTAGGTCACTTATTTTTAGCAACATCTAATGCTTTGCTAAATTACAGAAATGGAGTGGTGAAGCTAACTTTTGAAAATATGACACTGGAGCTTAATGTTTTCAACATGTGCAAGCAACCACATGAAGTTTATGATGAAAAAGAAGAAATTGAAGGGATTGAGGCCATTATAGATGATCATCTTCAAACCAGGAGTTCTTCTGACCCATTAGAAATTTGTTTAATTAATTCATTTGATTCAGGTACGCAATTAGATGATGATGTTTCTGAAATATGCTCTTTGCTTGACTGTACACAGGAAATAGAATACAAAGGAAGAAAGCTAAGATTCGAAGAGCTAAAACCCATGAATGATGATACCCATGAAGAAGTACCCACACTGGAACTAAAACCATTACCTGATGGGTTGAAGTACACATTTTTAGGAGAAGAACAAAGCTCTCCAGTGGTAATTTCCTCATCCCTGACCAAAGAACAAGAAGGTAGGTTGATAGAAGTACTTAAAAGGCATAAAAGTGCAATTGGATGGACATTAAAGGATATAAAAGGTATTAATCCATTAATCTGTACACATAGAATACATTTAGAGGATAATGCTAAAACATCTCAACAACCTCAAAGAAGATTAAATCCACACATG
This sequence comes from Ormosia semicastrata, assembly GCA_029884595.1. NCBI lineage: Eukaryota > Viridiplantae > Streptophyta > Magnoliopsida > Fabales > Fabaceae > Ormosia > Ormosia semicastrata. The sequence continues at coordinate 104,375,564 of JAQQTO010000063.1, forward strand.
AAAGAGATAGTTAGAGCTAAAGTTCTTAAATTACTTGATGTTGGAATTATCTATCCTATCTCTGATAGCCAGTGGGTAAGCCCTACACAAGTTGTGCCTAAGAAATCTGGAATAACAGTGGTTGAAAATGAAAAAGGAGAATTAATACCTACCCGAGTCTCATCTAGTTGGCGTATGTGTATTGATTTCAGAAAATTGAATGCAGCCACTAAGAAAGACCATTTTTCATCGCCATTTCTTGATCAGATTCTGGAAAGAGTAGCAAGACATCCCTACTATTGTTTTCTTGATGGTTATTCAGGATATAATCAAATACCAATTGCATTAGAGGATCAAGAAAAGACCACTTTTACTTGTCCCTTTGGCACTTTTGCATATAGAAGAATGTCTTTTGGTCTTTGTAATGCTCCGACAACTTTTCAAAGATGCATGCTAAGTATTTTCAGTGACATGATTGAGCATTATTTAGAGGTTTTCATGGATAATCTGACAGTTTTTGAAAAAAAATTTAAAAATTGTCTTGATAATTTGGACAAAGTTCTTCAAAGATGCAAAGAAAAATAATTTGTGTTAAATTGGGAAAAATGTCATTACATGGTTACTTCAAGAATAGTGTTAGGTCATGTGATATATTCTAAGGGAATTGAAGTTGATAAGGCCAAAGTTGAATTAATTGCTCATTTGCCTTCCCCAAAAATAGTTAGAGAAGTTGGTTCCTTTTTAGGACATGCAAGATTTTACAAAAGATTCGTAAAGGACTTTAGTGCCATATCTAGACCTTTATGTAATCTTCTAACAAAAGATGCACCATTTGATTGAAGTTAAGATTGTCAGAAATCTTTTAAAAAATTAATCGATCTTTTGACTTCTGCTCCTATCATGCAATCTCCTGACTGGTCTTTGCCTTTTGAGTTGATGTGTGATGCTAGTGATTTTGCTGTTGGTGCTGTTTTAGGACAGAGAAAGGAAGGTAAGCCTCAGCTAAACTTTGAATAGTGCACAAATGAATTACACCAAAACTAAAAAAGAACTACTTGCTATAATTTTTGCATTGGATAAATTTTGAGCTTATTTAATTGGTTCTTGCACTGTTGTTTTCACTGATCATGCTGCTGTTAGATATTTAATGTCTAAGCAGGATGCCAAACCTAGGTTGATACGGTGGATCTTGTTGCTTCAAGAATTCAACATCACAATAAAAGACAAGAAAGGAGCTGAAAATGTTGTTGCAGATCATTTGTCAAGGCTGACAATAGGCTCATCTTTTGATAGCACACCTATCAATGATTCTTTTCCCGATGAATTTTTATTTTCTGTCAATTCCATGTCTTGGTTTGCTAACATTGTCAATTTTCTTGTAACAGGTAAGATGTCACCTCAGTGGACGCATGATGTTCACATATTTGATGCATTAATAAGCCTTCATTTTTAGTCATTTACACTCTCCGTGCACTTAATAAATTAAGTTTGGTTATGTTTTGTATGTTTTGAACTCAAAATGGATTTAATTGAATTTTTCAGCATGATTTACGTCTTACACTAATCCTGTATTTGGGTCATATCTTGGGCTGTAGGTGGATGTTTAAGGTGAATCTTATGTCATTTTAAAGATAAGAGAGAGCTCTACAATCTTCATGAAGACATCAAAGACTCAATCACACGTTTGGATGGCTCAAATTGGCATTGAATCAAGAACTAAAGTGTTGCTCCTGGCAGAATGACCTATGCGTACTGTTCATTATACTGCTCGTGGTGAAAGTTGTAGAATGGGCTGAAATTGTGATGGTTGATAGTTAAGACTCAAATCTACAACTTTCATGTTGTACACTTTTCCCGATTCAGACTCCTTGGAAGTGATATTGGGCTTGGAAGTCAGAACAGAGGAGCTGCGTTTGGACCTGAGCAGTGTGCAGTAAATTGAACATATCTGGAGCTATGGAAGTGATATTGGGCTCAAACCAAAGCCATTTGAAAGCTAAGATCCAGACCTAAAATCGTCATGAAGACCACTTGGCTCAAAAATGACGAATGCAATGACTTCAGAGCTGCATGATTTCGGAGACAAAGAATCTCCATAATTTTCCACTCACCAAAAGTCATTCAACATTTTCCACTCATCCACCTACTCCATTCATCCACCTACTCCACTCAACCACCATGACTCAGCCCCCTTTTGACATTTTGTACCTCTAAACCCTCTATAAAAGGGAGGCTATGCAGATCATTATGTATGTAGAGCTTTTATGTAGTAGTGTTGTTATAATTAAAGTTTTAGTGTTTCATTTTGGAAAATTCTCTTCTTCTCTTCCTCTCTTCCTCTCTCTTTGTTACTTTCATTTTTGTATGGTTCTTGAAGGTTCTCCAATGGTGATGGTTATGGAGAGCTAAACTTCTTTAATCAATCCAAGAGATTGACAAGCTTGATGATTAATCCTGAGATCTCGTTTTAATCGTTATACGTCCATCTATTAATCAAGTTTCTCTTTCTTTTCTTCTCTTGTTTAAATTCTGATTTAATGCTTAATTTGATTGGGATTTGCATATGTTAATTGCGTAATTATCATATGCCAAGAGATGAATTTAGAGGTTATATAATTTATCAAAGATGTTTGATGAAATATTTAGCTTGGTTGGATCTTGGTTTTTAAGTTAATTTGGGTTTTGGATGGATGCTTAATTTGTCTAACCTTAATTAATTGAATTTTAGAAGCATTTCTAATAGAAGATCCATGGATCATTGAGAGCGTCTTGATGTGATCTAAGACCAAAGATTTGGTTGATAGTTGAACGGATTTATAAAGATCAAGGATGGATTAAAATCGAGATTTGTTAATTCTCTTGGATTGGTTATTTTCTCAATTTTGTTTACTCATTTTAATTGCTTTTTGTTGTTTAATCTTGCAAAACTCTCCCCCTATTTATTAACCTCTTAATCTGACTCCATAATTAGAGTGATCTACGGGCTCGACCCGGTGTTACCTTATGCTACAAGTAGTTTTGGTAAATCGGTTATAAATTGATTTAAATTTGGTAAGCTCGACAGTTGTCAAATTTTTGGCGCCGTTGCCGGGGATCATTCTGATTTTGTTCAATCTTATTAAGAGTATATTTAACTACTAATCCCTCACTAACCTTTGTGTTGCTGTGTTTTGGTGGATTTCAGGCGAAAACGGGTGATTACGGGTCATTTTACAAGAATTTCGTATTGACAGAAAATGTGCCCAGAATGAGCTGAAACTTGGTCAGTTGAAGGAAAAACGGCCTAATAAACAAGACTCACAGTAAACTGTGAGGTCACTCCTGGTTTTTCCAAAATCCATCGTTTAGACCAGTTTTTCAATTTTTTAATATTTTTTATTGTATTTTTTAGTTTCATTTTTGTGTAGTTTTTATCTTTGTACAAGTCCCATAATTTTTAAAAATATTTAGATAGGTGAATTATATTTATTTTGGTATATTTTTAGAGTTGTCTAGTGTATTTTACTTGTTTACTTATTTTATTTTATTTTTGTGTTTTTGCATGACTAGGTCTAATCGATATCTTGCTTGAATTTGATCTGAGATTGATAGAACATTGCATAGGTTGAATAGAACTCGTAGGCTAAGTGAAAGAATTGAGTCGAATTTAGTTGTGACATTGAATCTGAAAGTGCACTTGAGATCTTAAGTGATTCTAAAATCATGGCGATAACGGGCAAAATAGGACCCTTAAAGAACTTCTTGCTCGATGTAACTTACGGTCTTTTGTGCATTCAATATCCTAATCTTGATCTTGACTTGAGTTAAAATCGGATTGATACACTTGTTGCCCAAGTTTCATGGTCTTACGGTGAAGATCCCCATAAGCACTTAAAGGAGTTCCATGTGGTGCACTGTTCAACCATGAAGCCACATGGAATCTCGAGGAGCATATCAAGTTGAGGGCATTCCCTTTCTCTCTTCTTGATGTAGCCAAGGATTGGTTGTTCTACCTTTCACCAGGTTACGTCACGAGTTGGGATGATATGAAGAAATTATTCTTGGAGAGGTTCTTCCCCTGCATCCGAGGCTTGTTTGCCATTAGAAAAGACATTTGTGGTATAAGGCAAATGGTGGTGAGACCTTGCATGAGTATTGGGAGAGATTCAAAAAGTTGTGTTCGAGTTGTCCCCACCATCAAATTAGTGATCAACTCTTGATTCAATATTTCTATGAGGGCTTCTTTGTCGATGGATAGAAGTATGGTGGATGCCGCATATGGAGGTGCATTGGTGGATAAAACCCCTACTTTGCGGCAAGAGATTTGATAGCAAATATGGCGCCAATGCTCAACAATTTGGCACAAGAGTCCTTACGTCCACCGGAGGAGTCAATGAAATTCAATCATCTCAAGTCGATCAACGAGAGAATGGAACACAGACTTGATGAATTGACTTCTTTGGTAAGGCAATTAGCAATGGGACAACATGTACCGGGTTACGTACAAGAGCACTGCAAGGGTGTGTGGCATTTGCTCTTGCTCATCTCATCCCTCTTGATTCATGTCCCACACTTCAGGATGGTGGTTCGCGTTTCCGAAACGATCGGTTACGGCGGTGGCATTTTTCTTAGTAGACCTCAATATCGGCGGTCCCAGCGGCCAAGATATGATCCATTTTCTAATACTTATAACCCTGGTGGAGGGACCATCCTAACTTGAGATATGGGAATTCTAGTCGTGACAACAACCCCGGCACAGACAATTTAGATACCAATTTGTAGGTCCTAGCAACAACGAATACCAACCACTGCATTCGAGACAACAACAAGCGTGCGGCCACGTGCGGCGGCCCCTCATGTTGCCAAGTCCGGCAACCACTCCATCAGAGCCATCATTGGAAGATTTGATGAAACAGATGGCTACAAATAATGTTCGGTTCAACAAAATGTCAATGCCACCATTCAGAACCTGCAAACTCAGATTGGGCAGCTGGCCACCACCGTGAGTGAATTGAAAAGCCAAGGATCGAACCAATTGCCTTCACAAACAGTCAACAACCCAAGAGGCAATGTAAGTGCCATTACCTTGAGAAGTGGCAAAGAAATTGATGGTCCTAGTCTACCACAACCAGAGCTCCCATTGCAGCAGCCAGAGATTGATCAGACACAACAAAATTCGCATGAACTAGATGCCCCAGTCCAGAAGAAATGTGCAGGTAATTCAGACTTGAACATTCCACTACCCTTCCCAAAACAGTGACACAATCAAGCAGATAGCGCAAGCGAAAATGGAAAAGGAAGTCATGGAGACATTCGGGAAGGTGGAAATCAATATTCCCTCCTAGATGCAATCAAACAAATTCCCAAGTATGCCAAATTTCTCAAGGAGTTGTGTACTCACAAGAGAAGACTTAAAGTGCGAGAAAGTCAGTATGGGCGAGAAATGTTTCTGCGATGATTCACCCAAGCATGCCAAAGAAATGTAAAGATCCTGGAACTTTCACAATCCCTTGCACTATAGGTAATTCCAGGTTTGACCATGCAATGCTAGATTTGGGTGCTTCTATTAATGTCATGCCTACGTCAGTGTATAAGTCTTTGAACATTGGCACCTTACACCCCACTTGGTATAGTGATTCGGTGGCAAACGGGACTCTTGCTCACCTGCGAGAGTCTTTGGAAGATGTGTTGGTGCGAGTAAATGAGCTAATTTTTCCGGCGGACTTCTACATTCTACGGACATGGAAGATGAGTCTTCAACAAATCATGCTCCATTGATTCTAGGAAGACCATTCCTCAAATGACCAAAACCAAGATAGAGGCGTGCATCTTTGGCACCCTTTCTATGGAATTTGGTGGAGATGTGGTACTGATTTAACATTTTTGATGCCATGAGACATCCTCTTGAGGAGCATTCGGTTTTTCATGTTGATGTGATTGAAATCTTTGGTTGATGATACTTATCTTTGATATGAGTGTTGAATTCACGATATTGCTAACTTTACGGATTACTGTCACTTGTGATATATGTGTTAGCGTGATCTTGAACCATGTCTTTGCATGTCTTTGAGATTTATGCGAGTTGTGAGTGATGATGTAGTCTTGACTTGAATGATGCTGACATGTGAAAATGAGAGTCGGGAGTATGTCGAATTTAATCTTCTTGAGTTGCTTGTTTCAAATAGCTTGCTTGCCTTCTATTGTGCATCCCCCATCCTTAGAGCTAAAGACTTTGCGGACCATCTTAAATATGCATATTTGGAAGATGGTGAGAAGTACCGATGATTGTCGCTAAGAATCGCAACTTTGAACAAGAAGAAAAATTGCTGCAAGTTTTGAGGCAACATAAGCGTGCTATTGGATGGACACTTGCGGACATTCTGGTATTAGTCCCTCCACATGTATGCATAGGATTTTATTGGAGGAAGATACCAAGCCGGTGAGGCGACCCCAAAGGAGACTAAATCCCACGATTACGGATGTGGTGAAGAAGGAAGTGACCAAGTGCTACTGGTGGCATTATTTATCCCATATCTGACAGTAAATGGGTGAGCCCAGTGCAAGTGGTTCCAAAGAAATCCGGAGTCACAGTAATTGCAAATCAGAACAATGAGCTCCTACCCACAAGAATCCAGAACAGTTGGCGGGTGTGCATTGATTATAGGCGGCTTAACCGGGCCACTAGGAAAGATCATTTTCCATTGCCTTTCATTGATCGGATGTTGGAGAGGGCGGTGGCAAGTCGCATTCTTGTTTCTTGGATGGATATTCGGGCTATTTTGATTCATATAGCCCCGAGAAGACCCAAGAGAAGACCACTTTCACTGTCCATTTGGAACATTTGCATACGGGAGAATGCCCTTTGGTGCGTGCAACGCTCGGGAACCTTTCAAGGTGTATGGTCGGTATCTTCTCGAATTTTTAGAGAGTTGCATGGATGTGTTTATGGATGATTTTCTTGTCTATGGCTCTTCCTTTGATGCATGTTTAGATAGTCGGATAGAGTCTTGCATCGATGCATTGAGACTAATCTTGTTCTTAATTATGAGAAGTGTCATTTTATGGTAGAACGGGGCATAGTCTTAGGCCATATCATCTCTCGAAGGGTATAGAAGTAGATCTGCTAAAATTGATGTTATTTCCCAATTGCCTTACCCTCTTGCGTGCGAGAGGTTCGTTCTTTTCTTGGCCATGCGAGGTTTCTACGGGCGGTTCATTCGGGATTTCGGCAAAAAGGCCCTTCCCCTGTCTAACTTGTTGCGAGAAAGATGTTGCTTTTGATTTTGATGGCAAGTGCGAGAGAGGCTTTTGATTTCCTTAAAGGAGCTTTGACCACCACTCCTATCATCCAACCACCCAGATTGGACACTCCCATTTGAACTCATGTGTGATGCCTCTAATTATGCATTGGGGCTGTCCTTGCACGAGAAGAGTCGGCAAAGTACCTCATGTCATTTCCTATGCTTCGAGGACTTTAGATCTTTGCACAAGCCAACTACACTACAACTGTAGAAAAGGAACTTTTAGCAATTGTTTTTGCTTTAGATAAATTTCGATCATATTTGCTTGGTTCTAGAGTGGTTGTATTTTCGGATCATGCAGCTTTAAAGTTTCTCTGAAAAAGCCCGATGCAAAGCCAAGGTTGATTCGGTGGATGTTGCTCTTACAGGAGTTTGATATTGATATCAGAGATAAGAGTGGAGCAGAGAACCTGGTGGCAGATCACTTGAGTCGGATTGAAAGAGAGGCAGATTCTTCTCCTATCCATGATGCCTTCCCTGATGAACAACTTTTCAAGATGCAAGGTAACATCCCTTGGTTTGCAGATTTGGTTAATTTCTTGGTTGCTAGAGCACTACTTGCACATTTTACTAAGGCACAGATTGATAAAGCGAAAAGTGAGTCAAAATATTATGTGTGGGATGACCCTTATTTGTGGAGATTTTGTAGTGACCAAGTCATTAGGAGATGTATTCCTGATCATGAGTTTGATTCTGTTCTTAGTTTTTGTCATGCACTTGCACTGTGGGGGACATTTTGGACCTACTCGTACTGACTAGGAAAGTTTTGGACTCTGGATTATATTGGCCCACTCTATTTCGTGATGCATATTTGTTTTGTAAATCTTGTGAACAATGCGAGAGAGAACAGGGAATATTTCTCGTAGGAATGAGATGCCCTAACAACCTTTGTTGTTACGTGAAATATTTGATGTTTGGGGTATTGATTTTATGGGTCCTTTTCTGTGTCATTTGGTTTTGTTTACATTTTGCTTGTTGTGGATTATGTATCTAAATGGGTGGAGGCAAAAGCCACTCGGTGATGATTCCAAGGTTGTTGTGGATTTTGTTAGATCACATATTTTAACGGGTTTGGAGTCCCAAAAGCCATCATTAGTGATCGGGGTTCACATTTACATGTCGAAGCATGGAAGCCTTGATGAAAAAGTATGGAGTCTTGCATAGAGTTTCTACACCTTATCATCCCGGACTAATGGGCAAGCCGAGGTTTCCAACGGAGAGATCAAGCAAATACTTGAAAACAGTTCAACCTAACGAGAAAAGAATTTGGAGCAAAAGGCTTGAGGATGCTTTATGGGCTTATAGGACTGCCTATAAGACTCGATTTGGGATGTCTCCTTATCGGATTGTTTTGGCAAAGCATGCCACTTGCCGGTGGAAATTGAGCATCGTGCATTTTGGGCGGTAAAAAGGTGTAACTTGGACCTAAATCAAGCGAGGCATGGAGCGGAAGCTACAGTTGCAAGAATTGGAGGAGATCGCATGGAGGCTTATGAGAGTTCCAAACTTTATAAAGAGAAGACTAAAGCCTTCCATGATAAGAAGATCATGAGAAAAACATTTAAGATTGGTCAAAAAGTTCTCCTTTATAACTCCGCCTCAAACTCATGCCAGGAAAGCTCAGATCTAGGTGGCTTGGTCCATTTGTTGTTACTAAGATTTTTCCTTATGGTCTTTGTGCGAGGTTACAAGTGAGACTACTACAAAAGCTTTCACGGTCAATGGACATCGCCTCAAACCATTTTATGAGGGAGCTCAAGAGGATATTTTGGAGGAGGTCCACTTGCAAGAAGTCGTCTACCCCACTTGATAAGTAAGATCGCCTCAATGGACAAAAAAAAAAAAAAAAAAAAATTGTTTGAGTAAAAAAAAAAATTTTTTTTTTCTATTGTCTTGACCCATATTTGTTCAATTATTGTCTGATCAAATCTTTTGGAGATTTGTGCCGACAATGAGGTAAGTAGTGTATTGAATTTTGTCATTGAAGCATGTGGAGGTCATTTTTCTTCAAAGAAAAGCAAGTGCAAAATCTTGCGGTATGGATTTTATTGGCCATATTATTCAAGAGGCGGTTATACTTTTTACAAAAGTTGCGAACATTGTCAAAAATTGGGGTCCATTTACTGAAAGAAAAATGATGCTTCCAAGTTACGCAAATTGCACTTGCATGACTTGCGGAATCAATATATGATGCATAAAAAAAATAATAAAAAAAAAAAAAAAAAAAAAAAACAAATTTTATAAAGCAAAAAGACTCAAACCATTTCTGGAACATCAAGTTGTTGAGGTAGAATCCATCTTCCTTTCTAATCCTTGTTATGAGTAGAATTTATTTTAATTTGTTTCTTCTTTTTGTAGTTCTTTCAGTTCAGGTTAAACGGCGGATAACGGTACTCCGTGACTCTCGAGTCGGTTTGTCTTTCAATTTCCCATAATAAGCGATTTCTTCTCTTTCAAAATGGATGTCATTCTTTCAAATCTAAAAAAGTATTTCCCTTGTTCATAAAAATGTTCTAACCAAAATTTACAAAGCTAGGTGTGAGAGATTGAAATTTGTTAATGTACAAGGGCATCCCGAGAAGATATCTGTTGGATAATCGAAGCAAGGTTCGTTTAGGTGGTGAATCTTCCGATTCATTTGTCAGATACATGCACTGGTCTCGGTAAAAGTTCATTTTCGAAAAAGAGAAGAGCAAAAGAATGCACGTTTGTTACAAGTGTGCACGATGGAATTGCAACACGCGATGTCGTTCTTTGGGAATGGTTTACGTAAACAGAGAAGATAAAATATTCTTCATTAAGAATGGGTGAGTAAGGAGTCATTAGATAATATCTTATTGACTCTTGAGACGCATTCTTGTGGAATTGTGCGGCGTGAACTTCTTCGTTTGTGGAATCTCTTCAAGGACGAGCAAGAGCGTTATAGTCTTGAATCGACTCAAAAAGACCGTGTTTGCCAATTTATAAGAAAATTGGATGGGAAGCCTATCCCAGACTCATAGAAGGCGTTTAAGCGTTTACGGGACGTAAAACCGAGAGGAAGATGTGAGCCACAATCACAACAATCTGTATATATTATCTTATGCATTTATTATTTAAAAAAAAACATTAAAAAAAAAAAAAATAAAAAAAAAAAAAAACAAAAAAAAAAAAAAAAATTCAAAAATTTTTCGACAATGACCAACCTACTCATATAGGAGCTATTATTTTTTTTTTTTTCTATTCTCTTCCCTATTTAAACACTTCATTTTCTTCACTTTCTCACGCAACTCTTAATCATTCACGAGAGAGTGTGAGTGTAGAGATGGAGGGAGCTTCTTCTTCTTACGTTCGTAGACTTGTTAGTATCTGTGTATTTTGTGGGACACATTATGGGAAGAGTTTAGAGTTTGTCAACGCAGCAACCACTCTTGGTAGAACACTACTGCGAGGAACATTCGTGTAGTATATGGGGAGGTTGCCTTGGGTTAATGGGGGGAAATTTGTATCACTTGTCATGCATTTCTAAGAGGTGGTCAAGTTTTAGGTGTCATTCTGAACCTTTAACTCGAAGGAACTTCGTTGGAAAGACAATTGGACGGGAAATTCAAGTATCATCTATGCATGAACGAATGAAGGCAATGCTTGACAACTCGATGCCTTCATAGCCTTACCTGGTGGTTTTGGTACTTTGGAAGAAGTCTTTCAAGTTGTTTCTTGGGCCCAATTGAACATCCACCATAAACCCATAGGTTTGTTGAATGTTAATAATTTCTTTGATAATTTGTTATCTTTTGTTGACCATCTTTGTGGAGCAGAAATTTGTCACACCTTCGAAAGACAACTCCTTATCTCGGCTTCCACTTGTTGATGAGTTAATTGATAAATTGGAAGCCTTTGTTTATGAACTGATCCGGTGTGACCCAGATAGATTGGTCGGGAGACAATGACAAAGCGAGACAACAACAAGGGAGGCGGCAAGAAACAACAGTGTGACGACACTTCATCTATGACTTTCCTTTCTCTTTAGTTTTATTCATCGTACTTTGTTTCTGTTTATATTTGTGTAAGGTTTCTCTTTTCCGTAATTGCAGTAACAGGTACTATCCTCTATCTTTTTCCTTTCTATTTTTTTTTTTAACATTGAGGACAATGTTATGATCTAGTTGGGGGGAAGGATAGTTGTGTGACTAAAAAAAAAAAAAATTTAGTAAATGTGTTTATGTTTGTCGTGTGTAGAGTTGTGAAAAAAAAAAATGTGTGTATATATTAATATGTTTATTGTGTTTATATGTTTGTCGGTAATTTTCTAACCAGTTAAGGATGGCGAGTAAGGAGTAATTCTACTCTTGAGACGCATCTTAATTGGTGGCAGAGGTCTGATGTGGCACTGACAAGTATGCTTCTTTTCTGCTTGGCGTTGATTCACTTCTTATCAGGTTGTGTTGCTCTTTTCTATCTCTCTCTTTCACATTAAGGACAATGTTATATTAAGTGTGGGAAGAGATTTTAGCATTTTTTGTTTTGTTTTGTTGTTAAAAAAAACAAAAAAAAAAAAAAAAACAAAAAAAAACACAAAAAAAAGGTTCATTGCATGATTGAATAACTTTTCTTCCTTCTTGAACTGATATGCTTGGTTATGGATGATTGAATTGATGAATTGAGTTTGATAGATGCATACCTTGTGAGATTTTGAGCCTAATGGATGGATTCAATATTTATGCCATTCTCTTCTTTCTTGTGTGATTTTCACTCATGCTAATGATCACTCTAGAACTTGCTTTGACTCTTTTTGAGGCTACGTTTCACTTGCATGCATGAACATGATTGAGGCCCTCTTTCTTAATCAGCTAGTTTAACCAAACAGCCAACCTTGCATATTTCCCCTTGCTTAACCCCTTTGAGCTTATTTGATTATTCTTTGTCTCGAACTCATTATGTTTCTTAAATAAAAAAAAAAAAACCATGTTCTTACTTAGTCTTAGGGAATAAGAGAACATTAGCTTTGCCATTGGATGAGTTCATGAACAAGTGTAGGGGTGTGTATGCAGAATGGTTGAAAAATGTATTTATGATGTTCTTTTTGTAAAAAAAAAAAAAAAAAAAAGAAAAAAAAAAAAAAAAAATATATATATATAAAAAAAATTCAAAAAATATATATATATATGTAAAAAAAAAAAAAAAAGGGTCAACAAGGCAATAAAGGAATGGAAAATAATATGTAAAGGGAATTTGTATTAGATGAAGTTGGGATGAACTTTCATGATCGATAATTGAACTCAGCTTTCATGTTCTTTTATTCTCTTTGATGTTTAACTTGTCATATCCATATTACCTTCTCCTTTACCTTGACCCCATTACAACCTTGAATAAAGTCCTCATGATTTGTGTATGCATGTGATCTGAGTAGTGGAGAAGTAGAAGATAAGCAAGCTTATGGTAGTGCAATTTTCATGAGTTGAATTGAGTATAATACCTACCTTTTAAACACTTGAAAGATTGAGAGTGAATTCTGTGAGGATCTATCATTCTTTACTTATGCTTTTCAATTGAAGTATCCCTGCTTGTTGATTTAAGATGTGAAGATGTGTTACCTCATAAATGTTTTGATCACTTGAATTATCAATTGCTCTTCATTCTTAAATATTATTAGAAATTGAGTCTTTTAGAATGTTTAACTTTTGAGTCTGTTTTATTTTGTTTTTGTGTGTTTTGCCCAGGAGTGCAAAATGCTAAGTGTGGAAGAATTTGATGTTCACATATTTGATGCATTAATAAGCCTTCATTTTTAGTCATTTACACTCTCCGTGCACTTAATAAATTAAGTTTGGTTATGTTTTGTATGTTTTGAACTCAAAATGGATTTAATTGAATTTTTCAGCATGATTTACGTCTTACACTAATCCTGTATTTGGGTCATATCTTGGGCTGTAGGTGGATGTTTAAGGTGAATCTTATGTCATTTTAAAGATAAGAGAGAGCTCTACAATCTTCATGAAGACATCAAAGACTCAATCACACGTTTGGATGGCTCAAATTGGCATTGAATCAAGAACTAAAGTGTTGCTCCTGGCAGAATGACCTATGCGTACTGTTCATTATACTGCTCGTGGTGAAAGTTGTAGAATGGGCTGAAATTGTGATGGTTGATAGTTAAGACTCAAATCTACAACTTTCATGTTGTACACTTTTCCCGATTCAGACTCCTTGGAAGTGATATTGGGCTTGGAAGTCAGAACAGAGGAGCTGCGTTTGGACCTGAGCAGTGTGCAGTAAATTGAACATATCTGGAGCTATGGAAGTGATATTGGGCTCAAACCAAAGCCATTTGAAAGCTAAGATCCAGACCTAAAATCGTCATGAAGACCACTTGGCTCAAAAATGACGAATGCAATGACTTCAGAGCTGCATGATTTCGGAGACAAAGAATCTCCATAATTTTCCACTCACCAAAAGTCATTCAACATTTTCCACTCATCCACCTACTCCATTCATCCACCTACTCCACTCAACCACCATGACTCAGCCCCCTTTTGACATTTTGTACCTCTAAACCCTCTATAAAAGGGAGGCTATGCAGATCATTATGTATGTAGAGCTTTTATGTAGTAGTGTTGTTATAATTAAAGTTTTAATGTTTCATTTTGGAAAATTCTCTTCTTCTCTTCCTCTCCTCCTCTCTCTTTGTTACTTTCATTTTTGTATGGTTCTTGAAGGTTCTCCAATGGTGATGGTTATGGAGAGCTAAACTTCTTTAATCAATCCAAGAGATTGACAAGCTTGATGATTAATCCTGAGATCTCGTTTTAATCGTTATACGTCCATCTATTAATCAAGTTTCTCTTTCTTTTCTTCTCTTGTTTAAATTCTGATTTAATGCTTAATTTGATTGGGATTTGCATATGTTAATTGCGTAATTATCATATGCCAAGAGATGAATTTAGAGGTTATATAATTTATCAAAGATGTTTGATGAAATATTTAGCTTGGTTGGATCTTGGTTTTTAAGTTAATTTGGGTTTTGGATGGATGCTTAATTTGTCTCTAACCTTAATTAATTGAATTTTAGAAGCGTTTCTAATAGAAGATCCATGGATCATTGAGAGGCGTCTTGATGTGATCTAAGACCAAAGATTTGGTTGATAGTTGAGCAGTTTATAAAGATCAAGGATGGATTAAAATCAAGATTTGTTAATTCTCTTGGATTGGTTGTTTTCTCAATTTTGTTTACTCATTTTAATTGCTCTTTGTTGTTTAATCTTGCAAAACTCTCCCCCCTATTTATTAACCTCTTAATCTGACTTCATAATTAGAGTGATCTACGGGCTCGACCCGGTGTTACCTTATGCTACAAGTAGTTTTGGTAAATCGGTTATAAATTGATTTAAATTTGGTAAGCTCGACAGTTGTCAACGCACCAAGATAGAAAAAAAATTTTAATTGAGGTGAAAATTTTCTTTTGGGATGACCCATATTTGTTCAAATATTGTCCTGATCAAATCTTTCGGAGATGTGTACCCGACAATGAGGTTAGTAGTGTTATTAAATTTTGTCATTCAGAAGCATGTGGAAGTCATTTTTCTTCAAAGAAAACAGCTGCAAAAATCTTGCAGTGTGGATTTTATTAGCCCACTTTATTCAAGGACAGTTATACTTTTTGCAAAAGTTGTGGAAGTTGTCAAAAATTGGGATCCATTTCTAAAAGAAATATGATGCCTTTGAATCCTATCCTTGTCATTGAAATTTTTGATTGTTGGGGAATTGATTTTATGGGTCCATTTCCATCATCTTTTGGATTTGTGTACATTTTGGTTGCAATTGATTATGTCTCAAAATGGATTGAGGCGATTCCATGTCGGCACAATGATCATAAAACTGTTCTAAAATTTTTAAAAGAAAATGTTGAGTCGATTTGGAATTCCTCGAGCTATCATCAATGATGGGGGAACACATTTTTGTAATAAATCATTTGAATCCTTAATGAAGAAATATTGCATTACCCACAAAATTGCAACCCCTTATTATCCTCAGACAAGTGAACAAGTTGAATTAGCAAATAGGGAGATTAAACAAATTTTGGAAAAAATAGTTAACCCAAATTGTAAAGATTGGTCTTTAAGACTAAACGATGCACTTTGGGCTTACCGTACTGCTTTTAAAACATCTTTAGGCATGTCTCCCTATCAGTTAGTTTATGAAAAACCTTGTCATTTGCCTGTAGAATTGGAGCATAAAGCATTTTGGGTCATTAAAGCTTTCAACTTAAGTCTTGATGATGCTTCCAAGTTACGCAAATTACAATTGAATGAACTTGAGAAATTAAGAAATGATGCATATGAAAACTCAAAGATTTATAAAGCTAGAACAAAAGCTTTTCATGACAAATCAATTTTGAGAAAAACTTTTGAAATTGGTCAAAAAGTTCTGCTTTATAATTATCGTCTTCACCTATTCCTTGAAAAATTGAGATCTAGGTGGATTGAATCTTATATTGTCAAACATGTGTATTCTTATGGGGCTATAGACATTGAGAATCCTAGGAATGGTATTGTAATTAAGGTCAATGGACAAAGACTCAAATCATTTCTGGAACATCAAGTTGTTGAGGTAGAATCCATTTCTCTTTCTAATCCTTGTTATGAGTAGAATTTATTTTAATGTTGTTTCTTTCTTATTGCAGTTCTTTCTGTTCCCGGTTAAATGGCAGATAACGGTACTCCGTGACTCTCAAGTCGTTTTATTTTTCAATTTTCCATAATAACTGATTTCTTCTCCTTTTAAAATAGATGTCATTTTCTCAAATCTAAGAAAGCATTTTCCTTCTCTCCCTCTAAATGCTCTAACAAAAGTCTACGAAGCTAGGTGTGAAAGACTGAGACTGTTAATGTATAAGGGCATCCCAGAAGATATATGCTGGATAATCGAAGCAAAGGTTCGTTTAGCTGGTGAATCTTCAAATTCATTTGTCCCATACATGCCTGGTTTCGGTAAAAGTTCATTTTCAAAACGGAGAAGAGCAAAAAGAATGAAAGTTTGTTACAAGTGTGCACAATAGAATTGCAACACGTGATGTCGCTCTTTGGGGAAGGTTTTTGTAAACAGAGAAGATAAAATATTCTTCATTAAGAATGGACTGAGTAAGGAGTCGTTAGATAATATCTTATTGACTCTTGAGACGCATTCTTGTGGAGTTGTGCAACGTGAACTTCTTAGTTTGTGGAATCTCTTCAAGGATGAACAAGAGCGTTATAGTCTTGGGAATCTGACTCAAAAAGACCCTGTTTGCCAATTTATAAGAAAATTGGATGGGAAGCTTATTTTCGACCTATAGAAGGCGTTTAAGCCGTTTCTGGACGTGAAACCAGGGAAAAATGTGAGCCACAATCACAACAACATGTATATATTATCTTGTACATCTTCTAAAACATAAAAAAAATAAAAAAAAATAAAAAAAAAATTCTTAAATTCAAACTTTTCTAACAACAGCCAACCTACCCACATAGGAGCTATTATTACTTTTTCTATTCTTTTCCCTATTTAAACACTCCATTTTCTTTACTTTTCTGCAACTGATAATCATTCAAAGAGAGTGAGTGTAGAAATGAAGGGAGCTTCTTCTTTAGTTCGTAGATTTCTCAGTATCTGTGTATTTTGTGGGACAAGTTATGGGAAGGGTTTAGAGTTTGTAAACGCAGCAAGCACTTTGGTAGAACACTTGCTGTGAGGAACATTCGTGTTGTATATGGGGGAGGTAACATTGGGTTAATGGGGGCCGTATCACTTTCTGCACATATAAGAGGTGGTCAAGTTTTAGGTATCATTCCTGAACCTTTAACTCGAAAGAACACCATTGGATAGACAGTTGGGCTAGAAATTCAAGTATCATCTATGCATGGACGAATGAGGACAATGCTTGAAAACTCTGATGCATTCATTGCTTTACCAGGTGGTTTTGGTACTTTGGAAGAAGTTTTTCAAATTATTTCTTGGGCCCAACTGAACATCCACCATAAACCCATAGGTTTGTTGAATGTTAATAATTTCTTTGATAATTTCTTATCTTTTGTTGACCATGCTATGGAACAGAGCTTTATCACACCTTCGGCAAGACAACTCATTATATTTGCTTCTATTGTTGATGAATTAATTGATAAATTACAAGCTTTTGTTTATGAACCTGAACCAGTAATAGCTCAGATAGATTGGTCAGAAGGCAGCAACAAGGGAGGCAGCAAGGAACAAGAGTGTGATCTGGCACTTCATCTTTAACTTTCCTTTATCTTTAGTTTTATTTATCATCCTTTGTTTTTGTTTTAATTTGTGTAAGGTTTCTCTTTTCAGTAATTGCAACAACAGTTACTATCTTCTATCCTTTACCTATCTATATTTTGACATTGAGGATAATGTTGTGATCTGGTTAGGGGGAAGGATAGTTGGATAAAAAAATTTAAAATGTATATATTATGTTCATCTTTAAAAAAAAAATTAAGAAGTGTGTTTGTTAACATGTTTGTTGTGTTTACATGTTTGTCAGTAATTTATTAACAACAAAAGTAATTAGGGATGGCAGAGTAAAGAGTAAATTATTTACTCTTGAGACGCATCAAAAATTGGTGGCAGAGTAAGGAGTAATTGGGTAAACAACTAGTTTGTGTGGAAGTAGCAAATCAAATTCAGGGAAATTTGCATGATTAAGTAAATTGTCTTCTTTCTTAAAATTCACTTGCTTGGTTATGGATGTTGAATTGGTGGACTGAGAATGATAGAATTTTGCCTTGTGAGAACCTATTGATGAATGGATTGAATATTTGTACCATTCTCTTCTTTCTTGTGTGAATTTCACTCATGGAGTTGTTACTCTAGAACTTGCTTTGATTCTTTTTGAGACTACATTTTTATATACATACATAAATATGATTGAGGCATTTTTCTTGAAATAGCTACTTTAATCAAATAGTCAACCTTGCTTAGCAGTATATTGTCTCAATATGATATCAAGCACTCTTATGACTTCTTGGAAATTCTCTGATTCCTGCCAACGTAAAGCATTAGAAATGACTTATTTCCCCTTGCTTAACCCATTTGAGCTTATTTGACCATTTTTTGTTTCCAACTCATTATGTGCCTTAAATGAAAAACCATGTTCTTACCTGACCTTAGGGAATAAAAGAACATTAGTTTTGTCATTCGATGAGTTCTTAAACAAGTGTGGGGGTGTGTGTGCAAAATGGTTAAAAAAATGTATATATGATGTTCTTTTTGTAAATAAAAAATAAAAAAAATAAAAAAAATCAATCAAAAAAAATAAAAAAATGTAAAAAGAAGAGGGTCAACAAGGTAATAAAGGAAAGGAAAAGAATATGTAAAGGGAATTTGTATTAGGTGGAGTTGGGATGAACTTTTATGCTTGTTAATTGAACTCAGCTCTCATGCTCTTTTATTCTTTGGTATTTAACTTGTCATATCTATATTACCTCCTCCTTTGCCTTGACCTCATTACAACCTTGAATAAAGTCCTCATGATTTGTGTGTGCATGTGTTCTGAGTAGTGGAGAAGTAAAAGATAAGCAAGCTTATGGTAGTGTAATTTTCATGGGTTGAATTGAGTGAAATACCTACCTTTTAAACACTTGAAGGATTGAGAGTGAATCTTGTGAAAATCTATCATTCTTGACTCATGCTTTTCAAATGAAATATCCATGCTTGTTGATTTGAGATGTGAAGATATGTTACCTTATGAATGTTTTGATTACTTGAATGATTGGTTGCTCTTCATTTTTAAATATTATTAGAAATTGAGTCTTTTAGAGTGTTTAGCTTTTGAGTTTGTTTCATTTTTTTTTTGTGAGTGGTCTTATGTGTTTTACTCAGGAGTGCAAAAAGCTAAGTGTGGGGGAAATAATAACCAAAACACTCAAGCCATGATTGATATAAAAGACACTCTTACTAAACTTTCTTCTACACTCACCATTCATGAGAAAGGAAAATTTACCTCTCAATTTCAACCTAATCCCAAAGGTTAATACAGCCTAAATGAGGGTAGTTCAGAAAGCCAACAAATAGATTAAGTCAAGTCAGTGATAACTCTTAGGAGTAGAAAAGTTAGTGAAAAACAAATTCCTGAACCATGTGAGAAAGATGATGAATCAAGTCCCAAAGATGAGAAAAAAGTTGATAAGCCACCTAGCCAAAAGGAGACCAAACCCTCGCCTTCACCGCCATATCCTCAAGCATTAAACAATTCAAGTAAAGTGAACCATAACAGTGATATTTTTGAAATTTTTAAATAAGTGAATGTCAATATTCCACTATTAGATGCTATCAAATAAATTTCTTATTATGTAAATTTTTGAAGGACTTGTGTACTGTTAAAAGGAAACATAATGTGAAAAAGAATGCATTTTTGACTAAACAAGTAAGCTCTATTCTTCAAAACAATAATGCATTGAAATATAAAGACCCTGGTTATCCTATAGTTTTATGCATTATTGGAGAACATAAAATTGAACGAGCTTTACTTGATCTTGGTGCTAGTGTTAATTTGTTTCCATATTCAGTTTATCAGCAACTCAACCTGGGTGAGCTAAAACCAACTTCTGTAACTCTTCTACTTACCGATAGATCAATTAAAGTTCCAAAAGGAATAGTGGAAGATGTGTTAGTACAAGTTGATAAATTCATATATCCTATGAATTTTATTGTCTTGGAAACTGAACCTGTGGATAATAGTAGCAAGTCAATTCCTATTATTTTTGGTCGCCCATTTTTAGCAACATCTAATGCTTTGATAAATTGCAGAAATGGAGTGGTGAAACTAACATTTGGAAATATGACATTGGAGCTTAATGTTTTCAACATATGTAAGTAACCACAAGAAGTCTATGATAAAAAGGAAGAAGTTGAAGGGATTGAGGCCATTATAGATGATCATCTTCAAACCAAGAGTTCTTCTGACCCATTAGAAATTTGTTTAATTAATTCATTTAATTCAGCTACACAATTAGATAATGATGTTTCTGAAATATGCTCTTTGCTTGACTGTACACAGGTAATGGAATACGAAGGATAGAAGCCAAGATTCGAAGAGCTAAAACCCATGAATGATGATACCCATGAAGAAGTATCTACATTGGAACTAAAGTCATTACCTGATGGGTTGAAGTACACATTTTTGGGAGAAGAACAAAGCTTTCCAGTGGTAATTTCCTCATCCTTGACCAAAGAACAAGAAGGTATATTGATAGAAATACTTAAAAGGCATAAAAGTGCAATTGGATGGACATTAAAGGATATAAAAGGCATTAATCCATTAATTTGTACACATAGAATATATTTAGAGGATAATGCTAAAACATCTCAACAACCTCAAAGAAGATTAAATCCACACATGAAAGAGGTAATTAGATTTGAAGTTCTTAAATTACTTGATGTTGGAATTATCTATCCTATATCTGATAGTCAGTGGGTAAACCCTACACAAGTTGTGCGTACGAAATCTGGAATAACAGTGGTTGAAAATGAAAAAGGTGAATTAATACCTACTCGAGTCTCATCTAGTTGGAGTATGTGTATTGATTTTAGAAAATTGAATGCAGCCACTAGAAAAGATCATTTCCCTTTGCCATTTCTTGATCAGACTCTAGAAAGAGTATCAAGACATCCTACTATTGTTTTCTTGACGGTTATTCAGGGTATAATCAAATACCAATTGCATTAGAGGATCAAGAAAAGACCACTTTTACTTGCCCCTTTGGCACTTTTGCATATAGAAGAATGTCTTTCAGTCTTTGTATGCTCTGGTAACTTTTCAAAGATGCATGTTAAGTATTTTCAGTGACATGATTGAGCATTATTTAAAGGTTTTCATGGATGACCTGACAGTTTTTGAAAATTCTTTTGAAATTTGTCTTGATAATTTGGAAAGAGTTCTTAAAAGATACGAAGAAAAAGGATTTATGTTAAATTGAAAAAAATGTCATTATATAGTTATCTCATGAATAGTATTAGGTCATGTGATATCTTCTAAGGGAATTGAAGTTGATAAGGATAAAGTTGAATTAATTGCTCATTTACCTTCCCCAAAAACAGTCAAATAAGTTCGTTCCTTTTTAGGACATACAGGATTTTACAAAAAATTCGTTAAGGACTTTAGTGCCATATCTAGACCATTATGTAATCCTAACAAAAGATGCACCATTTGAACCCAAGATTGTCAGAAATTATTTGAAAAAATTAATCAGTCTTTTGACATCTGTTCCTATCATGCAATCCTCTGACTGGTCTTTGCCTTTTGAGTTAATGTGTGATGCTAGTGATTTTGCTGTTGGTGGTGTTTTAGGACAGAGAAAGAAAGGTAAGCCTTATGTAATTTATTATGCAAATCGAACTTTGAATAATGCACAAATGAATTACACTACTATTGAAAAAGAACTACTTGTTGTAATTTTTGCATTGGACAAATTTTGAGCTTATTTAATTGTTTCTTCCATTGTTGTTTTCACTGATCATGCTGCTGTTATATATTTAATGTCTAAGCAAGATGCCAAACCTAGGTTGATACGATGGATCTTGTTGCTTCAAGAATTCAACATCATAATGAAAGAAAGAAAGGAGCTGAAAATGTTATTGCAGATCATTTGTCTAGACTTACAATAGGCTCATCTTTTGATAATACACCTATCAATGATTCTTTTCCCGATGAATTTTTATTTTCTGTCAATTTCATGCCCTGGTTTACTAACATTGTTAATTTTCTTGTAACAGGTAAGTTGCCGCCTCAATGGATGCACCAAGACAGAAAAAAAAATTTAATTGAGGTGAAAATTTTCTATTGGGATGACCCATATTTGTTCAAATATTTTCCTAATCAAATCTTTCATAGATGTGTACCCGACAGTGAGGTGAGTAGTGTCATTAAATTTTGTCATTTAGAAGCATGTGAAAGTCATTTTTCTTCAAAGAAAATAGCTACAAAAATCTTGCAGTGTGGATTTTATTGGCCCACTTTATTTAAAGACAGCTATATTTTTTGCAAAAGTTGTGAAAGTTGTCAGAAATTGGGTTCTATTTCTAAAAGAAACATGATGTCTCTAAACTCTATCATTGTCATTGAAATTTTTTATTGTTGGGGAATTGATTTCATGGGTCCATTTCCATCATCATTTGGATTTATGTATATTTTGGTTGCAGTTGATTATGTTTCAAAATGGATTGAGGTGATTCCATGTCGATACAATGATTACAAAACTATTCTTAAATTTTTAAAAGAAAATGTTTTGAGTCGATTTGGAATCCCTCGAGTTATCATCAGTGATGGGGGAACACATTTTTGCAATAAATCATTTGAATCCTTAATGAAGAAATATGGCATTACACACAAAATTGTCACCCCTTATCATCCTCAGACAAGTGGACAAGTAGAATTAGCAAATATGGAGATTAAACAAATTTTGAGAAAAATGATTAACCCAAATCATAAAGATTAGTCTTTAAGATTAAACGATGCACTTTAGGCTTATCGTACTGCTTTCAAAACATCTTTAAGCATGTTACCCTATCGGTTAGTCTATGGAAAACCTTGTCACTTGCCTGTAGAATTGGAGCATAAAGCATTTTGAGCCATTAAAGCTTTCAATTTAAATCTTGATGATACTTCTAAGTTATGCAAATTACAATTGAATGAACATGAGGAACTGAGAAATGATGCATATGAAAACTCAAAAGTTTATAAAACAAGAACAAAAGCTTTTTATGACAAATCAATTTTGAGAAAATCTTTTGAAATTGGTCAAAAAGTTCTGCTTTATAATTCTCGTCTTCACCTATTCCCTAGAAATTTGAGATCTTGGTGGACTGGTCCTTTTATTGTTAAACATGTGTATCCTCATGGGGCCATAGATATGGAGAATCCTAGGAATGGTAATGTATTTAAGTTCAATGAACAAAGACTCAAACCATTTCTGGAACATCAAGTTGTTAAGGTAGAATCCATCTCCCTTTCTAATCCTTGTTATAAGTAGAATTTATTTTGATTTTGTTTCTTTCTTTTTGCAGTTCTTTTGTTTCCGGTTAAGTGACAGATAACGGTACTTCGTGACTCTCAAGTCGGTTTATTTTCCAGTTTTCCATAATAACTGATTCTTTCTCCTTTTAAAATGGATGTTATTCTCTCGAATTTAAGAAAACATTTTCCTTCTCTTCCTCTAAATGCTCTATCAAAAATCTACAAAGCTAGGTGTGAAAGACTGAGACTATTAATGTACAAGGGTATCCCAGAAGATATACGCTAGATAATCAAAGCAAAGGTTTGTTTAGCTGGTGAATCTTCAGATTCATTAATCTCATACATGCTGGGTCTCGGTAAAAGTTCTTATTCTAAAAAAAGAAGAACAAAAAGAATGCAAGTTTGTCACAAGTGTGCATGATGAAATTATAACACGCGATGTCGTTCTTTGAGAATGGTTTCTGCAAATCGAGAAGATAAAATATACTTTATTAAGAATGGGCCGAGTAAGAAGTCATTAGATGATATCATATTGACTCTTGAGATGCATTCTTGTGGAGTTGTGCATCGTGAACTTCTTATTTTGTGGAATCTCTTCAAGGATGAGCAAAAGCATTACAGTCTTGGGAATCTGACTCAAAAAGACCCTGTTTGCCAATTTATAAGAAAATTGTATGGAAAGCCTATCCTCGACTCATAGAAGGCATTTAAACTGTTACTGGATGTAAAACCAGAGGAAGATGTGAGCCATAATCACAACAATATACATATATTATCTTGTACATCTTCAAAAAAAAAAAAAGAGGGCAAAACTTCGGTTGTACTTAGTCTTTAATTAGATTAGGAGCCTCGGGTAGATGCTCCTCCCGTCATTGACTCAGGTGGACCTTTGTACGTCGATCCGTAAATAAGGTTTATGTGTCATGCTCTGTAGAGAGCTGCGCAAGCATTCCCAGGTTTTAACCGTAGGCTCTGCTTGCTGATGGACAGATAGAAGCGTCCCGTGTTTGCATTCTCGCGTGACAATGCCTCTGAGCTGAATACTGTGATTTAATGCCATGGACTCTCTAGCGACCTCTCACTTGCTGTGGTCATTGGTGGTAGCTATCAAATATATGTTAATTAGTTACATCGTAACTCAATCCAAAATAACCCACAAGTGGGATGGAGAAGAATTCTAAGATTGGCTTAGCCGTCTTGGTATTACTGCACTCATGACGTACAGTATAAAGATACGCCATGAAACTTGTACATAAAGGTATGTCATCATTTGTTATTATAATTTTATCTTTGTATGATTTTGTTGTATTTTGGTTTTGAACAGATGATCCTTTAGGCGAGGTCCTTCAGGGGTTTCTAGACTTCTTTACCCTGATAATTTTCTTGAAGTTTAAAAAAAATAAAAAAAATGAAAAATAAAAAAATAAAAAAAGTTTCTTAAATTCAAACTTTTCTGACAACAGCCAACCTACCGATACAGGACCTATTATTACTTTTCTATTCTCTTCCCTATTTAAACACTCCATTTTCTTCACTTTCCTGCAACTCATAATCATTCAAAGAGAGTGTGAGTGTAAAAATGGAGGGAGCTTCTTCTTCTATTCGTAGACCTACCAGTATCTGTGTATTTTGTGGGACAAGTTATGGGAAGGGTTTAGAGTTTGTCAATGCAACAAGCACTATTGGTAGAACACTTGCTGTGAGGAACATTCGTGTAGTATATGGGGGAGGTAGCATTGGGTTAATGGGGGTTGTATCACTTGCTGCACATATAAGAGGTGGTCAAGTTTTAGGTATCATTCCTAAACCTTTAACTCAAAGGAACATCATTGGAAAGACAATTGGGCTGAAAATTCAAGTATCATCTATGCATGGATGAATGAGGACAATGCTTGAAAACTCTGATGCATTCATTACCTTACCAGGTGATTTTGGTACTTTGGAAGAAGTTTTTCAAATTATCTCTTGGGCCCAATTGAACATCCACCATAAACCTATAGGTTTGTTGAATGTTAATAATTTCTTTGATAATTTGTTATCTTTTGTTGACCATGTTGTGGAACAGAACTTTATCACACCTTCGGCAAGACAACTCCTTATATCTGCTTCAACTGTTGATGAATTAATTGATAAATTACAAACTTTTGTTTATGAACTTGAACCAGTAATAACTCAGATAGATTGGTCAAAAGGCAGCAGCAAGGGAGACAATAAGAACAAGAGTATGATCTGGCACTTCATCTATAACTTTCCTTTATCTTTGGTTTTATTTATCGTACTTTGTTTCTGTTTTAATTTGTGTAAGATTTTTCTTTTCAGTAATTGAAACAACATGTATTATCTTCTATCCTTTACCTATCTATGTTTTGACATTAAGGACAATGTTGTGATCTGGTTGGGGGGAAGGATAGTTATGTAAAAAAAAACTAAAAAAATATAAGAAATGTGTTTATTAATATGTTTGTTGTGTTTATATGTTTGTTAGTAATTTATTAAAAACAAAAGTAATTAAAAATGGCAGAGTAAGGAGTAAATTATTTACTCTTGAGACGCATCAAAATTGACTACAGAGTAAGGAGTAATTAGGTAGATAGCTAGTTTGTGTGGAAGTACTAATTCAAATTTAGGAAATTTTGCATAATTGAGTAAATTGTCTTCTTTCTTAAAAATCACATGCTTGGTTATGGATGTTGAATTGGTGGACTGAGAATGATAGAATTATGCCTTGTGAGATTTTGAGCCTATTGATGAACGGATTGAACATTTGTACCATTCTCTTCTTTCTTGTGTGATTTTCACTCATGGAATTGTTACTCTAGAACTTGCTTTGATTCTTTTTTAGACTACATTTTCATATACATACATAAACATGATTTAGGCATTTTTCTTGAAAAAACTACTTTAACCAAAAAGCCAAGAATGACTGGCGCACAAATAGGCAGCGTTGCTCAGTAGCATATTGTCTCAATATGATATCAAATACTCTTATGACTTCTTGGAAATTTTCTGATTCATAATATGATATCAAGCACTCTTATGACTTTTTAGAAATTCTTTGATTCCTACTAATGTAAGGCATTGGAAATGACCTATTTCCCTTTACTTAACCCATTTGAGCTTATTTGATCATTCTTTGTTTCGAACTCATTATGTGCCTTAAATGAAAAACCATGTTCTTACCCGACCTTAGGGAATAAGAGAACATGAGCTTTATCATTGGATGAGTTCTTGAACAAGTGTGGGAGTGTGTGTGCAGAATGGTTGGTGAAAAAAATATTTAATTAAAAAATGTATATATTATGTTCATCTTAAAAAAAATCAAAATAAAAAAATAAAAAAAAGTGTAAATAAGGGCCAACAAGGCAATAAAGGAAAGGAAAAGAATATGTAAAAGGAATTTGTATTAGGTGGAGTTGGGATGAACTTACATGCTTATTAATTGAACTCAGCTCTCATGCTCTTTTATTCTCTTTGGTATTTAACTTGTCATATCTATATTACCTGCTCCTTTACCTTAACCACATTATAACCTTGAATAAAGTTCTCATGATTTGTGTGTGCATGTGTTCTGAGTAGTGGAAAAGTAGAAGATAAGCAAGCTTATGATAGTGCAATTTTCATAAGTTGAATTGAGTGAAATACCTACCTTTTTAAACACTTGAGGGATTGAGAGTGAATCTTGTGAAGATCTATCATTTTTGACTCATGCTTTTCAATTGAAGTTTCCTTACTTGTTAGTTTGAGATGTGAAGAAACGTTACTTCATAAATGTTTTGATCACTTGAATGATTGGTTGCTCTTCATTCTTAAATATTATTAGAAATTGAGTCTTTTAGAATTTATAGCTTTTGAGTTTGTGTTGTTTTTTCTTGTTCACTAGTTTTGGTCTTATATATTTTACCTAAGAGTGCAAAAAACTAAGTGTGGGAGAATTTAATAATCACATATTTTATATATTAATAAACCCTTAATTTTAATCATTTACACTCTCCATGTACTTAATTGATTGAGCTTGGTTGTGTTTTGTAAGTTTGGACTCAAATTGGACTTAATTGATTTTTTCAGCATGATTTACATCTTACATTATTTCTATATTTTAGTCATATATTGAGTTCTAAATGTCTAAAAATTATGTATTTTACCTTGTAGAAAAAATAAAAGAGAGCTCTATAACTTTTATGAGATCTCTTGGTCAAAATCGGACATCTAGTGGAGCTAATTGAGCTTGGAAGTCAGAATACGAGTTTTGTGATTGAAACTTGAATAGTGTGCAGTAATCAAAGCATAACTCGGGTTATAAGAACTTAATTGGGCTGAAATTTTGGTATCTGCAAGTTAAGACCCATATCTACAACTTTCATGAAGAGCACAAGACTGATATCAGATTTCTTAGAGGTGATATTGAGCTTACAAGCATAACAGAGGAGCTGTAGCTGGGCCTGAGCAGTGTGCAGTGATTCGATCATATCTCGAGCTGTACGAATGCTTTTGGGCTCAAACTAATGGAATTTGAAATCTAGGATCTACAACTTTCATGAAGACCACTTAGTGAGAATTTGACAAATGCAATGAGGTCATCACTGAATGATTTCAGAGACAAAGAATCTCAATAATTTTCCATTCATCAAAAGTCATTTGGCATTTTTCACTCATTTTTTACTCATCCAGTCATTTATGAATCAGCCCCCTTGTCATTTTGTATCCCTAATCCTCTATAAAAGGGAGCATTGGCTGATCATTTTGGAATCTTGGTGTTAGATATCAAGATCATGCTATTATGTTGTTTGTTTAATTTATTGTAGTTTTCTTTTGTTCTAAATTAAAGTTATTTTTTTCTTCTTCTTCTTCTCTCTTTCTTTCTTCTTATCTATGAGTAACTAATTTTTATTTTACTTGGGTGAAAGGGTGAAGCTCTTGGTAATGAAATAAGGTTAGATTAATTTCTTTCTTGTGCTTAAATGATATATTATCAATATCAAGTGGTCATTATACGTGTTGTATGATGTTTCCAATCAATTTAGAAACCTTCCTTGTAAAGTTGAGATCTTGATTCATTGTAGACAAAAGGTTGGCACAATGAATGCTTGAGCCCATTTATAAGTGATGGTGTTAATAAATAATTAAAGGAACCATAATATAACTACGTATATATTTTTAAATGAACTTTGAATGTTGTATTTTTCTATTGGAACTTCCATTATGCGTGGATTCTAATTGAGTTATAAAAAAAATTAATCTTGTCCTTATTTTACTTTCCAAGAGTGGATCTCTTAACCCAAGTAAATATTTTTTATTTGTGATTAAGTTTTATCACTTTTATTATTGTGACAAAATATTTACCTTACGTCAAAGAATTTTTCTTCATCAATTCCATGTGGATCGACCTTGGACTCTCAAGAATTTATTACTTGAAATAACTTGCACTTGGGTTTGTAACTTTTAATCCACATCACAAGACCTGATAATCGATTATCGGGCCTCTAATTTGAGGTTTTAGCATGTGATATGATGGAAACAAATTTCTTTACCCCTTGAAAACTAAATGCAAACTCTAAATCTTGAATCAATGCATTACAAATCATTCTTTGAGATCAACTTAAGAATTATTTAAGATGCATATTGAATTTATGGAAGCTATATTATAAATTATATTATGCCATGAGGTGAAATGATATAATGAAATATCTTATTACATGCATGGTGAGATTGTTAGTTGAGACGAACAACCTAGAAATAATATTTGATTTTTCTAAGGGTAACCCAAAAAAATCTAAGAAATTATCCCCATACCTAGGTTAAGACTTGGATAATGATGGGTGAGGATGGACATTCCCTTACTACCAGAGTAATTGAGGTTGAGGATGAACACTCTCTTCTTCTTTACCTGAGTTCTCCCTAGACAAAAAGTAGTTGAGGATGGACACTCCCTCTTTACTTGAGGCGATCCTAGATTAAAGATAGTGTGAGGAAGGATGATACCCTCCCTATCAAAGTAGTTGAGGATGAACACTCCCTTTCTACTCGCAACTATAAAATGAGGATGGACACTCCCTCATTAGTTGTGGCTGCTTAGGTTACCCGGAGTAGATCTGTGTAACAAGATAAGATTGTTACAAATAGGTTAAAGTGTACTAACCTAAAAGCAGACTACTACCAAATGAACGGTATTGTGAGAATGAACATTCCCTCCAAACCATTTTAATGAATGACGAATGACGATTATTGATGAATGATGAATGATGATTATTGATGAATGACCATTATGAGATAGCTTAATATATGAGCTTATCATTGATTGAGTCATTAATACAATATTAAGATTATGATGAAATTTGATGATTTATTTGGATTATACAAATGATTTTGATAAATAATATAAACTGAATCTCTGTTTCGGGAAGGGAAATGACTTGATTTGGCCTTGCGACCTTTCTACTAAATATATTTTAATGATTTAAAATTATTTTTTCCCGAAACAACTAGAATAATTATGATGACATGATTTTTGTAATGACTACTAAGAATTTTGAGATTCTCACCCCATTTGCTTGAATTTCCATAATGATTCAACGAAGACTATATGCAGACCATACAGAAGAAGAAGGACTTAAACTTAGAGATATTTTGTGTCCTTTAGTTTCAGTATCTGTACTTGGTTGTATACCATTTTGTGCCTTAGTGGCAAATTAAGTAACTATAGCACCTTGATGTATAGCTTTGTATAGAACACAGTTCTAAATATATGTATTATGTACTTCCGCTTCATGCTGATATTTTTGTATATTATATATGTACATCTTCATACAAAATTGATATTAATCTAAGTGGCATGCTCTAATATAAATACTAGTGCATAATTCCATATATGTCATTAGTTTTAGTATTAGGATGTTACATTTAGCATGTTGGTCCATTAATATGAGTTATTCAATATGCATGAGCATGAGTCAATAGATGAGATGTTTTTCAAATTCACAATGATTGTGAATGATCTCAAATCTCTTGGGAATACCTACTCAAATTAAGAACATGTAAAAAAGATTCTTAGGATCTTGCCTAAGATATGGAGACTAAAAGTCACTGCCATCAAGACGCAAAGGATTTCTCAATCTTGAAGCTTGATGAGCGATTGGGATCACTAAAAATTCATGAACAAAAGCTAGCTAAAATGAATGAAGATGTTCCTAGAAGAAGAAAGCTCATAGCTCTCAAGTCAACTCAAAAGAGCTCCAACTTCTTGTCTTTCATCTTGTTACTCTACTCAACCTATTGCGCTGAATTCTATTATAGATTCAGATGAGAAAAATGATGAAGAGGGATACTTTTCTGATGAAGATGAATTAGCATTCATATCTAGAAAGATCCAAAGGGTGTGGAAGAAAAAAGGCAAAAACAAGAAATGTTTTCAGCCTAGGAAAGAACTTCATAAGGGTGACTCCGGCAATAACAAAGGATAAATTATATGCTATGAATGCAAAAAGCCTAGCCACATAAGAACTGATGATGGCAACATGTGATGGCCTTGAAGAAGAGTCCTCAAGTGTTGATGAACAAGAAGAAATAACCTATCACTGCCTAGTAGCAAGAGAACAAGAAGGTGAAGATGAGGTATCAGACTCTGAATCTTCTCAACTCTCTTATGATGAATTAGAAAAGGCCTTTGATAATCTCATCTGACTCAAACACTCTAGCTTTAAAATGTCTTATTTTAAAATCAAAACTTTCTTAAGCCATTAAAGAAAATGAAATCTTGAAAGTTAAGAAAAGTGTACTAAGTCAAGAGCATGAGAGTCTTCTCAAGTTGAATGATGAACTGATAGCATAAACCAAGCTCAAATATGTTAAATCTTCTTAACTCTCCTCTCAACACTCTTCTCAAGTAGCTGAAGAAACAAAAAACATTGAAAGAGAAAGTTGAAGGGTTAACAAAAAACCTAGCCATGTTTGTCAATGGCACCAAGATCTTTGAAAAGATCCTTAGAAGTCAAAAGTGTACCTTTGACAAAGTTGGTCTTAGTTATAAGAGATTCTCAATGCAAAAATGGTATAAAAACTTCTTTGTGTTTGCTAAGAAACTAATAGTGATTTGTTTCTATCGTAATAAGATTGGCCATAAGGCTTCCTCTTGTTACCACAAAAAAAAAAGTCACCAAAAGCTATGGTGACTAATCTGAGAGGACCCAAGCAACTTTGGGTACCTAAATCTATGAACTCTTCTCATGTAGGTGTGCTTCATGTCAAAAAGAAAGAAACACATATGGTACCTAGACAGTGGATGCTCCAAGCATATGACAAGAGACAGAAGCAAGTTCCTGTCACTTGAAGCCAAAGATGGTGGAAATGTCATATTTGGTGACAATAAAAAAGCAAAGATTATGGGTATAGGTAAAATTAGCGAGCTCAACTCTGCTCAAGTTGATGATGCTTACTATGTTAAAGGGTTAAAACATAATCTTCTTAACATCAGTCAATTTTACGACAATGACTATGAAGTAGTGTTTGAACTTACACAATGTATAGTTAGAGAAGCCAACAATGGCAAAACCCTTTTTGCTACCGAAAGAGACAAAAATGTCTATAGACATAGAGGACCTTTCTCATCAAAATATAGAATGTCTTGTTTTTTTGAAAGATGAGAAGTGGTTGTGGCATAAAAAATTTGGTCACATGAATATGAAATCAATTTCAAAATTGATAAAACATGACCTTCTTAGAGGCTTACCAAAAACCAAATTTGAAAAGACATGGTATGTGAAGCATGTCAAATGGGTAAGCAAACAAAGTCAAGTTTTCAACCAAAAAATGTTGTCACAACTTATAGGCCACTTAAGCTACTGCATATTGAATTGTTTGATCCAACTAAGTCTACTAGCTTAGGTGGTAAGAGATATGATTTTATGATAGTTGATGACTACTCAAGATTCATATGGGGACTCTTCTTAAGCCACAAGGATGATTCTTTTGAAGCCTTCAAAATTTTTTGTAAAAGAGTTCAAAATGAAAAAAAGGATTTTGTATAATTGTCATAAGAAGTGACCATAGGGGAGAGTTTGAAAATAAATTTTTTAAAAGCTTTTGTAATGAAAATGGTATTATACACAATTTTTCTTGTCCAATAACTCCTTCACAAAATGGAGTTGTAGAGAGAAAAAATCGTATTTTGAAAGAAATGGCTAGAACTCTCCTTTGTGAAACTGAACTTCTAAAATACTTTTGGGCTAAGATAGTCAACACCTCATGTTACATTCAAAATAGAATTTTCATAAGGCTAATATTGAAGAAGAACCCCTATGAATTATGGAATAGAAGAAAACCTAATATTTCATCTTTCCATGCACTTGGCTATGAATGTTTTATCTTAAATAATAAATATCAGGTAAGGAAATTTGATTCCAACTCTCATAAAGGAATCTTTCTTGGTTACTCAACATTCTCCAAAGCACATAGAGTATATAACACTAAAACTCTAGTGGTAGAGGAAAGTATGCATGTGGTATTCAATGAATCTAACTTTTCTATTGAGAAAAAAAGAATTTTAGATTTGGAAGATGAATTGGAGCAGCTGAGCCTCAATGATAAGTCTAAAGAGCAAAAGAATGAGAAAGATCAGTCCAAAGACAAAGCTACAAAGGAAGATGAGAATAACCATAACCACTCTCAAGTTTCCATTTATAACCCTTCTCAACATATTGCTCAACTTCCTAAAGAATGAAAGCAACATCCTACTTATTCGAAAGAACTTATTATTAAAGAAACTTCTACTGGAGTGAAGACCAAATCCCAATTCAGAAACAAAAATAATCATCTTGCATTGCTATCACAAGTGGAGCCAAAGAATGTTGATGAAGCATTACAAGAAGAATCATGGATAATGGCCATGCAAGAAGAGCTAAATTAGTTTGAAAAGAATGAAGGTTGGATCCTAGTTCCTACACCAATAGATCACTTTCTAATCAGAACAAAATGGTCTTCAATAACAAGTTGGATGAAGGCAAAGTGGTAAGAAATAAGGCAAGGTCAGTGGCTCAAGGGTATAACCAACAAGAAGGTATAGATTATGATGAAACCTTTGCCCTTGTAGCTAGGCTTGAAGCTATAAGAATAGTGCTTGCATATGCTACTTATAAAGGTTTTAAGTTGTTTCAAATGGATGTTAAAAGTGCATTTTTGAACGGTTTCATAAATGAGGAAGTTCAGGTTTTGAAAATGAGAAGTATCTCAACCATGTTTTTAAACTGTCTAAAGCCCTCTATGGACTTAAACAAGCTTGATTTGAAAGTTTGAATAACTTCTTACATGAAAATGGTTTTTCAAGAGGAAAGGTGGATACTACCTTATTTAGAAAACATCTTAAAAATGATCTTTCAATTGTTCAAATATATGTTGATCATTTTGTGTTTAGATCCACTAATGATTTGCATTGTAGAGAATTCTCTAACCTCATGAAAAGTAAGTTTAAGATGAGTATGATAGGAGAATTGAAGTTCTTCCTTAGCTTGCAAATCAAACAAGAAAAGTCTGGAATCTATATTCATCAAGAGAAATACACTAAAGATTTATTGAAAATGTTTAATATGGAAGGTGCAAAGCCATTGAAGACTTTAATGCATCCTTAAATTGTGACTAACAAGGATGAGAAAGGTAACTCAGTCAGTGAGAAGCTTTACAAAGGTATGATTGGATCTCTTCTCTACTTGTCTGCTAGTAGACCTAATATAGTTTTTAGTGTTGGTTTATGCATAAGATTTCAAGAAAATCCTAAAGAGTCTCATCTTAAAGTTATGAAAGAGAATCTTTAGATATTTACTTGGAATATCTAACCTTGGTTTGTGGTATAAGAAGTGACATAGTTTTGATCTATTAGGGTATTGTGATACTGATTTTATTGGAGATAGAGTGCATAGAAAAAGTACAAATGGAGCTTGCAGCTTTCTTGGTTAAGCCTTAGTGACTTGGTCATGCAAGAAACAAAATTCCATAGCTCTATCAACAACCAAGGCTGAATGTGTATCTGCAATTTCAACTACTGCTCATAAATCCTTTAGATCAAGCATCAACTTAAGGATTATTCCTTGAGCCATGATCACATTCCAATCTTTTGTAACAATACAAGTGCCATAAAACCTCTCTAAAAATCTAATTCAGCATTCAAGATCTAAACACTTTGATATCAAACATCATTTTATTCGAGACTATGTTCAAAAAAGGGATATTGAACTAAATTTCATAGATACTGACCATCAATTGGCAGACATTTCACAAAATACCTTATGAAGATAGGTTCTATTTTATAAGAGAAAATTTTCACGTGTCTATTCTGAAGTGATTAAATCTTGAATTATAAATGTGAACTTATCATATTTAAATTATATTGTTATAAAGTATATGTTGTTACATATTAATATTTGATGTTATGGTGAAAAGAATGAAATCTAAGATGAACTACTTAGGTCTGGGTACTTGAGCATAGTCATTCGTAGAGTTAAGAAGAATGAACCCAACTTTTCTTATTCGCTCTTTCAAGTTAGTCAATGAGCACTAACGGCTAGTTTTTTACCTAACTTTCAAAAATCAAATTTTACCTCTCATAAATGACTTCCAATGATAAAAGCATCCCCTAAACAATTATTTTTATCTCTATATAAACTTGGTTTCACTCTCTCTTCACCACTTCTTAAATTCTAATCCAAGTGAAATTCAAAATTTCTCTCTCTCTCTCTCTTTCTCTCTCACTCTCACTCACATCTCTCATTCTCTAAATTTTGATCTTCATCTATTTTCTTATTCCAAACTCACTCATTTCCTTAAAATAGCCATACCTTTTTATGCTCTCCATCCAACCATTAGGGTGAAACACTCAGCATCAAAAGATAAGATAGTTTCTGATGTTCCTTCACTAACTGAAGAAGAAGAGGTTGTGGTGTCAAGCGCAACTTCAAAACTAGAAAAAGAAACTCAAATTGAACTTACTGTTCCTCAACCAGATGAAGTACCAAAATCCAAAAAAAGAATGAGAACCATAAGGTTAATTTCTATGGCTATAAGTTCTAAGGTTCCAAAGAAGGAGACCTAAGTTGAAGAAGCTACAGATCTCACTCAAGAAGAAAGGAGACCAGTACCTTCATCTTCTCATGCATGAAGGGGCACTCTTTTTGATAAACAACAAAATCAAGAAGTTTTTTTTATGAGAAATTCAAGCTTAAACCAGTTGTAGCTGGGCAGAGAATATCGTTAGTGGAATTGGTAAGTGAGGGGAGAAATATCAGACCCCAAATTAAGAAGCAAGGCTAGAAGATGTTCTTCAGAATCAGTGAACGGGTTTATCCAAAGCTGGTTCATGCCTTTTTTGCAACAGTTGAAGTGAAGCATGATCTACTTACCTTGACCTGCAAATTGAAAGAAGTGGGAATTGAAGTGAATGGTGAAGTTTTGGCTTAAGTCACTAGAGTCAAAAACAAAGGGAAAAGATTTTTCTATGAAGAAGATTGGTGCAAGTATAATATTAGAAGAGAAGAAGTGATGAACACTCTCTTCTTTGATGAAAAATTTCCCCACACTGCTAAGAAACTTACCTCCACAGCAAGGCTCTTTCACTCACTCTCATCTCATTTCATCCTTCCATGAGTTAGGAGTTTCTAAAAAGTATGTGAACAAGACATCATTATGATGTACCACTTAAAGGAGGAGAAGAGGTTGAATATACCCTTTGTCATCCTTAAATACATGATTGCGGTTGTTGAGAATCCAAAAAGTATGCAAGTTTGTCTTATGGGATGATAATGACTCTCATCTTCAAGCACTACAACTTGCCAATGGAGAATGAAGACTCAAAACTAGAAGGTCAGCCATTCAAAAGTAAAAATTTGAAGATGCTGCACTTGGAGGAAAGGTAGCTATTTGATAAAGGCTCTGAATTAAGGAGCAAAATGCTACGTGATAGACCCTCAAAATCTCAATTTGAAGAAAAAGAAGCTCCAAAGAAAAGGAAGAACCTTGAGCCTATTAAGGATTTTTCCAAACACATTTTCAACATTGATCTTGACTATATGGTTGCCAAAATCATGACCCAACTGTCCAGAGACAAGGATCTGGATTTTGATAAGCCCTTATACTCTCCAAGGCAACATAAAGAAGTAAAAGAAAGCCCATAAAAGAATGATGAAGAGAATGAACCTAAAGAAAAAGACAAGGATGAAGAAGAAAAAGAAGTTGAAGAAAAGAAGAAGGAAAAAGAAAATGAACAAAAAGCAGAAGAAAAAGGAGAAAAATAAGGAAATTATGCAAAAAGAGAAACTGGTGAGAAGGAAGCAAATGAACTTGATCCTTCTTAAGTCCCACTAGAACTTGAGAAGGGCGCTGAAAAGGAGAACACACCCATCTCAACCCTAGTAAACTGGTCTCCTCATCATAATTCTCCTGTATTTGATGCTACTATACCTCAGTTCCAAGATAGGGAACCTATTAAGAGTTTCAAAACTCTTGGTTTTGAATATGTTCAAGACATTGCTGTTGGATTTGATCCAATTGCTTTTCTTGGTTCATTCTTTAATTTTCTTGATCAAGAGAAGGTTAAGGCTGAACCTAACAAGGAGCAACATCAAGCTAAAAATGTTGAGCAGAGTGAGACTCATCATCATGCTCAAACTCCAAACAAACTAACCTTCAAGACATATAAGTCTTCTTAGGACAAACTGAAGAGGTCAGAACTTGATGTGAAGGTGTTGAAGAAAGACGTGAAGGCTCTACATAGAGGCTTGAAAAAAATCCATAACATATACATGAGTTTACATTTTTTTTCTGATGTTTGAAGAATAGTTCCAAGGGAAGTATGAAAATGAAAAGAATCTTAGATTTGTAAGGAAACCTTACTATCCTTACCTTTCCAGAAGATCTATTCCTAGCCCCTCATCACCTTCTTTACCCGAAGCCTCTACATCTACTCAAGCACAAACTCAATAGTGATTTGGTGATGACTATCAATTTCTCTACCCTATATTTTGTTTTCCTCTGGATTTTGCATATGAAAAAAGGGGAAGAATGATTAAAATGAAAATTTTATAATGTTTTGGTGTATTTTATAATGATTTTATGAATAATGACAAAGTTTATATGCATATTTAAGGATATTACAACACTATTATTGTTTGATATATACTCTAATGTTGTTCTAATTATTTTATTGCTCTGACTTCATTGCTCTGGTACTGCTCTAACCCTTGTGCTTTAAAATTCTAAAGTTCATACAAATTTTGGGCATTTGTTAAGGGGAAGCATTCGTCTCATTTGCTCTAATATTATCATGGAATTATAATAATTCCATTGCTCTAATCATAATTAATATTTTCTGGTTATAACTTGCAAACCAGTTTTGTAAAGGCTTTTTACTATTTTTGGTAATTTTTTAAATGAGTTCATAAGTTAATAGGGAGTACTTGACTTGCTAACCACTTTCTCACCTGTTTAGCATAAATGGTAAATCTTCTTAACCCTTGCAAGTTATTTAAAGCTTAAAATTTTCAAAAAAGTGTGTCATCATAAAAAACGGGAGATTGTAAGGTCCAAAATCTTCTTGATACAAAGGATTTACCATTATGTTTTGATGATTAACAAATTATATTTAAAATATGATGTTTAAGCTCTATCATTTCAAAGAGTTTTTTAGCTTGGTCTTGTGAGTTTCTGCATTTAGTTGTGATATGCAGATCCTTAGACTACAATAAGAAAGATCAGGATATAGCTGAATGACCATCAAATTTAGATTTAAAGCTTAGGAACCAACTTGCGAAGAGTTGTCCAAGAAGACTAGCACCTATCTTAAGTTTGATGGATGTTAATCAACTCATAGAGAGTTCAAGAACTCACTAAGATAACATTTGAAGGCTTGAAGTCTCTTAAAGAGGCAGATCTTCTCGTGAGGGTGTCATATTCAAAGCCTCAAAGTTGAAGGAATCCACTAGAGAAGTCTTGAAGATGGTTGAGAAGAGTTGAAGACTTGAGCTCTGTCAAAGTTAAGAAAAGTGGAACACCCTTCTCAAGTATACGCTACAGAACAAATTGTACCAGACAAGTTGAGTCAGCAAAAGAGATGTTATAATGGCTAGTTTGTGACCAGAATGCAAAAGCTAGCACAAAACTCCAATGGCAAGCTTCAAAAGGCTATATAAGGGCTTATGGTTGAAGATTCAAGAGTTTGGATAAGCTGAAAGTGAATATAACAGTAAAAGATTGTTGTAAACTCTTCTCATCTACTATCCTCACTACTTACTAGTTATACATTAGCTAAAATCCTATTGTAGGTGTTACATTAGCTCTATATATTGCGTTTAAGCATTCTTTGAGTGATTGTGAGAGCCATCAACTTGTAAACTCGTTCCAAAACAATTTGGTTTTGAGATAGTAAGCTAGAAGGTTGTTCTAGCCACTATGAGTGTAACTAGGAGTAGCTAGGATCAAACACTACTCATTTGTAGCCTAAGGAGGCTGTGATTAAAAGAATGCTTGTGTATTAAAGCTTAGAGGGGCTTAGCTAATAAAGAATACTCATTTTAGGGAAGAAAATCCTAGTGAGGAGCTGGGGACTGGATGTAGCCCACGTGATTTAAGGTGAACCAGTATAAATCTACTATGTTGAGCTTCCCATTACCTTATTTTTTTCATTTATAATGTTTTTGAATGAATCTCAATGTTGTCTAGTTGATCTGTATCAGTTTATTCAAGTTTGAACTCAACCAAGTTTTTGAAATTAAGTGTTTTTGGATTCAAAGCTTCTACTGATATAAATCTGTTAACATATAATTATTTGGTTCAAAAAAAAGTTATGTAAAAGAATAATCATAGTCATTGGTTGGTTTCAAGTTTTGTTAATTGTTGATATAAATAATAGTGTTGAGAAGAGTAATTTTGCATAACTGCTTGAGTTTGGTTCTGACTTTTTTCATCTCCATGTTGTAACACTTAAGAAAGATTTGAGAAGAGTGTTTGTGATTGCAAAAATTTTCAAGAAATGAAGAGTATAACTTAACCCCCTTTCTTGTGCCTTTTGCTAACTTCTCATTTGTGGGAGGTCATTAACCTTATTGGTATTGCAAAATTGTGAAAACATAAATCGAATTATTTGTAATGGAGGGAACACTGAGTATTGTTTAAAACAAAAACTATTTTTTGATTGCTAAAGAAAGACAGGTAAATCCCACATGAATGATAAGAAAAGTTTTTTCTTTTGGGTAAGTGAATGATAAGTCAACTTTACCATCTTCTCATGACTTAATTCATCACAGCCATTATATTTTGAGATCAACTGAGGCTGTTAAAGCTAACAGTGATGTGTAAGATGCACAAAAGTCTGTGAACTAATATTTTAAAGAAGGGTAAAAGAAGCTAAAGTAGCATATGTAGTTTGAAGATCTTTGTGCGAGTTGTGGGCTATATATAGCTTTGTGCCTTTGATAATCACACAATTAATAATAGGATGGATGATGATTGCCATGATAGACTAACAGTTTCTATTTTTTATTTTTATTTTAACAATTTAACTCTGATTATTATATTCTTACTAATAAGACCAATATATACATGTGGAATAAGAGAAAGAGTTCTATCCATTCTAGTTGGTTTAAAATGTTGTTCCATTAATCAAGATATATCATAAGTACTCTAAGTGAAGTTGGCAATTGGAAACCATTGGATCAGTGCATGCCTCTTTCCTCTTTAGATGCTCTTTATGAGTAACAAGTTAGTTAAAAAGTTATTCATATTTAAAGGATTGTAGCTAGTGAGAATGGATGTTTTCAATCTCACAAAATAAAAAACAAGGCTATTCGATATATTGAATTAGAGGCTTGGAGCTTCTTATTCTGTCCTGGTGCAAGAGGAAGCTGTAAGCTCCTTGAATTGAATATCTTCACTATACTGGCTTCCTTCAAGTGTTGGACCAGGGGAGATGGGTACCTACAAGACACACCAACACTCAAGTAAACTAGGGCTCAAGTTGATAAAAAGTCAGAAAAAGATTTGTAGCATGATGCTACAATGAATTACTTATAGGAGGGGCATTATCTAGGAGACCAAATAATGGGTGAGGGTAGATTGGTCATTCTAAGAGGTGTGTGGAAGCTTCCAAGCACCTTCATTGGCCTATGTGTTGACCTATCATTAGTTTCCCTAGGGGGACATTCCCTTTGTTGGGTGAGTGAGGTCCTTGTCCTATTGAATAGTGGGATTGGCCATATTGAGCCAAGAATTTCCAAAGCCTCTTCTTCTCTACTACTCCCCATCTCCCTAATTCTAATTATAATGTAGAAAAATGGAAAAGAAGAAAGATGGAGGAGAGATACCTTTAAGGGGTGTAGAAGTTGTTCGTGGAGAAACCCACTAAAAGTTGTAACGAACCATTGTGTATAGTGGTTGGAGACTATTGGGATTCATTGAAAAAGGGAGAAAATTGTAAGCTCCAAAGCCCTATTGTGCTTAATAATGAATATTAGATTTTGATGATAACCAACCATGTTGAAAATTGAGTATCATTGCTTTTAGTGCTTAAAATGTTTTAACATATTTTTTGTAGAGTTTCTTTGTTATTCTAACCTATACCAGACTAAATCTGTATAAAAAAAAGAATTGTGGGTGATTAGAGAATACTAAAAAGATCAAACCTAGATTGGAGAAAGCTCAAGGAAGTCATGGAAAAGTTTATGAAGAACATAAGAAAGTTCACCTTAAGAAGGTTATGAGAAAGTTCAAAAGAAAGAAGAATTCCTATAAGAGCTTATTTGAAGAGGAAATCAAGAGCTAATATGAAGCTTATGTCATTTGAATCATAAAAAAAAAAAAAAAAACATCTATAAGATGGTGGAATTGAAAGATAAGAAGTTTGAAGAGTTTCAAACATGAGAATGTTGGATGAGAGAGTTAGCTTAGAATGTTTAATAAGAAGGTTACTGTTGAGAAAGTTCCTTACCAACATAAGAAAGTTTCTGGTCAACATTAGAAAGTTCCAAAAGAACCTAAGAAAGTCAGTGCATAAGAATGTCCTGAGAACGTTCACATCAAGATGCATAAGGATCAAAGAAATCTCCCAAAATTTGTTTGAAGAATAAAAGATGTTAGAACAGCATGATTTGTCACCTACAATGTCAAGCTCATATCAACAAAATGAGAAGACAACTGCTTGAAAAGACTGAAGATTTGAGAAAGTTAGTTGAGAATGTTTAAGATGAGAACAATTATGAATAACCCTTCTCAAGTCACTAAAGGATAAATCGAGATAGCAAAGCAATTGAAAATTATTAAGATGAAGTTTTAATTGAGCTACTGAAGGTGAAAGATGAAGCTAAAAATGACTTGCACTAAATGAGAAGCATCAAAATAAAAGTCTTGAACATGTTCTAACAAGCTAAGAAAAGTCGAATACTAGCAAAAAAAGTTTAAAGGCTCTTTGAACAAGATTACAAGCCTAAAAGTGACAAAATGTGCAAAGTCATACTTTGAAGAAATCAAGTTCAAAAGGATAAGCATGTATGACTCCAGCAAAGTAAAGTTAAAGCTAAGCTAAGCAGAAGCTAAGAAAGTTTGTGTTGAAAAGGTTCAAGATGAAAAAGTTCGAGCTGAGAAAGTTTAATGCCAGTAACTTTCTCACCTATACTAGAAAAGGACAAACAAATGTGGGAAAGTACTACATTGGCTAGTAATGTCTAGTTCCTACATGAAATTACTTTGGATATGTTCTTAACGGCTCGAAACACATTCCTAAGTATAAATATGACCTACCCATTAAGATTAACAAGGGTTTTGCATGGATTAACATCATATTAAGACAAAAAGTTAGATTTGGGTTCATACTTTGTTTTATGCTCTCCATAAGAGAAGACATCTACTTTACATCTTAGAAGCTGAGGGCTACTGAGCCTAAAAAAAGATATACACTCCATGAGTGATTAGTAAACTTTCCATGAAGATTTGAAGGTTAGAAGCTTGAGCCTCAATAGGAGAGTGAACACATAGTTGAACATTCTTATCTCTACCTACTTGATCCTTATTTTGTTAAATCCTTAGTAGGTGAATTGTGAGCTCTGCTAAATTGTGTTGATCCACTCTTTGCGTGATTTCGAGAGCTACCCATTGTATTGAACACCTGTTTTCATCTACTAATTCTTGTGTTGCGGTAGTGAGATTATGGGTTGTACAAGCCACTTAGATCCTTGTAAAGGAGAGCCTAAAGAGGCTGTTGTTAAAGAATACTTAGTATTTATCATGAAGTGGCAGTGTCAAAGGATACTTGGTGCTGATCCTGAAGAGGTTGTTGTTAAAGAATAGTTTTATTGAAGCCTGGAAAGGCTTGGTTGTTAAAGATTAATCTTGATAGTGGAAAATCCTAGTGATTGCTTAGTACTAGGTGTATCCCTACCTAGTTTTGGGGTGAATTAGTATAAATCTTAGTGTAAAACTTTTCTTCCTTTACTCTTTACTTACATTTATCAGTTTCATTAAGTTATCAAAGTTGAAACTCAACTTTGAAGAAATTTGAATGCGTTGGTGAAGCTATTCTGATACACTTGTGATTTGAGTTTAACTACTGATTTCCTAAGAGCTTTAACTTACAGATAATCTAAAAAAGTAGCTATAATTTTAAATATAACATATAAGCTTACTTCTTAGTAGTGAGAAGGTTCTTTTCTTTCTTAACCACTAAACCTTCCTAAGTACTTTCTCACTTTGGTTTGATAGTTTATCTTGAACCTTCTCACTAACATTTTGGTTTAAGTTTGAAACCTTCTCATCTCCAAGTCTGAACAACTTGAGAAAGTTGAGAAAAAGTA
Organism: Ormosia semicastrata; assembly: GCA_029884595.1. Taxonomy (NCBI): domain Eukaryota; kingdom Viridiplantae; phylum Streptophyta; class Magnoliopsida; order Fabales; family Fabaceae; genus Ormosia; species Ormosia semicastrata. The sequence continues at coordinate 104,418,619 of JAQQTO010000063.1, forward strand.
GATTTTTTTAGAAAAAGAGGAATCAGCCTCTGGTTGAGTGTGCCCAATAGCTTGAAAGGAAAAGAATTTTGAATGAAGGATGGCAAATCAAGGAAGAGGCATATTCTTTGCTGAAGGATCTTCAATCAATTGACCTCTAAGCTTTAATGGAGAATATTATTACTACTAGAAAACGTTGCATGAGGTTATTTATTGAGTCTCAACACATAGATCTTTGGGAAATCATTTAGAATTGTCCATTCATTCCCACTACTCATCTTGAAGATGGAAAAGTTATAGAGAAACAAAGGGAATCATGGACAGAGGATGAGAAGAACAATTACATCTTGAAGTCTAAGGCAAAGCTCTACCTAACTTGTGCCTTGAGCAAAAATGAGCATGACAAGATTACTGGATACAATGTAACAAAAGAAATTTAGGATACAATGATAATAGCTCATGAAGGAACCAACCAAGTTAAAGAATCTAAAGTCACAGCAATGCAAGAAGCTAAAGACCTTTCTTTCTTGGAGCTTGACAAGCTACTTGGATCTTTGAAGGTGCATGAATAAGAATTGTCTGAAATGAATGAGAATGTTCTAAGAAAAGGAAAATTCATTTCTTTGAAATCAGTTCAGAGAGTTAACAGTGTAACACCTTGAATTTTTCCAACTTTAGGGTAAATGACAATTGCATCCCCAATGTACTGTTTTGTGTTTTCTGTATACAATGTGGTTTTATTTTACTGTCTGTGTTTTATTTAGCCTATATGTTGTGTGAGATTTATTCCGGGTCAGAAAACTCTTAAGCTTTCTAACCGGGAAAAACTTTGTTTTAATTTTTCGGAGTTAGGGGAGTTTGCAAAACCCAATTCTGAAAGATACTGTTGTGAATTTTTTAATTTTTAGAATTTAACTATGTGATAAAATAATTTTAATATTATTTTATTACTCAGTGTAAATTTTGTCAGTGAACCCAAAAATATGTGTGTGGGACCCACTTTTAAGCAAAATAACCAAAGGATAGCTTAGAATTTTGAACCAATAAGAAAAGGCCAACAACATAGTCCAACCAATGGGAGGAGGTCAACAAAAGTGACTAGTTGGTTGGATTGAAACTAGGAAACCTAAGTTAGTTAGCTTGGTTAGTTTGGAATGTAACTAAGTTAGTAACTAAGCCTTTGTAAGTAACTAAATTATAGTAACTAAGTTAGTAACCTAGTTATATCCTAAAGATAATAATTAACTAGAAACCTTAAACTAACTAAGTTATCATAAAGTAACTATAAGGTAACTAGCTAGTTAGGACCTTACACCTAAGTGTAACTAGTTAGTTGATGAAGCAAACCAAGTTCCTTTCTCTTTGGGGGGGGTTCGGCCAAGGCAGCAAAGGAGAAGCCTTTGGAAGGTTCAAGACAAGCCTTGTCATGATTATGACTAAGCTTGGTTCAACCAATCATAAACACCCTTGGAGACCAAGGCTTTATCTCAACCATTGAGTGGATGAATGGCTAGGATTAGCTCTTGAAATGAACTAAAGCCTTAAGGCCTTATTCTTTCTCATTTCTACGGCTGCACTCTTGAGGAAATATCAAGTTATTTCTTCATTCTCTCCTTTTCTTCCAAGCTCACCGTTGAAGGTCTTCTTGGAGCACCGTTCGGCCAAGCTTCCAAATGCACCATCCACCCACCTAAAAATTTTCTTTCCTTACTTTTCTAACTCTAAACATCCATCCAAGATTATCTCTAGTTGGAAGTTTTTGCAAATTCTATCATTTGCATGCTTGAATGCTCACCTTGAAATTTCTTCTTTAAAGATTTTTGAAGGGGCAAAACCAAATTCCCAAAGAAGGAGGAAAGAAGGATTCTCTTCATTTTAAGGTAAGGGGAAGACTACAACCTAGTTATTCTTGAGTGGTAATAAGAAAATAGAATGATGTGTGTTCGTAGAATCCATAAGGATTCTTTTATATGTTGATTGTAATAATTTTTCATGTATGGTTTGTATTGTTAATTTGATTTGCTAGTCTTTATAATGTTGTTGATGTTAGTATAATGCTAGAGATGCATGAGTATTCCAAAGAATACAACACCCTAGGTTTCGGCTATCACCCTAAAAAGAGGATTTTAGATGTTTTCAAATCATTTTCAAGGAGTAATTATGGTATTTAGTTGAATTAATAATGTTTAAGTATTAGAACAAGAGAAATGAATTTTTTTAATCCTAGTTACATTATGGTAATTTCGGCCAACATGCCAAAAACAACTGAATTTGTGTTCCAAGTAATTTAAATTAAGAAAGCATGTTAAAAGAATTTTTATCATAAAGTTTTGACAATTAAAAAAAAATGGTTAAAAACAAAATAAAATAAAAAATGTAACGTCAATATTTTGAAAATGTAATAAAGTTTTTTTTATTTACTTTATTTTGCGACAAACGAAAACAGTAGATTTTACTATTGAGCCAAAGTGGAGATTCAGATATGTGGAAAGTTATAATACGCCAAGTGGGAGCGTCTTGTAATTTGGTTATAGGAAAAATATGGTGCGCCAAGTGGGAGCGTACTGTATTTTGATACTTTTGCCACTAAGAGCGTTTTCGTAAATATTTGAAACTTGAGGACGTTTTAGTAATTACTGTTTCGTTCATGCACTGAGTCGTGCCAATTTGAGAATTGGTGATTTGATTGACGAGATGAATAACATCGTGTTGTCGATGTGATGAGCGTAGTGTGTTCATTTCCGATATGGACTTGAAGGCATTGGTGTACATTACTCCATATGTGGACGAGGAGGTAGCTCCTTCTGGGCCGTGGTACGTGGTAACACACGGTGTTCTCGACAAGCACTATACTTAATCGAGATTTTGAGAGGACTATTTTACTGCCTGTAGTTACACGATGTTATGATCTGTGTACTACGCCATGATGTTGTTAGTAGGCTATAGACACAAAGTACCGACAAGTGCAATAGCCGGCTGGTCGGGGTAGTCAAGTTATAGACACAAAGTGATTGAGGCAATAAGCGGTCAGGCGTATTATTAGAACTTTCAGATCATTCTCTCTGATATTGATGTGTGTGTTGTAGCTCCATGGAGTAGGAATGAGTCATTTTATTGTTTTGGCATATTTATTGTGTATTCATTTATAATTTAGTGTAATTGGTTCTATTCTTTTCCGTAATTAGTTATTGTTATTAATTATTACCTGTGTTGATATTAATTGCTATTTTTGTTGTATTGTCATTTTCTTATGTACCACACTTGTAATATATTGGGTTGTCTTACCTCTTTGTTGTTGTATGTGTTGTTTGTATTTTTGTGTTATATATATATATTGTGATGAAGAGATTGAAGATCAAGCAATAGGCAGTGAATACCATACAGAGGAGGAGCCACAATCTACAGATTTCCAGTCGGAGTGTTTGGAGCCTCCAGACCATCCGTATCATTTGGATTGACTCAGAGAAGATGACTACGCCAGATTCTTAGGTTTTGTAAGGATAGAATTCCATAGAGGAATAGTAAGGCTGGCGCACTCGTGAAGAGAATAATGTTGTAGCGTATATGGGGACTATTACTTTATCTTTGCGTCCGGAATATGATTCTGATCCTGTAGTCACTGTTGACTTGTATGTACAGTTAGAGTTGCCTTTAGAGATCCGACGTCATTGGAATGGACTTTTCCATATTCCCAATGACAATAGTATAGTGTCTACATCCCAGACTCCCGTCCGTAGAGCAGCCCGGACCCCTGCCCGTAGAACTGCTGTGAGACATCCTGGATATCTGTCACCTGAGGAGTCATCTAGGAATGATTCCTCAGTAGATTAGATACTCATTATGTGCACTTGGGCACTTTTTGCTTTTTGGTGTCGTACTGTATTTGAACCTTATATCTTATCTTTTGACAATGGTTGTAAATATTTTGGTATGTATTTTCTTTATTTGTAAGTTATTTGTAAATTATTTGTATAACTGATGACAACAAAACCATATGTAAAGTATACATATGCTAGTATTTTATATATGTATGTTATAGGCATGGTGATAATGCACAGGTGTAATTTACAGGTGAATTGATATGTATGCTAACGCCATATAGGTGTGATGATAAGTTGTACTTCATACATTTCATAAACGAAATATATGTACAGGTTATATTATTTATTTTATAACTCGAATAATATTTCTTATCTTTATTTGTTTATATATATATTAAATGTGACATCCCCAGGGGTGTTACATTAGTTGGTATCAGAGCCCAAGTTAGAGTCTTTTGGGGTTGTGGTTGGGTCTGTTTGTGCTTGTGTTGTGTAAACTCTCTGTGATTTATTTCCGAAAGGAAGAATCTAACTTTTATGTTTGATGTGATTAGAAAAAAGAAAAAAAATGAAAAAGAAGATGTCTAGAGGAAGAGGAAGAAGTGCGAATATCCCTAGAGAAGAGGACCCTCTGGTAGCAGTTGTAGAGGCTATGCAGCGGATGGCGGAAGTAATAACTCAGCAGAACCAGAGAGCAGCTCAACAGCAAGATATTGTAGAGGCTGTGCAGCGGATGGCAGAAGTAATAACTCAGCAGAACCAGAGAACAGCTCAACAGTAAGATGCTACTGCGGATGCCCTAAATTTGTCTGAATTTAGGCGTAATAACCCGCCACAATTCAGAGGCGAGTTCAATCCTGAGAAAACAAGTTTGTGGATACAGGAGCTGGAAAAGATATTTGAAGGGATGGGATGCCCAGATGATAAAAAGGTAACATATGCCACCTTTATGCTAAGAGGAGACGGAGAAAGTTGGTGGAGAGGAACCCGCCGGTTACTGCAAGCTGAAGGCACTGTGATAACTTGGGAAGTGTTTTCTACTATGTTTATGGACAAGTATTTTCCTGCCAGTGCTCGACATGCCAAGGAAATGGAATTTCTTGGTCTTCGTCAAGGAAATATGACAGTCCACGAGTATGCATTCAAATTTGAGAGTTTGTCGTAATTCTCAGATTATACTCAGACCAGGCCAAATGATGATTGGCGATGTAGGAAGTTTGAAGAAGGACTGCGAGCGGAGTTGAGACGAGGAGTACTGCCTTTGAGAATGACTCAATTCCATGCTCTAGTAGATACATGTGCACGGCTGGAGGAATTAGAACCGTCACGGGATCCAAGGACTCGTAACTTTGGACCGATGAGGTTTCAGAGAGGAGGTAGCAGCAATAATAACCGGTTTCAGCGTAAGCCATACTCGAGACCACCAGGAAACCAACTTCAATGACCACCTGTTGGAGGAAGCTCTGCCAGTACTACTTTTAGTCAGAAAGCGGCGTTTGTACCAACATGTTTCAAATGTGGGGAGAAAGGTCATATTTCTTCAGGATGTCCAATTAAAGGGACACTTTGTTTCAATTGTCGAAAACCTGGACATTTTTCTAAGGATTGTCCTCGGCCGGAAAAGAAACTTGCAGTGAAAACTGTTCGGACAAGTCAACCAAGGTCCGGAGGACGAGTCTATACTATGACAGGAACCGAAGTTTCTCAGTCTGACAATCATATTCAAGGGGAAGGAGCCATAGGAGGTAAGTCCTTGACTGTCTTGTATGATTCAGGTGCAACACATTCTTTCATTGCATATAGTTGTGTTGAGAGATTAAAACTGCCTGTGTCTTCTTTGAATTTTCCATTGGTTGTTTCTACACCAACTGCTAAGCCTGTGGTTACATCCAAAATATGTTTGGATTGCCTTGTTGTTGTGAATGACCGTATGTTTATAGTCAACTTGATTTGCTTGCCCCGGGTAGAGATAGATGTCATATTCGGAATGGATTGGTTATTTTCTAACCATATCCTGATAGACTGTGCAATTAAATCCATAGTCTTTCCAAAGGAAGAGAACTCTGGATTCTTGACTGCTGTTAAAGCTAAGTCATTACTGAGAAATGGAGCGCAGGGATTTATATTATTATCTTCTCTAGAAGTTGAGAATAAGAAAGATGTACATACTATTCCTGTTGTCAATGAATTCCCAGAAGTTTTTCCAGATGATGTACCTGGTTTACCGCCAGAAAGGGAAATTGAATTTTCTATCGATTTAGTACCAGGAACAGGTCCTATCTCAATTGCACCGTATCGGATGTCACCAGCCGAGTTGGTAGAGTTGAAAAAGCAATTGGAGGAACTATTGGAGAAGCAGTTTGTGCGACCGAGTGTATCACCATGGGGAGCACCAATGCTTCTAGTTAAGAAGAAGGATGGAACTTCTCGACTCTGTGTGGACTATCGTTAGCTGAATAAGGTCACCATAAAGAATAAATATCCACTCCCACGAATTGATGATTTGATGGACCAGTTAAAGGGAGCAGAAGTATTCTCTAAAATAGATCTGAGATCAGGTTACCATCAAATCCGTGTTAAGGCGGAAGATGTGCCTAAAACAGCTTTCTGAACTCGCTATGGGCATTATGAATATCAGGTCATGCCTTTTGGAGTGACAAATGCTCCTGCTATATTCATGGACTATATGAATAGGATTTTTCGCCTGTACCTTGATAGATTTGTTGTTGTCTTTATAGATGACATTCTAATCTATTCTCGGTCTAAAGAAGAGCATGTCGAACACCTCGGTATAGTTCTTCGGGTTTTGAAGGACAAGTAGTTGTATGCAAAGCTGGCGAAATGTGAATTTTGGCTGGAAAAAGTACAATTCCTAGGTCACGTAATTTCTAAAGAAGGTATTGCAGTGGATCCATCCAAGATAGAAACTATTCTGCAATGGGAAAGACCTAAAACAGTGACAGAAGTCCAAAGTTTTGTTGGATTGGCCGGGTATTATCGAAGATTCATAGAAGGTTTTTCTAAAATTGTCAGACCACTTACATAGCTTACAAGAAAAAGTCAAGTTTTTGAATGGACGGAAGAACGTGAAGCCAGTTTTCAAGAGTTGAAGAAAAAGCTAACAATCGCACCAGTGTTGATCTTACCGGATCCTAACAGATCTTTTGACGTGTACTGTGACGCTTGATATCAAGGATTAGGATGCGTGCTGATGCAAGACCGAAATGTGGTAGCTTATGCTTCGAGGCAATTGAAGGTTCATGAGAGAAATTATCCAACACATGACTTGGAACTAGCAGCGGTGGTGTTTGCATTAAAGATATGGAGGCATTATCTGTATGGAGCCATGTTCAATGTCTTTAGTGATCACAAAAGTTTGAAATACTTGTTTGATCAGAAAGAATTGAATATGAGACAAAGACGATGGCTTGAGTTTCTCAAGGATTATGATTTTCAACTCCAATACCATCCGGGAAAAGCTAATGTGGTAGCAGATGCCCTGAGTAGAAAAGTGCTTAGTGTTTCTGTAATGATGATAAAGGAGGAGGAATTACTCAACCAGTTCAGAAATTCAGAAGTATCAGTGGAATTGGTGCCTGGGAAGATTCGTTTAGGCAGAGTGGTAATCTTAAATGACTTGCTTACTATAATTCGAGATAAACAGGAGGAGGATGCGTTTTTGCAAAATGAAAGAGAATTGTTAAAGCAAGGTCACAAGGCAACAGTGGAAGAAGGATCAGATGGAATTTTAAGATTTCAAGGGAGAATTTGTGTACCCGACGATACTGAACTGAAGACGGCGATATTGGATGAAGCCCATACTAGCAATCTAAGTTTGCATCCCGGAATGACCAAGATGTATCAAGATTTGAAGAAATTATTTTGGTGGCCAAGGATGAAAAGAGACGTAGCGGAACGTGTGGCGTCTTGTTTGGTTTGCCAGAAAGTGAAAGTGGAACATCAGAGGCCAGCTGGAATGTTACAACCGCTCTCTATTCCAGAATGGAAGTGGGACAGTATCTCTATGGATCTCGTTACTGGACTGCCAAGAACAAGAAAAGGTCATGACTCAATATGGGTTATAGTTGATAAGCTTACAAAGTCAGCTCATTTCTTGCCTATTAACATTAAGTATTCGTTGGAAAAATTAACTCAAATCTACATCAATGAGATTGTCAAATTACATGGAGTACCTGTTTCCATAATTTCTGACAGGGATCCAAGGTTTACATCAAGGTTTTGGCAAAGTCTACAAGGAGCGATGGGAACTAAATTACATTTGAGCTCTACTTATCACCCACAGACTGATGGCCAGACTGAAAGAACTATACAGTCTTTAGAAGATCTGTTGCGCGCTTGTGTGTTAGAGCAACGAGGAAGTTGGGATGAATTTTTATCTTTGATAGAATTCACTTACAACAATAGTTTTCACTCAAGCATAGGGATGGCACCCTATGAAGCGTTGTATGGACGACGATGTCGGACACCTTTGTGTTGGTATCAAGATGGTGAGAGTATGACTATTGGACCAGAGTTAGTGCAACAGACTACAGAAAAGGTGAAGATGATCCAAGAAAAGATGAGGACTACCCAAAGCAGACAAAAGAGCTATGCTGACAAAAGAAGGCGACCCTTGGAATTCGAAGAAGGCGAGCATGTATTTTTGAAGGTGACTCCTACAACTGGTGTTGGAAGAGTTATCAAGTCCAAGAAGCTTACGCCTAAGTTTATTGGACCTTATCAGATTATCCGTAGGATAGGTCCTGTAGCTTATCAAGTTGCCTTACCGCCGTTTTTGTCTAATCTGCATGACGTATTTCATGTATCCCAGTTAAAGAAATATATTCCAGATCCGACACATGTGATACAGCCTGATGAAGTACAATTAAAGGAGAATCTGACGTACGAGACACTCCCTGTAAGGATTGAAGACAGGAAAGTGAAGCAGCTTCGAGGGAAGATGGTTGAGCTGGTCAAAGTCATATGGAACGATGTGACAGGAGATGCAACCTGAGAACTAGAGGATAAGATGAGGGAGTAATACCCTCAATTGTTTTAAGGTACAACAAATTTCGAGGACGAAATTTTTGTTTGTTGGGAAGAATTGTAACACCTTGAATTTTTCTAACTTTAGGGTAAATGACAATTGCGTCCCCAATGTACTGTTTTGTGTTTTCTGTATACAATGTGGTTTTATTTTACTGTCTGTGTTTTATTTAGCCTATATGTTGTGTGAGATTTATTCCGGGTCAGAAAACTCTTAAGCTTTCTAACCGGGAAAAACTTTGTTTTAATTTTTCGGAGTTGGGGGAGTTTGCAAAACCCAATTCTAAAAGATACTGTTGTGAATTTTTTAATTTTTAGAATTTAACTATGTGATAAAATAATTTTAATATTATTTTATTACTCAGTGTAAATTTTGTCAGTGAACCCAAAAATATGTGTGTGGGACCCACTTTTAAGCAAAATAACCAAAGGATAGCTTAGAATTTTGAACCAATAAGAAAAGGTGATAACTCTGTAGAGTTAAGTTATTATTGCCCTATATCTGTGCATCATGGCAAGTTTAGTCCTTGTTTGTAAGTATTGATGGAAGGTTTTAGCATCATTTCTATCTGATTTCATTCTGATGACTTCCATTGTGATCCTGAGTAAATACTTTCAAGATTATGATTAAATTGAGTACATTTGCATGATTTAAAGAATTGATAAATTCTCTCATATAGCGTGTCTTCAAAGAAGCATGGAAATGAAGAAGTTGAAGCAACTTTGGACCAAGAAGCCTAAGAGAAGCTCAAAAGTGCAGATCAAGACTCAACGCAGCGACGTGGATATGGTAGGCCATGGCGCTCCCTCGCATTAGTAGATAAAATCCGAGGTGGAGCGCCGCAACGTTGAAGAAGTAGGCGCCTCGGCGCCTGTGACCTAATTACACGCGCGCCGCGGCGGACATGTTGGACGCCGCGGCGTGACCCTGTTTTATTCACTTATAAATAGAGTTGCACTTGAATTTCTACGAGAGTTTTCATCATTTTTAGAGAAGCAAATTTCTTTGGTTTTTGGTTTTTTAGACCTAGAGGAAGCGAGAAAAGGCTAAGGTTGGAGGCCATCCTTCCTATGGAGGGTGAATCAAGCTTAAAGGATACAATCTATTGAGCTTCCTTCCTTTCCTTTCTTCTTTTCTCTCTATATTGCTGCATGATCATGATTTATATGTTTGTACTCTCATGATTCATGGCTAGCTAGGCTGTATATAAGTTTTACTTTGTAGTTTCATATAGATACTGAGAAATTTGTAATCTTTTGAGTATATATTGAAGTTTAGTTGAGTTCAATCACAATCTGTGTTTAATGCTTGTGGTTGGCTGATCACTAATTGCATGATGTTAATATTGACAAATGAACTAGACATAGGGATTTGTTAATATGGATATGATGTGGTTGATACATGTTCGGCAAGTTCAATTGGCTTGGATGAGCTGATTCATTAATAGGATAGAAATATACCTATTGGTCATGTATAGTGTGTGATTGAGAATAGATCATTAATGAGTGAAGTTTGCACTGGTTCTCAAGGAAACTTAGTGAGCTGGGTAAATGAAACCAGGGTTAATTGACCTAGACATAGGCTTTTAACTAAATTAGATTCTCAAGCTAACTAAACCAATCTTTGATTTTGCTTGTAAGGATTACAATTCATTAGTTGAAATAGGAAATGAAAAGTAATTCTTATTTCTCTATTTATCTATTTATCTTAGAGTTATTGCTTTTCAGTCTTTATATTTCTTTAACCATTCATTTATAAATTTAATGCTTTTGGATAGCATTAACTAGACTATTGGTTAATACTCAGCTTTACTTTGAAATACGTTTTCCTTGTGGGATCGATCTCTTACTCTATAACTGTATTACTTGTGCGACCCGTGCACTTGCGGTTAGCAAAAAGGGCAACACGTTTGCACCATCAACAAGTTTTTGGTGCCGTTGTCGGGGAATTACGGTTATTTCTGTTTAGTTGATATTAGCAATAAGTCTAATTAATGCTAATTCAAATTTTGATTTGTACATATTATTCTAAGTTTTCAGTTTATCTGTTCTGTTATAGGTACTAACATGGCAGACGATAACGCTGCACTCCAGTTGGAGGATGATAGTCATACAAGACCATTAAGGAGTTTGCAACCCTCACATGGAGAACTTGCAGTCCAGTATTAGGCGGCCTGCCATCCGTGCTAATAATTTTGAAATCAAACCGGCCATCATTCAAATGATACAGACATTTGTGCAATTTGGCGGTTTGCCCAAGGAGGATCCTAATGCTCATCTTTTCAATTTTTTGGAGGTCTGTGATACGTTCAAGCATAATGGTGTCTCGATGATGCTATTCGCCACGCTCTTTCCCTTCTCTCTCCGAGATAGAGCCAAGAGTTGGTTGCAGTCTCCCTGCGGGATCCATCAGCACTTGGAATGACTTGTGTGGTAAATTCCTAAATAAGTATTTCCCACCGGCCAAGACTGCTGAGATGGTGAATGATATTACATCATTCACTCAAGCTGATATTGAGTCCTTGTATGAAGCATGGGAGAGATACAAGGATTTGCTTCGAAGGTGTCCTCATCATGATATTCCACCGTGGCACCAAGTTTATTCATTCCATAAAGGATTGCTACCCCACCATCGACCGATAGTTGATGCTATTGCTTTGGAGGCTCTTTATTGAGCAAGTCATTTGATGATGCATTCCAATTGCTTGATGAATTGGCGGCTAACACTACCAATGGCCTTTAGAACGAAATACTTCAAGGCGAGTGGTCTGGTGTGCATGAACTTGAACCAATGGCAGCATTATCACTCAGTGGCAACAATTGCAAGTAAAGTGGATCGTTTGGGGATTAGCCATCAACAAAGCCCATTTGTGCTGTGTAACAAGTGTGGAGAGAATCATTCCAGTGATAGTTGCCCTTTCAGTACTGAAACTGCTCAATATGTTGGTAACTACCGCCCGTAACAAAATAATCCATACTCTAACCAGTACAACCCAGGATGGAGAAATCATCCCAATTTTTCCTGGAGGGACAATCTAGGGGCTTCCTCATCTGCTCAAATTAATGACAGACCTTATAATTCATCAGGTTATCCTTCCCAATCAAGACAACAGGGCCAAGATCGCAAACCCTCTTTGGAAGATATGTTTTCACAGTATATGGTCAAGACCGACTCTCAGTTGGCAAAACATGAAGTGATGTTGCAGAGCCAGACTGCTTCCATGCGAGCCTTAGAAACTCAAGTAGGGCAGTTGGCTAGTGCTATCAATAATAGGCCTCAAGGCACCCTTCCTAGTGACACAGAGAATAATCCAAAGGGTGTCTCGAATGAGCACTGCCATGCCATTTCACTGAGGAGTGGGAGAACCATTCAAGGGAATCCGCGAACCAGGCTGCTTGAAGAGGATCATGCAGTTGTCAGAGAAAAGGAAGTTGAGAGACCAGAAGTCAGGCAAAGTCAAGATATTACTAATGGGAATGGAGAGGAGAAGAAGAAGGAGTTCAAGCCCTATGTTCATCCTTTGCCTTTCCCTAATAGGCAAGTGAGTAAAAAGCTTGAGCACCAATTTCGAGAAATTTCTTGAAGTGTTCAAAAGTGCAAATCAACATTCCATTCGCAGAAGCTTTAGAACAAATGCCAAGCTATGTTAAGTTCATGAAGGAAATTCTATCAAAGAAGAGAAAGCTTGGTGACTTTGAAACGGTTACCCTTACAGCAGAATGCAGTGCCATTCTTCTTAACAGAATCCCTCCTAAGCTCCAAGATCCGGAAGTTTCACCATACCATGTACAATTGGTGATAAGTTCACTGGCCATGCCCTGTGTGATTTAGGAGCCAAGTATCAATCTCATGCCCTATTCTATCTATCAAAGATTAGGTTTGGGAGAAGTTTCGCCTACTTCAGTTACACTCCAGTTGGCGGACCGAACCCTTGCTTATCCGAAGGGGGTTATTGAGGACGTGTTGGTTAAAGTGGATCAGTTTATCTTCCCTGCGGATTTCATTATACTTGATATGAAGGAGGATAGCAAAGTCCCTTTGATTTTTGGCAGGCCATTTCTCGCAACAGGAAGAGCTCAGATCAATTTAGAGAAGGGTGAACTCATCATGAAGGTTCAGGATCAAGAGGTGAAGTTTAATATATTTGATGCACAACAAAGCCCTCACGATCTAGCAGATTGTTCATTGGTGAGCACTTTTGAGGGGAAGAAGACATCCAAGGAAGGAGGTGTCAGTGAAACCTGTGTTCCTGCCCAAGGTCCAGTCATTTGTGATGGTGAAATGAATCAGATACAGACTACTATGGTGGTACCTTTGTTGAATGCACCTGTTGAGCACACTCCAAACTTGGAGTTGCAAGTCTTGCCATCCCAACTGCATCAAACTTATTTTTTAAATCAGGAGGAAGTTTTTCCTTTCTGATACAAATACATTTGGAACAGCAGACAAGTCCTGCCGGGACTATAAATTAGGCCCTTTTTGGGAGGGAACCCAAATTTTTGCTTTTTAAGTATATTTATGTAAATATTTCGCTTTTTAAGATTTTGTATATTTATGTATTATATTGTATAAATTAACCTTGTAGGCAAGTTTTTTTGTCTTCTTTGGAGGCCATATTTAAGTCAAAATCACAATTACGGTGATGAATTTCTTTGCATAATTATGCAAGATGACCGATAATGCGCCATGGCTATGGCACCGATAAGCGCCGCGACGTGATGTGTGTTGGGCTTCAAAACAGGGAGCTGCGCCGCGACTTAGCAGATCCTAATGTCGCGGCGCTATGAGCGCAAACAATCAAAAAAAAAAGTAAAAGGTAATTAGTAAATAGTAATAATTTAAATAATTAAATTAGGAGAGAATTAATGCACGCCGCCGCGCTAGGTTTAACGCCGTGGCGCGTGTGGGCGGTGGTGTTTATTGCGAGAGGCGCTTGGGTATCTTCATTTTCTTACCCTTTTCTCTCTCATTTTCATTTTCTCTGTTCTTTCTCTTTCACGTTACCTGCGTAACTCTGCCTTTTGCTCTCTTTTCACCACGCTCTCCTCCTCTATAAGGTATGTTTTACATTATTATTCATTTTTGTCACTTTTTATTTTATATTTTTTTCTTCTTTCTTATTTTTTCTCGATTGTTTTGGGTTTCTACTTATAATGTTCATTTTCACTTAAATAGATAGTTAGTATTTGTTAATTAGGTTTAGGTTTTATTAGCTTTTAGTGTTTCACAATGCCTCTATGCATTATTGGGTTGGATTGGACGCCCTGAGGCGTGCGTTCCTGGAATTTTCAGAGCTTCGCGCTGCAGCGTTAGATTGAATGTCGCGGCGTTGATAAGAACAGATTGAATGTCGCGACGTTATGTTGAATGTCGCGGCGTTGTGTTGTGTTTTGCACGCCGCGGCGCCCTTTGTGCATGTCGCGGCGTTAGGTCCTAAAAATTGGCAGAATAGTTCATTGTTTTCCATATGCTTTCTGTTTTCGATTATTCCCTATTCTGATTTCTGCCATTTTTGTTTTGTGTTATGGCTCCAAAAAGAGGCCGTGTAATGCTTAGAGGTTCATCCGATCGTCCACCCAGTGGAGCCTTCTCCCCCTCCCGCCGACTTTGACAGAGGCGCTTTATATCACCGAGGCGGCTGAGCGGTACACTCTTCTTATCACCCGTCCTCTCATATTAGAGCGAGGCTTTGCCTTTACACGCGCTCTACATTCGAGTTGGAGCAGAGATTGAACCACCTAAACCGGAGCACCTTTGCTCAACATCCGAGTCATCTGCAGTTAAGTGCTTCCGGTTGTTCGCGAGTTCTACGCGAATCTTTGCTCTCCTAGTGAGGGGAGTACCACGGTTCGAGTTCGTGGTCGTGTGGTTTCATTTTCTCCGCCTGCTATTCGAGCTACGTTGGGACTTCCTCCACCTCAGGAGATTTGCGAATATACTGAGTTTTGTAGATGGGAGCCGGAGGAGGGTCTGGATGTTAACGTGGTCACAAAGACGGATTTGTTTGGCTGAATCTCAACCTGTCATGTGGACCATGAGTATTCAGACGAACAGGCCTAGATATTTTGCACGTACTCATTTGACCCCAGAGGCTCGAGCGTGGTACCATTTCATCAGCACGCGCATCCTTCCGTCGGCTAACCTTTCAGAGGTTACGCGCGATCGAGCCATTTTGATTTATGCTATTATGGAGGGTCGATCGATTGATGTTTCTATGCTCATCTTCCATCAGATCCAACGGTCTGCTAGGGAGTATCAGAGTCTCTTCTTTCCATTTCTCATACATACCCTGTGCAGCCGACATCAGGTCCGCTGGGGGCCTCATGAAGAACTTACTGACGTACGGCCCGCTGAATGATACATTTATTGAGCGAGTCGGGCAGCTCTGCCGCGAGACCAAGCACGGCGTGCAGGCAGGCTCGTGGAGAGCCTAGACCAGCATTTCGACCAGCTCATACTCCTGAGACTGTTGCTCCATCCCAGGCTGCACCTACTGACGATTCTGATTGGCGTGCTAGGATGGAAGCTATGCTGGTATATCAGATGCAGACACAGAGGTGGATGGCGGAACGTTTAGGGCTTCCATTGCATGATTATCCAGTTCCTTCGTTTCCACCCACTTCGGTCGCTGCGCCCACTCAGGCTGGTCCATCTCATGCACCTGATGCTGATGTACCTGATTCTGATGATGATGATGATGAGGATGGTGATGGTTACGCTCACCGAGGGTCCCGAGAGTGATGACCGGTCTTTCTAGATCTCGCATCCAGGGCATTATTTCTTTTGTTGTATTTACTTTTTGATTTATGTATGTCTCTTTTGTATGCAGTCAATGGGACACTTTGTTTCCCTCAAGTTTGGGGGGTGTCTTTAACATTATGTTTTGATTATTTATGCAGTACATTATGTTTTCAGTATTATGTTTATATGTCTATGTTTTGTTATTATGTATGTTTGTTAGTGTTGTATTTCTTGTGGAAGTTTATATATATGTTATAGTATTTTAGCTTAAATATTAACTTTAGGAGCAGTTATCTTGAAAGTTTTGATGAAAATTTCATTCAAGATACAATCGTCGTTCCTTTCACTTGGTGTGTTGTAATGTTTAAAGGCTAGTGTGTATGGTTGTTCCAATGATAGATTTGGATACATTTGACCTTCATTGTTCTGTGAATTCATATGTAATCTTTGGTGCATGCTTAAGCATTCTAGTTTCTTTTTATACTTGGTGAATTTCCCAATTGCATGTTTTTTTTGAACTTTGGATAGGATATGAATGTTTGCTTGAAGAAAGTTTATGAATGATACATGTGAAAAATTTGATTATCCTTGAAATTGTTTGGCAACTCTCTTGAGGCGAAATCCTATGTTGTGTCTGATTGAGGAAATGATTAGGGCATTGTTTGGACCGATTGAGCCTTAAAAAGCTTACCTGATATGATGATATCCTTAGGTCCTATTTTGAAGCCTTAAACTGTTTGGCCTTATTTGTTTTTCGTAACCATTGTGTTCATTAACCTGTTAACCGTTCTAATGCATGTGAAAGCATGTCATTTTCTTCCTACCTTTATTGTTTGTTGAGTGCATTATATATGTTATTTCTTGAAGTGATTCTTATGATTAGGGGTATAAGTATTCAATTCAAAATGAGCCTGAAGGAACCAGATGCAAACCAAAGAAAAGAAAAAGCATTGCTTTGCAAAAATAGAGCAAAGAAAGAGAAAACAAAAAAAAAACAAAAAGAAAAGCAAAGCAAAAGTGAAGTAAAGTTTGTAAAGCATCCAAGTGGTTCTGGCAAGTTTTCTGATTACATTGTTGAATACCCTGCTATATCATTGTTGACTCATGAATTGGAATATTATATTTATGTTTCTCAATGTTTGTGTTAATTCTATCCGTTTATTCTGTTACCCATTACCCTTGGCCTAACATTATAAGCTAATAAAGACCCTTTTGATCCTCAATCTTGCATGATTTACATTAGTGGAGAGAGAGTTGTATTACAATCTTGTGGATTTTGTGAATTATGTTCATTTGTATGTTTATAACCTCATTTGGGTGAATTGGAATTGAATGAAAGAGGTTTTTCTTGCATGGTTTGGGAAGAGTATCTTGTATGAAAGGAAGCTATGAATGCTAGCATGATGAGGATTGTGTATGCTTGACACTTATTCTAAGGTATCTGTATTCTTTGAGGTTTATGCATTCATCATATACTAGCCTGAGTTAAGTGAAAATGGAATGTTTAAAAATGGCTGAAAATAGGTTGCCAGTTGATCTTTGTGAATGTACTTTGTTTTGCTTGAGGACTAGCAAAAATCTAGGTTTGGGGGTGTGATAACTCTGTAGAGTTAAGTTATTATTGCCCTATATCTGTGCATCATGGCAAGTTTAGTCCTTGTTTGTAAGCATTGATGGAAGGTTTTAGCATCATTTCTATCTGATTTCATTCTGATGACTTCCATTGTGATCCTGAGTAAATACTTTCAAGATTATGATTAAATTGAGTACATTTGCATGATTTAAAGAATTGATAAATTCTCTCATATAGGCAGGTCTTAAAAGAAGCATGGAAATGAAGAAGTTGAAGCAGCTTTGGACCAAGAAGCCTAAGAGAAGCTCAAAAGTGCAGATCAGCACTCAACGCCGCGACGTGGATATGGTTGCGCCGCGGCGCTCCCCTGCATTAGTAGATAAAATCCGAGGCTGGAGCGCCGCAACGTTGAAGAGTAGGCGCCTCAGGCGCCTGTGACCTAATTACACGCGCGCGCGGGACATGTTGGACGCCGCGGCGTGACCCTGTTTTATTCACTTATAAATAGATTTGCACCGAATTTCTACGAGAGTTTTCATCATTTTTGGAGAGCAGCTGCTGGTTTTTGGTTTTTTAGACCTAGAGGAAGCAGAAAAGGCTAAGGTTGGAGGCCATCCTTCCTATGGAGGGTGAATCAAGCTTAAAGGATACAATCTATTGAGCTTCCTTCCTTTCCTTTCTTCTTTTCTCTCTATATTGCTGCATGATCATGATTTATATGTTTGTACTCTCATGATTCATGGCTAGCTAGGCTGTATATAAGTTTTACTTTGTAGTTTCATATAGATACTGAGAAATTTGTAATCTTTTGAGTATATATTGAAGTTTAGTTGAGTTCAATCACAATCTGTGTTTAATGCTTGTGGTTGGCTGATCACTAATTGCATGATGTTAATATTGACAAATGAACTAGACATAGGGATTTGTTAATATGGATATGATGTGGTTGATACATGTTCGGCAAGTTCAATTGGCTTGGATGAGCTGATTCATTAATAGGATAGAAATATACCTATTGGTCATATATAGTGTGTGATTGAGAATAGATCATTAATGAGCGAAGTTTGCACTGGTTCTCAAGGAAACTTAGTGAGCTGGGTAAATGAAACCAGGGTTAATTGACCTAGACATAGGCTTTTAACTAAATTAGATTCTCAAGCTAACTAAACCAATCTTTGATTTTGCTTGTAAGGATTACAATTCATTAGTTGAAATAGGAAATGAAAAGTAATTCTTATTTCTCTATTTATCTATTTATCTTAGAGTTATTGCTTTTCAGTCTTTATATTTCTTTAACCATTCATTTATAAATTTAATGCTTTTGCATAGCATTAACTAGACTATTGGTTAATACTCAGCTTTACTTTGAAATACGTTTTCCTCGTGGGATCGATCTCTTACTCTATAACTGTATTACTTGTGCGACCCGTGCACTTGCGGTTAGCAAAAAGGGCAACACATTTGCACCTCAACAAAAGGCCAACAACATAGTCCAACCAATGGGAGGAGGTCAACAAAAGTGACTAGTTAGTTGGATTGAAACTAGGAAACCTAAGTTAGTTAGCTTGGTTAGTTTGGAATGTAACTAAGTTAGTAACTAAGCCTTTGTAAGTAACTAAATTATAGTAACTAAGTTAGTAACCTAGTTATATCCTAAAGATAATAATTAACTAGAAACCTTAAACTAACTAAGTTATCATAAAGTAACTATAAGGTAACTAGCTAGTTAGGACCTTACACCTAAGTGTAACTAGTTAGTTGATGAAGCAAACCAAGTTCCTTTCTCTTTGGGGGGGTTCGGCCAAGGCAGCAAAGGAGAAGCCTTTGGAAGGTTCAAGACAAGCCTTGTCATGATTATGACTAAGCTTGGTTCAACCAATCATAAACACCCTTGGAGACCAAGGCTTTATCTCAACCATTGAGTGGATGAATGGCTAGGGTTAGCTCTTGAAATGAACTAAAGCCTTAAGGCCTTATTCTTTCTCATTTCTACAGCTGCACTCTTGAGGAAATATCAAGTTATTTCTTCATTCTCTCCTTTTCTTCCAAGCTCACCGTTGAAGGTCTTCTTGGAGCACCGTTCGGCCAAGCTTCCAAATACACCATCCACCCACCTAAAACTTTTCTTTCCTTACTTTTCTAACTCTAAACATCCATCCAAGATTATCTCTAGTTGGAAGTTTTTGCAAATTCCATCATTTGCATGCTTGAATGCTCACCTTGAAATTTCTTCTTTAAAGATTTTTGAAGGGGCAAAACCAAATTCCCAAAGAAGGAGGAAAGAAGGATTCTCTTCATTTTAAGGTAAGGGAAGACTACAACCTAGTTATTCTTGAGTGGTAATAAGAAAATAGAATGATGTGTGTTCGTAGAATCCATAAGGATTCTTTTATATGTTGATTGTAATAATTTTTCATGTATGGTTTGTATTGTTAATTTGATTTGCTAGTCTTTATAATGTTGTTGATGTTAGTATAATGCTAGAGATGCATGAGTATTCCAAAGAATACAACACCCTAGGTTTCGGCTATCACCCTAAAAAGAGGATTTTAGATGTTTTCAAATCATTTTCAAGGAGTAATTATGGTATTTAGTTGAATTAATAATGTTTAAGTATTAGAACAAGAGAAATGAATTTTTTTAATCCTAGTTACATTATGGTAATTTTGGCCAACATGCCAAAAACAACTGAATTTGTGTTCTAAGTAATTTAAATTAAGTAAGCATGTTAAAAGAATTTTTATCATAAAGTTTTGACAATTAAAAAAAATGGTTAAAAACAAAATAAAATAAAAAATGTAACGTCAATATTTTGAAAATGCAATAAAGTTTTTTTTATTTACTTTATTTTACGACAAACGAAAACAGTAGATTTTACTGTTGAGCCAAAGTGGGGATTCGGATATGTGGAAAGTTATAATACGCCAAGTGGGAGCGTCTTGTAATTTGGTTATAGGAAAAATATGGTGCGCCAAGTGGGAGCGTACTGTATTTTGAGACTTTTGCCACTAAGAGCGTTTACGTAATTATTTTTGGCCATTGATAGCATTTTCATAAATAATTGAGAATTGATAGCATTTTCGTAAATATTTGAAACTTGAGGACGTTTTAGTAATTACTGCTTCGTTCATGCACTGAGTCGTGCCAATTTGAGAATTGGTGATTTGATTGACGAGATGAATAACATCGTGTTGTCGATGTGATGAGCGTAGTGTGTTCATTTCCGATATGGACTTGAAGGCATTGGTGTACATTACTCCATATGTGGACAGGAGGTAGCTCCTTCTGGGCCGTGGTACGTGGCAACACACCAGTGTTCTCGACAAGCACTATACTTAATCGAGATTTTGAGAGGACTATTTTCGCTCTGTAGTTACACGATGTTATGATTTGTGTACTACGCCATGATGTTGTTAGTAGGCTATAGACACAAAGTACCGACAAGTCTGCAATAGCTGGTCGGGGTAGTCAAGTTATAGACACAAAGTATTGACAAAGGCAATAACCGGCATTTGGGTAGTATTATTAGAACTTTCAGATCATTCTCTCGATATTGATGTGTGTGTTGTAGCTCCATGGAGTAGGAATGAGTCATTTTATTGTTTTGGCATAGTTATTGTGTATTCAGTTATAATTTAGAGTAATTGGTTTTATTCTTTTCCGTAATTAGTTTTTGTTATTAATTATTATTTGTGCTAATATTAATTGCTATTTTCGTTGTATTGTCGTTTTCTTATGTACCACACTTGTGATATATTGGGTTGTCTTACCTCTTTGTTGTTGTATGTGTTGTTTGTATTTTTGTGTTATATGTATATATATATATATATATATATAGACTGTGATGAAGAGATTGAAGAACAAGCAATAGGCAGTGAATACCATACAAAGGAGGAGCCACAATCTACAGATTTCCAGTCGGAGTGTTTGGAGCCTCCAGACCATCTGTATCATTTGGATTGACTCAGAGAAGATGACTACGCCAGGATTCTTAGGTTTTGTAAGGATAGAACTCCATAGAGGAATAGAAGGCTGGCGCACTCGTGAAGAGAATAATGTTGTAGCGTATATGGGGACTATTACTTTATCTTTGCGCCCGGAATATGATTCTGATCCTGTAGTCACTGTTGACTTGTATGTACAGTTAGAGTTGCCTTTAGAGATCCGACGTCATTGGAATGGACTTTTCCATGTTCCCAATGACAATAGTATAGTGTCTACATCCCGGACTCCCATCCGTAGAGCAGCCCGGACCCCTGCCCGTAGAACTGCTGTGAGACATCCTGGATATCTGTCACCTGAGGAGTCATCTAGGAATGATTCCCCAGTAGATTAGATACTCATGATGTGCACTTGGGCACTTTTTGCTTTTTGGTGTCGTACTGTATTTGAACCTTATATCTTATCTTTTGACAGTGGTTGTAAATATTTTGGTATGTATTTTCTTTATTTGTAAGTTATTTGTAAATTATTTGTATAACTGATGACAACAAAACCATATGTAAATTATACATATGCTAGTATTTTATATATGTATGTTATAGGCATGGTGATAATGCAGTGTAATTTACAGGTGAATTGATATGTATGCTAACACCATATAGGTGTGATGATAAGTTGTACTTCATACATTTCATAAACGAAATATATGTACAGGTTATATTATTTATTTTATAACTCGAATAATATTTCTTATCTTTATTTGTTTATATATATATTAAATGTGACATCCCCAAGGGTGTTACAAACAGCATTCAACCTTCTTGCCATTTTTCTCAATCCTCAGCACTAAGCTTAAAGGTTGATTCAAATGAAGAAAATAATGAGGATGATGGTCTCTCTAATGATGATGAACTCTCATTCATATCTAGAGAAATCCATAAAATGTTGAAGAAGGAAGGAAAGAATAAGAAAATGATGATGGCTACATGGAACTGATGGAAGGATCTTAATGAAGACTCCTCAGGTGATTTTAAGCAAGAAGAAATGGCCAATTATTATCTTGTTGCAAAAGAACATGAAAAAGAGGATGAGTTATCAGATTTTGAACTTTCTCAATTCTCATTTTATGAATTAAAAAATGTTTTTGATGACTTCTTATCTGATTCCAAAATCAAGGCTGAAAAGTATGCTTCTCTAAAAAAATATTTCTGAAACTTTTAAATAAAATGAGATTCAAAATATAAGAAGAATACTTTAAGCCAAGAAAATAAAAGCTTGTTGAAGTTGGTGGTAAACTAGACAACATCCACTTTGCTTGAGTCAGATGACTCTTCTCAACTCTCAACTCAACATATTTCTCAAGTATTAGATGAAATTAGAGTATTGAAGAAGAAAGTTAAAGAGCTAACTAAGGACTTAGCCAAGCTTGTTAATGACAACAAGAACCTTGAGAGACTTTGTTAAAGATGTGCCTTTGACAAAGCCGGCTTAGGATACAAGAGAGCATCTAAGCAAAAATGGTATAAGAATTTCTTTGTATCTGCCAAGAAATCTGAAGTGACTTGTTTCTATTATAACAAGAAAGGCCATATGGTATTTTCATGTCATTATAGAAATAAATCACCCAAGATAAAAGTGACTAACCCAAAAGGATCCAAAAAGACTTGAGTACTAAAATAAATGTTTCTTTTTTCTGCAGATGTTCTTGAAGACAGAGAAAAGAGGGAAGATGGTTCCTGTACAGACAATGCATAAGACAAATGACAAGGGGCAAATCCATATATCCCTCTAATCCATTACTTTGAAGATGAAAGTTTTGTCACTTGTGGTGAAAATGGCAAAGTAAAGATCTTAGGAACTTGAAGGATGAAACAGAGTAGCTGAGCTTAAATGAGAAATCCAAAAAAAAGAAAAATAATAATGATTAGCAAGTTATGAAAGTTGAGACAGAAGATGAAAAAGTTCAAGAACCTTTTCATCAACCTTCTCAACTCCCAACAGAATACAACCAGCATCTTTCTTATCCAAAACTGCTAATTATTAGAGATACATCAGTTGGTGTGAGGACCAAGCAACTCAAGTAATTATCTTGCATTATTGTCACAAATCAAGTCAAAGAGTATATATGAAGGTCTCTAATAAGAGTCTTGGATCTTAGTTATGCAAGAAGGATTGAGTCATTTTAGGAGAAATGAAGTTTGGACTCCAGCGCCTACACTTAAAGACTATTCATTGATTGGCACGAGATGGATATTCATAAATAAATAGGATGGAGATGGTAACGTGGTAAGGATCAAAGTATGGTCAGTGCTCAAAGATATATAATCAACAAAAAGGTATTGTCTTTTTCCCCTGTAGATAAACTTGAAGGTATTAAAATATTGCTTTTATACGTTTTGTTTAAAGTTTTTAAGTTATTTCCAATGGTTGTTAAAAGTACATTTTTGAATTGCTTCGTAAATGAAGAAGTATAAGTTCTTCAACCACCTAGTTTGAAGAATGAAAAGTTTCTTAAACATGTATTCAAACTTTCTAGAGATACTTTTGGACTTATTCAAGCTCTGTGAACTTGGTATGAAAGTTTAATTAGTTTTCTTTTATAAAGTGGTTTTACAAGAGAACAGGTGGACACTGCTTTATTTAAAAAACATTCAAGAATGATCTTTTTAATTTTCTATATATATGTAGATTATATAGTGTTTGGATATACTAATGAGAAGTTATGTACGAAATTTCCTTCTTAGCCGGCAAATCTAGCAAGTCTAGAATTTTCATATATTAAAAATGTGCCAAAAACTTGTTGAGATAGTTTCATATGGAGAATGCAAAGCCAATGGGAATTCCAATGCATATCTCTATGATGTTTGACAAAGATGAGTAGGGTACAAAGTCAATAAGAGGCCTAAGGAAGTGAGAAAAGTGAGTTGGAGCACCTAGTGATGTTGCTATAGTAATTTAAGTGTAATTGGTGCTACAAATGTCAGATTAGGATGATTCTGGTGTCATTGGAAAGATAAAAGAAAGTTCTACGACTTTGATGAAGACACCAAATCCCAGTTCCCATGTTTGGAGAGTGTAAAAGTAAGTACAAGTCAGAGAAATAAAAAAGATGACAGAATTACAACAAAAAAAATTCTCTAGGAAGCAACTAGGCACTTCAACGCACATTTATCAATTGTAGAAGCTAAGTGTATGCTAGCCTCCAAGTATTGCTCACAACTCCTATAGGTTAAGGATCATATTGAGTATTATTCCTTGAGGTATAACTATATTCCTATCTTTTTTGTAAAAATACAAGTGCCATAAACCTCTCTAAGAAACATATTCAACTTTAAAGAATTAAATATATCGATAACAGACGTTATTTTATTTGAAATCATGTTCAAAAAGGGGGTTTTCATACTTAAATTTGTTGATACTAACCATCAATAGGAAGATGTTTTCACAAAACCCCTAGTAAAGAAAAGTTTTGGTTTATGAGAGAAAATTTGAAGATGTTTGTTCTTAAGTGATTAATTCTAAAATCTGGAAGTTAATTCTTGTTTGTTTTGTGTTATTTGTATAAATTATATGTTGTTATATACTTAACTGTGATTTTATGAGTTTGAAAAAGTAATTCAAGAACACAATGTGAAATCTGGATGCATGAAAAAACTTGAAAAATTGAGAATGTTGATAAGAAAATTGAGCCACAAAGAAGAGAAAGTCGCCTTGAGCCAACCTTATCAAAGATTCAAGTCCAAACCTCAAACAACTTCACCACTCTTTCTTTGTAGCACTAAATGAGTAAAAATTCACAGCAAAGTAAAGGAAAATGAGTGGCCTTTGAATAGAAGATATTCCTTAAGAAAACCATATTTTTCTCTTTGCTTTAAAGAAGTTCAAAAAGAAGAACAAGAAGATCATACTTGGGAGGAACATCTCATTCAGCTTAATGGCCAAGTTCTTACACTCTCTTGCAACTCATATCATTCAGCCATAAGCTGAAAGCACATAGAAGACTAAATATGCTAACATGATCATTATGCTTTATACCAAGGAAAAGAAGGTCTATAACCCACAAGTTCCTAAATCTTTACTATATGATCTTGAAATGCCTAATTACAATTGTTGAAGATCCCAAAAAGTATGCAAGTTTATCCTATGGGATGTTGTTAACAAAAGTCTTTAAGTATTACAATATGGACTTAAATGAAGAAAAAATCAAAGAAGGAATGTTCTAACTACTCAAATAAGAATTTGAAGTTAATGCATCTTGAGAAGAGTCATGGGAAAGCTCCAAAATCTCAAAAAAAAAAAAAGGAAAGAAAGATGTTGTAAAGAAGAAGAGAAAGCCACTTGAGAAGAGTGCTAGTGAATCTTCTCAATTATTATTGGTAAACCTTCTCATGTCATAGCATATCTCAATGAAGGAATATTAGAGCTTAATGAAGCATATACTAAACTAAGTCTTGGCTAACATGACCCTTCTATGAGCAAAAAATATGTTGACACAATGGAGAAACCTGGACTTGACACTTCTCAATATATTTCAAACATTGATCTTGATCTACGCATCTTAACTATCATCACAATTGTCAAGGGAGCACAATAAGAATATGAAGAAGCGTCTATACTCCCTCAGTCAGCAAGAAGAAGAAGTAGAAAAAGAAGGAAAAGAAAAAGAAAAAGAAGTGTAAGACACTTGAGGAACGTGCCAGTGAACCTCCTAAAGTAGTTACTTAACCTTCTCATATTCTTGACAAGCCTTCTCAAGTATGCGAAAAGGAACCTGTGGTGGAAAAAAAGCCAAAAATGTATATTCCTTGTCTTGAAATAGAGGAATATGCTTTTGCTAAAGATGTTTTAGTAACCCCCACTAATGAGATAGCACATGAGAAAGTTGAGAAGGAAAAACTTAATCCTGCTCAAACCTTCTCAATAATGGATACAAGTGTGGCCATTACCAACATTATGATCAAACTTACAAAAAAGAAAAGGTTTCAACATGAAGTTCCTCTCATCTCTCCAAGAAGACAGAATGTAAAAGAAAATGAAAAGAAAAGTGGAGGAAGATGTACAGATGGAGAAGAAGAAAGAAAAGAAGAAGAAGAAGATCAAGGAGGCTAAGAAAGTTATAGCAAAACCTTCTCAGCAAGCAACAGAACCTTCTTAGAATCTGGAGAAACCTTCTCAGCACATTAAAAAGGAAGCTATGGTGGCTGAAGAAGAAAAATTGGAGAAATTTGGTTCAGCTGAGGACAAGTCAATCACCCCTCTTAGAAGAAGAAGTTAGTTAGAAGACTAAAAAGCTTAAAAGGAACCTAGCTTCAGGTTTTTCCACTATTGATGCACATATTGCTATTGCAAACATTCTTACTCAATTGTCTAGATAAGGAAGTTTGAATATGGAAGGCCTTCTTATTTTTCCTAGGAAGGAGCTTGATAAAAAAAGAAGAAGAAGAAGCTAACAAGGAAGTACTTGTGCTCAAACTATAGAAGATATGAATGAAGATGCTACAATGACACCTTGGAAGTTTTTCTCTTAGATCATTTCTCAATCAGCTTGAGGAAGAACAAGCTAAGTTGGATAGGCAGTTAGCTTAAGCTATGAATGTTGAAGAAAATGAGACTCGCCATGGGTCTACACAAGTTGTCCCTACTCCATCCAAGCCTAAAATGGAATCCTATAATTTTACCAAGGTTGATCTAAAGAAACCATGTTCTAAGGTGGGAAAGCTACAAAAATTAAAAAAAATGCCAAGAAAGGAGTATATGAAGGCTTAATGGGGATTCATAACACAATCCATGATTTTAAGGATTGGTATCTAATGTTTGAGCAATGGTTACAAAGGAAATATGGAAATGAGTTGCACTTCGATGCACCAAAGCTTCAACTTCTTCACCATTCTACTTATCTCTTAAAGCTTCAACCTTAATTGAAGCACATAATTAATAGCTTTCTGTGATGGTTGGTATCTCTCTCTACCTTATTGTTCTATTAAGTTTATTTCTTATGATGATGTCAAAAGGGGAATAATATAAATATGGTTTAAAAATTTTATATGGGGTAGATAATCGTTCAAATAAATATGTTTATGTTTTTCTCTTGTGCATTAATGGATGCATATGTTTAGGGAGAGCATGTTATTAAGATCATAACTTGCAAATTATCCTATAAATGTTTGTTACTATATTTTGCTAATGATCTTTGATGAGTATCAAGTTGAGGGGGAGCTGCAAAACAATCTCAAGTATAAAGCTCTAACCCTTCTCATGTTTTAAGCAAAATGGTAAACTATCTTAACCTTTGCAAGTTTTATTTAAAAATTTTAAATAGTTTGTCATCATAAAAAAGGGAGAGAATGTAAGCTCCAAAGCCCTTTTGTGCTTAGCAGTGAATATTATGTTTTGATGATAACCAACCATGTTGAAAATTGAATATCATTACTCTTAGTGTTTAAAATGTTTTAACATGTTCTTTGTGGAGTTTCTTTGTTATTCTAACCTATACAGGACTAAATTTGTATAAAAAATGATTTCTGGGAGATTAGATAAGGCTCAAAAGATCAAATTCAAACTTAAGAAAGCTCAAGGAAGTCTTAGAAAAGTTTATGATAAACATGAGAAAGTTCGCCTTGAGAAGGTTATGAGAAAGTTCAAAAGAAAGAAGAATTCCCACAAAAGCTGATTTAAAGAGCAAATCTGTTGATGTATGCTCTAGAGGCTGATATATTTTGATAGTTCTTACATACATTGTATTATGCTATATTAATATATATATGAGGCATTTCATTTATTTTGTTATTTATGATAAACATAATAAAGTCCTTAAAATAGTAAGTTTGATATCATAGGACATCAAGTGGATGACTTGATCGTGAGATCCTATTGGATAAAATTAGAACACTTATCTTAAATGTCCCTAGTCAAGTATTATTGTTAATTAGGACAACAATAATGCATTGAGACTAGTATGTGTGTAGACTGTTAACCACGTCTCACGGGTCTTGGATATGAGATATCAAGTCTTCACATGGGTATATATTAGAGTAATGATGTACTGGACTAAC
Source organism: Ormosia semicastrata (assembly GCA_029884595.1). NCBI lineage: Eukaryota > Viridiplantae > Streptophyta > Magnoliopsida > Fabales > Fabaceae > Ormosia > Ormosia semicastrata. The sequence goes on from JAQQTO010000063.1 coordinate 104,446,774, forward strand.
CCACCATGAGAATGCTACATGGATCGTTACGTGAGTGTCATAAGTGATTCTCATAGTGACAATGGTGTATGTGGTCCTTTAACCTGAAATCACTACGATTCCTACATGAGGAGTTGTGTGTTTTAATGCCATCAAGTTTCATCTATAACAAGGTGATTATAAAGTTAGTTATTGGACATACCACGAATTATGTAGAGGGATGTGAGTGACCTAGATAAGATTTGTCACTCCTACATAACAGAAGCGATATCTTCGAGGGTCCCTGATTGAGTGAGACTGCGAAATGCATGGCCATGCTCAAATAAGTCAATATGAGATATTGATCTCATTTGTTATTATAAAGTCTACTCGAGTATCAGAAAACGAAGGATTAAACTATACAAGGGTGACGCATTCCATGCCTTGTGTTCAATCTGGATATCTTGACAAAGAGACTAAATAACACGGAAACATTAGTCACGAAAAGGTTATGTCAAATCACTGATATTCTCATTACTTGGGTAGCAGCAATGTGTTGCTAGTTACTGCTCACTGCTTGTAATATTAAAATGAAATTTTAATATTACTGCCAATATTATGAGAACCTGCAGGACCACACATATAGAGCATACTAAATTGAATTAATAAGGATCTAAGTTGAATTATGATTCAATCGTGGGCCAGACTCATAACAGGTGAGTCTAGGGTTACACAGCTTACCTTGCTGCTGCTCATACTCACTTAGGAAAGCTACTATTATAAATAGTATTGCTAAAGAGGCTGCTAAACACACATAACAGAACCCTAGCCACATCTACAGAAACTGTGAGTGAGAGAGTGGCAGGTTTCTTTTCTCTTCCGAACTAACACTGTGTCAGAGACGTGGGACTCCTTTTGCGAACGTTGAACGTTCATGAGTCTGTTCGTGTGGATACCGCAGAGACATCGTCACTGTTACAGTGTTGGTGTTTCACATTGTTTGTGTTTTTCATCTCGCTTCAAGAAGTAAACTCAAAAACACGGATTATGGTCTCTATTCGCATGGATCCTTAGTGAGAATTTTTGTTTTTTCGTTGCATGTTGTATCCGTTATTCCCAACAGTGGTATCAGAGCCACTTGTGAAACCATGATTCGATTTTTCTATTCTTCGTGCTATATGAAATAACATGATTACTTATTTTTGGTAAAAGATATGATCTTTGATATGTTATTTCAGAAACCGTATCAATCCTTTGTGAAAACATAATCTGTTTAATATGTTGTATAGGAAACCATGATGATGTTTTCGAAACAATGAATTTATTTTGTATGTATATTTTTATGAAGTTTTCTAGTATATATGTGATATATACAGCGGTGCAGCGTAGGGTTTTGGAAACCTTATTTTTGGTTGGCACCGGAATCAAGTGTTGATGTCAAGCAAAACCTTGTTTCGGATAACAAACGGTGGCATTAAGGGTTCCTCATGACATGAAGTGTTCATGCCCTCACGCATTCTCGAAACCTTGTTTCTAGACAAGTGATGGCAGCTATGAGGATTCAAGTGTTGATGCCCTAGCTGTCAAGTGTTGACCGGGTAGCGGGAACCCTGTACCACTTTGCGTAGTGTGTGTTATTCGAAAGCGCAATATTCAATTCTATTTTTATGACTCACAAAATAATAATGTATTATTGTTTAGAGTTTATATCTTCTTTGTGGTATATGGTGCATGGTTATGGCCTTAGTCCTCTTTTTATGCTTTTTATTAATTTTAAAATACGGCCTGCGTATCGTGCCTTTCTCTCTATATTATGGTTGTACATTCTCTTCTCATCTAACTCCCCTCGTATGTAAACTGAGGTTTCTTTATAATTTGTAATGTAATCTTGATGTGGAGGCAAGAAGGTGACATCAAATGAGGACATTGATGAAAGGCGCTTAGTGAAGCTGTTTGCTGTCTATGTTTAGTTAATGATACTCTCATTGGCTTGGGAGAATCATTGCATTAGGGGCCATAATCATATCACATTTATTATATGCTTTATATGTATGAGATGCATGGATGATGATTATGGTATGTTAAACAGTTCAATAAATAGTGAGATCTAATAATAATTATAAAATTACCTCAAAGCAAATATTAAGTCATTATGTGATACATTTCAATGCATAACACTCGTCAAGACTAGTATCGATTAAGTGTAGGTCTATCAAAGTAAGATGCTTTTATCTATATTAGTAAGACGTGATGGGATAAAGGTAATATCCAACTGTTAACCATTGTGTCTGACTTAACTAGGCCATTTTAATGGGATTGAAGGCTTAGAGGCCTAGAGTTGGGCTTTAGTCCATTAGATGAATTAGAATAAGTATTATTCATCCAACTATCCAAGAGTTGCATGTAATGTAATTGAAAATTGTTTCCTACCTAAATAACCAAATTTTGAGTGAAGCCAAAGTTGACTCAAAGTTAGGTGAAATATGGATTTTGGCCCACTAGGAAATCTTACGATGGGATTTTCTGAATCAATGCTAAGGGTCATTGATTTGAATAAAATAGTGGGAGGCATATTTAATTAAAGACCTCATTAAATATGTTTATGGTATGATACCTATATTTTTGCATATTTCTGTTGATAGATTACCATGGCGATAAACACTTTGAGTAACTTATCATTGTGATCCGTCCTTAAGAAGGACAAGTTATCTAGAATGAATTTTCTAGACTAATACAGGAATTTGAAGACTGTCCTCAAATAAGAGAAAAAGTTGTATGTTCTAGAATAGCCTATTCCTGAGCCACCTGCTACAAATGCCCCTAGAGCTGAAAAGGATGCTTATAAGAAGCATCAAGATGATACCTTAGACGTCGGATGTCTAATGCTAGCCACCATGAACTCTGAGCTTCAGAAGCAACATGAGAACAAAGATGCCTATGATATGATCGTACACCTCAAAAAGCTCTATCAAGAATAGGCTAGGCATGAGAGATACAAGGTCTCAAAAGCACTGTTTCAGTGCAAGCTGGTAGAAGGAAGCTTTGTTAGTACTCATGTACTCAAGATGGTTGGGTACATTGAAAACCTAGAAAGACTTGGTTTCCCATTGGGCCAAGAGTTGGCCACTGAGTTAGTTCTACAATCGTTGCCAGAGAGTTTTAGTCAATTCGTCATGAACTACAACATGAATGAAATTGATAAATTCCTACCAGAGCTACTAAGCATGCTGAGAACTACTGATCAGAACATAAATAAAGGCAAAGGAAAGGCCATTATGATTGTCCAAAAGAATAAGGGTAAGAAATAGAAGAAGAAGCCCAAGGACAAGTGGAAGGGCAAAGGCAAGGATAATCCAAGCCCAGCACTTCTAGCTTGAAACCAGTGGGCGGAGTGGCTAAGGAAGGTATGTGCTTCCACTGTGGTCAGACCAGACATTAGAAGAGGAACTGCGCTAGATACCTAGAAGAACTTAAGAAGAAGAAGGGAAGTAAGACTTCCACTTCAGGTATTTTTGTTATAGAAGTCAATTTATCTACTTCTGCATCTTGGGTATTAGATACTGGATGTGGGTCTCACATTTGTGTAAATGTGTAGGATCTAAAGAATAGTAGACCATTGGCTAAGGGTGAAGTTGACCTACGAGTTAGAAATGGAGCAAAGGTTGCAGCTTTAGCCGTAGGGACTTATCTTTTATCTTTGCCCACTAGGCTTATAATTAAGTTGGAGAACTGTTATTTTGTGTCTGCTATTAGTAGGAATATCATTTCTATTTCTTGTTTAGACAAGAAAAGCTTTACATTTATTATAAAGGACAAAAGTTGTTCTGTTTATTTAAAAGATATTTTTTTATGGGAGTGCACAACTGAGTAATGGACTTTATGTCCTCGATGTCAAAACGCCCGCCTATAACATAGATACAAAAAGGTTCAAGTCAAATGATATGAACTCATCTTATCTTTGGCATTGTCGTTGGGCCACATAAATGAGAAACGCATCTCCAAACTCCATAAAGATGGATTCTTGGACTCATTTGATTTTGAATCATATGAGATATGTGAGTATTGTTTATTGGGAAAGATGACAAAAGCCTCATTCACTGGACAAGGTAAAAAGGCTAGTGATCTTTTGGGCCTTATACACAGTGATGTATGTGGACCCCTAAACACATAGGTTAAAGGTGATTTTCAATACTTCATTACATTTACTAATGATTTTAGTAGATATGAGTTTGTGTATCTTATGAAACACAAATCAAAATCCTTTGAAAAGTTCAAGGAATTCAAGAATGAAGTACAAAACTAACTTGACAAGAGTATTAAAGTCATTCAATCAGATCGAGGTGGTAAATACTTAAGCTAACAATTTGATGATCATCTGAAAAAGTGTGGGATAATATCTTAACTCACTCATCCACGAACACCACATTGGAATAGTATTTCTGAAAGGAGGAACCGGACCCTGTTGGACATGGTCCGATCCATGATGAGTCATGCAAACCTTCTAGGCTCCTTCTAGGGACATGCTATATTAACAATAGCTTTCATATTTAACCATGTTCCATCGAAGATGGTTCAAAAGACACCATATGAGATATGGATCGGGAGACAGCCCAGTATATCTTTCATGAAGATTTGGGGTTGCGAAACTTATGTGAAACATCAAGTTTTTAATAAGTTTGGACCCAAATAAGATAAATGCTTCTTTGTGAGGTATCCTAAGGAAATCAAGGGATACTATTTCTGTAATCCTACTGAGGGCAAAATGTTTGTCGCACAGACTACTGTATTTCTAGAAAGGGAGTTTATCTCCAAAGGAACCAGTGGGAGGAAAATAGAACTTGAAGATATTCAAGGTTCACAAAGTAGCAATGAACCAATGGTGAAAATAGAGCAGCCTCCATAAAATGTTGTGGAACAACAACCTGCTCTAGTAGCACAAGACCTGCATAGGTCTAATAGGATACGTCATCAACCAGAGAGATATGGATTTCTCATGACCTAGCAAGGTGACGTATTGATCATAGATCAAGATGAGCCTGTGACATACCATGAAGCCATTATGGGCCCAAAATCTGAGAAATGGCTTAAGGCCATAAGATCTGAAATGAAATCCATGTATACCAACCAAGTATAGACCTTGGTTGACCTACTTGAAGGGGTAAAACCCATTGGGTGCAAGTGGGTTTTCAAGAAGAAAACTGACATGGATGGTAATGTGCATACCTTTAAGGCGTGATTGGTGGTTAAGGGTTTCAAGCAAATTCATAGTGTAGACTATGATGAAATTTTTTCCCCAGTTGCGATACTTAAATTTGTTCGAATCTTGCTTACTATTACAACATACCACGATTACAAAATCTAGAAAATGGATGTCAAAACTGCTTTGCTTAATGGAAATCTTCTCGAGGATGTGTACATGACACAACCTAAGGGTTTTGCCACTCCATAGGATGTTGGAAAGGTGTGCAAGTTACAGTGATCTATTTATGGATTGAAGCAAGCTTCCAGAAGCTGGAATCTTCATTTTAATGATACAATAAAATAATTTGGTTTCATCAAAAATGAAGAAGAATCTTGTGTCTACAAGAAGGCTAGTGGGAGCACAATTGTCTTTCTGGTGTTATATATAGATGACATACTACTCATAAAAAATGACATCCCTACCCTACAGTCTATAAAGACTTAGTTAGGGAACTGCTTTTCTATAAAGAACTTGGGCAAAGCCACCTATGTGTTAGGTATTAGGATCTATAGAGATAGATCACAGAGATTGCTTGGCCTAAGTTAGAGTACATACATAGACAAAGTGTTAAAACAGTTTAACATGCATGAATCTAAGAAAGGACTCTTGCCTATGTCACATAGTGTAAGCCTATCTAAGGCTCAATCCCCTTCCACCTAAGATGAGAGAGATCGTATGAGTAAGATTCCATATGCATCTGCAATTGGATCTATCATGTATGCATGTTATGTACTCGACCAGACATCTCATATACTTCGAGCATAACGATCAGGTACCAGTCTGATCTTGGTGAGAGTCACTGGACTGCTGTAAAGAAAATCCTTAAGTACTTGAGAAGGAATAAGGATTTGTTCTTAGTATATGGAGCTGAGGAAGAGCTAATTTTAAAGGGTTACATTGATGCTAGCTTCGAAACAGATAAGGATGATTCCAAAACACAATCGACTTATCTTTATTGCCTAAATGGTGGGGCTGTGAGCTGGAAGAGTTCAAAGTAGGAGACAGTCGTCGATTCTACCACAGAGGCTGAGTATATTGCCGCCTCCAATACAGCAAAGGAAATCATATGGATTAGGAAGTTCATTGCTGAACTTGGCGCTATTCCTAGTATTGTGGACCTCTATTGTGATAATAATAGAGCCATTGCACAAGCTAAGGAGCCTAGATCTCACCAGCGATCCAAACATATACTTAGACGCTTCCATCTCATTCGAGAGATCATCGATAGAGGAGATATGAAGATATGCAGAGTACCAGCAAATGATAACATTACTGATCCAGTGACAAAGCCTCTTGCGCAGCAAAAGCATAAGGGTCATACTAAATCTTTAGGCATTAGACATATGTCTAATTGGCTCTAGTACAAGTGGGAGATTGTTGGTGTATGCCCTAGAGGCCAATATATTTTAACAATTCTTACATATATTGTATTATGTTATATACATACATATATATATATATATATATGAGGCATTTCATTTATTGTGTTATTTATGATAAACATAATAAAGTCTTTAGAATAGTAAGTTTGATGCCATAGGACATCAAGTAGATAACTTGATCGTGAGATCCTATTGGATAAAATTAGAACACTATTCTTAAATGTCCCTAGTTAAGTATTATTATTAATTAGGACAACAATAATACATTGAGACTAGTATGTGCATAGACTGATGACCACATCTCATGGGCCATGGATATGAGATATCAAGTCTTCATATGGGTGCATATTATAGTAATGATATACTAGACTGACCCACCATGAGAACGTTACATGGATCGTTACGTAAGTGTCATAAGCGATTCTCATAGTGATAATGGTGTATGTGGTCCTTTGACCTGAAATCACTATGATTCTTACATGAGGAGTTATGTGTTTTAATGCCATCAAACGTCATATGTAACAAGATGATTATAAAGTTAGTTAATGGACATACCGTGCATTATGTAGAGGGATGTGAGTGACCTAGATGGGATTTGTCACTCATACATAACAGGAGCGATATCTTCGGGGCCCCTAATTGAGTGAGACTATGAAATGCATGGCCATGCTCAAATGAGTCAATATGAGATATTGATCTCATTTGTTGTTATAAAGCTTATTCGAGTATCAGGAAACAAAGGATTGAACTATACAAGGGTGACGCATTCCATATCTTGTGTTCAATCTAGATATCTTGACAAAGGGACTAAACGACATGGAAACATTAGTCACAGAAAGGTTATATCAAATCACTGACATTCTCATTACTTAGGTAGCAGCGATGTGTTACTAGATATTGCTCACTGCTTGTAATATTAAAATAGGATTTTAATATTACTGCCAACGTTATGAGAACCTACAGGGTCACACACATAGGGCATACTAAATTGGAGTAATAAGGATCCTAGTTGGACTAGGATTCAATCGTGGGTCAAACTCATAACAGATGAGTCTAGGGTTACACAGCTTACCTTGCTGCTGCTCATACTCACTTAAGGTAGCCACTATTATAAATAGTATTACTAAAGGGGCTACTAAACATACATAACAAAACCCTAGCCACACCTACAGAAACAATGAGTGAGAGAGTGACAAGTTTCTCTTCTCTTCAGAGCTAGCACTGTGTCAAAGATGTGGGACTCCTTTTGCGGATGTTGGACGTTCATGAGTTTGTTCGTGTGGATACCGCAGTGACATCATCGCTATTACGGTGTTGGTGTTTCACATCGTTTGTGTTTTTCATCTCGTTTCAAGAGGTAAACTCAAAAACACATATTATGGTATCTATTCGCATGAATTCTTAGTGGAAATTTTTGTTTCTCTATTGCACGTCATATCCACAATTCCTAACAAAATCAAGAGTTAATATGAAGCTTAGGCCATCTGAATCATAAAAAAGAAACATCAATAAGATGGTTGAATTGAAAGATGAGAAGTTTGAATAGTTTCAAGCATGAGATTATTAGATGAGAAAGTTAGCTAAGAATTTTCAACGTTCCTGGACAACGTTAGAAAGTTTCAAAAGAACCTAAGAAAGTTGGTCCGTGAAAATGTTCACATCAAGATACATGAGGACCAAAGAAATCTCTTAGAAAATGTTTGAAGAATGAAAGATGTTAGAAGAGCATAATTTCTCACCTATAATGTCAAGCTCATATCAACAAAGGGAAAAGAAATCTACTTGAGAAGACTGAAGACTAGAGAACGTTTAAGATGAGAATAGTCATGAAGAACCCTTTTCAAGTCACTAAAGGATAAATCTAGATAGTGAAACTAATGAAAATGATTGAGATAAAGTTTTAATCGAGCTACTGAAGGTGAAAGATGAAGTTGAAAATGATTAGAACCAGATAAGAACAATCATAATAAAAGTCTTGAATATGTGCTTACAAGCTAAGAAAATCCGAATACTAGAAGAAAGAACTTGAAACCTCTTTGAACAACATTACATACCTAAAAGAGACAAGATGTGCAAAGTCATACTTTGAAGAAATCAAGTTCAAAAGGATAAGCATAAAAGACTCCAACAAAGCAAAGCAAAAGCTAAGCCAAGCAGAAGCTGAGAAATTTTGTGCTGAAATGGTTCAGGATGAGAAGGTTCAAGTTGAGAAAGTTCAGTGCCAGCAACCTTCTCACCTATACTAGAAAAGGACAAACAAGTGCAGGAAGTGCAGCAACAACTAGTTCTTGCATGGAATTACTTGGGACTTGTTCCTAATGGCTAGAAACACATTCCTAGGTATAAATATGACCTACCCATGAAGATTAATGAAGGCTTTACATGGATTAACATCATATTAAAGCAAAAAGTTAGATTTGGGTTCATACTCTGTTTATGCTCTCCTTAAGAGAAGACATCTAATGTACATTTTAGAAGTTGAGGGCTATTGAGCTTAAAAAGATATATACACTCCTTGAATGATTAGTAAACTACCCATGAAGATTTGAAGGTTAGAAGCTTGAGCCTCAATAGCATAGTGAGCACATAGTTGAACCTTCTCATCTCTGCCTACATGATCCTTATTCTGTTAAATCTTTAGTAGATGAACTGTGAGCTCTGCTAAATTGTGTTGATCCACTCTTTAAGTGACTTCGAGAGCTACGCAATTACATCAAAAACCTTTTTTCATCTACTGATTCATGTGTTGCGATAGTGAGCTAGTGGGTTGAACAAGGCACTTAGAACCTTGTAAATGTGAGCCTGAAGAGGTTGTTGCTAAAGAATACTTGGAGTTTAGGCTAAAGAGATTGTGTCAAAGAATACTTATTGTTGAGCCTGAAGAGGCTATTGTTTAAAGAACACTTGTTTTGAAGCCTGGAGAGGCTTGGTTGTTAAAGAATACTCTTGGTAATGGAAAATCCTAGTGGTTGCTAGGTACTAGATGTAGCCCCACGTGGTTTTGAGGTAAACCAATATAAATCTTAGTGTAAAGCTTTTCTTCCCTTACTCTTTACTTACATTTATTAGTTTTATTAAGTTATCAAAGCTGAAAGTGAACTTTGAAGAAAATTGAAACGTGTTAGTGAAACCATTCTGATACCCTTGTGAATTGAGTTTAACTACTGATTTCCTGAGAGCTTTAACTTATAGATAATCTAAAAGAGTAGCTATAGTTTTAAATATAACATATAAACTTACTTCTTTGTAGTGAGAAGGTTCTTTTCTCTTAACCAGTAAACCTTCTCACTCTGCTCTGGTAGTTTATCTTGAACTTTCTCATTGACATTCTAGTTTAAGTTTGAAACCTTCTCATCTCTAAGTCTAAACAACTTCAAAAAGTTGTAAGAAGGTTGATTTTTTTAGAAAAAGAGGAACACAATTCAATCCCCCCTTTTGTGTTATTGCCAATTTCAAAAACAAGGCTTTAGAAGAAGTTTGAGAGGCAAGGGAAGCATAATGTGAGAAACTGCTCCACTCATGCCTTATTTATTGGGAAGCATCAACACCAACTACCATTCACGTATAGGTAATGTAAAACCCTAGAAAAGATGTTAGGCTTGTATATGGCTATGGAGGTAGCCTAATACTTATTTAACATGTCTGTGTGGTTTTTGTGGCTTTCTGAGCACGTTTAGTCACATTGTTGTAACATTATGTGTGAAATATAGCTGTTATTTACTCTGAAAGTGGCTTAAATATCTTAGTTAGTGGAAATAAATGTGGAGAGTTTTTTTCTAGGTCACAAATGTGTGAACTGTGTTACAGTTAAAGTTTGAGGATAATCAGAGTTAGTTTGGCATTTTTGAACATATTGGTTGTGTGTTTTAATATCAGTTTGACTACCAGCTGATATGGAAAAATAGATAAATGGTGAAACTGAATTTTTAATGAATCTTAGGATTTATTTTGAATCTGTTGGAAGTTAGGAAATTGGATTTGGTGAAATCTAGGTGTTCGTAGCAGCTCAGGGTTTTGGTACCTATCTAAGAGAAGTCAAATTTGACTTCTCTTGTTATATATCTCACAGCTGAGAGTGAGAGAAGTAGAAAACAAAAAAGAGGAGAGAAAATAGAAAAGAGGAAATGTGAAGAAAGGAAAGAAGAAGGAGAAAGAGGAGAAACCAAGAAGCAAGCAAGGATTGGAGAGCTTGGATCCATCCTTGGCCATCTTCAAGATCTTGAGGTAGGGGAAACTTTATTTTTTACTCATCTTCCTATTTTCTTCATCTTGTTCTTTAGTGTTGGCATGATGGGAAAGTTAGGTTTTGAGTGTGATTTTTGATGTTTATGGCTTGAATCCTTAGGAGATGCTTGAGGATAGCTTGGTGATGTGAAATTAGTTTATTGGATGCTTGAGGATGAATTATTCATCACTTGAACACCTTTGTTCCTATTAGGGTTGAATTTGGGGCTTTAGGTTTCAAGGTGGATGATGAGTTCATCAATATATGTTTTTTTGTGAAATTGAAGTTGTACAAGAGTTGCAATGTGTAGATGGATCTTGTGAAAAGTTGGAAATCTTGGATGTGGGGTTTGAGTGATTGGAGGAGGGGTAAGTTCCAATGGAACAGTACCTGTATCTGTAGAATTCTACAGAATTCTGTGTTCTACTATACACGCTACGACATGGCACTAGGTGTGCCGCGGCGTGGACAAAACAAGGGCAGCACACTGTGGCCTAGCACTTGGTGTGCTGTGGCGTGAGTGGGACAAGGGACATGTGCCACGACGTGGCACATGTTGTGCCGCGGCGTGGATGCCTGAAAGCAACTATAAGTTGTGTTTGATGCCATAGAGCCTGTGAATGGTGTAGTTTTTCTCTTATGCTTCCTTATGAGTGTTGGGACTCTAATAGGAGTATAGAGTGAAGTGTTTATGGAATGAACTTGAAATGCATGTAAATCAATTATGAAACTAGTTATGGGAAATAATTAGTAATTGTATTGCATGAGATGTTTGTGGAACATATTTGAGGTGGATAATATCCTCTCTATGTTTATTAGGTAGTGGAGGTAGGTAATATCCTCTCTATGTTTATTGGGCATTGGGTACAATCTCGTGTAGGAGAATACTCGGTGTGGTGTTGTGTGCGCTTTATAAAACTACTTTGCATGATTTTTCTCACACACTTGCTATTCTTAAGTATCTGTGAATGGTATATGAGATGATGAACACTCATTGTTAAAAGGTGGAGTAGTCCACTCATTTTCAAGTAGTGTTAAATGGTTGGAACCATACTACTCAGGAGAAATACAAGGAACAGAGTTCCTAGGAATAGTCGAGTTTCATGATATTGTACTAACATTGTTTTACTTCATTGTATAACCATTGTCTTAGGTCATGTTAGGCATAAACATTCAACATAACAAGCATTACATTTGTATGGTAATTGTATGGGCAGTTACCTTAATCAATTATATATACGATTGTATAGGTGGCTGTATAATATTGTTGATAGTTGTTAAGAGGAGACAGTAGTCGTAGCCACTGGTGTGATACTGGTTGTAGCCACAGTTATGTGTATCTTTGAGATAGAGATTGTTGTGCTTGTATTTCTGGGATGGAGATGCTCTGTTTTTGTGCTCATAGTGATTGCTTGAAATTTGTTTATGATAAATGAGTTTTTATACAAACTTATAAATGAAAATTTTTTTCGGGAAGAGAAAGGACATGGTTTTGACTTTTGCCACCTTTCTAGTTTATAAAAGTATAAGACTTGAGTTTAGAAATATGTTTTTTCTCGAAATGGCTGGAATGATTATGATGACATGTTTTATGGATTAAACTACTGAGAATGTGTGATTCTCACCTCTTGTGTGTGTTTCCATGATGATTCAAGGGAGGAAGTCTTATGCAAAAGTGAAGACAAGCAAGAGCTTGGAGTGTTTAGCTTAGTGTAGCTAAGTAGTTTCTTTTGAAATGATGTACATATTATATTTGTGATAAATACAGATGTTATGTAACAAATATATTCATTCGTGGCTTGCATTTTCTATATACTGCTGATATGTTATATTGGAAATTGTATAGTTGTAATAAGTAGCATGCTTGAATCTAATCACTGTAGTATACTTTGGTTATATTATGGTTATTAAATTCGTGATGTTACAGGTAACATTTCAAATTTGAAATAATTATCAGGCGCAAAAACCAAGTGACGGCTACCTGCAAGTGAACCTTATTTAGTCACATGGCAAAAAGATTGCAGTTATGTAGGTGAAAAGTCATCATCATACCAAGGAGAACGTCTCAAACACGTCAAAGGTCATACCTTTGTTCACCACTGACCACTTTTGTAACAAACAATAGCCCAGTGGGTCTTGCCCCCAGTATTCGATGTCAATACCACAGAGGCGTACCCATAGCCCATATTACTATACATTTGCTTGTCCCGACGTCCATGGTCAAGAGATGGAATGGCCTGGCCTAGAGGACTCAGCATACTGCGGTACAAAGTATTTGGCCTCGGTGTTGTGACTTTTTTTAAAAGTCGTAAAATACTTGCAAGTACACGAGGTGTACCAAAATACAGTTGAACAAGTGCGAGGTTGATCCCACATAGACTTAAAGTTAATTTTAAGTATTGAAAAATTCTTTCTAACCTAGTTGCACAAGTTAATAAGCCAAATATGCAAAAAAAAGATTAAATAAATAACTAAAAATAAAAAGCAAATTAAAAGAAAACAAGTAAATAAATTTGGTTTCAATTAGATGTAAAAGGACTAAGGGTCAGAATCCATTAAAATTAATTTTAACATTAACTATGTTAAATTATTATACCCAAATATTTTATCTCATGAACATCTAGTAGAAAGCATATGCTCACAAAAAATCTATCAATAAAGCTCTAAAAATAATACTCAAGTGTTTGATAAATTTTTTTTCTAATTAATAGTAAATTATCAAATCATCAATTGCATCCCTAAAAAGAAATCATAATTAATATCCAACAATTACCACAAACACTTAGATGACAAATAAATTGTAAAGCACGAGAAAAAGATGAATAGACTCATCTAAAGTTCATTCATATAATATGATAGGAAAATAAAATTAATATGTATTAAATACTAAAATTAGGTAAAAAATAATTTAACATAGCAATGTCAAAATAATCAGAGTTTTATCATCCCCTTAGTACAAAAAAATTAATAAGACATAAGAAAATTAAAACACAATAAAATTATCTCATTAAAATTCTCCATTGATATTAGTCTTCTTTTTCTCTGTCACTGCTATATGGCGCTACCTGTGCTGCTCGTCCCATTCCAATCTGTTGCGTGTTATGTGTAATATGTCCTTTATATAGTTTAGGTAAGTGCGTAGTGTTTAGAGAATTTGCTACACTGACTTTTGCTTCAATTCTTTGCTATCATGTGGGCCTAAATGCTTTTATATTTCTCTATTAAATTCATAGGCCACCTTTTATTGCTTTTTGCTGCCAAAATTTATTTTAACAATGGGACCCACTGCTTTGACTTCTATCTTCAATTTTTATCTTTAGATTTTTCCTCCACATGAACATTATGCCCAACTATTTTCTAATTGTTTCCAAATTTTTTTATTTCTCTTACATATGATCACACATAAGACTTTCCTGTGGGCTTTGTTGACTTCTAAATGTCATAGCTCTACTTGTAACATGATTCTTTCATATCATTAAAATTTATCACTTTCTTTTAATTATGTAAACATAATGATAATTAAATAAAATTAACTTCTCTAAATAATTAAATAATAGTATCATAGAACTATTAAAATTAATTATATTGAGTTATAATAATACCTACTTTTTCTAGGAAAAATATGTAAAATTAGATTATTATCGCAACTCTCAATCAACTTTTTGCTAGTCCCTATCAATGAAAGCGACTTAAAACAAAGCTCAAAATAAAAATCATCCTATTCAAGAATATTAGTCGTATATCATAACACCTCAATTGACACAAAAACTCTATCATCATCAAACTCAAAGTGTGTGAATAATATAGCTACTACGACATATACGCAATGTCTCCAAATATCATAACTAGAATTCCTATTAGAAAACACCTTTCAACCATGTACAATCCTCACAAGAGTTGCATTCACCAATAAAAATCATTCAGAAGTATGGTGTCATTCATAGCAAGCATATGTGAGTAGAGTAGTAGGTACAAATCAAAACAAATATCTCACATATAAAATGATAGAAAGAACACTAAGAAAATAGAAGAAATATTGTTTCATAGAAGGATGTCAAGAAAAGATTTTACATCACACCTTAAGATTAGTCATGTATATTAGAAGAACCATGCAATCCCTTAAGTTCAAATAGGACTTTATTAAGCTTATAATGTGGGTAAAGGAAAAATATGAAGGTTAAATGGTAACAATGAAAATCAAAAGTGTTCCAAAAATATTTTAAAGCTCATATCTACACTTTCAATATCATTTTTTCCATTCTTTAAATCACTTTATTCTCTTATTCCCAATACCAACATTTTTTCACTTTTTTTCTGAATTTTTTCTAACTATGTAGCTATTCAAAAAAAAAATTTCTTCATTTTCTTTTTTTTCTTTGCACTTTCACTTTACCTTCTTTTTTTATTTTTTAACTTTTTTTCCCTTATACCTTGTCATAGTGCAATAATATTGCTTCTTTCCTAAAACACTTTGGGAAAGGGTTAAGAAAGAAAAGCTTAATAAATATGCTCAAAGGGTGACTAGTGGCAATATGTGAAAGAATAAAAACATTATTCCAAGGCTCAAAATAAGAAACATAGCCTAATATCATCTCTCAAGAAAGCACACAATTCTATCAACTTTCATGACATCAGATTAAATGCAAGTATGATATAAAACTTCTCTTTAGCTAAAAATAACAATAATGAAATGATTTAGTGAGGAAAAAAATTATGAGCACTAACAATAAATATTAGAAGGTCAAGAAAATACTCTCATAATAGAAATGAATAGCTCAAAACTTACTCAGCAAAAATATGGTTTCCACATACTTTCATCAAGTGTTCTAATTATTTTAATTTTCCAACAAAGAGACATGCAGAAGCAGGTATGAATAATGTGAAACAAGTTCAGCAAGATAATAGAAAAAAATTTCCTCCCAAAAGTAGCATAATGAAAACATAACTTAAGTTCAGGTAACTCTCAATCCCAATCAAAACCAAATATTGTCCTCAATGTTTCAAATTAAATCCAGACTTAAGAAATAATCACCAATATGTATCAAAGAAATTATTGGGACAAAAATAAACAGAGTAATAAGGAGGAGTCACATACCTGAAATGCTTAACAAGAAAAAGTGAATATGAAAAGAGGATAAGTACACCCTGACAATGGTTAGCAATGACAAAAATAACAAAAACAAAATAAAGTAAAATAAAATAAGCATCAAACTAAATTTTTTTTTTTGGGTTTTGAATTTTTTGAATTTTTTTACTAGCCAACACTATTTACATCCTCATACAAAGGCTCTGAAATCTGGGAGGCTTAAGCTGACTCAATAAAAACAAAACTCAAAGTAAAAATTTACCTCAGTTTTGGTAGACAAGATTGTCTACCAAAGTCTCTTCTACAACTAGATCTTTCAACTCAAGATACGACTTCAACCGCTAATCATTTACCAAAAAGATTGTTTAAAGGTCTTGCTACCTTGCTGAAATCCTTGATGAACTGCCTGTAGAAACCTATGTGCCCTATAAAAGATATAATTTCTTCTACAGATTTAGGAGGAGGAAAGTTAGAAATTAAATCAAATTTAACCTTATCAACCTCAACGCCATCTTTAGATATGATGTGACCATCATCAACATTAACATAATTCAAGCATGTTAATAATTGATCATCACAACTAAAATGCATAAATGAGTCATGAGCCAAACTATCAATCAAATTTAATTCTTGTACCTCATTATCATTATCATCAGGCATATGTTCACTAATATGAAAAATATTAAGTTCAACAGTCATGTTCTCAAATGATAGTTTCATCACACCACTCCTACAATTAATCAATGCATTAGATGTAGCAAGGAATGGACGACCTTAAATAACATGAATTGGAGGATAAGAACCATAAATAAGCTTAGTATTAAACACAACAAAGTCAACAGGAAAGTAGAAATTCTCAATTTTTATCAACACATTCTCAATAATGCCCCTAAGATATTTAACAGATCTATTAGCTAATTGGAGAGTCATCTTAGTTAGTTTCAACTCACCTAAACCCAATTGCAAGTAAATAAAATAAGGCAACAAATTAACACTTGCACCTAGATCTAGTAAAACTCTCTCAACATGATGATCCCCAATTTTACAAGCAATAGTGGGTGATCCAGGATCTTTATACTTAATAGGATATTTATTAAGAAACATAGAGCTTATCTGCTCTGTTAAAAAGGCTTTATTGGGAACATTAGACTTCCTCTTCACAATGAGAATATCCTTCAAGAATTTAGTATATGCAGACACCTATCTAATAGTATCAAGAAAAGGCAAGTTAATTTGCACTTGTTTAAAAATCTCCAAAATATCACTTAACTGCACAATGTTCTTGGGGTTTACTAATCTTTGAGAAAAAAGGGCCCTAGGCACACCCTCCTTAACTGCAAGCTCTACTACTTTAGGAGTAGACACATTAAGCTTTGAGGGCACATTATCCTCGTCTGAGTTATTCTTATACCTAGAATTAATGGCTTCTAACTTCATATTATCCCTCACAGACTCTACAACATGATTATTTATTTGCTTCCCAAACCTAAGGGTGGTGATAAACTGAACTTGCTTATTTTTCTTATTAGAGCTAGATGTTTCATGAATTGTATACTATTCCTTGGGATTAGGGATAGGCTGACTAGGGAACTTTCCTCTCTTTCTTTCTGCCATCTGCCTAGCCAACTGACTCATCTGAACTTCCAACTTTGTTATAGCATCAGTGTGCACTTGGGTAATATTCTTTATCTCTTGAATGGCATTGGTAGTCACTTGGCTGGTATTTTTCATCTCTTGCATAAATTGATCAAGAGTCTCCTTTAGTGATGATTGTAGCCTAGACTGACTTATTCCTTGATTTGGGAAATATGATGGTCGTTGGTAACCTTGGTTAGGCTACTGGAACTAAGTTTGACTCTCCATAGGTTGACCACCTAAGTTACATGAAGAGTTACTTTTGCTTCCAAGAAAAAAGTAGGGTGGTTTCGCCAATTAGGATTATAAGTATTTGAAGAAATATTAGTAAAAGATCTCCCTATTGTGTTTTCCTGCTCAACAAAACAATAATTATTAGGTACAAAAGAAGAGCACATAAAATAATCATGCATATTACTCCCACAAAATGCACAATTTTCCTATTAGACATTATTAACATGACCAACTCCTTTATTGAGTGATAGGGACTTAACTTCACGTGCAATAGCATCTAATCTACCTCTGATATCTGCATCCTCACTCACCTTATATAAACCTCCCTTCTTAGGTTGGTGTGATCTATTCCTATGATTAGAAAGTCCCACTATTAAGAATTTTCAGACAAATCCTTAAAAAATGGATAACCCTCCTATGCATTCAAATTAAAAAATGTGTCATCATTCAAAGATTCAACTAAGCCCCTATTAGATTATGTCAACCCATTATAAAAAAACTACACAAGGCGCCATTTTTCAAAACCATGGTGAAGGCACCTCACAAGCAAATCTTTAAACCTCTCCTAGCTTTCAAAGAATTTTTCATGGTTTTCTTAATAAAAATTTGAAATTTCCCTTCTCAAAGAATTTGTTTTGGATATAGGAAAAAAATTTAGATAAAAACTCTTAGTACAAAATTTCCCATGAAGTAATAGAGTTAAAAGGTAAATAGTCAAGCTAAGTTTTTATTTTATCTTTCAATGAAAAAGGAACAAGGCGCAAAAAGCACACATTCTGTAGAAAAATTTTGAAATTTAAATATTTTATAAATTTCTAAAAAATCCTTGATATGCAAATATGGGTCTTTCCTATCTAAACCACGAAAAATTAGAGGCAGATTAATAACTTGAGGTTTCATCTCAAAATGGATAACAGTAATAGTAGGTAAAATAATGCATGAGGGTGAATTCACAGTTATTTGGCAAAATAATTCCTTAAGTGGTCTAACATCATCTCCTTGCACAGCCACATTCATCTCAGTTATGTGTTCTATAGCAACTCTCACTAATCTATGTATATGATCACGAACCCAAGCTATCATGTAATGCTCGAACAACAAAAAATAAAATTAAAGAAAATAGAGTAATTAATTTTTTAAAAAATAAAATAAAAATAATATAAGGCAAATAAGAAAAATAAATAAATAAATAAATCAACTAGTAGAAGAGAAAAATTTAACAAATACTTAACTTTTAACTAAGTTTTCGACAATGGTGTCAAAAACTTGTGACTTTTTTTAAAAGCCTTAAAATATTCGCAAGTGCGTGAGCCGTATGGAAGTACGGTTGAGCAAGTATGAGGTCGATCCTATAGAGACTTAGAGTTAATTTTAAGTATTGAAAATTTCTTTCTAATCTAGTCACACTAATTGATAAGCCAAATATGCAAAAAATTAAATAAAATAAATAACTAAAATAAAAAGCAAATTAAAATAAAATAAGTAAATAAATTTGATTTCAATCAGATTTAAAAGGACTAAAGGTCAAAATCCATTAAAATTAATTTTAACATTAACTATGTCAAATTATTATACCCAAATATTTTATCTCATGAGCATCTAGTAGCAAAGCATGACTCATGGAAAATCTATCAGTGAAGCTCTAAAAATAATAATCAAATATATGATAAAATTTTCTTAATTATTATCAAATCATCAAATGCATCCCTAAAAAGAAATCACAATTGATATCCAACAATTACCACCAATACTTAGATAACAAATAAATTGTAAAGTATAAGAAAAACATGATTGAATTCATCTAAAAATTCATTCATATAATCTGACAGAAAAATTAAATTAATATGCATTAAATCCTAAAATTAAGTAAAAATAATTTAACATAATAATACCAAAATAATCAAGATTTTAACATTCCCTTGATATAAAAAAATTAATAAGACAAAAAAATTTAAACACTATAAAATTATCTCACTAAAATATTGATACTAGTCTTCTTCTTCTCTGTCAGTGCCATGCGATGTTGCCTATGCTGCTCGTCCCGTTCCAATCTATTGCACATTGTGTGTAATGTGTCCTTTATATAGTTTAGGTAAGCGCATTGTTCAAGAAATTTGCTACAACGACTTTTGCTTCAATTCTCTACTATCATGTGTGCCCAAATGCTTTTATATTTCTCCACTAAATTCATAGGCCACTTTTTATTGCCTCCTATTACCAAATTTTATTTGCTAATGGGACCCATTACTTTAACTTCTATCTTCAATTTTTATCTTTAGATTTTTCCTTTAGGTGAACTTTATGCCCAGCTGCTTTCCAATTGTTTCCAACTTTTTTTATTTCTCTTACATATGATCACACATGAGACTTTCCTGTTGGCTTTGTTAACTTCTAAATGTCATAGACCTACTTGTAACATGATTCTTTTATATCATTAAAAATTATCACTTTTTTTAGTTCTATATATAAATATAATGATAATTAAATAAAATTAATTTCTTTAAATAATTAAATAATAATATCATAGAAGTATAAACATTAATTATATTGAATTATAATAATATTTATTTTTTATAAAAAATATATGTAAAATTAAGCTATTGTCACTCGATCCAAACCTCCATGATCTCGGAACCCAATACTTTGATAGTCATCAAAGCATTAACTTAAGGGCAGTGTTTATAACTAGGGTTTGGGCTCAATAAAGCTAAACTCGCTATCCAGTAAGACAATGAACTCACTCTCTTAACAAAGGGAATGTCTCCCTAGGGAAATCAATGATAAGTCAGCACCTAGGCTAAGGAAGGTGTTGGGAAGCTTCTCCACACCTTCTAAAATGATCAATCTGCCCTTACTAATTACTTGATCCCCAAAACTCTCCCTTCTATAAATAACTTACTGTAACTTCATAATAAAGATCTTTTTCTCATCTTCTACTAACTTGTACCTTAACTTATTTGAGCATTAGAGTTTCTTGCAAGTACTAAACAGTCCAAACCCCCTGCACCAATACTTAAAGGAAGTCACTACAGTGAAGATATTCTGTTCAAAGAGCTTACAGCCTCCTAACTTAGGGGTAGTGTTTATAACTAGGGTTTGGGCTCAATAAGGCTAAGCCCATTATCCAATAAGACAATGACCTCACTCTCTTAACAAAGGGAATGTCTCCATAGGGAAATCAATGATAAGTCAGCACCTAGGCTAAGGAAGGTGTTGGGAAGCTTCCCTACACCTTCTAAAATGATCAATCTGCCCTTACTTATTACTTGGTCCCCAAAACTCTCCCTTCTATAAATAACTTACTGTAACTTCATAATAAAGATCTTTTTCTCATTGATGATCACATATTTGATACATTAATAAGCCTTCATTTTTAGTCATTTACACTCTCCATGTACTTAATTGATTGAGTTTGATTATGTTTTGTAAGTTTGGACTCAAATTGGACTTAATTGAATTTTTTTAGCATAATTTATATCTTATATTATTTCCGTATTTGGGCTATATCTTGGGATGTAGGTGGCCAAATGAGGTGAATCTAGTGGAATTTTAAAGATAAGAGAGAGCTCTATAACTTTCATGAAGACATCAAAGGCTCAATCACATGAGTAGATAACTCAAATTGGGGTTGAAGCAAGAACTAGAGTGTTGTTCCTGATAGCTTGACCTATGTGTACTGTTCATGCTATATTTCGGGTTAGAGGTTGTCAAATAAGCTGAAATTTTGATGCTGAATAGTTGAGACTTATATCTACAACTTTTATGTTGAACACTTTTCCAGAATCGGAGGCCTAATGGGTGATATTGGGCTTGAAAGTCAGAACAGAGGAGCTGTGACTGGGCCTGAGTAGTATGCAGTAATTTGAACGTATCTGGAGTTATAGAAATGATATTGGACTCAAACTAAAGCCATTTGAAAGCTAAGATCCAGGCATAAAATGTTCATGAAGATCATATTTGCTCAATCTGACGCATTTAATGACTTCAGAACTAAATGATTTTGGAGATAAGGAATCTCCATAATTTTTCACTCACCAAAAGTCATTTGGCATTTTTCACTCATTTTCCACTCATTCACGCACTAATGACTCAGCTCCCTTGTCATTTTATATCTCTAATCCTCTATAAAAGGGGGCCTTGGCAGATCATTGAAGGTGTGAGGTGTTAGGTACTAAAATGATGCTAGTTTGTTAATAGGTTTTCTTGTAGTAATTTTCCTTTGTTCTAAATTGAAGTCATCATCTTCTTCTTCTTCTCTCTTTCTTTCTTCTTATCTATGAGTAACTAAGTTTCATTTTGCTTGGGTGAAAGAGTGAAGCTCTTGGTAATGAAACAAGGTTAGATTAATTTCTCTCTTATGCTTAAATGATATATTTTCAAGTGGTCATTATACGTATTGTATTTTTTTTCCAATCAATTTAGAAAACCCTCCTTGTAAAGTGGGGTTCTTGATTTGTTGTAGACAAGAGATTGGCACAATGAATGCTTTAACCCATTCACAAGTATTGGTGTTAGAAACTCTTCTTGTAAAGTGGAGATCTTGATTTGTTGTAGACAAGATTTTGGCACAATGAATGCTTGATCCAAACAATGATTTTATTAGGACATTATTCATTGAAGGGTGAATGCCCTCTTGAATGCTTGATCCCATTTATGAGTGGTGGTGTTAATAGATGATTAAAAGAATCATAATATAATTACGTATATAATTTTTAATGAACTTTGAACGTTGTATTTTTCAATTGGAACCTCCGTTATGTGTGGATTCTAATTGAGTTATAAAAGAATTAATCTTGTCCTTAATTTATTTACCAAGAGTGGATCTTCTAACCCAAGCAATTCCTTTTTATTTGTGACCAAGTTTTATCAACTTTATTATTGTAACAAAATATTTACTTTACCTTAATTAATTTTTCTTCATCAAGTCTCTATGGTTCGACCTCGGACTCACCGAGAATTTATTACTTGAGATAACCTGCATTTGGGTTTGCAACTTTTAATCCTGCATCAAGTTTTGATTCTATCAGTAATCCCTCTGATGTAGTTGATATTTCTACTATTTTTTATAGAACTCAGGATCATGACACTCAGGCATGGCAACCAAAGTTTAAGGAGTTTCCTAAGAAAGGTTGGAGCATTGCTGATAAAAAAAGGTATTCGTCCCTTGGTCTGTTCTTATAAAATTAATTTGGAAGAAGGTAAATAGTCAGCGGTTGAAGCTATAACTTGAGTTGAAGGATCCAGATGTAGCAGAGACTTTGGTAAACGATCCTGTCTACCAAAGCTGAGGTAAGTTTTTAGTATTTCATGTTTTTATTGAGTCGGCTTAAGTGCCTCCCAAATTTCGGAGCCTTTGTATGGGGATGTAAATAGTGTCGGCCAAAAAAAATATAAAACAAAATAACCCAAAAAAAAAATGTTTGCATGCTTGTTTATTTCATTTTATTTCTTTTTTTTTTTTGTCATTGCTAACCATTGTCAAGATGTAATTATTCTCTTCTCGTCTAAGCATTTCGGGTATGTGACTTCTCCCCATTACTTTGTTTAATTTTGTCCCAATAATTTCTTTGATGTATATTGATGATTATTTCTTCAGTCTGGATTTAATTTTTAACATTGAGGATAATGTTGTGATCTGGTTGGGGGGAAGGATAGCTGTGTGAATAATTATGTAAAAAAAAACCAAAAAAAACATATTAGGAAGTGTGTTTGTTAATATGTTTGTTGTGTTTATATGTTTGTCATCAATTTATTAACAACAAAAGTAATTAAGGATGACAGAGTAAGGAGTAAACTTTGCTGTGGAGGTAATTTTACTCTTGAGACGCATCTAGATTGGGGTAGACAACTAGTTTGTGTGGAAGTAGCAATTCAAATTCAGGAAAATTTGCATGATTGAGTAAATTATCTTCTTTCTTAAAAGTTAAATGCTTGGTTATGGATGTTGAATTAGTGGACTGAGAATGATAGAATTATGTCTTGTGAGATTTTGAACTTATTGATGAATGGATTGAACATTTATACCATTCTCTTCTTTCTTGTGTGAATTTCACTCATGGAATTGTTACTATAGAACTTGCTTTGATTCTTTTTGAGACTACATTTTCACATGTAGACATAAACATGATTGAGGCATTTTTCTTGAAATAGCTACTTTAGCTAAATAGTCAACCTTGTATATTTTCTATTGCTTAACCCCTTTGAGTTTATTTGACCATTCTTTGTTTCGAACTCATTATGTGCCTTAAATAAAAAATCATGTTCTTACTTGACCTTAAGGAATAAGAAAACATTAGCTTTGCCATTCGATTAGTTCTTGAACAAGTGTGGGAGTGTGTGTGTAGATGGTTAAAAAAATGTATATATGATGTTCTTTTTTGTAAAAAAATTAAAAAAATTAAAAAAATAAAAATCAAAAATAAAAAAAATGTAAAAAGAAGTGTAAAGAAGGGCCAACAAGGCAATAAAGGAAAAGAAAAGAATATGTAAATGAAATTTATATTAGGTGGAGTTGGGATGAACTTTCATGCTTGTTAATTGAACTCAGCTTTCATGCTTTTTTATTCTCTTTGGTATTTGACTCGTAAGTTCAAGACCGACCGCTTCAGCATCATGAAAAACCGCCCGACTTCGGCCTTTGACCACCATCGACCTGCGCACGTCATGGTTGCACCTCCATCACACTATTATCATCGACCGCTCTGTCATATCTATATTACCTTCTCCTTTACCTTGACCCCATTACAACCTTGATTAAAGTCCTCATGATTTGTGTGTTCATGTGTTCTGAGTAGTGGAGAAGTAGAAGATAGGCAAGTTTATGGTAGTGCAATTTTCATGGGTTGAATTGAGTGAAATACCTACCTTTTAAACACTTGAGGGATTGAGAGTGAATCTTGTGAAGATCTATCATTCTTGACTCATGCTTTTCAATTGAAATTTCCTTACTTGTTGGTTTGAAATGTGAAGATATGTTACCTCATGAATGTTTTGATTACTTGAATGATTGGTTGCTCTTCATGTTTAAATATTATTAGAAATTAAGTCTTTTAGAATGTTTAACTTTTGAATCTCTTTCATTTTTTTTAGTTTTGGTCTTATGTGTTTTGTCCAGAAGTGCAAAAAGTTAAGTGTGGAAGACTCATCTTCTATCAACTTGTACCTTAACTTATTTGAGTATTAGAGTTTCTTGCAAGCACTAAACGGTCCAAACGCCCTGCACCAATACTTAAAGGAAGTCACTGCAGTGAAGATATTCTGTTCAAAGAGCTTACAGCCTCCTCTTACACTAGGAGGGAACACTTCCCATTCTATGATGGCAAGTTCATCAACGGTGGCCTTAATTCCTTGCAGGAATTCAGAAACTTATTGATTTGGTGCCTTTGGGAGCCAGTTATTTTTGGCTAGACATTTTCCAAAATGCTCATTTAAGAGCCATTCATCGTGAATGAGACAGATTTGTGCACAAGTTTGACATTGCATTTATACATTGGGGCGTATTTGTTGCGTAAAAGGAACACTTACTGGAGATTACTCACAAAATTGATAAACTATATAAATTTTTATTTTAATTTTAAAAATCATATTTCATCTTTGAATTATTTTACTTATTTAAAATCATACAAATATATGTACGAAAGAATTGTGTATATGTCAGAAAATACAAAAGGCTTTCTCTATAGGAAATACAAGGGCGTGGCAAGATAATTGTTTATATTACTTGTCACTCTTATTTCATCAATTTTTTAATGATTCAAATTAGCTCATTAATTTAATAAAAAAATTAATAAAATAGAAGTGTTAATAAATATAAAGGAGTGATAATAAACACTCTTAAAATACAAGAGGCATTTTATAAGTAAAAAAATGTTCTACTAAGTACTATATTTTTTACCCTCATTAGGTGGACAAAAGAAAAAAATAATCATTTGCTCATGATTTTCTTTTTGTGCAAACTTCCCCCAAATTTGTCACAATGCGTTATCCACGAGTTTGTTGCCGACAAGGTAGTCGGCGATGGGTCATCGAACCACCGACTGTAGTAGTTAGCACAGTAGTACTAAACCTTGACTCTCCTCATATATATTTTTTTAAATACTTAATATTGCATGCGTGATTCTCACTGCAACGTGCAAATGGTGCTCAAGTTGCCATGCACCTGACTTTGCTTTCACTTTCCATAGTCCCCCTAATTTTTTCCCGAAGGAGGACCACCACTACCTCATTTATTTTCTATGTCTACTTTCTCGTGCCCATTCTCAAGAAAACTAATAAAAAGGAATCAAATAATTAACGCCCGTGCTTAATTTCTTATTGATTTGCAGACAAATTTGCAGGTAATTTCTGTCTATCTGAATATTTGGAATTTGGAAACTCAAGGCTTTCAGGTAAAGGACAATATGGTGATTGGATATGCAATATATTTGTAAATTGTCTACCATAATGATTGAAACAAAAGTTCACCAAATCAAATTCATTGAATGACCCGAATGTTCATTAGTTACATATACATGGACGCTTCGTTTAATTTTTGTACTCTTAAAACATTGTAACATTATTATAAACTGTATAAGAATAATGCATATTGTTATGGATCGGGTTTCGGATTAGTAGTTTAAGAACAACTCGACCCGCTAGGGTTGAATATCAGATATTTATGAATACTTTTAAATAAAATGTATATATATTTTTATGACAAATAAATCTCTCATAGAATCTATCATAAATAGATGAGTTAGTTGTAAGAGATAATAATCTTAATGGATTCTTATCTTAATTAACAATATTTATTTCATTAATGTAGATTTGAACATGATTCTTATCTACCATGACGTTTCTATAAATACTACACAAGGAAGCAAATGCATGTATCTAACCCAAAACACTTTACCTACCTTGTGCACAGTCTAACTTATGTATCAGAGTGCCTTTTGCAAGTATTCACCCTTCGCACCACCATTGTTGCCACTGTGCTACAGAAGAAACCACTCTCATCAACCTTACTCAGGTAATCCTCTAAAACTCATTCGGAACATTTGCACCATCTGTGGGAATCATAAACTTTGATTTTCATTACCACCACCCTGGTTACTACTAGGAAGAACCATACCTCTGCTGCTCAGAAACAGGCATCCACTGCATGTCATCTGGCTTCTGCCCCTGCCTAGGATCTAGTTGCTGCTCAATCGAAAC
The DNA here is from genome assembly GCA_029884595.1 of Ormosia semicastrata. Lineage (NCBI taxonomy): Eukaryota > Viridiplantae > Streptophyta > Magnoliopsida > Fabales > Fabaceae > Ormosia > Ormosia semicastrata. Next base: position 104,473,728 of record JAQQTO010000063.1, read on the forward strand.
CCAGGTGTGATACAGAAGAGACTTCCCATACCAGTGAGAACCTTTCCCCTCTGCCACAGCGCATTCTAGTGATACAACGGCTTGGTTCGCGAGGAATCCCTTCAGGTGAAGGCAGACTGCAGATATTGGTATTGCAGCGTTTAGGCACTAGAGGAAATAGTGAGGTTGCTTAGTCCCAATAGGGTGAGTCAACCTTCCCTAAGTTATCACGAGAACAGTTGCTTTCCTTAGTCAAGTTACAAGATGATCGCATCCACGAGTTAGAAAGAATGGCTAATGTTGAAAGGCAATATGAAAATTGGGTTCCACAGAGAAACCATGATAATAGAAGAGAACCAGCCCAACATGGAGACTGTGATCCAAAAGTTTCTAGGATAGCAGAACCCAGACAAAGGGCTGGAAACCCGATTAAAGTAGCCCGAAGAGAAGAGGAACTTGGAAAATGGAAGTCGATAAATTAGAATCAACCCTACTTTGACAAATTGATGGCTTACAAGATCCCTAGGCGCTTCAAATATCCGATTACTATTGAAGCCTACAATGGGACCACGAACCCTCAAGATCACTTGGATGCTTATGTTTATGCTTTGATGTTTGCTAGAGGTGATGGCTTACTCATGTGCCATGTTTTTCCTCTCTCTGAAAAGAGTTGCCTTGAGATGATTCACTATTCTAGCTTCAAAGTCCATTAATGATGATTGAGATGACTTATCCTCGATATTTTTGCTGCATTTCACCACTAGTAAGGGACAGCCGAAATCCATTTCATGTTTTTCCCATATCAAGTAAGAAAAAGAGGAATCACTCCGGGATTATATGGCCTAGTTCAACAAAGAAGTAGTTAACATCCATGACTGGGATGAGAGAGTTGGCCTATATACATTATATGAGGGAAGGCCTCTGCCCTGGAGCATTTTCCTTTTCACTTGCTAAAAAAGAGCCTAAGATAATGAACAAGTTCTGGACAAGGGCAGACAAAATACATCAACACGAAGGACATTACCTGCGCCAAGAAGCATCTAGAAAAGGGAGAGGAAACTAAACCGAAACTCAGCTAGGCTCCCTCACAACCCTGGAACTCAAAGCCACCACCAAAAGGGAAATACGAAAGCTATACCCCCTCAACACAACTCGAGCATAAATTTTTCAAGACGTGGTGAACACAGAGTTTAGAGATGTACAAAAGCCTCATCCATTGAGAAAACACATACAAAAAGATAAGTCTAAGCATTGTGTATTTCACGAAGGCTACGAATATACCACTGAAGACTGCGTCAACCTTCAGGATGCTATTTAACCCTTAATTTGAGATGGTCATCTAGGCTGATATGTTCGCCAATCCTGAAATGATAATTAGAGAGGATCATGGAATTACAAGAATAGTAGTTATAGTCCTCAGAGAAGCTCATCTCCATATCAGAGAAAACGGTCACATCCAAGAAATGAAAATCTTAGAGTGGATCCATCCTGGGATAATGCCCAAAATCAAGATAGGGCACAACCTCGAGATCTTCCCTCTCAAGATAATGAACACCACCACATGGAAGTAACTTGGATAATCAACACAATTTTGAGAGGCTTTGCAGGTTGCAGTGAATCAGGAAACACAAGAAAGAAAGCTCTCTGGGCTGTAATAAGTGTAGTTTCCTATCCATTGTCAAAAATTAAAGATAAACTCAAGAAGACCCCACCAATCTCTTTTTTTTATGAAGACTATGGTCACACTATCCCGAAACATGATGATCCCATAGTGATTTTAGGGATAATAACTAACGCCAAAGTCCGACATATATTTGTAGACCAAGGGAACTCAGCTAATATTATATTCCTAGATTTTTTTGAGAAGCTAAGACTTTTGAAGAAAGACTTGATCCCATATATCAGCGAGTTGATTGGATTCACAAGGGATACGATCGTCCCGGTAGGGTATATTGAGACCCATTTGACTATGGAAAAGGACTCTTTGTTTAAAACACTTAAGGTTAAGCTTCTAGTGGTGGATTGTCTTTCTACTACAATGTGATCCTAGGTCACACCTCACTCAATGCCTTTGGGGCATGACATCCACTGCTCATTTGGCTATAAAAATCCTTGAACAACACAATAAGGTTGTCACAGTCAAAGGAGACTAGGCAACGACTAGAAAATACTACAACGAGAGCCTAAAAATTTCTAAGAAACCATAGGCCACAGGCTATCATAACAAATCAGCTTCAGTCACTACAGACCCCATCAACATCCTCTTGACTGAACTGGATGTTCGCGAGGAGATCTATGATATGCGTCCCCAACCTGAAGGAGAAATTCAACCCCTTCAACTTAGTACCAAGTCAGAATAAGTAACCAAGGTTGGAGGGCAGTTGAATCCTGAAGAAAGATCTGAACTAATTGAACTTCTTGAGAAAAATAAGGATCTCTTCGCTTGGATGTTAGCTGACATGCCAGGGCTGGACCCCAACTTTATTTTTCACCGACTTTCCATGAAAAGATATGTGAAGCCAGTGGAATAAAGGAAGAGAAAAGTTAGACCAGAAAGGTAGGAGGTGATTCAGAAGCAAGTGAAAGAACTCCTAGACACCGGGTTTATCAGAGAAGTTTCCTATCTGACTTAGGTATCCAATATATCTTAATGAAGAAGGCCAATGGAAAGTAGTGTATGTGTGCTGACTACACAGACCTAAATAAAGCATGCCTAAAGGACCCTTACCTACTTCCCAATATAGATAAATTGGTGGATAACTCATCCAGATTCTAGATTCTTTCATTTATGGACACCTATTCTGGTTATAACTAAGTTCCCATGTACCCGAACGATGAAGAGAAAACTACGTTTATAACCGAGATGAGAAGTTATTGCTATTGGGTTATGCCATTTAGGTTGAAGAACGCAAGTATAATTTACCAACAAATGATGAATAAAATATTTGAAGAAAGATTGGCAAGATGTTGGAAGTTTACATTGAAGACATGATTGTTAAGACAATAGAGACCAATAACCATGTGGAAGACTTGGAAGAGGTTTTTGCTCATATACGGAAGCATACCATTAGGTTGAACTAAGAGAAATATGCTTTCGGGGTTCAAGCCAATAAATCTCTACAATTTTTATTGATGAATTACGGCATTGAAGCCAACCCAGAGAAATGTTTGGTCATTCTTGACATGCTTAGTCTACAGTCCGTGAAGGAGGTGTAACAATTAATAGGAAGAATAACAACCCTCACTTATTTTTTAGCTAAGGCCAATCACAAATCTCTCCTTATTTTCAAGTTAATCAAAAAGGGCAAAAAAATTTAGTAGAACCTAGAGTGCGAGGCTGCATTCTAGGAACTGAAGACCATGTTGGCAACACCTCCAATCTTGATAAGACTGGAGCCTGGAGAAATTTTATATGCCTACATTTCAGTAAATAATGAAGCAATTAGCTCAATCCTATTCAGGCAAACTAACGAAGGTCAGAGGCCGGTTTATTTTGTAAGTAAGGTCTTGCAAGGCCCTGAACTTCAATATAAAAAGATCAAGAAACTGGCCCTAGCAGTACTGATCACATCTAGGCGGTTGTGCTAATACTTTCAATGCTAACCCGTGATCATGAAGACAAATCAACTAATTCGTCAAGTGTTGCATAAGTGAGACCTCACCAGAAGAATAATCGCATGGTTTGTGGAACTTTTTGAATTCGGTATCACCTACGAGCCAAGACAAGATATAAAGGCTCATGTGCTATTTGACTTCTTGATAGAACTTACTCTGGATCCTAACCACACCAAAAAGAATTTGTGAAGCATTTATGTTGATGGTTCCTCGAACCCTAAAAGGAGTGGAGCTAGAATCATTTTAGAAAATAGGATTAGGCTTAATTTGGAACATTCCTTAAGGTTTGAGTTCTTGACTTTAAATAACTAAGTGAAATATGAAGCATGTATCGTGCGCTTTACCATGGAAAAGGAAATGAGGGCCATAAATATAATACTATGCAGTGATTCACAACTAACGACATCCCAGATCCATGGTGATTACCAGGCTAAAGAGCCATTATTGTAAAAATAACTAGCTAAGGTGAAAAAGCTTATGGAAACTTCGACAATGTTAACGTGGAACACATCCCTAGGGAATAAAACTCAAGATCTGACATCATGTCAAAGCTCGCTAACACCAATAATCCTAGTAATAATAGGTCTGTGATCTAGGAGACAATGCTTACACCTAGTATTATGGATCTCGAGGTCCTCCTACTAGAAAATAATGAAACATGGATCACACTCATAGTTGCCTATCTCCGTGATGGTACTTTACCTGAAGACCAGAATGAGGCCCAGAAACTAATACAGACTGTAGTATAGTACATTATCGTAGATAATCAGTTATACCATCATGGATTTTCTTCCCCTTTCCTCAAGTGTCTCAGCCCAAAAGAAGCTGAGTTTGTCTTGGCTGAAATTCAAGAAGGAAGTTTTGGCCACCACCTCAGAGGAAAATCACTAGCGCAAAAGGCATTAAGAGTTGGGTACTATTGGCTTAGCATGGAAGCCGATAGTATAGAGTATGTCCAAAAGTATGACAAATGTCAATGGTTCTAAGACATCTACTTAGCCCCACCAGAAGAACTATCTATGATGTTTATACCCTAGCCTTTATATCAGTGGGGGATGGATATCCTACGTCCTTCCCTCAGGCCCCAAGATAGGTGAAATACTTAGTGGTAGCTATAGAATACTTCACTAAGTGAATAGAGGCAGAATCATTGTCTGCCATCACCTCAGCGCATATACAAAAGTTCACTTACAAGAATATCATTAGTAGATTTGGTGTTTTGGAGTCCTATGTTACGGATAACGAAACCTAGTTTACTGACCACAAGTTCAAGGATCTCTTTGTCGAACTCAAGATTAAGCAGCATTTTACCTCAGTAGAACATCCAAAGACTAATGGACAAGCTGAGGCCACAAACCAGGTTATACTTCATCGGCTCAAAAAGAGGCTCGATGAAGTGAAGGGGACTGGGTGGAACAGCTTGACCATATCCTGTGGGCATACCGAATCAAGCCTTACTCCTCAACTGGGGAAACTCTCTTGAACCTAACCTATGGCAATGAAGCCATGATCCTAGTCGAGATTGGAGAACCAAGTTGGAGGAGGCAGAATTTCTCTAAAGAAGTCAACCTGGACCTCATCTGCCATAACTTGGACTTATTGGAGAAACACCTCTGCATTACCCACATTCGTGAAGCAGCTGTCAAATAAAGGACTGTAGGCTGGTACAATTCTAAAGTGATACCGTGGAGGTTTGTGCACGAGAAAGAAAGGAAGTTAGCTCTAAATTGGGAGGGACCGTACCGGGTCATTTCCAAGACAAATACTGGAGCCTACATCCTGGAGACCCTCACTGGCAAAAATATTAAAAAATTATGGAATGTTGATAAATTTAGAAAGTATTATAGTTAATTATTTGTATCTTCACTATTTTATCATTTACAAATTATGCTTTTATCATGTAAGTGACATATTCCGACATGAATAAATTGATGAATAAATTTCCAGTACTTAGTTATTTTAAATGATTATAGTCTTTGTAACCCACAAGGTTATCGCACCTTGAAGAGGTCCGAGAAATACAAGTTCCCTTTTGGATCAAATATTCCAATGCAAAAATGAAGGTAAAAAAGGGTAACCCACTTGACCATACTCTGCGGTCTCAAAGTGAGCTTAAAGGTTTTAACTCATGCCCTAACGAGCTTGACCTTAACCCATAAACTTAAAGCAAGTTTAAAGTGGTTAAGAGTATCTGACCAAAGCTTGAGTTTCAGTAATAACACTTGTCGATATCCGAAAAAAAAAAAAAGATACTACCCTAAAAGTTTTTCGTGTTAATTTTACACTTAAAAATTAGCTAAGTGCTACAAGATTTTGGTAATGATTAAGTTATAAGTTCTTTATCTATTCCTTGAGATTCGTAATCATGTTAACTGACACGATTCATGATCCGTAATTTTTCTTTCTAAGATAAAAGTACAAAATAGAATCATCAAAATCTTATTATGTGTTTTCAAACTTGGAAAATGGATTACCAGGAAAAGGTAAAAGTAGGAAAATATTCAATAAATGTTTGTCAAAAAATCACGGAGTTAAGGTGTTGGACCCATCCCAGACAGAGAAGCAAAAGAAACAATATGGATATACACAAGTAGAAGCAAAAAAAAAATTCTTAGTTACCAAATTTGAAATTATGTCTGAAGTCTAGGACTTGTCTATACAGATATTCAAAATTAATCCTACACAGGGGGCAAAAATAGAATCAAAATGAAATCAGGCATCTAGGTTGGGCTCTCTATGGTCATCCACCTCCACCTCAGCACCCTCCTCTTGGTCGGCTTCGACCTTCCTCTACATTGGCATCCACAATAGGAACCTGGTTCATAGGGGTAGCTTCAGAGATAGTGTCCACAATGAAACCATCTCTAACCACCTTCTGTGATCTATTACCTTCAGTAACAAGATCCGGGTTCAACAGGCGAAACTAGGCAAGTGCGTTGGCAAAGGAATCATCCATGGACGTAGCCCACTCATCTTCAAAATAAACTACATCATTTGTTAACTTCACCTCAAATTACCTGAGGATTTCATTTTCTATCCAGAAGGCAATTAGGTTAGACTCAGTGGAGGAGATTTGGTCCTTCAGGGTCTTCTCCCATGCCACGTCTTCTTCTATTTTTTTCTGGAACCTGGTTATTTTGGACTTCCGAAGACCGAGCTCCTCGTTCACTTACGCCAGTTGCCCATCCTTTTGAGCCACCACCAGCTCTAACTCTTTTTTCTCACCCCAGAGGGTGTCAAGCTCTTTTTCCAACTCCTGGCTTTGGCTCACTTGTTCGAAGGCAGATTCCAAAAACCAAAAGCACAAAGGCATTGCATAGAGCTTGGACTTGAGCATCCCAGATAACTTCAATCAAGTCTTGCTCAATTAGGACATCTTGATCAAAAGGAGTAAGAAGGGCGTTGTTGATGATCCACCCTGGATCAACTCCTCTACCCCAAATTGATTTTCCAGCGAATTGAAGTGGGGCACCCTCCAGGATCTCAGCCTCCCAACCAATTGTGAGGTCGATAAGAGCCACCTCAGTAATTACCCTCTTTCCTTTCAGATCCTATCAGTCGTCTCCTTTTCTCTTACGTGGCCTACGTGGTTGAGTGGGAGACCTAGGATTCGCCTCTTATGTTATAGCTTGAGGTTGAGTTTGAGCCTGAGGGGCTGGGTCAGCCAGCTAGGATGCACAGCCCAGTGCCCCAAATTTTCTTTGCTCCAAGCACAATGCAAGAGCTTCAAGACCACTGAGAGGTGTCATACTCTCTGCAAAACGGAAACAAAACAATGTTACCACACTTAGAAAAAATCATGCAAGATAAAATCATTAACATATAATGTACTCATAATGATAGTGGCATACCTAAAAATTATCTTAAAGAATCTGAGGGCTCATCTAAAACATCTTTATAGTAGATGGCCCTATTTTTGTTAGCCCACTCAACTAAAATGCCAAGGACATTGGCATCATCTTTTGTTAACTCGAACAATGAATTTTTAATTTCTTCCTGACTTAGCTCTCACATTGCTTACGTCTAGTATAAGTACATCTATGGTATGACCTCCGGGATAATATAAAAAGACGTTGTCCCTAGAGCACCCTCTACTCAGAAGAAGTCTTTTTTAAAATCCTTGAAAGACTCTTAGTATGGCTTAACTACCTTGCGCCTTTCTTGAGCGCGTAGGGTAACCCACCCTTTCTGGAAAACTGTTCCCTGAGGATGAGAACTGGGTGAAGAAGAAGGAGAATGCCTCTATGGAATATGACCATCTGAAAGCTTTACAAATGAACTTGTAATTTCGAATAAAGCTCTACGTGTTAGGGTGAAGTTGCGTCAGAGCCACTAGCAGATGGTTCAGAACTCCAATTTGAAACTTGGAGAACAAAAGATAGGCTCTATTGTGGGTGACTAATGTCTTGTACATATATACAAAATGGTCGCCCTACGTTCTAGTCTAGTAAACTCGTTCTTGATCTGTTGGAGCCTGGATCATAAACTTGTTGTTACGTAGTCGACCCTCTGTAAGATGAAGGTACTCCTACTTGTCCTTGACATCCTCCGAAGTCTTGACGCTTGACGGGGTACCCAAAACTTCACGATCAACCCATTGGTAAAGGTTGACGTCCCTTAGGTATACATACTTACTCCCTTGGTTCTGATGTCTCCATCCTCTGCCGTTCTCCGCCGTCCCATCTTCATAGTACTGACAATACCTATAAAGGTCGTACTCATGTCAGAATCAAAAGAGGTTTCATTATAACTCTCTAACTCCCCCATAAGTATGGAGAGTGGATGTGATGGCCTTTACCTTGCTAGCTCCCTGGATCTATCCACCCTCCGTATCATTTCCAGGATATCCACCCTAGATGAAGTAGACTCTCAAGTCCAGTGATATTCCGAGGAAAAAGTTTAGAGTGATCGTCTAAAGTACCAGTGCGCTTATATTCAAATGGCCGTGTCCACATGACAAGAGCCGTCCATTTCAGCAGGGCCTCTATCTCCTACCAGTACTTCCACCATAAGAAGACCGTCTCCACTATACTTGAGGCGGCAGAGACGGTGGCACACTTAAAATTTCTATAGAAATTCCCTCCTCGTCATCACTGTCTAACTCTCCAACTCTCACCATGGCTGTTATGGAAGAAAAAGGAGAAAAAGAGGGAGTACCTTGTAGATTAAAGGAAAAAAAAGGTTGGAGAGTTTAAAATGCTGCAAAAGCTGGCCACAAACCACTGCTAGAAGCTCACTGAAAAACCTTTGAAGCGTTGGAAGCAAAGGCAAATGGAGGAAAAATGAAATGTGGCGGGGGCGTGGTAACCCCCACTCCTATTTATAGGTGCGAGGGTAACCCCCAACAACTACCATGTGTAGAGGTAATTTCGTCCTAGTGCATTAAATTGAAATAGCAATCATGGTAGTATAAAGATCAAATAGCGGCTTCCGTTCATTACTCACCACGTGGCAATACGAACCTGATGCAGCAGCTGAAAGGATAGCAGCTAGATGTGAAACGACGCATACCTAGGTGATGGTATTCATGCTAGTCCCCGGATCATAGCTATGTTATTACTACAAAGTTATAATATGGATCACAGATTTCAATTAAGAAATTCACAATTCATAATTATTATACCCAACTGCCAAAATTGACATGGAGGTAACTAAGTATGAATCCCAGGCAACGGTATAACAACTTTAAGGTAGAGTGATCTATATCGAATCCCGACTTAATTTATCAATACTAAGGGCATCTAGGTTTTATTTTGCATCATAAACATTGACATTTCAGTAGATACATTACGAGATCTGATATCTGTGTTATAATTTGGATCCCTCTGTCCTATGCATGCCGTTTTCTCTTGATAATCTTAGATGTCTTAACACTCAGCTATCACATCTGAGTGTCAAGCTAAGGGCAATTATTCCTTATCAGGTTCCGGGTTAACCGTTCAAGAGCAATCCAACCCTCTAGAGTTAGATATCAGATATTTATGAATACTTTTTTAGATAAATAAATATACCTATTTATGACGATTAAATCTTTCATAAAATCTCTCGTAAATAGAGGAGTTAGTTATAGAAATAATGGTCTTAATGGATTTTTATCCTAATTAACATCATTTATTATCTATTAATATATATTTGAATATGATTCTTATCTATCATAATACTCTTATAAATACTACACAAGGAAACAAATATATATGTATCTAACTCAAAATACTTTATCCACTTTACACACAATCTAATTTGAGCGTCAAAGTATCTTTTACAGATACTCATATTTCACATCACTATTGCTACCACCGTACTATAGAAAAAACTTTTCTCATTAATTTTATTCGAGTAATTCTTTAAAATCCATTCAAAACTAAATTAAACTTGATGACTTTACATAGGTTATTAAAAGTTTTGTCCAAATAAAGTGAACTTGACCGTGGGAACTTTGGAGCAAAAGATATAAAGAAGGAAAGCGAGAACCGCATGCATGGGTCCTTTAAAATATACATACAAATCGAGTCAAAGCAGTATTTTTAGTTTGCTTCAGACAGCCAACAGCATCGAACTGTTATATATATATATATACCACGTACGCATCACCGTCCATGGGTTTAGAAAAACGGTCGCGCTATTTGTCCAACCAAAAGACTCCAACTTTTGTCCACCGTATGTCACGTGTCATCATTTAAAATTTGAAATATGAAACTGTTCACGTTAAGAATAAGTGGTTAATACGTTATGAATAAGTGGTTAATCAGTATAAGTTTCTGGTTAATACATTCGAAATAAGTAAGTGGTTAATACGTTAAGAATAAGTGGTAAATCAGTATAAATTTACGGTTAATACCTTCAAATAAGTGGTTAATCTATGTAGATTAAAAAAGGAAAAAAAAAGGTTGGAGAGTTTAAAGGTTTCTGGTGAATCCGAGAAAGAGTTCCTAATAATGAATAAGTGGTTAATACGTTAGGAATAAGTGGTTAATCAATATATGTTTCGGTAAATCCAAGAAAGAGTTCTCAATAATGAGTAAATGGTTAATACGTTAAGAATAAGTGGTTAATCAATATTAGTTTCTGGTGAATCCAAGAAGTAGGAAATGAGAAGCGAGAAATTAAATGGTTAATACGTTAAGAATAAGTGGTTAATCAAGATCGATATTTGTGTTATACGATTTGGTGAATCCCAAAAGCGAGAAATGAAAAGCGGAAATTAAATGGTTTACGTTAGGAATAAGTGGTTAATCAAGATCAGTTTACGGTGAATCCAAGAAGCGGAAATGAAAAGCTTGAAATGAAAATATATTGGCATACGGAAAAGTCAACAAACATACGATCTTTACATAGGAAGCATAGGGTGGAGGAAAGTTGGAGTATTTTGGATGGCCAAAAAACGTTTTCCTTAGAAAAATCTTCAATTATTAAAGCGTTTAAAAAAAATAAATAATATTAATATAAATTCATATTTATAATAAATTTTATATGTGACAACATATTTATTATTAAATTTCATAATATTTATATATTTATAATTTTAAATTATATTTTAGATTATGAATATACTGTTATGACATTTATAAAGTTTACTATACACGGGAATCTATATTAACATTATTCTTAAAAAACTAGCTAAGTCAATAATAATACTATTTATTGGTTGCCATGTCTTTCGCGCGCTGTGACTTTTAAAATAACCCTTTTAAGTCATAAGTTTTGTTGATAGGTAGTTTAATGCAAAATTAGATTTTTCTACCAGGAAATGCTGTACTCTTTCCGGGACTAGGTCTCCTTTGTTCAGTACTTAAGGATTTTTCTTCAGGAGACAAATATAAGAATGACTATACGGTTTTTGCCCCTTGAATTAATTCTTTTCTTTAGAAAGTATAATATATAAAAAGATCAATAGGAAGCATAATTGAAGAACTTAAGGATATTTCGCATATGAATATGATGACGACTATCACCATTAACTTTGATTTTTAGCAGGATTATATGAAACCTCATCTGTTGTATACTAAGCTCCGAGAACTGTTCGAGCTTCTTATTCTCTGTTCATTAATCATCTTAATTAGAGTATACTTACCTTTAAAGTATTGATTGTCGCCTTGACAAAAAGACAGTAACTAAAAAGAAGTGAACATAACATTACATTACCATTAATGGCCCGCATTTGTTGAAAAGTATCAGTAGCTTAATTAACTAGCAGTAGCAATAATAAACTTGTTTATGCAATAGCAGCGATTGATTGTCACTAACATATAAAGATAGGTCTAAACACAAAATTAAACGAATCACGAAGTGGTATGCAGCATCATGTTCTTGAATTCCTCGAAATCAAGCTGACCATCCAAATTGGTGTTATAGGAGTAAATCATGGTTCTGCAATCCTTGCCACTCCGTTCGTCCCACAAGCCAAGCCTCTTCAGCACACACTCCAGCTCTTGGCTGGTGATGAATCCATCCCCATCCAAATCAAACACCTTGAAGGCCTTCACAAGGTCTCTCTCCACTTCCTCAATCTCATCCTCATCATTTCCATCACCCCCTTTCGGCTGCCCATTGTTCTGCTTTGATAAGGAGTTATAAAAGAACAAGAACTCACTGTAGTCGAGGCTCTTCTTTCCCACTAGAGATTCCAGCTCCTCTAGGCTAAATTTGAATCCTGTCTTCTCTAGCAGCCAGTTCAGCTCCTCAAGGCTCACAAATCCATCGCCATTCATATCCAGCTTCTCAAAAATCCGCTGCAAGTCATTAGGGGTAAGGGGACACATATTGGTAAAGAGCATAAAAGGGTATATGAATATGATACACTTCTCAGTCTCTGCTCTTCTTTTGATCGACGTTTATTATTCATCAAAGCTCGCAACAGTTATGTGCATGCTCATACATGGAAGAAATGAAGGCTCTATATACATATAGTATATGTTGGCACCACTTTCCCTTTTGCGTACAAAAGTCGGTTCTGAGTTCTGACTTCTAACATTAATGATGTGGATTAGAACGATCCAAGTCTCTGAGGCAATTTACAAGAAGTTTCGCAGCCTTTGCTTTGAAAGCAACTTTCGATTCTAACATTTGGATGTTTCTTTCACATATATAAGCCTCGAATTTTCTAATCTATGATATTATTTTTTTTATCAATTATTGTATATATGGTCTTTGTTTGGAAAAAAGTTCAGAGGGTTATATGAGTAAGTGGTTGAAGATGTAATCCTCCATGGCACGGCAACAACGGTGATGTGAAGAGGTGAATACCTACAAAAGGTACTCTAATGTTCAAGTTAGATTATGCATAAGGAAAACAATGTGTAAATGGGATTAGTTGCCTACCTTTGAGACCTTGCAAGACATTTATAAGAGCATCTTGAGTGTTAAAAATCATAATATAATATGAATTGAATGCAGTTATTTAAGATTATAATTTATTAGAGATTATGATCTCTTTTAACTAATTCTCCTATTTATGTAGGATGTAATTAGTGTTCATATCTATTAAGGATTCGTTGATAGATTTATACCTAATAAATAGATATGTGTACTCATCAAGATAACGTGTAATGATATCTAAGTACTATTCTGGTAGACTGGGTTGCTCTTGATTTGTGACCCATAACCTGGTCTAGAACATTTGCCCCCAACTTGGCGCTTAGATGAGATAGCTAAGTGTCAATGTATCTGAGTTTAACAAGAGCACACGACATGTAGTGGACAAAGGGATCTAAGTCATAGTATTAATGTCAAATCTCAAGATGTTTTTTCCAAAGGGTCGATATTCGTGATGTATCATACTATGCCCCCAGGGTTAATGATTAAGGCCAAGATCCGGAGTGGATCGCTCTGCTTAAGTCATCATATCGTTATCCGGGATACATAGTAGGTTGTCCCCATGTGGAGTTCGTGGGGACCATCTAATGAATATAATTCGGTGTTAGAGTGAGATATGTGTTATGGTTTTACCATGGTGCCTTAATGAAGGTCTATGATCTGACTTAAATGTTCTTCTAAAATGTCACGCTTCGTTTTGATTTGGAACACTCTGAACATTCTCCTTTCAGTTACTTTTTGTTCAGAAACAGTACGCCACGTGATTGAAGAACAGTGGAAGCCACCGTTTGGGATTTGTAACGTCATGATTACTTGTTTTCAAATTTTAAAACGAAGGCATCATGATTAGCCATTCTCAATTTTCCAAGATGAATGGACATGTCTGCCCCCATTAATAACAACGGTTGGGGAGGTTTTTCCTCACTTATAATTAGGAATGGGGTTTTACCCTTTCCACTTTTTACCTACTCTCTCATTCCATATTCTCTTCTCTAGAGAACCAGAGAGATTTCTGGCGAGCTTTTCTCGATGGTTGTTTGTGGTTTCAAGCTCTTTCCAAGCCATTTTCATCGTCCAATCTCCAAGGTATACCTTTCATTTTCACACCTTTTTCCTTTCTGTGAACCTCATTTAGTGGGGGGGAAATGTTAGGGATTGAAGAGACAATGCAAAATAATGGCCTGTCAGTGGAGGTTTTGAGTTCTTCGTCGTCCCCACCGCCTCAACCACAACAGAGGCTTCAAGTCCACGGTGGGGATTCTGATGAAGATCTAAATTTCTTGACTAGGATGTGGATTGTGGAGCCCTTTCAGAGAGCGGATCAAGCCAAAGACCTGGCTAGACAAAGGCCAGCTCGTTCGCTTTCCAAGCTTATGGTAGTATTAGGAGACTTAGATGATTCTTCAAAATCTAATATAGGTGTGTCCTCTCTAGGTAACATAATGGCGCGAACCCGAAGGGCAGCACCTACAGAACAAAGGGAACTTACTTTCCCCTGTGATATCAGCCTATATCAATGGGTTGATCGGGAAGTTCTAGGCACCCCTTCATTGTAACAAGTGCTAGAGATGCCCACGAGAAGCAATAATATCTACAACTGACTTCGAACGAGATATGGGATAGGGAATGCACAGTCCGACATCCACTTAAAGAGGAAAGGGTGTGCTCCGCATGTATAGAAGGCTAGCACTTTATGTATATGTACGAGGCACTCTTCACAAGGATTGGAGTGTGGTTTCCCTTTACTAATTTTGAGATTGGCATCTTAAACCGCCTACGCGTGGCACCTACTCAACTCCATCCAAACGCATGGGGGTTGTAACGTCCCAAAACTAATACTATAAGTATATCCAAATTACACACAAGTATTTAGATTTAGGCACGTCACAACTATGCTATTATTTTCCTTGTTAATTAACTGTACTAATTATTTGAGCCTTGTGAGGGATAATAATATTTCTAAGTATACACTTACATCTGAAATACTCAATTATATATTTGTCATCTACAAACTATACTGACATTAATATTTCATACAATCTACATTAGTATCCAAGTGATACATACTAAGCATTCATAGGCAAATGTACATATAAACTATGTACTACCACTGCATAAATATAAGTATATGGCAATGGTCAAAAGAGTAAATAATCCTATACTACATCAGCATCCTCGTCTCTATTCCATGGATGGGTCTCAAGCTAGAATTATCATAGAAAGAAAAGATAAAAGGGGTGAGACTTTTAGAAATTCTCAGTAGTTCTAACATATAAGTGTCATCACAACAATTCCAACTACTTCGGGAAAATCAAATCAATTCTTGAAAACGTCTCATAGAAATGTGGCTAATGCCAAAATGATTCCTTTCTTTTCCTAAGGGCAGAAATTCAATTTTAATCATTGACTAACAATTCATATTCAAAAAATATAAATAGTTTCAAATACATCATCAATAAATCATAAGAGTCATCAAGGATGTATCACTATTACTAGAATATTTACAATTCCTCAAGATGCAAATATTCATTATCAAATCCATAATTTATATAAATAATAATTTCATGATGATGTGTAAATGCTCAACAATGCATAAATCTTTCTTTAGTGCTCATTAATTATCATCTTTCTAAGCATATTCCTCAGAACTATGTCTTTTTATATCAAATAGGTAAGGAGGGAATGTCGCATCCTCGCACTACCCTGATAAGGAGGGAATGTCACATCCTCATAATACAATTCACTTGGTGATATTCTGCTTATCAGGCCGATGCACTTAGTCTATGCTTAATAGTACTTCGTTACATAGCACCATCCTAGGTAACCTTGGCTAAATTTAGTGAGGGCGTGTCTCCTCCTCAATCTAGAATCACAAGTAGATAGGGAATGTCGCCTCCTCACATTACCCTGGTAGGGAGGGAATGTCACATTCTCACACTACCAAACATCTAGAATCACCCTAGTTAAAGAGGGCATGTCTCATCCTTAACTACCCAACATCTAAGTTTACCCCTAGATACAAGGATCATTTCCAATATCAATCACTAGCCAACAATAATCTATGGGCTACCTTTCATAAGGGAATAGTAACTAAGGATCACCCCTATACGAGGATCATGTCCAATGTCTTTTAAACTTTAAGCAATTTACATGTCAATTCAATACTAGTTCAACTTTAACATTTTAAAGGAGCACAATATCATCATTATACAAGTACATCAAGTGCACAATATCATTATTTCACAAGCTTATCTAGTGTACAATATCACTACTTCATATAGTATAGATATATCAATTAGGTTTTATTTAGTTGAGAACTATGTTTTCTTAAAATAGAGGACTAATAATCGATTATCATATTCTAGTAATCGATTATCACTCACGTTTTATCTTATTCTATAATTTGATAATCGATTACCATACCCTGATAATCGATTATAACTAATTTTTATGTCTTTTCTGGAATTTGGTAATGGATTATCATCATCTGATAATCGATTACCATCAACTTTTAATTCAATTCTGTAAAATGGTAATCGATTAACAGAATTTGATAATCAAATACCATCTTCCAATAATGCTTTATTTCAATTATGTAACTTGGTAATCGATTATCATACTCTGATAATTGATTACCATTTTCCACTAAAGTTTCTTTGGAGGCTAATAATCAATTACCAATCTCTCATAATAGATTATTAGTTGTTTTTCATCATCCAGAACAGGTTTCAAGATATGGTGTTCTCACAAATATTCACCAAAGTTCAAAGTTACCACTCTTTTGGCAATTCCAATCATGATACCATCAAGTATTATTACCAATATACACACATACACACACACACACACACATCAATTCCACATGAAACTCACAAGAACAATTCTCAAACCAAAACACTATCACAAGATTTGAGAAGCAAGAAAAGAAAAGAGTAAGATAGAGATCCACAAACCCCTACCTAGGCTCCTTTGAATCCATAGAAGATGATAGAAGACACTTGATGAGATGCAAGAAAAGACCACTGCTAGTTAAAGCATGCTGAGTGGATAAAATTATCTAACTTGAGCTTTGGTAAATGAAGGCTAGGTTTTCTAGTGAGATTTGAAAGTAAGATGGCTATAGAGATTTCTTTCTTTTCTCTCTCTTCTTCCTTTCTTCCTCTGCTAAATGAGTGAAAAAAATGGAAAGAGAAGTGTGAACATGTGTGTTTAATTGTGTGTCAAAGGCAGCGGAGAGAAGGAGAAAGATAAGAATGAAGACTATGTGTTGTTATCATTGAATGGAAGGGATTTATCTCTTAAGAATACTTTGATATTCCATTAAAAATATTCTATTAGTGTTATGAAAAATTTTAAGGCTTCATTCAGTTCCTATACTCATCATTTAATAACTATTTATACACATCATTGACAGTAATCAAACTTTATTACTCCTGCTTAAGTTAAGATAAACCTAAGGAATTAAACTAATACACTTACATGTATCTGGCTTAGTTTGTAATCATTTTCAGAATAATCTCCATCCTTTATTTGACATCTCCACAAAATCTCATGATTTTCCAAGCTATTCTCCTATTTTATTTTGGCCTCTAAACACCCCTATTTATTAAAAATCCCAAACCAATTCATTTAATTTTCCAAAAATTACCACAACTCTTTCTAATTAGTTAGGACCCAAAAATAAAATTTTTGTATTTATTTCTATCATCTAAGCAGTTTATGCTAAGTTCTGAGTTAATATGAGCTATTTTCTATGTCTTGTATTATAGCATTATGCCCAAATTAACTCAGAAAATCACCTGAATTAACAGGTAACTCACACAAGTGTTAATAAGCTACTATAATAATCATTAAGGCAAATAGGTTAGAGAGGATGTTACAAGGGTTTGTCTGAACATTTTAACTTGTATATCGGGTCTTCGAGTGGCCTTACTTGGTCAACCCTTTATTCTTCCTCTTCACTTGGTTCTCGCCACCGGGAACAACCAACAAAAAAGGTGGGTTACTCTAAAGGCACAATTTGGCTGCAGAGTATTCAAATCGTACCAACAGTCCTTCAAAAACTTCAAGAATGACTTCTTTAGGGTAGAAGGGACTTTGGGTCGACTCCTTTTTTTTATTATCCCGAAAAGCCAACCACGTCTCGATCTATACTAGACCCAGGCAGTCTGGGAGTAGAGGAGTGGAGAAATAGAAACTCTGTTACCTGAGCTCTTTGATTATGTGGTCGAGGTCCTACATTTCCTCATAGATTGGGCTGACAAGAGCAGGTCTATCTACTGTAAAGATGTCTTAGATGAGCCCACTAACTTTGTAAAGGCTTTATTAGGTATCACATCTTGCACATTTCTTTTTCTTGTATTTGAGATTTTTCTAAGTGTTGTAACACATTTTCTCTTTTTGCAGAAAGCATGGCACCCCAAGACAGTCTTCAACGTCTCGCTCAAAGACTGGCATCAAGGAGGGCTAGGGCATTTGGATCCCGGGCCCCAGCCTATGCTCCAAGGGTATCCGTTGTAGTACCTCTGCCTTCAACCACTGTAGTCCCCCCACCTTCAACCACTACAGTTCCCCTACCTTCAACGGAGGTCCAAGAGGCAGAAACTAGTTTTCTTGGCTCGCCACTTCGAACCCAGAAGAGGAAGACATAAAGCAAAAAGGATCAAAGAGGCAAGAGGCTGGCCGTTGGTGCCATCCCGGAGGACGCCAAGGTGTTAGAAACTCCACCTGGTTTGCGAGGTTGCTATCCCAGAGGGTGCTCCTTTACTTTTTCTGTTCAGGTCAGTATAGACTCGTGGAGCTAATCTTACCATGATTATTAATAACATCTTGTTAAGTCTTGCTGACACCGACATATTAATCGAGCATGACATGGCAAAGCTCCTTTAAGAAGCTCAACTCTGGAGTCTGCACAATGCCTCTTTCCTCAGATTTATGGAGGGGGCTTAGGACTCTGTTCAAGAGGCTTGAAGCTTGGAGATGGAGCTTAACACCCATCAGGGTAAGAAGCAAAGTCTTGAGCTGGCTGTCGCCTAGAAGGATGAGTAGTTAGCTCAAGCGACTAAAGAGCTTGAGTTGCACGAGATCGAGATTAGTGGGATTTAGGTGGAGATCACTTGTCTTATTGCAGATGTTGCTGAAGTTATTTCTCTTTGAGTTCAAGCTACCGAGATGGCTATACTTCGAGCTAAAGTTGCTAAGGTCGACATGCTCTGAGTCTAGCTTGGTGAAGCAGTAGCTTGGGAGAACGTGATAAGAGAGAACTTAGCCTCTTATGAGTCTATCCTTGTTGGTGTCTAGGCTGAAAATGAACTTCTTTGATAAAATAAAGCCAAATTAAATGAGGAAATCATGGAGATAGAGGATAATTGGTCGAGATCTGTTGATGAGTCATTTGAGAATGCTCTTTCCCAACTTTGCCTTCTAAACCTGGGCTTAATAAAGACGGGATTGGTTCTTTGAAGATTATCCGGGATGGCCAAATCATTAATGCTGCTGTTCTTGAGACTACTCAAAAAGAACAAGTGAACCAAAGGGCAGATGGTGGGGTCAGAGTAGAAGCAACAATGGAAGGAGGCCAAGAAGAGATTAAGGCAGCAGTGATTGAGGTGGCAGAAACTGAGGTAGTCATGGTGACTTCGGAGGATGAAGGTTGCTCTAACCTTTTTCTTGTTTTTCATTTCATTGCCCCCTATGTGGGGTTTTATTGTTATGTATTGATAAATCCTGACTTCGGTTATCTTTTATTTGATTAAATACTTAGTACTTTTCTTCATGCTTTTACTATTTGCTTCCTTCACTGAGATGAGTCCAACACTCAATCTTGGTGACTCTACTTTACATTTGTCATATTTTTGACTTTTCAATAATGAGATGGGTCCAATGCTCAATCTCAGTATTTATTTTACACTTAGCAATTTGATTGTGCAATTTACTAAGATAGATCCAACGCTCGATCTTGGTAGTTATTTCTTTGTTTGGAGAACGCTCGCTTTGTCTGACCAAGATTAGTCCAATGCTCGATCTCGGTGGTCAGGTTTGTTTAGGAATAGTTGACAGTCGAACTTTAGGTGCAAGTAACATGGAAGCCTCTCGTAGTGATGTTCATTATCCTAGGTAACGGTCTAAAGCGCATAACCACATTAAACCTTTTGTTCGGTTTGTGGGTTAGGCATAGTGTTGTAACCGCGTTTAACTTTTTAAGTTTGTGAGTTTGGTTTCAAATTATGGTATAGGTGACACGAAAGCCTCTTAGTGTGGAGTCCACTGTCCTGAGCTATGGTCAGCTACGCTTAACCTTTGTAAAGCTAGTCGGTTTATGGGTTAAGGTCAGGCCATAAGGGTATGGGTGAAAACCCTTGAATATACTCCTTGATTTCGATCAATAGTCAAGTGGACTCCCCTATCTGGCCATCATGTATGGATACCAGAATAGCTGGTCCTCTTCGAACCTTGTATTCCTAGGACCTCTTTTGAGGTGTTATAACCTTGTAAGCTATAGTGAGATGATGAGGGAGGCCGAAGTACTCATATACGTGAAGTCACAACTGAGGTACTGACTTAGATGAAAATGAGCCGACGTACTTATGGACCCAAAGTATTGGCCAAGGTGTTGGCTTAGAAAAAATAATAGTTGAAAAAATAACTAATTTATTCATATCAAAATATGTTTCTTATATAGTATAAGTAACAGTTAAAAACCATTAAAATATTATCTGGGTTACTTCGGTGCAATAACAATTGTCCTCATGGTTGTCATTCTGGGGTTACGCCTTATCTAGATTTTGGGTGTTAGCCCGAGGTAAGCTTGGCCCGGGATTGTCATTCCTAGTCAAAGAGCATATTCTCTGTTACGAAGGAGAGGGACTCTAGGGACTATAGCTCCGCGTCTTGTAATGGCCTCCCCTCTTATTGTTGTTCCAGGTTGGGCTCACGTACCAGCCCAAATGCCCTTCTCGAATGGGAGACTCGATGGCATCTTGGAGGTTGATACAATCCTCCGTGTTGTGACCATGGTCGTCATGCCAAACGCAGTACTTGGATTTGTCTCTCTGCGAATGCTTCTTCAAAAAGGGGAGGTCTCTGTACATCCCAAAACTCGGTGTTCATGACCTCCTAGTAGATCTGAGCCCGAGGTGCATTGAGGATAGTATAGTTCTCATACTTCCCCTTGAAAGGTGGCTTCAAATTTCGTCCTTGTTAGTTTGATTACTCCCCGGACTTGGGCTTAGCATCTTTTCCTTTCTCAAGATGCTTCCTTGCTTGGAGAACGTCTTCAGCATTGATGTATTTGTTAGCATGGGCACGGAACTCATCCATTGTCTTGGACTCCTTCTTGCCATAAAGAATGAAAAAGACCTAGGGTGGAGTCCTTCTCTAAAGTAATGCAACCCAAGCTTTTCATCCCAGTCTTAGATGTTGACTATCTCCTTGTTGAACTAGGACAAAAGTCTCGGAAGGACTCCTCCTTTCCTTGCTTGATCTGGGAGGTGCGTGAAATTGATTTAGGCTGCACCTTACTAATAGTGAAGTGTAGCAAAAACCTCGAAGATAGGCCAGCCCAGTTAACAACGGACTTAGGAGTTAAGGTGGTAAACCAACTCAAGGCTACTTTCTTCAGAGACAGAGGGGAAGCAGACATATGAGAGAGTCATTACCTCTAACAAATAAGAGTGCAGAGACGTAGGCATCTAAGTGCTCTTGGGGGTTCGTGGTCTAATCATAGGCTTCAATATTTGTGGGATACTTGAAATACTTAGGGATCTCGTAAGCCATTAGTGTATTAGTTCTATGAAACCGTGTTCCTTTACTTCATGTTCCTGCTCTCTTGTACGGACATGTTTAGCATTACGATCGGAATCCACGATCCTAGAGTTTTCTAGATGGCGGTCCTCTCTTAGAGCGCTGTCTCTTTGGTTTTCACGATTCCTCCACGGAGACTGGTTCTCATCTTCATGTTTCTAGTTAACTCTCTCTAGGTCATGAATTCCTTCATATGAAAATGGATTCTTTCTTCTTGAAGCCTAATTAGAGAGAGAAGTTATGCTCTGGATAGCTCCTGAAGATTAATTTCAATATGGCGAGACCAGACCTCTTCATTCTCTACTCAAGCTCGAAGGTTGTTACGACTAAAAGATTTGTGACTGGAGCGGCAAACAACATATGATTTTAAAATGAAAAATGGAGTCGCCACCGATTTTATTTGAATTAAGAAAAAAATTGGAAAACCTTTCGTAGAAAATAGTCTTTGAAACCATATTGGATTCGGGAGTCGATTATGTCTAGGGAACGGTGGAAACTTAATCCCACAGCACCCTTAACACACCCATCCTGAGACAGTACATTAAGTCAGTTGTACAAAACTTGATAATCTCAAAATATATTTATTTCACCTTGTTGTTAAAAAGAACTAAAAAGACAAATAATTTGTGAAAATTTAATTTTTGGCATGACGGAATAGGAATCTCGCTCCTACGTATGCCCGGGTACAATGAGAAATTCAAAGTCACGTAGTTATTTAAAAAATAATTGTGGGTTGGTTAATTTTAATTATGAAAAGAATTTTTGAAAAGGAATTTTATTTGAAAACAAAATCAATATTACACAGGGTTCAAGTTAGCACCAGGATACTCAATAAACCTTTATGATCTAAATGACATTGAAGATAGCATCCACTATTCAATCATCATCATTGGTCATTACACTGATTAAACGACTTTTTTATTTTTATATTTCACATTTTTTTGACACACCAAAAACAATTAAAGTTTTCTTCTTTTTTTTTGACAAATCAAGAAAATAACTAGGCCTAAGTGAACCTTATATAGTTAAGCCCAAGATGCAACACAAATAAATAAATAAAAAATAAATAAAGTTAAATTACCATACTAGCAGCCTAATTTCTGATAATGATTAAGTCCACTATACCAGTAGCCCATTATACCAGCAGCCCAATTTCTTTGTTACTTTTTCTATTTTTGTTTTTATTATTATTATTTTTAATTCTGTAATCTAAAATATAAAAAAATAAAATACAAAAACACAGAAAAGCATAAACAAATAAAAAGAACCTAGTCTTCAACGCAATGGCAACGACATATAGTGCAGTTTGTGGTGGCTGGGCTCGGTTTAGCCGATCTGGTGGTTATGTGGCCATTTGCAAGGATGGTGGCTGGTTGTTGGCAGGTGGTGGATGACACGGCTGCTACGCAGGTGGCAAAGTAGATGGTGTTGTTCTGTTTCACGAATATATGGCAGAGTAAGGTGGCGCGGCCGCTAGACAAAGATGGAGGGTATGCGATGGTGTTGTTGTTTCTGGTGCGTGCTCAGAGGAGCGGCTGTTTCACGGGTTCGTACTGTGCTACTATGGTGGCCGTTTGATGAACACTATGGTGAGGACGATGACACAAATCTCAGGGGGTTGTGTCATGGTTTGGTTGGCTTGTGTTTGGTGGATGGAGGGGTTGTGGTTCACGGTTTGGTTGGGTAGGGATAGAGGTGATATGGGTGGTGGGTGATAGGTGGTTGGACGTGGTGGTGCATAGGTTGTGGAATGCATCGTGGCTGGTAGGTGGTTCACGTGGTTCTCACGGGTGAAGGTTGATGGTGATCATAGTTGGATAAGGATAGAGGATGATGGTGATGGTTTGGACGTGGTGGAGTGGTGATGGTTGTTTGATGGTGGTCACGGTGGCTGGGTTATGAAATGCTTCGTGGCTGGTAGGTGGTTCACGGTAGTTCTCATGGGTGAAGGTTGATGGTGGTCACGGTTAGTTAAGGATGGAGGATGATGGTGATGGTTTAGACGTGGTGGACTGGCTATGGCTGTTTAGTGGTGGTCATAGTGGGCGGCTTGTGGGTGAAGGTGGTGGTGGTTTGATAATCTGGTGATGGTGCTTGAGGGGGTCACGGTGGAAGTTGTTGTACGGATTGTGATGGAGTGGTTATGGTGGTTAAAGGGTGGTGGGTTACGGTGGTGTTTGCTTGGTGTTGGTGAAGATGGTTGTGTGAGGACTTGGTGGTTCACGGTTTAGGATGGTGGTTATGGTTTGATGTTGGGTTTAATGGTGGAGTGGTGGTACCGGGTTCGAAGGTGGTGCGGGACGTGGTGGTGGCCTTCGTGGGTCACAATGGTGAAGATGGTGATGTGAGTATAGAAGCTTGGAGGAAGATGGTGATGGTGGTAAAGCGTTGAGGAGGTTGGTTTGGTGAAGATGAGTGAGGGTGGTCGTGAGAGTGAAGGTTTATGGTGGTGAAGATGAAGGGTGGAGTGGTGATGAGTTTGGGCAGTGGTCCCAGTGAACGTCAAAGTGAGTGGGTGTGTGTAGCAGTGTCAGTTAGGTACGTGAGAGCACTGGTGAAAGTGAGTGGGGAGCAAAGCAACATTGCCCCCTCTGTGATGTTATGTGTACCTACTGCCTTTTGCAGTGTAATGGAAAAGAATGCATAATGTATGGCCAAGAAAGGAAAAAAAAACATAGAGCAAGAGAAAAAAAAATTGGTTTCCACCCAAAAATAGAAAAACAACCAAGTAGCAAGTAGGAGTGCCTCTACGTTGTTTTGATTTTATTTTTTTCTTCTTTTTTTTGTTTTTTTGTTTTAAATTAGGTTAAGGTAGGCTTATGTATTTGGGCTAAGAGAAAGGGCCAAGAATGTGGACCTTTATTAATGTAACTAATTGAATTTTTATTTCCTTTTTCTTTTCTTTTCTTTTCTTTTTTTAATTTTTTTTAATTTTTTTTCTTTTTTTCAAATAAAGAGAAAACATTTTTAAAAAAAAGCCCGGTCAAAATATGATGTTCATAGTTGCTCCTCTTTACTTGTTTCTTACTAGAGAATACGAATAACCATAGTTTTTTTATATTTTCCTAGTAAGGAATGAGTAAAGATATGAACTCATATTTTGGCTTTGAAATCTTGCGAAAATGTAAAAACAATGCAGCATGTTGATGCGCCTAAAAATAAATGATAAGGGCATTAATTGCAATAGGCCGCATAAAAAAATGAATGACATGAGTTTAAAAGTAGTGAGTCAATGCACTCGAAAATAAATGATAGGAGCTTAAAATGCAAAGAGTCTATGCACTCAAAGTAAATGATAGAAATTTAAAATGCAGGAAGTCGATGTGCTCAAAATAAAATGATAGGAATTTAAAATGCACAAAGCTGATATGCTCAAAATAAACAACAAGAAATTCAAATGCTGAGAGTCGATGCGCTCAAAATAAATGATAGAAATTTAAAATGCAAGGACAATAATTTAAAATGCAAGGAGTCGATGCACTAAAAATAAATGATAGGAATTTAACATGCAAGGAGCTGATGCGCTCAAAATAAATGACATGAAAGCATTTGTGCTAGGTAGACATGGAAAAATCTTTTTTTTTTCTCTTTTTTTATTCTCTCTCTTTTTCTCTGTCCTTTTTTTTATTTTTTTACTTTTTTTATTAAAAGTCATTTGAACCAACGACAACTTTGGAAAACTTTGACTAATCAAACCTTTGTTCACGTGCTTTTCTTCATCAGACCCTTCGGTCGGCTTGGAGTCCTCTTTATTTTCATTTTCCTTCTTCATTTCTTCATTTCTTTATTCTTTATTCTTTTTTTCTTTTTTTGACCCTGCTTGTTCTTCTTGGCAATGAAAGCTTATGTGGCTTGTATTGTAATCATTTCCAACAAATGCCGCATTGCAATATGTACTTTGAGCTACTGAGATCTTTTAATCCAACTCAATCATTGAAGGATTGTTAAAGAATTATCAAATCAAACTGTTAACCTTAAATTTATCTTATTTGAGACATAACTTAATGAGTAAACATGCATTCATGAATGAATAAAAAATCATTAAATGAACTAACTTCCTTTTATTACTTTGGTAATCTAATTGTACATGAACTTTTGGTAAGACACATACTTGAAAAATGAAAGCATGGAAACAAAATAAAATTGCAAGGATTTAAAAAAAAAAATTGCCCCAATATTGGTTCTTTGTCCCTTATCCAATTGATTCCCTATAACTGCTTGATAAATCAACCGCTGTCTCTGTTGTTATTTCCTTCAACACAGCTTCTCTTTAATCCTTCAAAAATTTTGCCCCAATATGGCCAGATGAATGCAAACAAAGTTGCCCCTGTGTAGCCAATCAGACGCAAATAAAAATTGCCTCAATTTGGTGAACCCCTCAACGAGTTTTAGGCCAACTTTCTTTGAGATTTTTCCTATTTATTTACCCTAACTTTTGCTTAGGCCGCCGATTTGAGTTTTCAACCTAATAGGCTTCTTTTTTTTTTTCATTGTTGCTCTGACTTTTGCTTAGGCCGCCCTTTTAGGTTTTCAACCTAACAAGCTTTTTTTTTAGGCATAAAATCTCTTAACAACATCAGTGTTTACGGGCCTTGGCAATTCTTCTTCATCCATATTCTGCAAAATTAATGCTCCTCCTAAAAATGCTTGCTTGACTATGTACCGGCCTTCATAACTCGGAGCTCATTTTTCTCTAACGTCCTTTTGATTAGGAAGAATCTTCTTCAAAACCAAATCTCCTGAACAAAATTCTGTGGGATGAACTTTCTTGTTAAAGACTCTAGCCATTCTGCTTTGATACAACTATCCATGGCAAATAGTTGCCAGTCTTTTGTCTTCTATTATATTTAATTGCTTATATCGAGTCTTCACCTATTCGGATTCCTCCAACTTTGCTTTCATCAAAACCTTTAAAGAAGGAATCTTAATTTCTATGGGAGAGATAGCCTCAATCCCATACACCAAAGAGAAAGATGTTGCCCTAATGCTTGATCGTATATTGGTGCGATATGCATGTAAAACATAAGGTAACATTTCATGCTAGTCTTTATAGTTCACTACCATCTTAGCAATAATTTTCTTGACATTTTTATTTGCTGCTTCAACTGCACTATTCATCTGAGGCCTGTAGGGAGCTGAATTATGATGCTTGATTTTGAAATTTTCACAAAACTTCTGAATCTTAACACCATTGAGACTAGTAGCATTATATGTGATTATCCTTTCTAGAATTTCATATATGCAGATAATATCCCTTTTGAGAAATTTCAAAAATACTTTTTGAGTGACATTAGCATACAAGGAAGCCTCTATCCACTTGGTGAAATAGTCAATTGCCACTAAAATGAAGCAATGACCATTAGAAGCTTTGGGATTGATGGGTCTAATGAATTTATTCCCCACATTGAGAAAGGCCACAGAGATACCAAATTGTGCAAAGGGAATGGAGGTGCATTGACTCGATCTGCATATATTTGACATTTCTGGCACTTTCAAACATATTCTATGTAGTCTGTTTCCATAGTGGACCAATAATAACCACTCCTTAGAATTTTTTGTGCCATCATATAACCATTAGCATGAGTTCCACAAATTCCTTCATGGAATTCAATCATGATTATACAAGCTTCACAAGCATCCACTCATCTAAGTAAGGTTCCATCATGACTCCTTTTGTACAAAATCTCCCCGTTCAAGAAAAATGTAATTGCCAACCGATGGATAGTCTTCTTATTCACCTCATTTGCCCCAGTTGGGTATTCTCTATGCTGAATGTACTGCTTGATATCATGATACCAAGGTTTACCATCTGGCTCACCTTCCACATTGGAACAATACGCAAGCTCACTGTGTGTCTTCACTTGGATGGGTTGGACATTATTGTGAATATCCAACTTGGTCATTATAGCCAAAGTGGCCAAGGCATCTTCAAACTGATTCTTGTCTCGAGTCTTGAGTTAAATGGGAGAAGATCACTTCCTCAAACTTCTCAATCAACTAGATCAAATACTTTTGATAAGGCACCAACTTTGGGTCTTTAGTTTGTCATTCACCGTTCACCTGATAAATGATAAGTGCTAAATCTCCAAATACTTTTAGCTGCTTGATCCCCAAGTCGATTGCAACTTGTAAACCACTAGCACAAGCCTCATATTCCCTAACATTATTGGTGCATTCAAAATCAAGCTTGATAACGACTGGGTATTGATTTCCAGTTGGTGAAACAATCACAGTTCCTATGTCACTACCATACCTGTTGACTGTTCCATCAAAATACATCTTCCAAACGGGTTCATCCTCACCTTCTTCTTCTCCTTCCATTGTCAATATTTCTCTATCAAGGAACTTAGATGTTACTAGTTGTCCATCCTCAAGAGGGTTTTCAATTGCACTTCCTGAAATGATGATATCAAAATTGCACCTACATTTTCCTTTTGATGGATTTCTTAATTCAAGTGGTCTAATATGCTTGTATTGCCCTGTTTTGAGGTCCATACTAGATTGCTCCCATCGAGGTTAGATAATAAATTGCATGCTCCTTCTATGTACAATATCATTGCTCCCATCGAGGTTAGCAGTACAGTTATGTACAATATCAAAGGACGAGTCGATGTAAGAGGTACCAAAACAAGAGGATTCATTAAATTAGTCTTTATCTTATCAAAAGCTCCTTGACATTCTTCATCCTATTCACCCAACTTATGCTTATTCAACAGCTTGAATATAAGCTCACAGGTGCTGGTCAAGTTAGCAATGAATCTAGTAATGTAGTTAAGTCTCTCGAGAAAACTTTTCATTTCACGCTCACACTCTGTCTTAGGAGCAGACATCTCCTGTATTGCTTTCGCCTTATCCAGATCCATCTTTATTCCTTCTCTACTAATGATGAACCTAAGTAGTTTTTCAGTAGATGCTCCAAAAACACATTTAGCAGGCTTTAACCTCATCTTGTACTTTCTGAGTCTTTCAAACAACTTACACAAAATCGCCACATAACTTTCCACTTCTCTAGACTTGGCGACTATATCATCCACATACACCTCAATCTCTTTGTTCATCATGTCATGAAACAGTGCAACCATAGCGCATTGATAAGTAGCCCCATCATTCTTTAATCCAAACGACATCACTATGTAGCAAAACGTTCCCCAAGGAGTGATGAAAGTGATTTTTTCTTTGTCATTAACATCCATGGGGATTTGATTGTACCCTGAGTATCCATCCATGAATGAAAACATGTGATTCTTAGTAGTGTTATCAACCAAAACATCGATATAAGGGAGTAGGAAATCATCCTTCGGACTGGCCTTATTCGGATCCCTGTAGTCCACACATATTCTAACTTTTCCATCATTCTTAGGCACAGGCACAATGTTGGCTACCCACTTTGGGTGTCTTGACATTTCCACAAATCCTACTTCTAGCTGCTTAGTGACCTCTTCCTTGATCTTCATGGATATATCCGGATGCATCCTCCTTTGTTTCTATTTCTTTGCCTCAACATTTGGGTATAATGGGATTTTATATGATGCTATCTCCGGATCTAATCCAGGAATATCCCGATTAGACTAAGCAAAGACATCCATATACTTTTTTGAATAGTGCGATCATTTCTTCACACTCGGGGTTTTCCACTATTTTCAACTCCTTTTTCTCTTCCTCTATCCCCATGTTGATCACTTTTGCTACCTCGCATTCAAGCTGAATCCCTTCTCTGAATATTCTAGTAATTTTACAAATTTTTTAACAACTTCTTCCTTTTCACTAAATTCACGGTCTTCTTCATCAAATGTCGCAAGGGAATCAATTAATGAGTTTTCAAGATCCCTTTCATAAGGTAAACTTTCTACAAGACTTAGATCCCTGGAAAGTAATTTGTGTGGAGTTGAAAAAGCAAAATAGAGTAGGAATGATAAAGCAAGAACTAGAAATTATACAGAAATGTAAAAAGAAAATTGATAAATGTAAAAGGACAAGTCAAAGGTGCAACAAGGAGGAATGTTGAATATTCATGCAAATTTATTTAATTAATATATTAAATAACATAAATTATAAGCTCAAAACATAACTAGTCTTAAATATCTGCTTAGTACAATATGACTAGACAATTACTTGGAAATAATCATATCAATCATTGGTTCAGACTGCCAGTTCTTCAGTGGCTCCTCATTAGTAAAAGACTGATTGCCTTGCATTCTTCTGGCCTTCTTCATGCAATGCATTAATAGTGAGATGGCATCGGGGACAAATGACTTTTCCAGACATGATTATCTCAGCTGGTACTGAGAATGTTTCCCTTAGGTGGGGAATATGCTTCTTCTTGCCCTTATTATTCTTTTTTCCAAGAGCGATGCTCCCTATTCTTTCCTCCAGAGATGCTTCATACCCTAACCCAAACTTGTCTAACTTTTTTGAGAATGACACTTACGACCGAGTACCTTGCAATTGTGAGCCAAAGCCTTTTCCTTCTTAGTATCCAGTATTAGCCATAATCTGGGCCACCATCTGATCCACACTTTGTGTTGGAGATTCATCCTTACTAAATCTAGTCTCAACTATTTCAAAACTATGCCACAAATTCTCCTTATCTTTCTCTGCACTCTCCATATACAATATTGAAACTAGTTTTGATAACATAATTTCTTCCCCCTTGTGTATGATAATGACTGACCTATTTTTTTATGTATTTAACACTCTAATGTAGGGTGGAAGAAACTGCACCAATGACATGGATCCATGGTCTCCCCAGAAGCATGGTGTATTTAGGCTCAATATCCATAACTTGGAATAGTAATTGAAAATTACTTGGGCCAATCTCTAGTGGCAACATCATCTCTCCCAAGATACCTCTCCTATTTCCATCAAAGGCTCGCACCACCATTTCTCAAGGTGACAATTCATCCTCACTTATTGATAATGAGGTTATAGTGGACTTGGGTAGGATATTCAGTACAGACACTCCATCAATCAAAACCTTTGCAACTATATACCCTTTACATTTGAGGGATATGTGCAAGGCCCGTGGATTTTTCTTAGACCGAGAGATGATCTCTTCATCAGTAAATGTGATCATGTTAACGTGTTTCACCGGGTCCACCATATTAACAACACTTTTAAGGGTAACATTGGGCTTAACATAGGCCTCATTCAGAACCCTCAGTAACGCCTTCCGATATATCTCAGATGTTAAGACGAGTGACAATAGAGATATTCTGGCTAGAGTCTTCTTCAACTATTCCATCACGTCATATTCACTTTGCTTCATTATCTTCAAGAACTCTTCTTCTTTTTCCTTCGCTTTCTCATCTTCTTTTGATGTTTCCTCCCTACTCCTTTCTTTAACATTTTTCCTCTTCTCTACTTCTCCTGGGCTATAGCATCGCCCACTCCTTGTAATTCCTCCTACTTCAATTATATTAGTCACTGACTCTTCCTCTTGATATATTTCAGCAACTCAGGCCTTTAAAGTCTCTTCCCCGAATTCTTTTATCTCTACCTTAGTTTCATAACTCCATGGCACTATATGGGTATCACTATAAGCAAATGGCATTGGCTTCTTGACTATCACTACTACTTTCCCTAGTGTTGAAGCTTGGTTGAGAGGTGACACCTTAAGCACAAAACGTTTAATCACATTGACCTCTTCAGAGGAATCTACCTCTTGTCTGACTTGTATTACTCCCAAAGTGAGCAATCATTGGATTCGAACCTTAAAGTCCTAACAATTCTCGATATTATGTCTTATTCCCCCACAATGATAAGCACAACTTAACTCTTTATCATGTTTTTCCTCTTCTTTCATTGTGGCAGCTGGTGCAGTGATACTATAACTAGCTTTCTTCAACCCTTCGAATATTTCAGCCATTGGCGTACGTAAGCTCATGACCTTTCTTATTGGTGGTCCTTCTATCTCCAAAGCATTTACCACATTCCTTCCACCATGATTAGCAATTGGGTTGCTGACAATACTAGGTCCAGCCTCCTTTTGAATGTCAAGTTTCACAATCTTCAATTGAATGCCCTGGGATGTACATGTAGTATTTGCAAGTTAAATTCAAGTTATACCACATTGGAAATGGTGGTTATAAAGGACGTACAGGATTTCCTGAGATGAGGTGAGTATCAAACAACTTTTGGAATAAGTCTACGTTTGAAATAGATAATCTTGGGAAATGGGGTAGGTTTTGGGGACGGAAGTGACCTTGATTCTGTAAGTTTGGTCAAGGTTGTTGGTGGCTTGGGTAATTTTGCAGAGGTGCAAATGGATATCGGGTATAGGTTGGGCAAGTTGGTATATATGGTTGTGGTGTGGGAACATTATTGATTTGAATTATGGGGTTGGGGTGATATCTGTGGTTGGAACAACTTGGTAGGGTGGGTAATAAGGAGGTGTAGGTGTTTGGTATGGAAAGTGAGGGTTAGCGTTATATGGCGGTTGATGACATGGGTTTTGTGGGGAATATCAAGGTCTGAAGGTCTATTGGCATTGGACATAATTCACCTCAGGTTCTTTCTTTTTCGGTTAGAATCCTTTCTTAAGAGCAGTATTCTTTCTATTGCTTATTGACAACTTCCCAGATTTGGCTAAAATCTTAATCCTTTCTTCTGCAGTGATTAAGTCAGCAAAATATTTATAGGCTGCTTTGGCCATTGCCCCAATAAAAGGATTTCCTAGGAAATATAAACACATCTCGGACAATGTCAATGGGGGTTGAACTTGAGCTGCCAAGGCTCTCCACCTTTGTGCATATTGTTTGAAAGATTCCTCATTTCCTTTCTACATTGAGCTCAACTATTCCTGGGTTAGAACTGCATCCAGATTGAATTAGTATTGGTCCATGAATAGGTCAGTCAATTTCATCCAACGAGAAATCTTAGAGCGGTCTAATTGAAGACACCACTCTAAAGCGGGGCCTGTAAGACTCTCGTAGAAAAAGCTAATAAGGAACTTATCATCCTTGGATCAAATAGCCATCTTGGTTCCATAACTGATCAAATGAAATCGAGGATTACCACTCCCGTCATACTTGGCAAAATCAGGAATCTTGAAGTCTTTAGGGATTATGACATTCGTGGCAAGACACAACTCTTCTATTCTGAGAGGTCTATAAGCACTGGGGCCCTTGATTGCCTTGATCTGTTCCTCCATTTTCTCTATCCAATTTTCTTTCATCTTGTCTTTCTCGGTCATGACGTGGCCATTCCTAGAGTAAGGCATCATTGCTTGCCCCGGAATGGACACATAAGGTTGTTCCTAGGTAGAGCTAGCATAACCAGGAATTTCATTATAAGCACCTTCCAAGGTGCGATACCCCTCTTCAATAGGCATGACTATCGATGTCATTTGATGTGGTTGCTCATGAATTCCCACAGTGATGCCTGAGGTTATAGTCGAGAATGTCGGGGCAGTTATCGATGGCACATTTACATATGCTTCTACCTCATTTGCACCTCTATTTCCACTGATTAAGTGGAGAGACTCCCTCACATCTTGCAGTATTGCTTCCAACTTGCTTGGGTTTCAGACATCTCATTCATCCTCCCTGTCGTTTCATCGACTTCCCTGCTCAAGTTTCTCATTGCCTTAGGATTACTAGTAGCCATTCTGGTTCGAGATCTGGTATTGTGAACGCGGGTTTGATTGGTCTCTTCTTTCCTCGGCTGCGCAATGGTTCTTGAACAAGTTTGATTTGTTAAAACACGATAACATTAAACAAAGAATGAGATAAAACGAATGAGATGCATAAGATGGAATGAATAAACTTTGTGATGAAAACATCTTTTTTTCTTTCTTTTTTTTTTAAAAAAATGTTAGGAATGTCATGAAAATGCAAGATGACGTATTTTTTTTTTTTTTAAGAATGTTAGGAATGCCATGAAAATGCAAGATGATGTATCTTTTATTTTTAGAATGTTAAGAATGCCATGAAAATGCAAGATGATATATTTTTTTTAAGGAATGCCATGAAAATGCAAGATGATGTATTTCTTTATTATTTTTTTTAGGAAAAAAGCTAAGAATGTCATGAGAATACAAGCCATGAAAATGTAAGATGATGTATCATTTTTTTTAAGAATGCTAGGAATGCCATGAAAATGCAAGATGATATAAATTTTTTTAATGCTGATTTTTTTTAAAAAAAATACCAAAATGAATGACATAAGAAAAAGATAGAGAAGAAGAAGTACGCTCCCTTCGTGTCCTAGTTATATGGAACCTAAAGGTTGGATCACCTTAAGTTCATGACTCAAACTTTGGTAGTCATTATGTTCAATCTATCAGTGCAAGATTTTTTAAGATAAATCCAAACTTCTAAAAGCCATGGTCCCCAGATTGCCCCTATCTCGAAAGACAAGGACCCAATTCATGAATTAATCATAAGTATGGATAAACCATCTCAATATGACTAGTCCATGATATTGGTAACAATCTGAGTGGTGTCTCAACAAATGTCAAGTGAGCATAAAGCCCTCAATAACAAAAGTCGAGACCACTCCTATTCCTCGGGTTTGCACAAACTCGAGTATAGAGCCCAAAAAGTGTGTGAGGTAAGTGATAGTGATGTGTATAAAGGAGCATACAAACTTGTACAAAAATTTAAAAAGATAAAACTACCCCCCAACCTACAAAAACATACATACAACAGCCATCCAACAATCATCTACCTTAGGGTTTCAGTAATTAAGCACATAATATTAAAATATATATACAAGCAAATGATGTCAAAATAAACACAGAATAATGCTATTTGATATTTACATAAAAGTACTAGATAAAATCTATATACAAAAAAATAAAAAATAAAAACAAAGAAAAAACAAGGTAAAATAAATAAATAGATATTATTAATAATTTGCATAACTAATAACAACAAGTTGACTCTCCAAGTATCCCCAGTAGAGTTGCCATCTATCGCGACTGAAAGATCTGCGATGGGAGCGGCAAACAAAATATGATTTTAAAATAGAAAATAGAGTCTCCACCAATTTTATTTGAATTAAGAAAAAAATTGAAAAACATTTCTTAGAAAATAGTCTTTGAAACCAGATTGGATTCGGGAGTCCATTATGTATAGGGAAGGGTGGAAACTTAATCCTACAGCACCGCTAACACACCCATCCTGAGACGGTACCTTAAGTCAGTTGTGCAAAACATGATAATCTCAAAATATATTTATTACACACCTATTGTTACAAAAAAACTAAAAAGACAAATAATTTATGAAAAATTAATTTTTGGCTTGATGAAATAGGAATCTAGCTCCTACGTATCCCCGGATGCAATGAGGAATTCAAAGTCATGTAATTTTTTAGAAAATAATTGTGGGTTAGTTAATTTTAATTAGGAAAAGGATTTTTGAAAAGGAATTTTATTTGAAAACAAAATTAATATTACACAGTGTTCAAGTTAGCACAAGATTACTTAATAAACTGTTATGATCTAAATGACATTGAAGATAACATTCGTTATTCAATTATCATCATTGGTCATTGCATTAATTAAATGATTTTTTTATTTTTTTATTTCACATTTTTTTTGACACACGAAAAACAATTAAAGTTTTTGTTTTTGACAAATCAAGAAAATAACTAGGCCTAAGTGAACCTTATATAGTTAAGCCCAAGATGCGGCACAAATAAATAAAAATAAACAAATAAAGCTAAATTATCATATCAGCAACCCAATTTTTTATAATGATTAAGCCCACTGTACCAGCAGCCCAATTTCTTTGTTACTTTTTTCTATTTTTGTTTTTTTATTATTTTTTTAATTCATTAATCTAAAAAATAAATAAACAAAACACAAAAATGCAGAAAAACATAAATAGATAAAGAAGAACCTAGTCTTCAACACAATGGCAACGGCGCAGAGTGCAGCTTGTGGTGGCTAGGCTCGGTTTGGCCAGATCTAGTGGTCATGTGGCCGTTGCGAGGATGGTAGCTGGTTGCTGGTAGGTGGTGGATGGCACGGCTGCTGCCCAGGTGGCAGGGGGGACGACGCTACTCTGTTTCACGAATTTGTGGTAAAGTAAGGTGGTGTGGCTGTTGGACGGAGATGGGGGCTACGCGATGGTTCTGTTGTTTCTGGTGCGTGCTCAGAGGAGTAGCTGTTTCACAGGTTCATACGGCGCTGCTATGGTGGCCGTTTGGTGAACATGGTGGTGAGGATGACGACACAAATCTCAAGGGGCTGTGTCACGGATTAGTTAGGTAGGGATGGAGGTGATGTGGGTGATGGGTGGTTAAACGTGGTGGTGCATAGGTGATTGGATGCATAGTGCTCTGTTTGGCCGGGAACGGTGGTGATGGTTGGTTGCGCGTGGTGGTTCACGGTGGCTGGGTTGTGGAATGCTTCGTGGCTAGTAGGTGGTTCACAATGGTTCTCACAGGTGAAGGTTGATGGTGGTCATAGTTGGGTAAAGATGGAGGATGATGGCAATGGTTTGGACGTGGTGGAGTGGTGATGGCTATTTGGTGGTGGTCACAGTGGCTGGGTTGTGAAATGCTTCGTAGCTAGTAGGTGGTTCACGGTGGTTCTCACGGGTGAAGGTTGATGGTGGTCATGGTTATGTAAGGATGAAGGATGATGGTGATGGTTTGGACGTGGTGGGGTGGTGATGGTTGTTTAGTGGTGGTCACGATGGCTGGCTTATGGGTGAAGGTGGTGGTTGGTTTGGTGGTCTTGGTGATGGTGCTGAGGGGGTCATGGTGGACATTGTTGTAAGGATTGTGATGGAGTGGTTATGGTGGTTAAAGGATGGTGGGTTACGGTGGTGTTGGCCTGGTGTTGGTGAAGATGGTTGTGTGAGGACTTGGTGGTTCACAATTTAGGATGTTGGTTATGATTTGATGTTGGGTTTAATGGTGGAGTGGTGGTACCAGGTTCGAAGGTGGTGCAGACGTGGTGGTGACCTTCGTGGGTCATAGTGGTGAAAATGGTGAAGTGGGCATGGAAGCTTGGAGGAATATGGTAATGGTATTGGTGGTAGAGTGTTGAGGTGGTTGGTTTGGTGAAGATGAGTGAAGGTGGTTGTAAGAGTGAAGGTTGATGGTGGTGAAGATGAAGGGCAAAGTGGTGATGAGTTTGGATAGTGGTCCTAATGAACGTGAAAGTGAGTAGGTGTGTGTGTAGCAGTGCATGTTAGGTACATGAGAGCAGTGGTGAAAATGAGTGGGGAGCAAAGCAACATTGTCCCCTCTATGATGTTGTATGTACCTGCTGCCCTTTGCACTGTAATGGAAAAGAATGCATAATGTATGGCCAAGAAAGGCAAAAAAAAAACATAGAGCAAGAGAAAAAAATTGGTTTCCACCCAAAAATAGAAAAACAACCAAGCAGCAAGTAGGAGTGCCTCTACATTGTTGTTATTGTTATTTTTATTCTTTTTGTTTTTTTAAACTAGGTTGAGGTGGACTTATGGATTTGAGTTAAGAAAAAGGGCCAAGAATGTGGACCTTCATTAATGTAATTAATTGAACTTTTATTTCTTTTTCCTTTTTTGTTCTTTTTTCTTTATTTTTTTCAAATAAAGAGAAAATATATTTAAAAAAAAGGTTTGGTCAAAATATGATGTTCACAACATTGCAGTGTTGAAACTCGCTGTCCGGCATTCCCAAAAAATGCTCTTTGTGTACCGAGACTTTGCCTCACCAGAACTCACGGGTAAGGGTGGAAATAGGCCAAGGTGCCCGTCATAGGCCTATGGTCTGACCTTCTTAAGGCCTGACCTGACCGACCTGTTTACTAAACAAGTTAGGTTAAGATCTTTTTAAAAGTCTATTTAACTAAAAAAATCAGACCTCAGACTATTTAATAAGTTTTTAAGCTTGGTAGATCGGCTTGACTAGTTAACTATATATAATATAATATATATTATTATAATAATTATAAATTATAATTATAATTATTAATTTATTATAATATATTAATATATATTTTTAATTAATTTTTAATTAAAGTTAGTAACTAAAACCTAAGTTAATAAGTTAGAATAAAAATAATATAATTATTAATATATTTAATATAATATATTTATTATAATGAAAATAATAAGTCAACACTCACTCTCTACTTTTATAAATGCTCACTACTTTCTTACTCTAATTTTTGGTCGATGTTGGACTTAGTGATATACCAAGTTATAAAATTATTGGAGGTATATAGTTTGTAACTTGGTATATCTCCAAGTCCTATATCGACCAAAGATTAAAGTAAGAAAGTGGTGAATATCTATAAAATTAGAAGGTGAGTGTTAAGTTATAACAAAGACCTATTGGCCTTAAATAGGCTCGTTGGCTTATTTCAGGGCTTATGTCTATTAGCTTATGTAAAGACATGTTGACCTATTTAAAAGTAAGCATATTAGCCTATGTAAAGGCCTGTTGGCCTATTTAAAGGTATATCTGTTAGTTTATTTAAATGCCTTATTCCAAAGTAAGCTTTTAGGCCAGGCCAGACCTTAAAAATCGTCATATTACAGGCTCACAGGTTAGGCTCAGGCTTTATAATTGGGATACAGGTCAGACTTGTTTAAGGCAAAGTCTGGCCTGACCTGTTTCCACCCCTACTCGTAGAAGAGGAGGTGGGAGATTTTCTCCTGTGAAAGAAGTCTCCAGTCTGTCCTGCCTGGGTTCCGATTGGGCTGGGACTAGTCCTGACTCATGAGTAGGGACGGATGCCAAACGGCAGTTTGAAGACAGTGGGTTGTGTGTAGCAGAAGTGCAATTCTAATTGGTTGAGACTTATCTTCTCCTCATGTTAACCATGATGATAATGATGATGAGAATAAAAGTTTATCTCTTTCCATGTACGGCGCCAATGTTCTGAACAAAGTTTAGAAGGTTACCTGAGTAAGTGGTTGAAGGTAAAGTCCTCCGTGGTACGGCAGTAGCAGCAATGGTACTAGGGGGTGATACCTGTAAAAAATACTCCGACGCTCAAGTTAGATCGCGCACAAGGAAGACAATGTGTATATGGGATTAGATGTCTATCTCTGAGACCTTACAGGGTATTTATAAAAGTGTTTTAGGTGTTAAGAATCATAATGCAATCTAAATTGAATGCAGTTATTTAATATTAGAATCTGTTAGAGATTGTGATATCTTTTAACTAATTTTCTTATTTATGTTAGATATAATTAGTGTTCATATCTATTAAGAATTCTTTGAAAAATTTATGACTAATAAATAAGTAATTATACTCATCAAAATAGCTTGCTCGCAATGATATTTAAATACTTCTAGTAAACCGAATTACTCTTGATCTGTGATACATAACTCGATCTAAAACAATCTTTATTTTTTTATGTTAAATACTTTTCGTATTCGTGTATATTTATACTGCCGTTTTGTATATGTATATATATGTATGTTTTCTCTTAGGTCACTTTCAATATTTTGTATATTTTGGTTGTGATGTCAATAGTCGGGAATAAACTGACAAGTGCCTTCAAATGCGTGGTCGGTGCGTGTGGTGTCCCGTGCCCATCTTAAGGACTTATCAACAGGAAGTCAGGAACACGCGTCAGGAGCTATATCAATACATTATATATTTACGTAAGAATAAAGATCATTTTATTTTAAATAATATTTACA
Organism: Ormosia semicastrata; assembly: GCA_029884595.1. Lineage (NCBI taxonomy): Eukaryota > Viridiplantae > Streptophyta > Magnoliopsida > Fabales > Fabaceae > Ormosia > Ormosia semicastrata. The sequence goes on from JAQQTO010000063.1 coordinate 104,513,031, forward strand.
TTTATTTTAATATTATATAAAAATTAATTAATAATTATAAATTATTAATTAATAAATATATATAAATATGTATCTTTTTAATTTAATTTTATTAATCAATTTATATATATTATTAATTATTTTTTATTTTTTATTAATTAATTATTTATATATTTATTAATTAATTTTTATATATCATTAATTATGAATTTATATTTTATTAATTAATTATATATGATATAAAAATAATATTATTAAAAATAAGTAAAATTATCATAATTGTTTACATAAAAACTAATTTTACTGTTTATCTCCAGTAATTCCCAAACCTACAGCACAGTGTCATCTGTCGACTGAACCAAACCACCAATCCTGTCCCATGTGATCTCCAACACCCTCACGTGCCTCATTCATTCCGTCCGAACGTGTCTACCCAGCGGGAGCTCATACGCCATCATCACTGCACTGTCGTAGGGATGTCAATGGGGTGGGAGTAGTTTTTTCTCTGCCGAACAAATGAATTAATAAAAATGAGCAAAATTAAAAAGACGGAACCTTACTATTTCGTCTCTGTACCCGTGGGTAATTTGTGATCCTTATAAGTAATTAGTAGTATCTATGGATATATAAATAATTAATAATTTAAAATAAAATCCTTATTTAAAATTATAAAATTTTAAAAAAATATAAAATATAAAAATAAATTTAAATATTATATTTCATAATTTTATTTAATAATTTAAAGTTTTTATAAAATTAAAAAAATTAAAAAAAATAAATTAAATTATATTATATTTTATAATAATTAAGCAACATAAATATTTATTATATAAATAATATATATCTTTTTAACAAATTTTATTATTATAAATTTATTTAATAAAAAATTCATTTAAAAATAATAAAAATAAATACATTTTTTTCATTTTATTTTAAAATAAAAAATTATAATATAATATATATTAAATACAGAAATATACTTAATAAATTTATAAGTACACTTACTAAATAGATACTTATCTTTAGAATAAAAATTATTTAAATTAAAAATTATTATAAGATAAATAAGTATTAATTATTTAATAAATTTATATTAATTATTAATAATTAAAAATTATTATATTATTAATATCTTATTAATATTATATATTTTATTTTTTTTTTTTTCATTCAATATTCATTTTTTTATAATAATACTTTATAATCACATGATTAAAAAGTTACTTATTCACTTTTCGATAGATAATTCTCACGAATCCAGACAAGGATAATTTTGTCAACCTGTGCCGTCGCATTTTGCTTCTTCTCCACCCTGTAATCTAAGTACGGCGCCGATCTCTCCCACCCATAGAAGCCCAGGTGACGATGGGCGTGGTGCAGTGATGGCTTCGAAGAGGGAGGAAGGGAGGCTAAGGGAGGAGAGCGGCTTCAGAGTGGGACAATTCGGAAGGAGATCTCGATTACGACATGCTCGATGAAACCCCTTGCAAGTTCTCAAACCTCTCACTCAGGAACAAGGCAAAAGCACCGTAATCTTCTAATTCCATTTGACCCTATTTTTCAAAATGGGATTTTTAAACCTTATTTTGTGGTAATTTGGTGTTTATAGCGTTCTTGTAGGTAAGGTTCAGGGTACTGATACAGACCCAAATGTGCTGGATGGTCCACTGTAGAAGTTAGAATGGTAACCTGTCTGCTACTGATGGTTCTTCTTCTTCTTCACCGTCAGTGAATTCATTCTGTAAGGTATTCCTCAATGCTCTTATGCTTTCTGGAATAGTTTTTGGGGCAATCGTATTGAATGGTTTTTGGTTAACTCTGATTTTTTCGCTGTATGTTATATGACTTGGTCAATCAAAATAGGAATAAAATGAAAAAGGCTAAATTTCTAAAATTGATGTTAATTAATTAAGCTTATTGATATGGATGGGAGAATGATACAAATTTGTTTGTCAGACGCCGAATATTGATTTTTTTCCCCTCTTTGTTTTTGTATGCAGGCAGAATTTATAGTTTTCGAAAGTCTTTCTCTATGGGAGTATTAAATCACCTGGTCCAATGCTTATCAAGTTAAGATTAGTTTAAGCTATTTCATTTTCATATCATTCCGATCTCTAACTTACAAGATTTTTTTTCACACATGGAGTTTTATTTTTTTTGTCTGCCTCTCTAAGCCATTGCAAAATGAGTTTTTCTTGCTTTTTCACTTTATTTATCTTGGGTAGCTTTTTTGGCTACACGGTTCTCTTTCTGTATTAAATTAACCTTTTTTAACTTATAGAAGACTTAGATCATTAAGGACAAAATCTACATGGAATTATAAATTTGATTCCTTTCCCGGCGTTCTTTGTTTTGCTATTTTTATTTATTTATTTTTTTGTGCTCCATAGTGGATTGTATGAACATTTTAATTAGAAAACATTAAACACTCTCCTTCCTTCTCTTGACAATGCGGGGAACATTTTTGCAAATCCTTATCTTCTTTCCTTCTTAAAAATTCTCTAATGTCTAAATATTGGTTTCACATTTTTAGTTGTGGTTTTCTTTTCTTTGATAAACATATATTTATTCTCTGTCAAAAAAAAGAACGTGTAATTATGATGGACAATACGCTTTTAGAGGGTAAACTGTTCAATATTTGTTAAAAGAATCAATGAAAATGTAGGTTTTGATAATAGTTGTCTATTCTAAAAGGAATTGGAAGTTTTCTAAATTTAATAATAAGAAACGGCATAAAACTTATATTTCATAGCATGGGAATTGCTATTTTGGTGCAATATTATAAAGATGATAGTTGTAGCATGAGAATTGCCTGAGTTTCTTTTTATCTTAAGTTTTTTCCTCCCATATTCTGTTGGATAGAGCTGTTTTCTTGGCTTCATGCACATGGTTTTTTTAGGGGGCTGGTTCTTGCAGACTTTTAGAGGATTAGACTAAGCTAATGTTCTTTTCTTTCGTTTCTTATCTTTACTAATATTTTACGGTTGTCTAGGAGGATTTATAGTCATCCTTTCTTTTTTAATTTCTCTTCTTTCTCTAAATGAATTCTTATAATAATGATGCATAAAATCTGGTCTTAAAATTTATTGCTCAAAATCATGAAAAAATTATGAAAAAAAAAAAAATCATGTTAATGCTTACAAAGAATACATAAATTGATTGGCACTACTAGATTTTGGAATTTGGTTGACATGAATGCAGACCTTGGAGGATTTGGAGCTGAACTTGAATCACTAAAATCTTGGGTGATGAATGTTGTGCCCATCATTGCTAAGAACACTTCAGGTGTTACCTATGAGAGAGGTCTAATTTACATTTTCATGACTCGCAAGTTTCTAAAAATTCTCTTAATTTTCTTAAAAGTCTTCTAATTTCATGTAAACTTTCCTTGCAAGTTGGCTTCCTATACTCACAAAAAACATTCATTAATATGACATTTATGGTTAATTTTAGTATGATCTATAAAATTAGAGAGAGTTGGAGGAATTGTGTGTCAATTCACACACAAGAATATTAATATTTATATATAGAAGTGATACATTGAATAAGTAAACACTAATTCCTATGAAGTAATGATTACAATATCTAGTAATCATCACGTATGAGTCAGATATGAAACATGTGAAACATGACTTAATTTATGTTTAACATGTGAAGCATGTGAAACATGACTTAATTCTAACACTCCTCCTCAAACTGGAGCATATATGTCATATGCGTTAAGCTTGTTACAAATAAAATCAACTCGAGTCCCTCTAAGGGACTTAGTAAATACATTGACTAACTGATCGTTGGAGTTGACAAAGCTAGTAGTAATCTCACCTGAATAAAATTTTTCTTTGACAAAAATGACAGTCAATCTCTATATATTTGGTCCTTTCATAAAAAATCGGGTTAGAAGCAATATGTAAAGCAGCTTGTTTGTCACAAATTAGTTTCATTTCCTTGACGTCTCCCAATTTCAGTTGTTGAAGCAATTGATTTAGCCACGCAAGTTCACATGTTGCTGCTGTCATAACCCGATACTCGGCCTCTGCGCTGGATCTAGCAACTATGTTATACGTTTTACTCTGTCATGAGATTAAGTTACTTCCAATAAAGACACAATACCCTGAGTTTGATCTTTTATCTAATGGTGAACCCACTCAATCAACATTAGAATAGTCAACAACTTGAACATTGCCTTTATTTTCATAAAGTAACCATTTTCTTGGTGCACTCTTGATGTATCTAAGAATATGAACCACGACATCCCAATTACTATCACAAGGAGCATTTAGAAACTGACTTACCACACTTATAACAAAAGTAATGTCTAGTTTAGTTACTATAAGGTAGTTAAGTTTACTATGCTGGTGTGGTAGTTGTTATTATAGGAAAACTCCACTAAAAGGAGAAATCTATCCCAATTACCCTATTGCTCAAGCACACATGCTTTAAGTATATCCTCTAGGGTTTAGATAGTTTTCTCAGTTTGTCCATCAGTATGTGGACGATAAGTTGTACTAAAATTCAACTTAGTTTCAAAGGCCTTTTGCAAGGCTCTTCAAAATCTAGAAGTGAATCTAGGATCTCTATCAAATACTATGCTTGAAGGGATTCCATGCAATCTAACGATCTCTTGTAAATCCAATTGAGCTAATTTATCCAGAGAATAGTTAGCTCTTATTGGCAAGAAGTGAGCAGATTTAGTTAATCTATCTACTATGACCCATATAGCATCATAACCTGGTTGGGTTCAAGGTAGTCCCATTACGAAATCCATTGAGATAGATTCTCATTTCCATTCAAGGATTTCTAATGGTTGTAAGGGTCCAGAAAGTTTTTGGTGTTCTTTTTTAACTTTCTGACAAATCAAATACTTAGACACATACTCAGCTATGTCTGCTTTCATTCTAGACTACCAAAACAATTTCTTGAGATCTTGATACATCTTTGTTGCCCCAGGATGGATGGTGTATTTATTCTTGTGAGCCTCTTCCAAAATCCTTTCTGTGATTTCAGCTTCTTTTGGGATAAAAAAAAAACTATTTTTAAACATAATGATTCTATTATCTGCTTTACTAAACTCTATTTGTTATCCTAACAAGATTTGCTCACTTATTCCTTTTAAAATCCATCTCTTCTTTAAGCTTCTCTAATTTGAGTCTTTAAGTCGCTAATTATGTCTACCTTACTCATACAGGGACTATGTGGTAACACAATCACTGCTAGACTCAAGTTCCTAAAACTCTCCAAAAGCTCTATCTCTTGGATCATCATTCGGGACACATGTAGGAATTTTTTACTAAGTGCATCAGCCACTTACTCAGATGATATTTCAACTCAAAGTCATAATCCTTCAAAAATTTCATTCACCTTCTCTGTCTCATATTCAATTTTTTTTTTGTCAAACAAGTACTTTAAGTTCTTGTGGCCACTAGAGACTTCAAACTTAACTTCATAGAGATAGTGTCTCCAGATTTTCAAAGCAAACACAGCAGCTGCCAATTCAAAATCATAAGTATGATAATTCTCTTCATGAGGCCTCAGCTGCCTGGAGGCATAGGCAACTACCCTTTTATTCTGCATTAGAACACACCTTAATCCCTTCTTTGAAGCATCACACTATACTTCAAAGTTCTCTTGAGGGTTTGAAATTACTAAAACAGATGTTGTGGTCAATATTTGTTTTAACTCTTGGAAACTATCTTCACATTCTCATGTCCACTCAAAAAAACTACATTTCCTAATTAATCTAGTCAAAGGTATATGAATGCTTATGTCTTGAAGCATATCAAATGAATTTTTGATGATAACAAAAACAAAGATGAAGATGAAGATCAAAAGAGAATACCAAGATCAAAAGAAGGAAACAAAGAGGTATATAGATATAGGTCTTAGAATATCAATGTAAAATGCTCTCAATGTATCTCAATTATCTTTAAATGGTTTTTCAAGATTCTTTTAAATCAACTTATAATTCAAAGTTCATCTTTTTAAGGTTATGTTGATTTCAATCTTGGATTTCGTAATTCAAATGTAAAATTTATCAAAATCCAAGCTTCTATAAGTAAGAATTGACCAATACACTTAATTGGGCATGAAAAATGTGTTCAAAGGACAAGATAATCGATTACACATGTGTTGTAATCGATTACAAGCTAAACAGAGGCCTTGTAATCGATTACATTGAGCATGTAATCGCTTACAAACATGACAGAAGCTTTGTAATCAATTACACTGAGGCTGTAATCGATTACAAGTCTGGTAGAGGTCATGTAATCAATTACACAAGGTTGGTAATTGATTATATCTTATCCAGAAAGCCAAGAACACGTTCAAACAGTCATGTAATTGATTACAAGCATTGTGTAATCGATTACATCTGATCTAACATTACCTAACGGTTATATTAGGTGCATTAAATGCTGGGCATTAAAATCCTCAATGGCTCCTTTGATAAAAAGTACCTTATATACTTGTGTTGGGGCATCATTAATGACTAACCTTAAACTTGAAACATCTTTCTAACACTTTAATACGTGAATTAATCCTTGAAATCATTCTTACTCTACTTTTCTAAAAATCCTTGAGATGTCCTTGAAGAGCATTCTAGAGCTTCAATTTGTATCAATTACTCTTGTGAGAGTTTCATTTTATCAACTTTGATTATTCTATAGAAGAGGGTGAGGTATCCCTCCAAATTATAAAAGGTGAGACATCCCTTATTTGAAGAGGCTCAAGCTACAAAGGGTGAGGTATCCCAAGGTGGTGTTGAGTGCTCCACTTTGTAAATGTTACAAGCACCTAATTCAAGCTTGGAATTAAGTGAAAATTTCAAGTGATTGTTTGAGGACTGGACGTAGGTCGGTGGCTGAACCAGGATAAACCATTGTGTTTGATTCTTTAAACCCTTCTCTTTACATTTCTGCATTAGTTTATTTGCTTTCTTGAATATTTCTCTCTTGAATTAGTTCATTATTGTGTAATATCTTCCTATCTTATCGATTCATTCATTTTCATCAATTAATAGCTTCAACGAAAATTGACAATCAATATTTTTTTGAAAGATTTGCAAAAAAGTTTTTATAAACTCAATTCACCCCCTCTTGAGTTTTGAGGCCACTTGGTAACAAGGTAGAGCTATTTGAGAAAATTCTTTATAAACCTTGTATAAAACCCAGTATGTCATATGAAACTTCTAATCTCTATCACAGTCGTAGGCCTTTCCCATTGCACCACTGCTTCTACCTTGTTATAGGGTCCACTGATACCCCCTTATTGGGATACCACATGACCCAAAATCTGTACTTTCTTCATACATAATTCATATTTTGCCAATTTGGCAAACAGTTGTTTCTCGCTTAGGATTTCTAAAACCATCATAATGTGCTGCTCATGTTCCTCTGTTGTCTCTGAGTAGATAAGGATATTATCTATAAAAACAACCAAAAACTTGTCTAGGTATGGTCTAATGATTCTGTTCATGTAATCCATGAATATTGCAGGTGCATTGGTCAAACCAAAGGACATCACAAGATATTTATAATGTCCATACCTAGTCCTAAAAGCGATTTTAGGAATATCTCTTCCCTAACTCTGATTTGATGATAACCAGATCTTAGGTCAATTTTTAAGAAAACTGAAGCTCCTCTTAATTGATCCATCAGATCATCTATTCTAAGTAAAAGGTACTTATTCTTGATGGTTACTTTGTTTAATTATCGATAATCTACACATTGCCTCATGCTACCATCCTTCTTTTTCACTAGTAGCACTGACGCTCTCCAAGGTGAAACACTAGGTCTAATAAATTGCTTATCTAACAATTCCTCTATCTGTTTCTTGAGTTCTGCCAACTCTAAAGGTGACATCCTATAAGGTGCTATAGAGATAGGTTCGGTGCCTGGTACCAAATCTATAGTGAACTTTGTTTCTCTCTCAGGTGGTAACTCAGTTATTTCGCTAGGAAATATTTCAGGGTACTCTCTCACCATAAGTATATTCTCTAAGTCCTGCTCAACTTCAGAATATAAGGAGAAAATGAAAATATATCCCTAAGACCCTTCTACTAAACAGTTGATAACTTAAGTAGCATTCAAAAATACAGACTCAGAAAAAATAGCCATGGAAGGGATTTCAGACATAAACATCAAAGTTTTATCTGACCAATTCAAAACATGATTTGTAAGCAACCAATCCATACCTAGGATGATATCAATGTCAACCAGAGGCAAACATATAAGATTTACAAAGAAAATCTCATCTTCTACTTGTACACAACAATCCAAACAAACATGGGAAGTTGTTACTGGCTTTCCAGTTGGTGTAGACATAGACAAAACATGGGGAAGCTTAAACACAGTTAAGTCTAGCATCCTCACACAATCATATAAAATAAAGGAGTGAGATGCTCCTGAATCATACAATACAATTAAGATATTATCTTTAACTGTACATTTACCTTGTATGAGATCGGGAGATTGAGCCGCCTCCTTACCACTCAGAGTATAAACTCTTTCTTTGGTTTGAGGCCTAGGGATGGGTATTGCTCACTGTCTCTGAGGACACTCCCTATCATAGTGCCCTTGTTTGCCATATGTATAGCACATTGACTGACCCGCCAAACAAGGCTTGTTACCATGTTGCTTTCCACATTTTGCACACCTTGGCCCCCTTTGATCAATCTGAATTAGTTTTCCTTTGTCTTGTGGATATTTTGGTTGAGAATAAGACACTCCTCTTTTAAACCTCTCATCTATCCTTTTTCTCTTTTGGAAATTTTGTGGCCTTTGGTCCTGTGGAGGCTTAACATCATAGCTCTCTATAATCCTACACTTATTCACCAAAGTAGGAAAATCTCGAATCTCTAAATGCTATATGGCCCTTTTTATGTCTTCTCAAAATCCGGACTCGAATTTTACACTCTTCTAATTTTCATCTAGATTGTATCTAAAGGAAAATTTAGACAACTTCTCAAACTTAGCCACATACTGGCCCACTGACAAGCTTCCTTGTTCAAGCTTAAGAAACTTCAATTCCTTCACATTCTATAAGTTCTTAGGGAAATATTTGTCCAAAAAGGTTGTCCTAAACACTTTCTAGGTAATTTGAATTTCCACTGCCTCCATCGACCTCCTAGTATCAATCCACCAACCTTTTTCCTCTCCCACCAGCATATAGGAGGCAAAGAATGTCATCTGCTCATCAGTGCATCCCATGATAGCAAATATTTTCTCTTTTTCCCTCAGCCACCCTTCAGCCTTAACCAGATTGTACTCTCCTCGGAAAGACGAAGGATTAGCCTTTCTGAATTCAGAGAGGTCATGAAAATATTGGTTCCTTACCAAAGCTGCATCATTGGGTGGTTGTGGAGGTGGATTTGCCCCCATCCTTTCTAGTACTCTATTGGTGACAACAGTCTACTCCCTCATCACAACCGCCATCTCCTTAAACATTCCAGTCATATCTGCCATATTTTCATTAGTAGATTCTTTATTTCCTCGAGTACGCTTAGGAGATGTCATAATTTCCTATACACACAGAATAGTACATATTGAGTTGATCAGTCTCAATATCATGTAATAATGCAACAATAACTATTAACATTCATACCTAAGGTAGTAATGCAATTCTATCCATATATCTCACATCGAGATAAGAAAATGCATAACATATAATAGGAAAATCTAAACATGCTAAAAGCATAGTCAGTCCATACTCGGGTTCAACAAGATGAACTGCTCTGATATTATAATGTAACGCCTCAATACTAATACTATAGTATATCCAGAATATACATGAGTAAACAGGATTAGGCACATCATTTCTAACATAAAAACATCATACGATCTTGATAATAACTATACAACTTATTATAACAAGCCTTAAGAGGGAAATATAACTTGTACATGAGTAAGTATACATCTAAAAAGTCTATTTTTATTTAATATAACAAGTTTAACCAACTAGTACATTAGTGTTTAAGTATATACAAACTAAGCCTCAAAGGCATATGTACAATACAACTTAAACTTTCCATTGCATCACCATATAGCACAAAGCAATGGTGAGAAGAGTAAATAACTCTAATCTATAGCATCCACTCCATTTCTTCTCCTTGGGTGGACCTTGTGCTGGATTTATCATGGAAACAAATAAATGGGTGAAAATTCAAAAATTCTCAGTAATGTTAAAACATGTATTGTCATCACAATAATTTCAGCTGCTTCGCGGAAATCAAATCAGTATTTTGAATATCATATAGAAAGGTGGCATAAGCCAAAAACTATTCATTTCTCTTCCCGGGGTAGATAATTCAATTATTACTATGACTCAATTATCTTATAATTAACCATTCATATCAGATCATCACGATATTAATAAATCATAAAATTCACAAGTACATAAGTCAAATATGATTCACAAATCACTATCACTCGACAATCATATACTCTATTTGTGTAAACATTCATAATATAGATCCATGATCTATATATGTAACTATCATCTTTGTAACGATATAAAAATACTCACACAAGTGTTAGTCTCATGCTAATGTTCATGTAATGTCTTATGCTTATGCTAATGTAATGTCATATGCTAATGTTCATGTAATGTCTTATGCTTATGCCCATGTAATGTCATGTCTCTTGCATATTCCCAAGAACCTAATTCCTTGTATTTTTGGGTAGGAAAGGAATGTGACCTCCTCACATTACCGGTAACCCTGGCTCTATTGATGAGGAAACTATTTGGAAATCTCATACTAGGAATTTAGGGACCCCTTTCACATCGAGGATCATCTTTTACAATTCCCAACTATGATAAGGAAACTATTGATGAAATCTCACACTGAGAATTTAGGATCCCCTTCCTTATCGAGAATCATCTCCTACAATTCTCTAGTCAAATGATTGTGCACATCATAATAATGTTACAATATTTAAGGAATAGCAAGTATGAATCACTTCTACTCTAGGCCCATATCATTAGTGCCATTTATCTTAAGCACACACCACATCATTTTAACACAAGCTCAATTTTAATAATGTAAAGGAGCAAATCATAATAAACATTCAATATTGGCTCAACTTTGGCAAATAAAAGAGCAATTCAGGTTTCTAGTACACTTTCATGGCTCAACTTTAGCAATTAAAGGAGTAATTCATGTTTCTAGTATATTTTATAAACATCACACGCATATAAGTCAAATTTGTCTCATTATGTATTTATCTAATGCACAATGTTCCACTTTTCAAATGAATTAAGTACACAAAATCATCATTTCACATATGAACAAAATACAAAACATTATCACTTCTCAAGTGAATTAAATGCACAATGTAATCATCAATACATCACATTCTAAGTGCATAAAAGATTACCCCACAAGTAACTAAATGCACAAGATCATCATTGCATAAGTACACAAAGTGCTCATTCCTAGATTAAGTCACTCCACTTAGTGAAAACCTTCAAATCTCATCATAATTTAACATATGAAAGTTTTAGTTCCTTAAAACAAAGCATTGCTATTTGAATAACACTTATTGATATTCGAATAATGCATAATAACATGACATTCTAGTCTATTCGAATAGCACCCCAGGTCTATTCGAATAGCACTCGAAATATGGCATTCTGGAAAGGCCTATTCGAATAGATCCCCTAACCTATTCGAATAGTAGCCACGAAAATGCATTCAGGTGCATTCTATAATTGTTTGTTCGAATAGCACTCAGAATATGACAATTTTGTGTCATTCTAGAATAGTGTTGAATATATAGCATAAATAAGTTTTTGTTGTTAAATTAGTGTTAGAATCAAAAGATTTAGATAGAAATTAGATAAGTTTTAATTGTTTACGAGTTTTATAGATTTTTGTGTTCACTGGCTAATGGGATTTAAATTTTGATTGAAACAGGTTTGAATTGAACTTAGAAGGAAAAGGAGATGTTTTTCACTTAGCCCATCGCGAGGCGAGGAACATCCATCGCGAGGCGAGCCTTCATGCATCCATCGTGAGGCGAGATGACTAATGGAAAGGTCTTCTAGACTGCAATGGGCTGAACCTTGTTCACGGGCCATCGCGATGCGAGAATGGGCCATCGCGAGGCAATGATCGTTATTCAGCCAATTTTAAATAGTTGATGAAACGTTTCTGAATGGGCCTTTTGTTCATTTTCTTTTCTGACTGAGAATTGGGGGGTGTTATCCAGAGCGTGGAGTTTTCATCTTTCTCCATCTCCATTGATTATTCAAGCTTGGGAACAAGATTTTGAAGGATCTATGACTTCGTCTTCCTCCATTAGTTTGATCTTTCTCATCTCTTCTTCTTCTATCATGAGTAGCTAAATCTTTTTAGATTAGGATTAGATGAACATTGTAGATACTCTTATGTGATCTGTTTTGTGCTCTTTTTACAAGTTAATTTCATGTGTTTGAGCACTCTATTCCTTACTTAATGCTAATCAATACTTGATCACTATTTGTTTGAATGTGGGTATTTCTTCTAATTGAAAAATTAGTTTTAATGCTGGAATTGAGTTGGGTTGTCATGATTATGATTGAATATAGTGATATATCATTGTAATTATGTGTTCCATGATATCGTTGTTATTAATGCTTATTTGAATCAACGATTACCTAAAGAATTGGGAGTTGTGATTTGAGTTAAAGGGGCTTTGAATCAAAGGATTAATCTTAGTCTAATTTTATTGATGAGAACTTCAAATACATGATTATTACTCGTTTTGAGAGTTAACCAGTAGCATAAGAGGGTAAACAATGTGATTCAAACTCCAGCCGTTTTTCTTGATAAATTTTCTCTTCCTTAAAAATTCAAAAATATTATTTAATTTGTTAATTGCTCTGTCTTTAATACATTTCTGTTTTACTTGTTTAGAATCAATACATTTCAAGTTACAAATTCATATTTTCAATTCAAGTAGAAACCACCTTTCTTGTTTTGATGAATCAATTATAATCCCTATGGAGACGATAATTCTTTTCTCACTATTATATTACTTGTAGTGATTTGGTACACTTGCTGAAATTGTTCCAATAAGTTTTTAACGTTGTTGCCGGGAATTGTTGATTTAATTATCAACAAGGCAAAGGAGTTACTACTTTGGACAATTGTTTTGTTTTCTTACTTCATTTGTTAAAAAAATTTCTGCATTATTCTAATTCAATTCTAAATATAGTTGACTTGTTACTTATAATTTTTCTATTTTCTGTGTATACGAGGGAAAAAGGCAACTGAATTGTTGTTTGATCCCGAGATTGTGAAGACGAAAAAAGCAACTAGGAAGAAAGTTAAGAAAGCAAAGCAACAAAAAATAACTCAAGAAAAATAAGAATTTACTTCTTCTTATATTCTCACAGTAGAAGTCATGGCTGAACAACCACCACCTAGGTGGACTTTGGGAGATTTTGGCCGGAGGAACAACCGTCAAAGGTTGGCTATTGATTATCAACCAGTGGAGGCAAATGCATTTGAGATCAGAACTTCTCTTTTGAATGTTCTCAAGCAAAATCAATTTTCTGGAGCGGATAATGAAGACCCTAACTAGCACTTGGTGAATTTCTTTGAGATTTGTGGTACATTGAAGTTGGATGGTGTTTCTGAAGAAGCTAAGAGGATGAGATTGTTCCCTTTTACTTTGAGAGACAGGGCAAATGATTGATTGCAAACACTTTCTCAAGGGAGTATTACTACTTGGAATGATTTGGAGGACAAATTTATGGCCTGGTTCTTTCCTACCCCGATTCTTTCCTACCTCCAAGTTCATCAAGAGAAGAGCTAAAATTACTAGTTTTGAGCAAAAAGATGGAGAAAATCTTTATAAGGCATGGGAGCGATTCAAAGGGCTTTTGAAGAGATGTCTTGACCATGACTATGATGACTTGACACAAATGCAAACGTTTTGCCATGGGTTGAGACCGAATACAAAGATGATGTTGGATGCTTCGGCGAGGGGTACAATGAATAACAAGACAATTGAAGAAGCAAGAGAGTTGGTGGAAGCAGTGGCTTCAAATGAGTATCTTATTCATCATGATAGAGGGGTGCAAGCAAGGAGGGGTGTTTTAGAGCTAAATGCACATAATGCGCTATTAGCCCAAAACAAATTGGTTCCTCAATAATTGGAGGTTCTCACCAAACAACTTCAAGCCTTACAAGCAGGTTCCTCTCAATCTAATGTAGAATTGTCTTTGCCCCAATGATTTATTATGTTAAGTTTTGATGATGACAAATATAAGATAAAAAGAATGATGCTTATGCTTCATAGATGTGCTTAATAGATGACAAATACATTACAAAAGAATATTAATCATGTTATATAGATGTGCTTAATAGATTATAGTGGATCATGCATGATTATGTACTTTATCTAGTTATATTTCATGCAATGAGATATATACAACATTCTTCATATAATATATTCAATAATGCTTCATATGAGTTGTATTAAATTAATATTAGATTTGGCTCTATTTAAATAAAAATATGCAAAGTGTTCTTTGTTGCATCCTATATAGAGATATCCATTAGTAATTGATAAATATATTATTTGGATGTATCTATGAAAGTCTAATATGCATATTAGACTACCTAGAGTATACATTTATGAATCATGCATATGAAGATATTGGATTATGAATTTGGACTAACTATGCTTGTTTTAAGTGAGTAATATTTTGTAGGATAGTCCAAGTACCAAGAGTGAGCATTGTAAAAAGAAAGTAAAAAGATTACAACTATGCTCAACTCAAAAGAATGAGAATGATAAGATGTTCTAAGCATTTGTAAGATTTGAAGAGAAAAATTTTTTGGAAGCTTGGATTACATCAAGAATTGATGATGGCAAAAGATCAAGTCCCAATGTTCTTCAAGAATAGCTTATAGGACTTAGATCTTATGTAAAGATAAAAAGGAATCACACTAAGATTACATATATTTTAAAATCTTTAAAAGTGTTTCTTACATGTTTAAATACTCAACAAATTGTTTTTGGAAAGTTAATCTTAGTGGTAGTTCAAACCTTTGAAAAATAGTCAAGTTTGTGTTTTATAAAACTGATATTTGGTTACTCTTTTGATCATAACTTTCAAAATACTTTGAGTTTTATTTTGAAACTTATTGTATATGAAAATAGACTCAAATATCTTTCCAATGAGTGGTTATTTGCTTTAAACGGATAAGAAATGAAGAAGTTATAACCATTTGCTTTAAACTATGAAAAATAGTTAAGTTTGAGTTTTGAAAAACTGACATTTGGTTACAATTTTGATCATAACTTTAAAAATAATTTGAGTTTTGTTCTGAATTATTTCATATGAAAATAGACTCAAAGATCTTTCCAATGAGTAGCCATTTGCTTTAATCGGATAAGAAATGAAGAAATTATGATATTTTAAAGTTAGTTTTCAAAACCAAAAGTGATGTAATCGATTACACAATTCTTGTAATCGATTACAACTCTGGCAGAGGCCATGTAATCGATTATAACATCCATGTAATCAATTACCAAGTGTCTAGAAATGTTCTCAATGGCTAGTTTTCATAAAAAATTATTTCTAAACACCACTAACGACTATTTTATCACTTGGGCTCTATATATAAGTGATTTTTTAAGCTTTTACAACTCTTGAACACTTGATTTGATCCTTGAATCATCAAAATCATATTTTGAGCTTCAAAGTGTAAATCCTTGATACCCATAGTGCTTCAATTTGTATTATCCACTCTTGAGAGAGTTTCTTATCATTTATACTTTGTATAAACTCTAAAAGAAATGGTGAGGTATCCTTCAAAGTTGTAAGGGTGAGGTATCCCTTGAAAGTAGAAGCTCAAGCACAAAGGGTGAGGTATCCCAATATGTGTTGAGTGCTCAAATTTGTAAAGGTCATCAAGCACCCATTCAAGCTTAAAGGTTTAGTGAAAAATCTTGGGTGATTCACTTGAGGACTGGATGCAGGCCACAAGTGGTTGGTGGCTGAATCAGGATAAATCTTTGTGTTTGTTCTTCTCAATTCTATCTCCTTTATATTTATACTTTAATTATATATGTTTGAGTTGAATTTAATATCTAGCTTATTTGCTTGATTTATCCTATAGCCCAAGTGATATTTGTAAAATCTCTAATAGTTACACCTTTGTTAAATTTATTCCGCTGCATTTATTAATTGAGTTATTCAAAATATTTAATTTCTCAAAGGTGTTTTTAAAATTTGTAATCACCCAATTCACCCTCCCTCTTGGATGATGGTTTCTATGGCTAGCATCTAATCATTCCAAGGCTGTGATGCAATGTATGAAGTGTGATTTTTGTGGCAGAGGACATGAGAATGGTGCTTGTGAAGCTCAAAGTGATCCAAGTGAGCAAGCTAATTATATGAGAAATTTTCAAGGGCAAAGAGGGAATCCTTATTCCAACACCTATAATCCAGCGTGGAAGAATCATCCCAACTTTTCTTAGAAGCAACAAGAGTCCCCTCAATCAAGCAAACCTCCTCAACTACAGTAGCCTAAAGAGAAGCCTACTGCCTTAGAAGAAGCATTGACTCAATTCATGCATATGATGCAAACTAATTTCCAAAATCATGAAGCTCATTTCAAAAATCAAGAAGCATCCATCAAGAACCTTGAAAACCAAATCAGACAGCTCTCAAAGCAACTTGCTGAATAGTCCGGGAGACAATTTTCTAGAAATACAGTGGATAGTCCCAAGAATGAGTCTTGTAAAATCGTAATTTTGAAGAGTGGAAAGATTGTCAGACCATCCTTGATGGAGCCATTAGCTTCAGAGTTTGCTGAAACAAATGAGAAGAAGATATTAGATGAAGAGCTAAATAAAAAGAATAACATTGTGAATCTAGAAGAAAATGAAAAAGAAGAAAAGGAAATGACGGGTGAAAATCAGAAAAGAGAGGATAAAAAGAGTTCTAACTTAGTAGATAAAGACTCCTTCTTGAGGAGAACAAAATGTAAGATTTTGCAAGAAAGGGATAAGCCTCAAGTGATCCCACCACATATGAAGTTACCATATCCTCACTTGAACAAGAAAAAAGAGAAAGAGGAGCAGTTTGCAATGTTCTTGGACATTTTCAAATGCCTCCAAATCAGCATTCTTTTTTGCGAAGGCATTGGAGCAAATGTCTACATATGCTAAATTTATGAAGGAATTGTTAACCAAAAAAAGAAAGTTCAAAGAGGATGAAACAATGGCATTAACAGAGGAATGCGGTGTAATACTTCAAAGGAAGCTTCCCCAAAATTGAAAGATCCGGGGAGTTTTACAATTCCATGCACTATTGCCGACATGGCTATTGGTAAAGCTCTCTGTGACTTGGGAGCAAGCATAAATTTGATGCCATTGTCTATGTTTAAAAAGCTTGGGGGAGGTAAGGTCAAGCAAATAAGAATGGCCTTGCAACTTGCGGATAAGTCAATTAAACATCCCTATGGAGTCATGGAGGACGTGCTAGTGAGGGTCGACAAATTCATATTTCCAGCTGATTTTGTTATGTTGGACATGGAAGAGGATGCAGAAGTACCTTTGATTCTTGGAAGACCATTTTTAGCCACCGTAAGAGCCCTCATTGATGTCCAGCAAGGGTAGTTAATGTTGCGAGTGAAGGACGAGAAAGTCACCTTTAATGTTTTTGAGGCAATGCAACACCCGGATGATAAAGAAACTTCTTATCGGGGGAATTTGATTGATACTACAGTTGCAAAATCTTTTTAGCAAAATACTCCAACTGTACATCTTGAAAAAGTGATTGTGAATGCTATTGAAGAGCAGGGAAAAGTGGATGATGAAGTCATTAAGGAGTGTTTGCGATATCTAGAAGCACATCAAGCAGAAAGTGTTATTAACAAGAAGAAAGAAGAATTGAGTAATGGCAAGGTGGTGGAAAAAGCAAAGTTAGAATTGAAACCTTTGCCATCTCACTTGAAGTATGTCTTTCTTGGCAATCAAGATGCAAATCCAGTGATAATCATCAGTTTTTTTTATCAAAACTTGAAGAAGAGAAGCTTGTAAGGGAACTCCGAGAGTACCAAACTGCAATTGGATGGACTATATTTGACTTAAAAGGGATAAGTCTAGCTTTTTGTATGCACAAGATCAAACTTGAGAAGGAATTCAAGCTAGTGGTTCAGCCACAGAGAATGTTAAATCTAACAATGAAAGAAGTAGTGAGAAAGGAGGTGCTGAAACTCCTTGAAGTTAGAATGATTTACCCTATTTCGGACAGTGCTTGGGTTAGTCCGGTTCAGGTTGTTCCTAAAAAGGGAGCTATAATTGTGGTGAAAAATGAAAAGAATGAGTTAATCCCCACTAGAACAGTCACTGGTTGGCGTATGTGCATCAACTACTGAAAACTTAATCAAGCTACCCAGAAGGATCATTTTCCTCCCTCATTCATGGACCAGATGCTTGAGAGATTATCCGGACAAGCCTACTATTGCTTCCTTGATGGCTATTCCGGTTATAATCTGATTACAGTCAATCCAGAAGACCAAGAGAAGACAACATTTACCTGTCCCTATGAAGTTTTTGCATACAGACGGATGCCTTTCGATTTTTGCAACACTCCCACTACTTTTCAGAGGTGTATGCTTTCTATTTTTGCTGACATGATTAAAAAATATATAGAGATCTTTATAGATGATTTCTCTATTTTTGGTGCATCATTTGATTCTTGTTTGTCTAACCTTACTAATGTTCTTAAAAGATGCATGGAAACCAATTTAGTCTTAAATTGGAAGAAATGTTATTTCATGGTGCAAGAAGGCATTATACTTGGCCACAAGATTTCAGCTAGCGGTATGAAAGTAGATTAGGCTAAGATTGAAGTGATAGCGAAGCTACCTCCACCATTGAATGTGAAGGGTGTGAGAAGTTTTCTAGGCTATGCTGGTTTCAACAGAAGATTCATCAAAATTTTTTCTAAAATTGCAAAGCCATTGTGCAATTTACTCATTAAAGATTCTTCTTTTGATTTTGATAATGATTGTTTGCATGCTTTTAATCTTTTGAAGGAAAAATTAATCTCTGCCTATGTTATTGTAGCCCTTGATTGGGAGTTACCATTTGAACTTATGTGTGATGCAAGTGACTATGCAGTAGGAGCTGTGATGGGGCAAAGAGTGAATAATTTTTTTCATGCAATTTACTATGCAAGCAAGGTTCTTAATGAGAACCAAATTCATTATGCCACAATTGAAAATGAATTGCTTGCCATAGTATTTGCCTTGGAAAAATTTTGTTCCTACTAGATAAGATCTAAGATTACTGTGTTCACTGATCATGCGGCAATTAAATATTTGCTAACTAAATGAGAATCAAAACCTAGACTGATTAGGTGGATCTTGTTGTTGTAAGAATTTGATCTTGAGATTAAAGACAAGAAAGGAAGTGAAAATGTGATAGCAGACCACTTGTCCAGGCTGGAGAATTCTGAAGTTACTGCTAAGGAGAGAGACATTCTTGAAGAGTTTTCGGATGAGAAGTTGTTTGTAATTAAGAAGAGGCCATGGTTTGCTGATATGGCTAATTTCAAGGCTGCTAATGTTATACCAGAAGACTTGACATGGCAACAGAAAAAGAAATTTTTTTAAGATGCCCAATATTACATTTTGGATGATCCTTTTTCTTTTCAAAATTGGCCCAGATGGACTTCTCAGAAGGTGTGTGTCACAAGACGAAGGGCAGAAGATACTTTGGCATTGCCATGATTCCCCTTGTGGAGGACATTTTAATGGAGAACGTACTATTGCCAAGGTATTTCACTCTGATTTTTATTGGCCAACCATCTTTAAAGATGCATACAACTATGTGAAGGGCTGTGACAAATGTCAAAGGACTGGAAACATATCAAGGAGGAGTGAAATGCCCTTGAATCCTATTCTAGAGGTTGAATTGTTTGATTGTTGGGGCATTGACTTCATGAGGCCATTTCCCCCTTCCTATTCAAATCAGTACATATTAGTGGCTATTGACTATGTCTCAAAATAGGTTGAAGTCATGGCCACTCCTGCAAATGATTCTCAAACAGTGGTTAAGTTTGTCAAAAAGTACATCTTCTCTAGATTTGGAGTTCCAAGGGTGTTGATTAGTGATGGGGGAACTCATTTTTGAAATAATCAACTGCAAAATGTTCTCTCCAAGTATGATGTCTGACACAAAGTGACAACTCCTTACCACCCTCAATGCAATGGCCAAGTGGAGGTATCAAATAGAGAGATAAAAAGAATTCTGGAGAAGACAGTTGGTAGTTCAAGGAAGGATTGGGCAAATAATTTAGATGATGCTCTATGGGCATATAGGATAGCCTACAAAACACCTTTAGGCTTGTTACCATATCAGCTGGTTTATGGTGAGTCTTGCCATTTGCCAGTAGAACTTGAGCACAAGGCATATTGGGCTTTAAAGTTCTTAAATTTTGATCCTACCTTGAGTGGTGAAAAGAGAGTTATTCAGCTGCATGAGCTTGATGAATTACGTGTGCATGCATATGAGAATATGGGGATATACAAGCAGAAGATGAAGGTTGGACAATAGGTGTTGTTGTTTAATTCAAGGCTGAGGTTGTTTCTAGGAAAATTGAAGTCTAAATGGTTAGGATCATTCACTATCAAAGAAGTGACACCCTATGGAGCAATAGAAGTAGAGGATCTAGTTTCAAAAAGGACTTTCAGATTCAATGGCCAAAGGCTGAAACCTTATTTTGGTAGGGTAATAGAAAGAGCAAAAGTTGCTCTTGTTTTACATGAGCCATAAAAATCATAAGGCGTCGAGCTAACGACGTTAAACTAACGCTTCTTGGGAGGCAACCCAAGCATTTCTTTTTCTTAATCATTTTGAATTAATTTTGAGTAGTAATTTTTCTTGTTTTGTTTGCCTAAGAATAGCATATTAGGTGTGTTCTGATTTTGTGCTTGCTATTGGAGAGGTAAGGTTATAGTTCTGTTGTTTTTAAGCAAGGAATAGAGTGATGGGAGCTAGAGTTGAAGTTTGAAGCAGTCAAGCTCATTGCCAGGCGAAGGTACTTTCTCGTCCAGCGAAACTAGCATTTCAATCAAAATCGCCTAGCGAGGAAGCTATATCGCGAGGTGATTTGCAAGAAAAAGGGTAATCTATGTGCCATGATCTGATATTGCCAGGCAGTGGTTTTTCATCGCGCGACAATGAGGGTGCATCGATAGGAGAAAACAGGTTTTCATAATTTAAAGTTTTGTGCCCAGTGTTCATCGCGAGGCGAATTATCATTGTTCGCGGGGCGAATTTCTAGCCCATTGCCTCTGACTTAATTCGCCAGGCAAAGGGGAACGTTCGCGGGGCGAGATAAAAAGTTCAACTGTGACCCACGGCTGTTCGCGAGGTGATATATTGGTCATCACATGGCGAGCTAAGAAGTATCAATTTCAAGTTGTTCCTCAGTGCACATCACCTCGCGAATTATCATCCATCGCGGGGCGAATTTCCCACAAGAACTTACTGTCCTGATTCGTAAGGCGATGGTTTAATAGTCGCCAGGCTACAACTCGAGAACCAGCCCTTATTCTTACCCAGTGTATAACGTCGTAGCTCGATTGTGTGTTGTCGCCAGGTGATAGGTCGCATCTCATAAATAAATGGCCCATTTGAAGTTTTTCCCACACACACTTTCCTCAACCTCTGCTAGGGTTTCTACTCGGTCCCTTACCTACTCTTATTTTCTTCTATTTCTCTGCAATCCATATTCAAGTATGTCTTCTTCCCTATCTTCACTCTAGGGCTCATGGTAACTTTTCATTGTTGTGAATGTGTGTTCCTTCCCTGTTCTCAAAATGACTCCACGTTGAATTCCACGAGTTGTACTTAACAAATAGTGATTTTCATTATGTTGTGTGGACAAAATAAGTTGTATATTTGTGATCTTGGTTGAAGTCTATGTAGAAATGGTACTCTACGGGTATCTTTTGTCTTAATTGAACCTTGGCATGTATCTCACACTCCAATTGTTTGTTAAAAGTTCACAATGATGATTGTTTCTTTTCTTGATTATTACCATGATATATAATTGCTATTGATCACTCCTTTGTAATCTAATTGCAAGTTCCATTTCTTGCTTGTATGCATGGAGCCTTAGTGTGCATGAAACCTTGCTTGTATGCATGAAATTGCATGATCACAACTTATTTCCAAGGTGCTTGTTGAATGTTCTGACTTAAGTTTATGAGTGGCTTTCATGATTGTTGGCACTGAATGAGTCTATAGTGGATTAAAAGCCATATGTTCATATTTCAGGAACATGACATCAACATAGGGAAAATAAAAAAAGAGGAAGCGAGTTGTGGAGGAAGAACCTCAGTTTACAGAGCATCTGTACTATTCCTTTGAACATCAGGAAAGCTTCAAGTCAATCATTAGCAAGAAGAAGATCATCGCTGATAGAACTTTTGACTTTCACAATGAGACCATATCAGAGATCCAATCTGAGATTGCCCGGAGGAAATGGGCAAAGTTGACTAGATTTGTCACTGATCGTTGTCTGGAACTTGTTCGTGAATTTTATGCTAATGCCTATAGAGTTCTAGGTACAATCGAGTTTTTGTCAGTTATGTCAGAGGAAAATCAATCAGCTTTATTGGGAAGAGAATTAATAAGGTTCTAGGCCTCCCTATTCCACGAGAATGTGCTTACAAGAACAGAACTGATGGGGCCATTGACTATAATGAGTTGATTGAGTACCTTTGCAGGCCAGATGCTGAATGGTTCAAAACCAGGGACAATATTCCCCGGTAATTCAGAAGTGTTGATATGAAACCACTCACCAAGGCTTGGTCTGCGTTTGTTCATCAAACAGTCCTTCCTTGCTCTAATACCTTAGACATAGTTATTCACAAGGCCCAACTCATTATTGCAATCATGAAGGGTGAATCCATCAATGTGGGGGAGATCATTGCTAAGGAGATGCTCCACATTGCTAATGATGACACTAGCACACTGGCCTACCCATCCCTAATCTGTTTGTTGTGTGCTAAAGTAGGTGTTCCTTCTTCGAATACTAACACTATTGGGAAGCCCAAAGCACCAATTACAGCGCAGTGGATCAGGAAGCAATCATCTGGGTCACTTGACCCTGCACTTGCACCAGAATTTCCAGAAGAAGTGCCCGAAGCACCCGAGTCAGTTCCTGAGCCATTGTCTTTGGCTGCTTTATAGCATCAACTTTCTGTTATTCAGAACACACAGGCTCTTCATAGTCAGCACATTCAGTCTCTTGGAAGACTGAACGCTTTGTGTTTCTAGTCCATGCGTAACATAGAGCTGATAATACAAGCTCGGGCTTCGGAATGGGGTTTTGATTTATCTTTGTTGGCTGATGTTTCTCTCGACCCTTCCACTGAGCAGTACTTTTAAAGTATGATACACCCGTTCATAAGGCATAGTCAGGGTGCTGGATGGTCTAGAGTAGCTGCAGCAGATCTTGAGGAGGAGCATGTTGTTGATGATGAAGAAGAGAGCTCAGAGGATGGTGATGCAGAGAATAATGATGAAGTTTAGTTGTTGTGTATTCCATTTTGAGTCAGTTGGGGGTGTTTGGTTTTTATTTTGCTATCTTTCTTGTTTGGTTGAACTCTCTTGTTAATGTTTGTTATTGGTGTTTTACTTTCTCGTTTTTTTGGATATTTTCAATATTGTTCAGTTTGTCTTAGCTATTTGCAGTCATTTTGTTTTTTGATATTTGCACCTTGGATATTTCATTACTCATCCTTTTTGGCTTTTGTGCATGTGTTGTAGTGATGACAACTCGTCGTCATTTCTACTCGTTTCATATTCCGTATCTCCATGCTCTTCAAGTGATATCCAAATGGAGAAGTTTCTCTAATGCCAACTCTTATTGGAATTAATTTTCACATTTTGTTGGGGGATTATTAACTTGTGTGAGTAGAATTGCTTGATAAGACGATGATTGTCATTTCTCTTGAATGTTGTGCATGCAATGAAATCATTCCAAGATTAAATTCAAATCTTGAAAAAAATTGTGAACTTGACACTTAAGTTTTGCATGAGTTGTATAATTCAGGAACTGAAATTTTGCTTGAGTATGTACTTTTTCAGCAGCTGACTATAACTTTAATCACCGTGAAACTGATTGTGGCATGTTTTCCTCACTCGCTAACACTTGTGAGTACTTGAGCCTAAACACTATCATCTCTTTCATGTGTGCTTCCATTGCATGTGACATTCTTCAGAACTTGACCTAGTTCTTAATTGTTTTTGCTTGCTTGTTCAGACACACAGAGACAATTTTTCATATTCTTAACTAGGAACTAAATAAACCACCCGAATTTTTTTTGTCTTTTGCTAGCCCCTTGAACCTTTAGCCTTTTTTTTGAACTTAACCCTCATTACAAGCCAATAGCTAGAAAACCATAGTCCCTACTTACTTGGAGTTAGGTATGGGTCAATTCATGACATATCTTGGCAAATTACTAAGTTTAGGGTTGCTTGAGGGCAAGCAAGGTTCTAAGTTTGGGGTGGGAGTACAAGGACTTTCCTTGTCCATTTGACTTGATCTTCTATTTTTCTTGATCTCTAAAAAAATCAAATAAAAAAAGGACTTTTCCTTGTCCACTTCACTTGATCTCTTGAAAAAAAATCAAATCAAATAAAAAAAAGAGAGAAAATTTAAAATTCCTTGTCCATTTTATTGTGTGTCAATTAAAAAATATCCTTTTGTTTCTTATTTCTTTTGTTCTGAAGAATTGTTTAGGGAATTTTGTATTGAATAATTTGAGGGTTAGTTTATGAGTGTTATGAAATGGTTTGTGGCTAATTCTAAGTACAAAAAGCCATTTATCCAAATAATTTCCTACCTTCACCTAAGCCCCATTACAACCTAAAAAGACCTCTTTTAGTGTGTGAGTGTTATGAAATGGTTTGTGGCTAATTCTAAGTACAAAAAGCCATTTATCTAAATAATTTCCTACCTTCACCTAAGCCCCATTACAACCTAAAAGACCTCTTTTTGTGTGTGTGTGTGTGTGTGTGTGTGTGTGTGTGTGTGTGTGTGTGTGTGTGTGTGTGTGTGTGTGTGTGTGTGTGTGTGTGTGTGTGCATTGCTTGCATTTAATTTTCTAGAATTTTGTCAAGCTTATGGTAGGGTGCTACTTGTAATGTGAATTGAGTGTTGATAATACCTCTAGACACTTGAGTTAAGTGAAACACCTATTCTGGAGAGGAGTAGTGAGGATTGATATGTTGCTCTTAATGGATCAATGGTTCTGGTTACCTAAAGTTGTGATGATTAGGAAACATGAATGCAAAAGAGTAAGTAATTGATTGTGCAATGATTGTTGAAATTTTTGTGGAATGTTCAATTTTGTGATTTTGTTTGAATAGCTTGTTTGAAAATTGAATCAAGATTTGGTTTTATTCTCTAACCCTTGTTTGAAATTGGTTGTTTGCTTGAGGATAAGCAAAACTCTAAGTTTGGGGTTGTGTTGAATCTCTAGCATAAGTAAGTTTTTGTTGTTAAATTAGTGTTAGAATCAAAAGATTTAGATAGAAATTAGATAAGTTTTAATTGTTTAAAAGTTTTACAGGTTTTTGTATTCACTGGCTAATGAGATTTAAATTTTGATTGAAACAGGTTTGAATTGAACTTAGAAGGAAGAGGAGATGTTTTTCACTTAGCCCATCGCGAGGCGAGGAACATCCATCGCGAGGCGAGGAACATCCATCATGCATCCATCGTGAGGCGAGGAACATCCATTGCTAGGCGAGATGATTAATGGAAGGGTCTTCCAGACTGCAGTGGGCTAAACCTTATTCACGGGCTATCGCGAGTGATGTGGATTAAAAGTTGCAAACCCAAGTACAGGTTGTTTCAAGTAATAAATTCTCGAGAGTCCTAGGTCGATCTATAGGGAATTGATGAAGAAAAATTCTTTGACGTGAAGTAAATATTTTGTCACAATAATAAAAGTGATAAAACTTAGTTACAAATAAAAAAGACTTACTTGGATTAGGAGATCCACTCTTGGTAAATAAAATAAAGACAATATTAATTCTTTTTATAACTCAATTAGAATCCACA
Organism: Ormosia semicastrata; assembly: GCA_029884595.1. Lineage (NCBI taxonomy): Eukaryota > Viridiplantae > Streptophyta > Magnoliopsida > Fabales > Fabaceae > Ormosia > Ormosia semicastrata. The sequence goes on from JAQQTO010000063.1 coordinate 104,539,095, forward strand.
CATAATAAAGATTTCAATCGAAAAATATAACATTCAAAGTTCATTAAAAATTATATACGTAATTATATTATGATTTTTTTAATCATCTATTAACACCACCACTTATAAATGGGATCAAGCATTCATTGTGCCAATATCTTGTCTACAACAAATCAAGATCTCCACTTTATAAGGAGGGTTTCTAAATTGGTTGGAAACAAAATACAACACGTATAATGGCTACTTGATAATATATCATTTAAGCACAAGAAAGAGATTAATCTAAGCTTATTTCATTACCAAGAGCTTCACCTTTTCACCCAATTAAAATGAAACTTAGTTACTCATAGACAAGAAGAAAGAAAAAAAAGAAGAAGAAGAAGAAGAAGAACATAACTTCAATTTAGAACAAAAGAAAACTACAACAAGAAAAATAAGTAACAAAATAGCATGATCTTGATCTCTAGGACCAAGAGCCCCCAAATGATCAGCCAAGGCTCCCTTTTATAAAGGATTAGGAATACAAAATGACAAGGGGGCTGAGTCATGAGTGAGTGAATGAGTGGAAAATGCTAAATGACTTTTGATGAGTGAAAAATTATGGAGATTTTTTGTCTCTAAAATCATTCAGCTCTGAAGTCATTGATTGCATCATAATCTGACCAAGTGGTCTTCATACAAGTTGTAGGCCTAGATCTTAGATTTCAAATGCTACTAGAATCACCTCAAAAGGCCACCTTCAGCCCGAGATATGGGCCAATTACTGCATAGTATTCAGGCCCGATTACAGCTCCTCTATTCTGACTTCCAAGCCCAATATGACCCGTTAGACCTAAGAATCTCAAAAAATGTTCTTCATAAAAGTTGTATATGTGGGTCTTAACTATCAACCACCAAAATTTCAGCCCATTTAACATCATATAACCCGAGTTATAGCATGAATAGTACACATAGGTCAAGCTGTCAGGATCAGCACTCTAGTTCTTGCTTCAACTCTAATTTGAGTTATCCAATCATGTGATTAGGCCTTTGAGGTCTTCATGAAAGTTATAGGAATTGTCTTAGCTTTCCTACAAGACCAGAATCACATCAACCAGATATTTAAAACTCAAATTATAGCTAGTTTACTGAACACTATCAAAGAAATAAATTAAGGCTAATTCATGCAATAATTTCTTCAATGATCCAATTAGGCTCAATATCATAGAATGTGACAAAACCAATATAATTAAGCCTAATTGAACCTTAAGAAGCCTAATGAGAGGATTATAAAATGTATAAAATATATTGTTATCAAATTCTCCCACACTTACCTTTTGCACTCCTGGGCAAAACACATAAAAAAAACTAGGGACCAAAGAAAAAACGATACAGACTCAAAAACTAAAAACTCTAAAGGATTCAATGAATCAAGAAGAGCAACCAGACATTCAAGGGATCAAAACATTCATAAGGTAACATTTCTTCGCATCTCAAACCAACAAACAAAGAAAGTTCAGTTGAAAAGAATGAATCAAGAATGATAGATCCTCACAGAATTCACTCTCAATCTCTCAAGTGTTTAAAAGGTAAGTATTTCACTCTATTCAACTCATAAATACACTACCATAAGCTTGCTTATCTTTTACTTCTCTGCTACTCAAAAACAACCTGCACACAAAAATCAAAAGGGTTTTATTCAAGGTTGTAATGAGGCTATATTAAAGGAGAGGGGTGATATAGATATGACAAGTTAAATACCAAAGAGAATAGAAGAGCATTATGATACAGTTAGAGTGGAGAACATGTTTGAGAACATTTAGTTTAAATTTCCCAAGGGTTTCTTAGTTCCTTCTCTGTTTGTTTCCTTCTCATAAAGGACAATGACCAATATTTGACTAATGTTTTGTTGAAGATCAATGCCAATTTGGTAGGTTGAATTCATTGTTAGGCCTGAACATTCTCTTTCTCCTTCTCCTTCTCCTCCTGTTGTTTCTAAGCATCCACTCTCATTCTAGGTATGAATATGTCACAAGGTGTATCCTTTGATTGCAGCGGTGGTCAGCTCTTTTTTTTCTTTTTTCTTTTTTTTTAGGAACATTTTGCACACACACCCCCATACTTATTAAAAAACTCAACCAATGACAAAGCCAATGCTCTCTTATTCCCTAAGGTTAGGTAAGAATATGGTTTTTTTAAGGCACGTTATGAGCTAGAAACAAGGAATGGTCAAATAAGCTCAAAGGGGGTACATAAGGGAAAATATGCAAGGTTGGCTTTTTGGTCAAAGTAGCTATTTCAAGAAAAATGTCACAATCATGTTTATGTATGCATGTGAAAATGTAGCCTAAAAAAGAATCAAAGCAAGTTCTAGAGTAATAATTCCATGAGTGAAAAAAATCACGCAAGAAAGAAGAGAATGGTACAAATGTTCAATAAATTCATCGATAGGCTCAAAATCTCACAAGGCTTATATCCATCATTCTTAATTTATTAATTCAACATCCATAACCAAGCATGTAAAATTTAAGAAAGAAGACAATTTATTCAATCATGTCATGATCCCTTAATCCATTTGCTACTTCTACACAAAATAATTACTACCCCAATCTAGATGCGTCTCAAGAGTAAAATTACCTCCAGAGCAAAATTTACTCCATACTCTGTCATCCTTAATTAGTTTAGTCATTAGTAAATTATTAACAAACATATAAACACGACAAACATATTAATAAAAACACTTTCTTATTTCTTTTTGGTTTTTTTTTCACTTTAACTATCTTTCCCTTCCAACCAGATCACAACATTGTCCTCAATGTCAAAACATAGATAGGTAAAGGATAGAAGATATTACCTATTGTTGCAATTACTGAAAAGAGAAACCTTACACAAATATAAACAGAAACAAAGTATGATGAACAAAACCAAAGCTTGTAATTATTTAAATAGTTGGAGTGTCTGATCTGGCTTGCTTTTTATACTGCTTCCCTCACTGCTTCCTTCTGACCAATCTATCTGAGCTGTTACTGGATCAGGTTCATAAACAAAAACTTCTAATTTATCAATCAACTCATCAATAATGGACGCAGAAATAAGGAGTCATCTTGCCGAATGTGTGATAAATTTCTGTTCCACAGCATGGTCAAGAAAAAATAACAAAAGATTAAAGAAATTATTAACATTTAACAAACCTATGGGTTTATGGTGGATGTTCAGTAGGGCCCAAAAGACAATTTGAAAAACTTCTTCCAAAGTACCAAAACCATCCGGTAAGGCAATGAATGCATCAGAATTGTCAAGCATTTTAGCCATTCGTTCATGCAAAGATGATACTTGTAGTTCCTTTCTAAGTGTTTTTCCAGTGATGTTCTTTTGAGTTAAAGCTCTAGGAATCATACCTAAAATCTGATTGCCTCTTATATATGCAGAGAGTGATACAGCCCCCATTAACCCACGGCAACCTCCCCCATATACAACATAAATATTCCTTACAGCAAGCGTTCAACCAAGAGTGCTTGCTACTTTTACAAACTATAAACTCTTCCCATAACTTGTCCCATAAAATACACAGATACTGGTAAATCTACAAACTGAAGAAGAAGCTCCCTCCATTCTACACTCACACTCTCTTTGAATGATTATGAGTTACAGAAAAGTGAAGAAAATGGAGTGTTTAAATAGGGAAGAGAATAAAAAAAGTAATAATAGCTCCTATATGGGTAGATTGGCTGTTGTAAAAAAAAATGTGAAATTAAAAAACACAATTTTTTATTTTTTTATTTTTTTTTACTTTAAGAAAACTATCAGGGTAAAGAAGTCTAGAAACCCCTGAAGGACCTTGCCCAAAGGATCGTCTATCTAAAACCAAAATATAACAAAATCATACAAAGACAAAATAATAATAACAAATGCTGACATACCTTTATGTACAAGTTTCATGGCATATCTTTATACCGTACGTCATGAGTGCAGTAATACTAAGATGACTCAGTCAATCTGGGAATTCTTCTTCGTCCCGCTTGTGGGATATTTTGGATTGAGCTATGACGCAACTAATTAAAGTGCGTAAATCTGACAGCTACCACCAATGACCACAACCAGTGAGAGGTCGCTGGAGAGCCCATGGCATTAAATCACAGGATCCAACTCAGAGGCATTGTCACTCGAGAATGCAAGCATGGGACGCTTCTATCTGTCCATCAGCAAGCAGAGCCTATGGTTAAAACCTAGGAATGCTTGCGTGGCTCTCTACAGAGCATGGCACACGAACCTTATTTACGGACCGGCGTGTGAAGGTCCACCCAAGTCAATGATGGGACTGCCGCTGGCAGGGGCTCATAATCTAATTAAAGACCAAGTACAATCGAAGTTTCGTCCTTTTTTATTTTTTTTATTTTTGCTTCTTTTTTTTCTGAAGATGTACAAGATAATATATACATTATGATTGTGGCTTACATCTTCCTCTGGTTTTACGTCTAGTAACGGCTTAAATGCCTTCTATGAGTCGAGGATAAGCTTCCCATCCAATTTTCTTATAAATTAGCAAACAAGGTCTTTTTGAGTCAGATTCCCATGACTGTAACGCTTTTGCTTGTCTCTGAAGAGATTCCACAAACTAAGAAGTTCACCATGCACAACTCCACAAGAATGCGTCTCAAGAGTCAATAAGATATCATCTAATGACTCCTTACTTAGTCCATTCTTAATAAAGAATATTTTATCTTCTCTATTTGCAGAAACCATTCCTAAAGAACGACATCATGTGTTACAATTCCATCACGCACAATTGTAACAAACTTTCATTCTTTTTGCTTTTCTCTTTTTTTAATATGAACTTTTACCTAGACCCGGCATATATGGGACAAATGAATCTGAAGATTCACCAGCTAAATGAACCTTTGTTTTGATTATCTAGCGTATATCTTCTGGGATGCCCATATGCATTAGCAGTCTCAGTCTTTCACACCTAACTATGTAGATTTTTGTTAGAGCATTTTGAGGGAGAGAAGGAAAATGATTTCTTAAATTTGAGAGAATGACATCTATTTTAAAGGAAAATGAATCATTTATTATGGGAAACTAAAAAACAAACTAACTTGAGAGTCACGGAGTACCGTTATCCACTACTTAACCAGGAACACAAAGAACTGCAAAAAGAAAAAAAGAAAATTAAAATAAATTCTACTCATAACATGGATTAGAAAAGAAGATGGATTCTACCTCAACAACTTGATGTTCCATAAATGGTTTGAGTCTTTGTCCATTGACCTTAAATATATTACCATTCCTAGGGTTTTCAATGTCTATTGCCCCATGAGATATACATGTTTGACAATAAAAGGATCAGTCCACCTAGATCTCAATTTTCCAGGGAATAGGTGAAGACAAGAATTATAAAGCAGAACTTTTTGACTAATTTCAAAAGTTTTTCTCAAAATTGATTTGTCATGAAAAGTTTTTGCTTTAACTTTATAAATCTTTGTGTTTTCATATGCATCATTTCTCAATTCTTCAATAATAAAAAATTTCAATGATAATGATAGGGTTTAGAGGCATCCAGTTTCGCTTAGAAATGGAACCCTATTTTTGATAGTTTTTACAACTTTTTCAAAATGTATAGTTGTCTTCAAATAAAGTGAGCCAATAAAATCTACACTGTAAGACTTTCACAGCTGTTCCTTTGAAGAAAAGAAACCTCCATATGCTTCTGAGTGGCAAAATTTAATGACATTACTTACCTCACTGTTGGGCACACATCTCTGAATGATTTGATCAGGATACTTGAGACAAGATCTTTCATGTTGTAAGAAAATTGATTATGTTAGCATACCAAGGCTTGGAATTGACAGAAAATAAAAATTCATTGGAAAAAGAATCATTGATAAGTGTGATATTAAAAGGTGAGCCTATTGTAAGTATGAATAAATGATCTGCAACAATATTTTTGGCTTCTTTCTTATCTTTTATTATGATGTTGAATTCTTGAAGCAACAAAATCCACCGTATCAACCTAGGTTTACAAAAACTTGTTGAGAAAATCGACAAGTGCACCGAATTGTCAAAATAATAAAGTTGATGATGAAGAGGGAAAAACACACTAAAATGCACAAAATTAAGAGGGAAAAGAGAGAACAAAGCACATGAATGCAAAACACATTAAGGATGTAAACACATGAAATTAAAACACTAGGGATCTGACTTCACTTGATTCAATAATCTATCATAGACAATAGAGTAGCTTTGGGACCTTCATTCTAATTAATTTTTAATCATTTAATTGATGGAGAGAATCCAATAATTAATTAAAACTCAATTCCTTAGTCTAAACCTTAACTCTTAAATGCATGACCTTTACTCTATGGATTCTAATGAAAAATACCACAATTCTCGCACTCAACCTATAACCTCTATTCCTAGATGATTATAAATCATGATACTTATTATTTATAGTTTAAGTCATATGCAAACCTTCTGACTCTACATACACCTCACTAGATTAATTTATGAGTGACCAATTCATAAAAGCATTAAGAATCATAATAAGCACTCTAATTGAATAAAAAAAATTAATTAAAATTCTAATCTTAATACATGTCAATTGAATTAAGTTACGTCTTTACTCTAGAAACACATAAATTTAACTACGCATGACAAAAGAGAAGAAGAAATAGGAAGAATAAAATAAAAATATATATAGAACTCAACCTTCCATAAAAAAAAATATTAACAAGTAGGCGGTAAACTGTCATGGTAAAATAATAATAATAATAATAATAATAATAATAATAATAATAATAATATAATATATTATTATTATTATTATTATTATTATTATTATTATTATTATTATTGTTATTATTATTAACAAGTAGGCGGTAAACCTGTCATTAAATATTAACAAGGATGTAATATAAACTAACCACTAAATAAATATTAACAAGGGTGTGGTATAAACCAACCACTAAATATATATTAATACATAGTAAATAAATATTAACAAAGGTGTGGTATAAACCAACTACCAAATATATATTGACACGGGTGTAGTATAAACCGACCACCAAATAAGTTAATAAACTGATAGATTTAAAAGTTATTAAGCAAATAAATTAAAATACTAGAAGCAGGTAAATTAAAAAGTTAGAAGCAGCTAAATTAAAAAGTTAAAAAGTTGGTAAGAGAGTTAGATAGTTAGTTAGTAAGCAAGAAAATTAAAAAAGTTAGTAAGTTAGTAAGCAATAAAATTAAAAGGTTAGTAGATTAGTAAGTTAGAAATAAAATACAAAAAATAAAGTATAAAAATAAAGTGTAGAAAGTAAAATACAGAAAATAAAATACAAAAAGTAAATTTAAAATATGAAAATCGAGAATCGACAACTCGATTTTTTGCTTCAAGAGAAAGAAGAGAAAAAGAAAGATTATTTCATTAATGATTGCAGATTATATAGGGTTAAGGGAGAGTTTCCACCACGTTTGTAAGTACAAAGAAAAAAATTAAAAGAGTAGAAAAAATATATATATACAAGATCCACAGAAAAAAATAAAATATATATATATATATATACAAAATATTTACATTATAAATTTGTTCTTCAAATCAAGTCCCTGGCAACGGCACTAAAAACTTGATGCGAATTAAAAGTTACAAACTCAAGTGCAAGTTGTTTCAAGTAATAAATTCTCGAGAGTCCGAGGTTGATCCATAGGGAATTGATGAAGAAAAATTCTTTGACGTAAAGTAAATATTTTGTCACAACAATAAAAGTGATAAAACTTAATTACAAATAAAAAAGACTTACTTGGGTTAGGAGATCCACTCTTAGTAAATAAAATAAAGATAAGATTAATTTTTTTATAACTCAATTAGAATCTACACATAATAGAGGTTCCAATCAAAAAATACAACATTCAAAGTTCATTAAAAATTATATACATAATTATATTATGATTCCTTTAATCATCTATTAACACCACCACTTATAAATGAGATCAAGAATTCATTGTGGCAATATCTTGTCTACAACAAATCAAGATCTCCACTTTACAAGGAGGGTTTCTAAATTGGTTGGAAACAAAATGCAACACGTATAATGGCTACTTGATAATATATCATTTAAGCACAAGAAAGAGATTAATCTAACCTTATTTCATTACCAAGAGCTTCACCTTTTCACCCAAGTAAAATGAAACTTAGTTACTCATAGACAAGAAGAAAGAAAGAGAGAAGAAGAAGAAGAAGAAGAAGAAGAAGAAGAAGAAAAGAAAAGAAGAAGAAGAAGAAGAAGAACATAACTTCAATTTAGAACAAAAGAAAACTACAACAAGAAAAACAAGTAACAAAATGGCATGATCTTGGTCTCTAGGACCAAGACCCCCCAAATGATCAGCCAAGGCTCCCTTTTATAAAGAATTAGGAATACAAAATGACAAGGAGGCTGAGTCATGAATGAGTGGATGAATGAGAAATGAGTGAAAAATGTCAAATAACTTTTGATGAGTGAAAAATTATAGAGATTCTTTGTCTCTGAAATCATTCAGCTCTGAAGTCATTGAATGCATCATAATCTGACCAAGTGGTCTTCATGAAAGTTGTAGGTCTGAATCTTAAGATTTCAAATGCTACCAGAATCACCTCAAAAGGCTACTTACAACTCGAGATATGGCCCAATTACTGCACAGTATTCAGGCTCGGTTATAACTCTTCTATACTAACTTCCAAACCCAATATGACTCATTAGACCTCAGAATGTCAAAAAGTGTTCTTCATAAAAGTTGTAGATTTGGGTCTTAACTATTAACCATCAAAATTTCAACTTATTTAACATCTTATATCCCAAGCTATGGCATGAACAGTACACATAGGTCAAGCTGTTAGGATCAGCACTCTAGTTCTTGCTTCAACTCCAATTTGAGTTATCCAATCATGTGATTAGGCCTTTAAGGTCTTCATGAAAGTTGTAGGAAATTGTCTTAACTTTCCTAAAGACCAGAATCATATCAACTAGATATTTGAAACTCAAATTATAGCCAGTTTACTGAACACTGTTAAAGAGATAAATTAAGGCTAATTCATGCAATAATTCCTTCAATGATCCAATTAGGCTCAATATCATAGAATGTGACAAAACCAACATAATTAAGCCTAATTAAACCTTAAGAAGCCCAATGAGAGCATTATAAAATATATAAAATATATTGTTATCAATGAAGCGAGAATGGGCCATTGCGAGGCGATGGCCATCATTGAGCCAATTTTAAATAGTCGATGAAACGCTTTTGAATGGGCCTTTCATTCATTTTCTTTTCTGATTGAGAATTGGGGGGTGTTATCCAGAGCATGGGATTTTCATCTTTCTCCATCTCCGTTGATTATTCAAGCTTGGGAACAAGATTTTGAAGGATCTATGACTTTTTCTTCCCTCATTAGTTTGATCTTTCTCATCTCTTCTTCTTCTATCATGAGTAGCTAAATCCTTTTAGGCTAAGGTTAGATGAGCATTGTAGATACTCTTATGTGATCTATTTTGTGCTCTTTTTATAAGTTAATTTCATGTGTTTGAGCACTCTACTCTTTACTTAATGCTAATCAATACTTGATCACTATTGGTTTGAATGTGGGTATTTCTTCTAATTGAAAAATTAGTTTTAATGCTGGAATTGAGTTGGGTTGTCATGATTATGATTGAATATAGGGATATATCATTGTAATTATGTGTTCCATGAGATTGTTGTCATTAATGCTTAATTTGAATCAACGATTACCTAAGGAATTGGGAGTTGTGATTTGGGTTAAAGGGGCTTTAAATCAAAGGATTGATCTTGGTCTAATTTTGTTAATGAGAACTTCGAGTGCATGTTTATTACTTGTTTTGAGAGTTAACCGGTAGCATAAGAGGGTAAATAATGTGATTCGAACTCTAGCCACTTTTCTTGATAAATTTTCTCCTCCTTAAAATTTCAAAAATATTCTTTAATTTATTAATTGCTCTGTCTTTAATACATTTCTGTTTAACTTGTTTAGAATCAATACATTTCAAGTTCAAATTCATATTTCTAGTTCAAGTATAAACAACCTTTCTTGTTTTGATGAATCAATTACAATCCCTATGGAGACGATACTTCTTTTCTCATTATTATATTACTTGTAGCTATTCGGTGCACTTGTCGAAATTGTTCCAATAAATAGTCTATTCAAATAGACTTCATGGTCTAGTCTATTTGAATAGCCTATGCGAAATTGCACCAAAAACACCAAAAACCACCAGTTTTCTGCTATTCTTTCATTCCCCTATCCACAAACTCACTTTACACATCTTTTGATACTATAAGCTATGTAGTAAAGCATTAGAAAATCATTAATACCAATTTTAATGGTGTGTTCACACACACACACACATACACACACACACACACACACACACATATATATATATATATGTATGTATGTATCCAAACATATCTATGCGCGCGCACGTGCACACACACACACACATATGTGTGTGTGTGGTGTATGTGTGTGTTGTGTGTGTGTGTGTGTGTGTGTGTGTGTGTGTGTGTGTATCCAAACTTTCATTCAATCCATTCTATGCAAGTTTTCAAGAAGCAAAGATAGATAAATTATAACAAAACTACATAGCAACCCCTACTTATACTTCTTTTTTAGTGGGGTTCTAGTTTCCTTCTTGTTCTTCCTTTGTTTCTTACTTCTTACTTCTTCCTTCTTCTTCTTTCTTTCTTTCTTTCCTTTCTTCCTTCTTTCTTTCTCACATTTTGCTCCCTTTTTTCTTTTTTTCTTTTTTTCTTTTTCTTCACTGTTTTCTCTTTTACTTTCTATCTTTATCTTTCCTCCTCTTTTCTACTACTAACAGTCATGTGAAAGGAGAGAAAAATAAGAGTCAAATGTGTGTGATAAGTCAAAGACGATGGAGAAAAAGTTTGGAGGGATAAGGTGGTTTGACTTCAAGGCTTACTAGTACTTTTGTGTCTCTTAAGGATATTTTAATCTTCCTTTGATGAGTTTTCTACTTTCCATAAATGTTAGTAAAAATTCTAAGACTTCTTCCAATTTTCATACTCATTATTTAATGATTATCCTTATACACCGTTAATAGCCACTAAGCTATAATGCTCTTCTTGTATGGTCAAAAATACCAAACTAATTCAATTATCTTTCTTAAATTTATCACATCTTATTCTAAGTATTTGTGAGCTAGAAATAAAATCTTCACATTTACTTCTATCATGTAAGAATTTTATGCTAAGTTTTGAGCTAATATAAGCTATTTTTCACATTCGGTGTTATAGCATTATACTTAAACTAGCTCAAAAAATCACCATAATTCACAAGTAAATCATAAAAGGGTTATTGAACTTATATAACAATAATCAAGGCTATTAGGTTATGGAGGATGTTATAGCATACACTTAATAGAGCTCGTAGGCTTAGTGAAAGAATAGTTTCTGAAATTGAAAGTGATATTGCAATTGACACTAAACTTGAGAAGATAAGAAACATTCCAACTATGGCTGATAATACTGAAACTAAACTTGAGAATATAAATAACATTGTAAACATGGCTGATAATATGCATAATAGGGCTTTTAAGGAACTAGCAACACCTAATGTGAATTGCTAACCTTTGTGTATTCAATATCCTCATTTAAATACTTATTTTGAATTGAAATATGAATTGATACACTTGCTGCCAAAGTTCCATGAACTTGCAGGTGAAGACCCTCATAAGCACTTGAAAGAGTTCTATGTTCGACCATGAAGCCTCAAGGAATTCTAGAAGAATATATCAAATTGAGAGTCTTCCCTTTTCTCGTTAGATGGAGCAGCCAAGGATTAAGTGTATTACTTACAGTCAGCTGTCATAACATGCTAGAATGATATGAAGAGGTTGTTCCTAGAGAAGTTCTTCCCTGCTTCCAGAGTTACTGCCATCAGGAAGGATATATGTGGCATAAGGTAGATATCAAGATAAACTCTACATGAGTATAGGGAGAAATTCAAGAAGTTGTGTGTGCGTTGTCCTCATCACCAGATCAGTGACCAGTTGCTAATCCAATATTTCTATAAGGGACATTTATCCATGGATAGAAGCATAGTAGATGCTGCCTCTGGAGGAGCTTTAGTGGGCAAAACCCCTATTGCAGCAAGAGATTTAATAGTAAACATGACATCAAATGTATAGTAATTTGGCACATGAGTCATTAACTCAACTAGAGGAGTTAATGAAGTAAGAGTTTCTGATGCTGATCAAAAGAGAATTGAGAACAGATTGGAGGAGCTGACATCCTTGGTTAGGCAACTAGCATTGCGAAAAAAAACAAATTCAATCCCCAACAAAACTTTATGGAATCTGTTCCTTACCAAATCACCAAACAGACCAGTGTCTTGTACTCCAAGAAAGTAGTGAAGTAGTGGCTGGCATATTTCCTAGCAGACCATACCAGCAGCATCCAAAGTATGATGCTTATTCTAACACATATAACCCTAGATGGAGAGATCATCCCAATTTGTGATATAGCAACCATTCTGGCCAATTTCAGCAGCAGTAGTAACAGACCAAATATAATGCAGCAGGCCTGAGTAACCAACAATTTCAACAACCAGTGAAATAGCTCATGCAACAAAGTAGCAATTCAGAACCTAACTTGGTAGACTTAGTAAAGCAGTTAGCAACCAATAACCTTTAGTTTCAATAAAGAACCGAGACCACCATTCAGAACTTGGAGACTCAAATTGGTCAACTTGCAACTTTCATCAATGAGTTAAAGACTCAAGGTTCCAGTCAATTGCCCTCCCAAACAATTAACAATCCAAGAGTCAATGTGATTGTCATAACCTTGAGAAGTAGCAAAGAAGTGAGTGGTCTAACCTAACTCTAACCAGAGATTGTGCAGCAGGATTGTGCAAAAAAATCAGATTCAGTAAACTAGAATTTTGCTGAAGATTCAATACAGTTGAATATAGAACATGCAGAGAATTAAAAGAAAAATCAAAAGTTAATGAAAAATTCTACAGAAAAATTTGCTATCAGCATTCCTCTTCCTTTTCCTAATAGAATGACTCAATCAAAGAAGATAGCTGAAATTGGATTGGACAAGGAGATTATTGAGCCCTTTGTGAAGGTAGAAGTTAATATACCTCTCTCTCCCAGAAGCAATAAAGCATATTCTGAAGTATGCAAAGTTTTTGAAGGAATTGTGCACTCACAAGAGGAGGTTGAAAGGAAATGAGAAAGTGGGCATAGGAAGAAATGTTTCTTCCTTAATCCAACTAAATATGCCTCCTAAATGTAAGAATCCTAGAACATTCACTATTTCTTGCACAATAGGCAACAAGCAATTTACACATGCAATGTTGGTTTTGGGTGCCTCAATTAGTGTGATGTCAAAATTAGTTTATGAATATCTACAGATTGGAGAGTTGAAGCTAACCAGAGTTATAATTCAGCTAGCAAATAGGAGCATAGCTCATCCGGTAGGAGTGCTTAAGGATGTTTTGGTTAGGGTAAATAATTTAATATTCCCAATAGATTTTTATGTTCCATCTAGTCAACCCCCATTGATTTTAGGTAAACTTTTTTTAAAAACTGCAAGAACTAAGATTAATGTACATGTTGGTACCCTTTCTATGGAAATTAGGGGCTAACATAGTTTAATTTAATATCTTTGATGCCATGAAAAATCCCTTAGAAGAGCATTTTGTTTTTCAATTAGATGTCATTGATTTGTTTGTTGATGATATGTATGTTGATATGCTAGCTGAATTTTCTGAAATTGTGGGATTTCTATATAGTGTTGACTATTCTACATGTTTTGGTTGTTCTATTTCTGTTTGTGATGAGACTAGTATGTGTGCCATATGTTTTGAGATTTCTACAGATATGAGATATGATATTGCATGTTCTGAATTCTTAGATCTTATAGGATATGATGATGCTGTTTTGGAATATTGTGTATAGATTGCAGGTAATGTTGTAGTTAAATCAACAGAATTAGTTTCTTCAACCAAATTGATACCTTCAGTGTAGCAACCACCTACGCTTGAGTTAAAGCCTTTAGCTAAACATTTGAAGTATGTGTTCTTAGAAGCAGAAGATAAGCTACTAATGATAATAGCAAAGAATTTGTAGCCTGAATAAGAAGAGGAATTGTTGCAAATCTTGAGGCAGCGCAAGAAACCTATTGGATGGACACTTATAGACATTACTAGGATTAGCCCATTCATATGCATGCACCATATTTTATTAGCAGAAGAAGCCAAACCAGTTAGGCAACCCCAAAGAAGATTTAACCCTCTAATTTTGGATGTGGTGAAGAAAGAAGTGAGCAAACTGTTGTCAGCTGGCACCATTTACCCTATTTCAAATAGTAAGTAGGTGAGTCCGGTGCAAGTAGTTCCCAAGAAAACCGATATGACTATAATATTCTCTCTAACCCAATAAACTTAATCAATGTTATAGAAGCTCAATAATACTAGTATAGGTCACCTGTTAATTTTGGTAATTATTTGGGTTAGTTTGAGCATAAATCTATAACATTGAATGTGAGAAATAACCCCTATAAACTTGCATTTTTTAGTAAATGGCTGAAGAAATAGAAATAAATATGGAAGATTTATTTCTAAGCTATGAATAATTAGAATGGATATCTAAAAGCTTTTTAATTCAATTCCAGAGGTTTAATTCAAACTAGGAAATAATAATGACTCTTAGAGAGTGATAATGTAGTATAAGGAAAATGGTGGAACGGTAATATAGAGAATATAATGAAATCCTAGAATTTTCTACGATACCTATGAAGGTTAGAAAATTCATTTCTGAAAAATTAAAATGGTCTTAGCATATATAAAGTTTCTAGTTGGATTTCATTTTTTAGAACTCTCCTTACCTTCTCCACTATTTCATTCTGCTGAAGCTCACCTAACATGTTGACTTCTTTATTACTTTTCCTTAACTCTCTCATTCTCTCATGTTCCCATTTTCTCATTCCCTCTATTCCCAGTTTTCACGCTTCCAACAAAAAAGAGAAAAGGAAACAAGAGTAAGAAGAATCAAAGAGGAAGGAAAAGGCAAGAAGAAGAATAAGAAGAGGGAAGAAGAAAGCCTCTTCAAGCTAGGTAGGGGTTGTTTTCCTTAAACTCTTCCTACCTTATTTTGATTTCTTAGAGTTTTCAAAGAAAACTTGATTGAAAGATGAGTTTTGAACCATGATTTTCTAATGATATGATTATGAACCCAAGTTTACTTCTTGAACTTGAAATGATGAGGATTTGAGCTTGTAAAAAATGTAAACTTGTGAGTTGAGAACTACCCATGCTTGCTATGTTATTGTGTGATGAATCTAATTCTTTGTTTGTGAAGTTTTGGTGGTTTCATACATATATGGCATATGTTAGGGTGTTTCTTTTCATTGATGCTCTGCTTTTTCGATTTAAAATCCCCAAATAACCGGTTATGGACAAGCTATAATTGGCTGTTGGCACGAAAATAACATTTCCCAACCTTTAATAATCGGTTAAGGCTAGGCCTAATCAGTTATTGAAACATGACAAATAGTCACGTTAGGTAATAACCGGTTAGATTTGAAGCCTAACCGATTATTCCCTCGTGATAGAGAGGCTCAGTAGCCAATAACTGATTACCCAGATAAAGGTAACCGATTATTGGTCTTTGATTCTAAGTTATGGGAAGCTCATAACTGGTTTCCCAAAGATAGTAACCGATTATGGAACATAAAAACTAACCTTTTGGCCAATGATAATTGATTAGCACTAGGTGTTAACCAATTATTCTGCTTCAAAATAATAATTTGTGATTGTTGAATAATCAAGAAACCTTATGAACACTTCGAGCTTATGAATGTTTAGCTATGAAATGATTTACACTATGATATGAAATGATATGATGAATTATCCTATCATATGTTTGTTGAGATATTGAGGCTTTATGCTATGAAATGAGATGGTATGATGAAATGTCTTTTTACATGCATGATAAAATTAATGGTTAAAATGATTAACCTGAAAATAAGATTGATTTTTTTTTAGAGTAACCCATTATCTAGGATATCCTAGGACCTAGGGTGAGACTTGGATAATGGTGGTTGAGGATGGACATCCCCATACCACCTGAGTAATTGAGGTTGAGGATAGATATTCCTTCCTTTTTTACCTAAGTCTCCCTGGATGAAATGTACTTGAGGATGGACATTCCCTCTCTACTTGAGGTATTCCTAGATTAAAGATAGTGTGAGGAAGGATGATACCCTCCCTATCAAAAGTAGTTGAGGATGGACATTCTCTCTCTACTCACAACTATAAAGAGGATGGACATTCCCTCATTTGTTGTGGCTTATTGGGTTACTTGAAGTAGTTCTATGTAACAAGAAAGACTGTTATAAATATGTTGAAATGCACTAACCTGAAAGCAAAGTACTACAAACTGAACGGTATTGTGAGGATGGATATTCCCTCCATACCATTTTGATACAAGATGAAAGATGATTATTAATGTTTGACAATTGATGATTATTGATGGATGACTTTTAAGAGATACCTTATTGCATAAATCTATCATGAATGGATTCCTTGATTGATATTGAGATTATGATGAGATTTGATGACTTCTTTGATTTTACAAATGATTTTGTTAAATGATATAAAATGAACATCTATTTCAGGAAAAGGAAAAACTTAGTTTGGCTTTGGCCACCTTTCTACTGATTTTATTTTACTGATTTGAAATGGTTTTTCCCAGAAACAGTTGGAATGATTATGATGACACGATTTTATAAATTATTATTGAGAATTACGATATTCTCACCCCTTTTGCTTAATTTCCATAATGATTCTAGGACGACCTCCTGCTGATCATAAAGGAGAATAAGATTCTGAACTTATAGAAGATTTGTTTCTTTTTGTTTTGATAATTGTATATGGATGTATATTTTTCTGAGCCTTAGTGGCTACTAATGTATTTAATGTACAGTTTTGTATAAGACATATTTCTATAGATATATATTATGTACTTCCGCTTCAGGCTCATATTTTGTATATTATATATGTATTTCTTCTTGATAAATTGATATTGATCTAAGTGACATACTCTAATATGAATGCTAATGCATAATTTTGGATATGTCATTAGTTTAAGTATTAGGACGTTACAATGATTGTGGCTATCAATGAGAATAATGAGCTGGTCCCCACTAGACTATAAAATAGCTAGAAAGTTTGTATTGATTATAGGAAGCTCAACCAAGACACTAGGAATTATCACTTACCCATGCCATTCATTGATCAAATGTTGGATAGGATGGCTGACAAATCAAATTATTGCTTCCTAGATGGTTTTTCAAGCTACTTTTAGATTCATATAGCCCCAAAGAACTAAGAGAAGACAACTTCCACTACCCATTTGGCACGTTTGCTTACAAGAGGATGTCTTTCGGGCTTTGTAATACTCCAGGTACATTTTAGCTATGTATGGTGAGCATTTTCTCTGACTTGTTAAAATACTGCATAGAAGTTTTTATGGATGACTTCACAGTTTATAAATCTTCTTTTGATGCATGTTTAGATAACCATGTTAGGGTGCTTGATAGGTGCATTAAGACACATCTTGTTCTTAATTTTGAGAAATGACATTTCATAGTAGAAGGAGGCATAGTCTTAGGGCATGTAGTTTCTAGCAAAGGCATTGAAGTAAATAGGGCAAAGATCAATGTTATTGCTTCTTTACCCTACCTCACTTGTGTGCAGGAAGTGTGTTCCTTTCTTAGTCATGCAGGGTTCTACAAGTGTTTCATCAGGGACTTTAGCAAAATTGTCTTTTCATTGTCCAGGCATCTTAAAAAAGAACTAGAATTCGAATTTGATAAGCATTGCAAGAAGGCATTCAATCAGTTGAAGAAGAACCTAACCTCTTCTCCTATTATTCAGCCACCAAATTGGGAGCTTCCTTTTGAGCTGATGTGTGATGCCTCCAACTTTGTAGTTGGTACCATCCTTTCTTAATGAGTTGGCAGCAACATCATGTGATATCTTATGTTTCTCGTACTTTGGATTCTGCCTAAGCCATTTACACTACCATTGAAAAAGAGCTTTTAGCCATTATTTTCACTTTAGATAAATTTCATTCCTATTTGCTGGGCAGTAAAGTGATTATTTTCTCTGACCATGCAGCTTTGAAGTTTTTGCTGAAGAAGCCCGAGGTGAAGCCTAGACTCATTCGGTGGATGTTGCTCTTGCAAGAGTTTGACATTGAGATCAGAGATAAGAGCGAAGCTGAGAACTTAGTGGAAGATCATCTGAGCCAGATCCTACAAGCAGTGGACACTCTTCCTATCTGAGAGACCTTCCCAGATGGACAGCTTTTTTAGCTACAAGGTAAGGATCCTCAGTATGTTGATTTAGTGAATTATTTAATTGCATTTGAGTTATCTTCTTAATTTAAAAAGCATCAAATTAATAGGCTTAAGAGTAAGGCTAAATATTATGTATAAGATGATCCTTATCTACGGAGACTGTGTAGTGACCAAGTGATTAGGCATTGTGTGCCTAACTATGAGTTTCAGTCTATTCTGCATTTTTGTCATACCTTTGCATATGGTGGTCACTTAGGACCGCAACACACTATTAGGAAGATTTTAGACTCTGGATTGTACTAGCCCACCTTGTTTCATGATGCTTACAGTTATTGTAAGAATTATGAATAATGTCAATGGACAAGTAACATTTCCTGTAGGAATGAGATGCCTCAACAACAATTATTGTTTTGTGAGATATTTTTTGTGTGGGGGTAATGATTCTCATGTTGTTTTAGACTTTGTCAGGTCTCACATTTTCTACAAGTTTGGAGTTCGAGAGCCATAATCAGTGACTAAGTCTCCTATTTTTGTAATAAAAACATGGAGGCATTGTTGAAGAAATATAGTGTGATACATAAGGTTTTGACTCCCTACCATCCATAAACCAATGGGCAAGCTGAAGTTTTGAATAAGGAGTTGAAACAAATCTTGGAGAAAAAATAGTCCAACCAAATAGAAAAGATTAGAGCAAGAGGCTTAAGAATGCATTATGGGAGTATAGGACTTCCTTAAAGACTCCTTTATGCATGTCTCCCTATAGGATAGTCTTTGGCAATGCATGTCACCTTTTGGTAGAGATTGAGCACAAGGCCTATTGGGGTGGTAAAGAAGTACAACCTTGACTTGAACCAAGTCGGATCCCAAAGAAAACTAAAAACCTTCAAGAACTTGAAGATATTCAGTTGGAACCTTATGAGAACACCTGGATTTACAAAGAAAAAACCAAGATTCTTCATGACAAGATATTGACAAGAAAAGAGTTCTCTATTGGCCAAAAAGTTTTCTTTTACAATTCCCACCTTAAGCTCATGTACGACAAGTTCCGTTCTAGGTGGCTATGTCCTTTTATAGTCACTAAGGTATTTTCTTATGGTGCAGTAGAGATCACAAACAAAGTCTTCAAAGTCAATGGACATTGCCTCAAGTAATTCTATGTGGGAGCTCAAGAGGACACAGTGGAGGAGGTCCACTTGCAAGCGGCCATTTACATCATTTGATAATGATATTTCTTCCTTCTCTTCTTTATTTTATTTGTCCTAAATTTGTTGATCATATTTATGGGATATTAATGATTTGATGTTTTATAAGCTTTACATTGAGGACAATGTGGAATTTAAGTGTTGGGGAGGAATTTACATTCGTTTTTCTTGTTTCTATTTTTTTATTTTTCTATTTTGTTCTTTTACTATTTTTATTTCTGTTTTAGTTTTGTTGTTATTTTGCTATTTTTTTGTTTTTTGCATGTTGTTTCTCTTTTACTATTTTAGTTTTCTATTTTCTATTTTAATTTTACTGCTACTATTTCTTTTATATATAAGAAAATGTGTTTTTATTTGCTTTCTAATGGAATTTTGAGATTTGTGAAAGTTGTGAGTAAGCATCAATTGAGGTTAAAGGTTCATAACATAAATGAATAAATTGTCTTTCATCTCGAGATTAATTATTTTAGTAATGAAAATTGAATTGGTAGATTGAGTTTGATAGAAGCATACCTTGTGAGACTTTGAGCCTCTTAATAAATGGATTGAGCATTTGTGTCATTCTCTTCTTTCTTGTGTGATTTTCACTTATGAAATTTGTTACTCTAGAACTTGCTTTGATTCTTTTTTAGGCTACATTTTCACATGTATACATGAATATGATTGAGATATTTTTCTTGAATTAGCTACTTTAGCCAAATAGCCAACCTTGTATATTTTTCCTTGATTAACCCCCTTGAGCATATTTGAATATTCCTTGTTTTTCTCTTATTACATCCCTTAAATGAAAAATCATGTTTTTTCCTAGCCTTAGGAAATAGGAGAACATTGGCCTTGCCATTGGAAGAGTTCTTGAACAAGTATGAGGGTGTGCTAATTAGTGTGCAAAATGTTCGGTGAAAAAGGAAAGAGTGGCCAATTGGAAAAAAAAATTTAAAAAAAATTTAAAAAAAAAGAGAGGGGAAAAAGAATATGTAAAGAGAATTTGAATTACATGGACTTGGGTTAAACTTTCATGCTTGTTATTTGAACTCATCCCCAATGTTCTTTTATTCTCTTTAATATTTAACTTGTCATCTCTATATTATTCTCCTCCTTTACCTTGACCCCATTACAACCTTGCATAAAGTCCTCTTGATTTGTGTGTGTATGTGTTTTGAGTAGTAGAGAAGTAAAAGATAAATAAGCTTATGGTAGTGCAAATTTTCATGGGTTGAATTGAGTGAAACACTTACCTCTAAATACTTAAGGGATTAAGAGTGTATCTTGTGAGATTTTATCATTCTTGATTTATGTTTTTCAATTGAAGTTACCTTCTGATGTGAATCCACTTACCATGGCTTCACTTTTACGGATCTATCTAGGGTGGATTTCACGAAATTGATCTCACAAAGGACGTCTTGTTTAAAAATGCTTGTATCTCGTGCTACGCTACTCAGAATTGAGCAATTCTAAACTGAGGTGAAAGAGGACGTTTTGAATCATGAATTTGGCTCATGAATCACCAGAAAACAATTTGTAAAATGCGAGATATGAACCGGAGAAGATAATGTAGAAATTTGGATATATCCTTGAGTGACAAAAAAAAAACAAAATTCGAAGAAGAAGAAAACAATCAAATGGACAAGATTAGGAATGGAATGGTAGGCGCCACAATTCCAAGGGAAATTGATAAGCCAATGTGAGGATCGCCACAAGGGTCTTGGACTCTTGATAAGATCAAAGGGGTTAGTTCAATGAAGAACCTAAGAGAGGCTAAACACTCTCACAATTGGAACAAATCCAAATTGAACATCCAACTTGTTTTCATTCATCATAGATGTGTACATATATAGAGTTTAGGGCTGCATACATCATGCTAACAAAAGGTCACCATAAAGTGACTTAAAATCCTCATAAAAGAAAATAACTATTCCCTAAGTGGCTAATAAAAGCATTAACCATTCCACTAAGTAGCTAAATAAATTGAACCAAAAGAAACTCTAGAATTTGGAACATTAAAGGCGCTCTAGGCTTGAAAATAATAAAATATAAAAGAAACATAATAGAAAGCCCAAAATACAAGCAAAATTCCATCCAAGAATTCATCTTAAATTTCCATCCCATTTTTCACCATGATAGAGGCCGATTCTGGTTAAGAAGCTTGAAATATAATTTGTAGATAATTTCCTTAGCTTTCCAACGAACTAAAGAATGCACCAATCTGAGTTCTCAGTAGTGCAAGATAAAGCCAAAACAAGTCAACGAATTTTCACTAATGAAAATAAAATTTTCATCAAAAATCAATTTGGCCTTAAATTGGACATCATTCTTGATTTGTATCATTCCCTCCCTCTTGAAGAGAATTCGACCTCTAATTTATTGCCTTTGGGAATCGTCTTCATCCTCCGGGTTCAAACACAACTCTTTTGAATCCATGGGGCACCTCCCTTGAAATTCTTTCTTCAACTTCCTTGTTTTCCTCTTGCAATTCAAAGCCAATGGATGCTTTGCATTCTTCCTTTGGAATCATATCTTCAATTGTCTTACAAGCTTCCTTTGGAGGAACAAACTCAAGATGTGAATCCACTTACCATGCCTTGGTTTCACTTTTACGGATCTATCTAGGGTGGATTTCACGAAATTGATCTCACAAAGGACGTCTTGTTTAAAAATGCTTGTATCTCGTGCTACGCTACTCAGAATTGAGCGATTCCAAACTGAGGTGAAAGAGGACGTTTTGAATCATGAATTTGGCTCATGAATCACCAGAAAACAATTTGTAAAATGCGAGATATGAACCGGAGAAGATAATGTAGAAATTTGGATATATCCTTGAGTGACAAAAAAAACAAAATTCGAAGAAGAAGAAAACAATCAAATGGACAAGATTAGGAATGGAATGGTAGGCGCCACAATTCCAAGGGAAATTGATAAGCCAATGTGAGGATCGCCACAAGGGTCTTGGACTCTTGATAAAATCAAAGGGGTTAGTTCAATGAAGAACCTAAGAGAGGCTAAACACTCTCACAATTGGAACAAATCCAAATTGAACATCCAACTTGTTTTCATTCATCATAGATGTGTACATATATAGAGTTTAGGGGCTGTATACATCATGCTAACAAAAGGTCACCATAAAGTGACTTAAAATCCCTCATAAAAGAAAATAACTATTCCCTAAGTGGCTAATAAAAGCATTAACCATTCCACTAAGTAGCTAAATAAATTGAACCAAAAGAAACTCTCAGAATTTGGAACATTAAAGACACTCTAGGCTTGAAAATAACAAAATATAAAAGAAACATAATAGAAAGCCCAAAATACAAGTAAAATTCCGTCCAAGAATTCATCTTAAATTTCCATCCCATTTTTCACCATGATAGAGGCCGATTCTGGTCAAGAAGCTTGAAATATAATTTGTAGATAATTTCCTTAGCTTTCCAACGAACTAAAGAATGTACTAATCTGAGTTCTGTAGTGCAAGATAAAGCCAAAACAAGTCAACGAATTTCTCACTAATGAAAATAAAATTTTCATCAAAAATCAATTTGGCCTTAAATTGGACATCATTCTTGATTTGTATCATTCCCTCCCTCTTGAAGAGAATTCGACCTCGAATTTATTGCCTTTGGGAATCGTCTTCATCCTCCGGGTTCAAACACAACTCTTTTGAATCCATGGGGCACCTCCCTTGAAATTCTTTCTTCAACTTCCTTGTTTTCCTCTTGCAATTCAAAGCCAATGGATGCTTTGCATTCTTCCTTTGGAATCATATCTTCAATTGTCTTACAAGCTTCCTTTGGAGGAACAAACTCAAGATGTGAATCCACTTACCATGCCTTGGTTTCACTTTTACGGATCTATCTAGGGTGGATTTCACGAAATTGATCTCACAAAGGACGTCTTGTTTAAAAATGCTTGTATCTCGTGCTACGCTACTCAGAATTGAGCGATTCCAAACTGAGGTGAAAGAGGACGTTTTGAATCATGAATTTGGCTCATGAATCACCAGAAAATAATTTGTAAAATGCGAGATATGAACCGGAGAAGATAATGTAGAAATTTGGATATATCCTTGAGTGACAAAAAAAACAAAATTCGAAGAAGAAGAAAACAATCAAATGGACAAGATTAGGAATGGAATGGTAGGCGCCACAATTCCAAGGGAAATTGATAAGCCAATGTGAGGATCGCCACAAGGGTCTTGGACTCTTGATAAGATCAAAGGGGTTAGTTCAATGAAGAACCTAAGAGAGGCTAAACACTCTCACAATTGGAACAAATCCAAATTGAACATCCAACTTGTTTTCATTCATCATAGATGTGTACATATATAGAGTTTAGGGGCTGCATACATCATGCTAACAAAAGGTCACCATAAAGTGACTTAAAATCCCTCATAAAAGAAAATAACTATTCCCTAAGTGGCTAATAAAAGCATTAACCATTCCACTAAGTAGCTAAATAAATTGAACCAAAAGAAACTCTCAGAATTTGGAACATTAAAGACACTCTAGGCTTGAAAATAACAAAATATAAAAGAAACATAATAGAAAGCCCAAAATATAAGTAAAATTCCGTCCAAGAATTCGTCTTAAATTTCCATCCCATTTTTCACCATGATAGAGGCCGATTCTGGTCAAGAAGCTTGAAATATGATTTGTAGATAATTTCCTTAGCTTTCCAACGAACTAAAGAATGTACTAATCTGAGTTCTGTAGTGCAAGATAAAGCCAAAACAAGTCAACGAATTCCTCACTAATGAAAATAAAATTTTCATCAAAAATCAATTTGGCCTTAAATTGGACATCATTCTTGATTTGTATCACCTTCCTTGTTGGCTTGAGATGTAAATAAATGTTACTTCATGAATATTTTAATTCCTTGAAGCTTTGGTTGCTCTTCTTACTCATAGACATTTGCATTCTTGAACATAATTAGAAAGTGAGTCTTTTAGAGTTTTTAACTTTTGAGTTTGTGTTGTTGTTCCTTGTTCCCTAGTGTTGAATTTCTAGTTTTGTTAGGGAGTGCAAAAGCTAAGTGATCTGTTGATTATTCCTATATTTTAATCGCATTGTAATTGATTCATTGAATTCTATTTGTGCTTAATTGTCATCATTTAGCTTAGTTTTTGATATCAAACCCTAATTGGAACATTATTGTAAAACTTTGCTTAAATGTGTTCATTAGCACTCATAATTGAATTATGTTTTCCAGTCACTGGGCTTCTTAAGATTCAATTAGGTTTAATTAAGTTAGTTTTGACACATTTTATGATATTGAGCCTAATTGGATCATTGAAGGAATTATTGCATGAATTAGCCTTAATTTATCTCTTTGACAGTGTTCAGTAAACTAGCTATAATTTGAGTTTCAAATATCTGATTGATGTAATTTTGGTTTTGTAGGAAAGCTAAGACAATTCTATACTACTTTCTTGAAGACTTTAAAGGCCCAATCACACATTTGGATAACTTAAATTGGAGTTAAAGCAAGAACTACAATGCTGATCCTGACAGCTTGACCTATGCATACTGTTCATGACATAACTCGAGTTACAAGTTGTCAAATAGGTTGAAATTTTGATGGTTGATAGTTAAGATCCAAATCTACAACTTTTATGTTGAACAATTTTCTATATTCAAAGGTCTAATGGATCATATTGGGCTTGGAAGTCAAATTACAGGGCCTGAGTCAAATTACAAGGCCTGCGTCAGATTACAGGGCCTAGGCTGCGTAAAAAATACATGGCCGTGTGATAGTACACGACCTAGGCCGTGTATGGCTCTGACTTTGCAATTAAAAACAGTAGATTTTGATCCTCCAGGTAGTGTCATACAGGGCCTAGGTCGTGTATTCATACACGACCGTGTATTCATGTCAGAAACTCAATTATTGAAACTTCTACGAGAAGTTTGTGTTGGAGGCCTATATATTGACACTTTTAACCCCTTTGGAAGGGAGTTCTGACCTAGGAGAGCAGCTGCAACTCCTTAGAGAAGGAGAGGGGAGTCTTGGATTAAATATTAGAGTCTCGGGTTCGAGCAATCGGAGATCCATCATCCTCAATCCTCAGAAACTCGTTTGCTATTTAGTTTTTCTTCTGCACTTTGTTTCTTATGATGTTCTTTCTTAGTTTTTCTTGTAATTTTGTTCGAGCTATGTGTAACTAAACCTCCCTTGGTTAAGGGGGTGATGAAACCACTAGTATGATGTTGTGAATTTTGCAGATTTGATTATTTCAATACAGTTATGTTTTTATTCATATATTTCTGAATCTATTATTGGTATGAAGGTTTTTGTACTTGCTCCCACTTTTAAAGTGGTATATCTAGATTTATTATGTGCGGTTGCGGTAGTAGATCTAGCGCACTAGCGGAATGTATGATGTTCATGTGGGTATAATTATCTTTGTACTATTTATCAGTTATAAAAGTGGTAGATCTGTGTTTATTATGCGCGGTTGCAGTAATAGATATAGAGAAATATATGTTCTAAGTAATTTAATCTCGGTGTGTGATTAGATCGTAGTGTAATTGGTTTTCTAAAACTTAATGCAATTATTGGATAGTTGTAAAAGCGCTTGCTTTATGACTAATCAATGATCAGGAGTTAATTTGAGTGGTTGCTGAATTGGCCAACACGTAAGAAAAATAGAGATTTACTCTCACAATTGCATAAAAACATAATTGAGCATGTTGGAATAAAAGGATATGTGGATTTACATTATCATATAAATCTAGTGGTGGATTCAATCTCTTAACCAATTTTCTTATATTGTTGATTTCAGTTCATTTATTGTTATTGCCTTTGAAACTGTTCATTGTTCATCAAAACTCCAAAACCCCCTATTTACTATTTATTGTTAATCAGAGTTCAAATTAGGAATTACTTGATAGTGTTAATTGAATTGATTCTCTGTGGATCGACCATTACTAACTACAACTAGTTGTAAGATTTTTATTTTCTGGTAGGCCTGACAACTGATTTTTATCTTAAAATTTTAATCACTATATCCTCACACATCACTAAGTGTGAGAGAATTTAATAAACACAATTTTCATGCATTAGTTAACCTTCATATTTAATCTCTTAGACCTATTATGTGCTTAACTGATTGGTCTTTGACACATTTTATAAGTTTGGGCTTAATTATATTTTTTTGCATTATTGAAAATTTTATACTATTTCTGTATTTTGGGCATAACTTGAGTTCTAGACATCTAAATGTGAAAATAAACTTGCCCCAAATGGTTTAATATGTTAAGTTTTGATGATAACAAATATAAGACAAAAAAGAATGATGCTTATGCTTGATAGATGTGTTTTATAGATGGCAAATGCATCACAAAAGAATATTGATCATGTTACATAGATGTACTTAATGTGATATATTATATCATGCATGATTATGTACTCCATCTAGTTATATTACACTTAATCATCATGCAATGAGATATATGTAACATTCATCATATAATATATCCAATAATGCTTTATATGAGTTATAAATGAAATAATATTGGATTTGACTTTGTTTAAATGAAAATGTGTAATATATTCTTTGTTGCATCCTATATTGTGCATATCCATTAGTAATTGATAAATATCTCATTTGGATATGTCTATAAAAGTCTTATATGCATGTTAGACTAACTAGAATTATACATTTATGAATCATGCATATGAAGATATTGAATTATTAATTTGGACTAATTATGTTTGTTTTAAGTGAGTAATACTTTATAGGATAGTCCAAGTACCAAGAGTGATCATTGTAACAAGAAAACAAAAGATCACAACTATGGTCAACTCAAGAAGAATGAGAATGAAAAGATGTTCCAAGCATTTACAAGTTTTGAAGAGAATAAATTTTTGGAAGCATGGATTACATCAAGAAGTGATGATGACAAAAGATTAAGTCCAACATCTTCAAGAATAACTTATAGGACTTAGATCTTATGTAAAGGTAAATGAGAATCACACTAAGCTCAAAACATGTTTTAACATCTTTAAAAAGTGTTTTCTAAAAAGTTTAAATGCCCAACAAAGTGTTTTTGGAAAGTTAGTCTTTGTGGTAGGCCAAACCATTGAAAAATAGCCAAGTTTGTGTATTGCAAAACTGACCTTTAGTTACTCTTTTGATCATATCTTTCAAAATACTTTGAGTTTTGTTCTGAAACTTATTTCATATGAAAATAGACTCAAAGATCTTTCCAATGAGTGGTCATTCGCTTAAAACGGATAAGAAACGAAGAAGTTATGATCGTTTAAAGTCAATTTTCAAAATCAGGAGCTCCTAACCGATTAGGGACTTTCCCTAACCAATTATTCACTCTACCAGAAGCCATTTTCACATTTCTGAAATGTCCTAACTGATTAGGAACTTGTCCTAACCGATTAGGATGATATAAATGACCATTTTTCATGATTTGAATGGCTTTCTAACCGATTAGGAAGCTTTGCTAACCGATTAGCATATGTTTTTGAAGGAAATAACATTTGGCTATCAAAATGGCTTAACCGATTAGGGTAATTCCCTAACCGGTTAGTGTGACTTCAAAATGAACGTGAATAGGATTTTAAATAGAGCTTAACCGATTAGGCTCACTGCCTAACCAGTTATTGTGAATTCCAGAAGCCAAAAATTAAAGGTCTAACCGATTAGGCTTAGTCCCTAATCGGTTATGATGAAACGCAGAACACACTGCAATGGTCACAAACAGCTATATTTATTATTTAATTACTTCCACACTTTACCCAACGACTCTAAATATTATTGGGTTATAAATATAAGTGTTTGGGCATCAAAGAAATGTTGAAGAATAATCTGAAAATCACTCTTGAGCATTAAATTCATTTTTCACTATCTATTTCTCCAAAACTCTGTTTTGAGCTTAAAAGTGTGAAACCTTGATACCCATAGTGCTTCAATTTGTATTATCTACTCTTTAAGAGAGTTTCTATCATCTACATCTTTGTATACTCTGAAAAGAGAGGGTGAGATATCCCTCTAGTGTAAAGGGTGAGGTATCCCTTAGAGAGTGAGGTATCTCTCAAAAATTGTAAAGGGTGAGGTATCCCTATTTGAGGCTCAAGCACAAGGGTGAGGTATCCCAAGGTGTGTTGAGTGCTCCTCTTTGTAAAGGTTTTCAAGCACTCGTTCAAGCTTGAAGGTTTAGTGAAAAATCTCAGGTGGTTCACTTGAGGACTGGACGTAGGCCATAAATGGTTGGTGGCTGAACCAGGATAAATCTTAGTGTTTGCTTTTCTCAACTCTATCTCCTTTACATTTGTGCTTTAATTATATATGATTGAGTTGAATTTAATATCTAGCTTATTTACTTGATTTATCCTGTAAGCCCAAGTGGTATTTGTGAAATCTCTAATAATTGCACATTTGTTAGACTTATTCCGCTGCATGTGTTGATTGAAAATATCAAAATGCATAATTTGATAAAGTTGCATCAAAATTTATAATTACCCAATTCACCCCCTCCTCTTGGGTAATGCTTGCCATGACTAACACTAAAAATTATTAATTTTACCTTGTAGGAAATCTGAGAGAAAGTTATACAATTTTTATGAGAGCTCAAATGCTGAATCAGATGTCTAGCGGGTTAGATTGGGCCACGAAGTCAAAATAGAGATATTATCATTGGAACTTGGACGTATGCAAAGATTGGACCATAATTTGGGTTGTATGAGTCATGTGGAGCTTAAACTAGTGCTATTAGAAAGTTAAGACACAAATCTTCAACTCATATGAAAAATTGTGACGTTTTGATGGTGTTATTGCCCTTTAAAGTCGGATGATGGGTTTAGAGAGCGATTAAGAATATTTTGGGCATAATTCTCTCATCTTAAGCCCAAATTAAACAAATTAGGTGTCCAATTAAAGTTAAAAATAAGAGGATTAACCATAAGTTAAGGGAAAACTTAGGTTTTTAATTTTAGATATAGTTATTTAAATAGTAGCAGCAACCACGAACCAAACCCTAATTTTTCTTAGTTGCTTTTGCTTGCACTTTCTCTCTTTGTCTCTCATCCTCTCCCTTTTCTCTGGGTTTCTTTCTTTTTTGTTTCTCTTCCCTTTCATCCATGGAGGGTTAGAACCTTTTAATCAATCCTAGGGATTGGTAATCTTGATGTCTAATTCTGAGATCTTGTTTTGATTATTTTATATTTAATTATTAATCAAGTTTCTCTTTTACTTATTAATCAAGTTTCTCTTTTACCTCTTTTGATTTTGTTAAATCTAGATTGAATTGCTTAATTTGATTTGGATGTTGATATAATAATTGCATAATTACCACGTGTTTAATGAGGATTATAAAGACTAAACAATGCATCAAAGGTGTTTGATGGATTGTTAAGTTTGGTTGAGTTCTGGGTTTTATGTTAATTTAAGATTAGATGAGTGCTTAATTCATTTAACTTTAATTAATTAATTTATGGATGCTTATCTAGTAGAGAATTCATAGATCATCTTAAGACTTCTTGATTTGATCTAAAATCAAGAATCTGATTAGCAATTGAATGGATTCTTAGTGATCAATGATGGATTAAATTCAAGATTAGTTATTTTCCTTGGATTGGTTGTTTAATTAATTCTGTTTATAATTTTAATTACTTTCATTTAATTAATTATGTAACTATTTCCCCCTTTGTTAACTTCTTAATCTAATTGCTTAATTAGAGTGATCCAAGGGCTCAACTCGGTTGTGACTTATACTATAAGTAATTTGGTGAATTGACTTACAAATTAATATAATTTGATACTCTAAATAGCTATTGTTGAGGTGCAAACATGTTGCCCTTTTTGCTAACCGCAAGTGCACGGGTCACACAAGTAATACAAATACAGAGTAAGAGATCGTTCCCACGAGGATATTGTTATAAAGCTGATTACCAACCAATAGCTTAATCAGTTCTAGACAAGGACATGAAAATAGGAAAATAATAATCTAAACTAAACTAACCTACATAAGCTATAAACATAAAAGCGGTTAGGTTTTAGGAAATCCTCCTTCACCCCTTATATCTATCAATAACATGCAATTCCCCTCATAAACACAAATGCATTGATTAGGTTAGCTTGAGAATCTTCATTAGTCAAAAGCCTATGTCTAGGTCAATCAACCCTGGTTTCAGTTGCCCAACTCACTAAGTTTCCTTGAGAGCCAGCACAACATCCACTCATGAACGATCTATTCTCAATCACACACTATACATGGCTAAAAGGTATATTTCTATCCAGTTAGCGAATTAGCTCATCCAAGCCAATTGAACTCGCCGAACATGTATCAACCACACCATATCCATATTAACAAATCCCTATGTCTAGTTCATTTGCTAATATTATGATCATGCAATTGAGGCCAACCAAGAACAAGCATTAAGCACAGATAATGATTGAACCATAATCAAACATCCACACAAACTTAGAGAAAAACACATCATTAATATATATCAAAGGATCCAAAATATTCCTAAAACATAGCTTAACTATACAAAAGATAAGGAAGAGAAGAGAGAAAGGAAAAAGAGAGAAAGAAGCTCATTAGATTTGTCTCTGAAGCTTGAATCCTCCTTCAATCCTTTGATCATTGACTCCAATCCACCAGCAATGGAGATCTAGCCAAGCTATCTAACCTAAAACTAACCTAAACTAACTAAAACTAACTAAACCTAAAAAGAGAGAAATGGCCAAATGGCCAAAACTCGGAAAAACAGAGAGAAAACATGAAAAGTGAGAGAAAAACGCGTGAAAAACTACTTATAGGCTCAGCAGCCGCCACCACGCCGCGACGTCCATATATTCGCGCCGCGGCGCACAATGGGTCGGTATATTCACCGCCACAACGTTGCCTTCCTCACGCCGCGGTGCTCTTGCCCCGGGTGTAAGTATGACCAGGCTGAAAATCATCTTTGCGCCGCGGCGTGCTCTGCCTTGCGCCGCGACGTTGCTTGCTGGAATGGCAGATTTGGCTTCTCTTCCTCTTTAAGCTCAATTGCTCCATATTTAACCTTGTTTGGAGACCCTCCTATCATAGAGAAAACACCAAATCAATAACATATATAAATATACTCAATCCATAATCATTAAAGCTCAGTTTTGCATAATAACACATCAGAAAGGCTTAGATCAGAATATATCAAATATAAGCACAAAACCTTTCAAATATGCATTATAAACAAGGACATAGCATTCATTCTAGCACAAGGATAGGGCACAAATAACTACATTCTGTGTAGTTATCACACCCCCAAACCTACATTTTGCTAGTCCTCGAGCAAAACAAAATAGAACTAAGTAAATCATTTAAACATTAAAATCAATTTTTCATTCAGCAAATATATTTCAATCTTCTTATTTTCATTCAAAAACAAATACTAGTGTGTATTGACTGCATCAATCCTCAAAAAGTGCAAATGCCCCTTAAACAGTTCCACACATATACAATCCTAAACATGCTAACAAGCCAGAAAACTCTCCATGCAATTCACATTTATCACAAACATGCAAGATAAACTTCTTCTAATCAAGTCATACACATTCAGATAAGTTTACAAACATACATGCATATGATTCACAGAATCCACAAGATTGTAAATCAACTCTCTCTCCACTAATGTAAATCACACAAGATTGAGGATCAAAAGGGACTTAATCAGCTTATAATGTTAGGCCAATGGTATGGGCGAAAGAAATGAATGGGAAAGATACATACAAACATTGAGACACATAACATACTATTTCAAGACATGAGTCAAAAACTGACACTAGCAGGGTAGTCAAAAGTGAATCCAGAAAACTTGCCAGAACCATTTTCGATGCTTTTCGAACTTTACTTTTCTTAAGCTTTTGCTTTTCTTTTTATTTTCATTTTTCTTTTGATTTTCTCTTTCTTTTATCTTCTATTTTTTTGCAAAGCAATGCTTTTTCTTTTCTTTGATTTGCATCTGGTTCCTTCAGGCTCATTATTGAATATTCATACCCCTAATCATCAGACTCATTTCAAGAAATAATATATCATATACTCAATAAACAATAAGGGTAGGAAGAAAATGACATGTTTTCACATGCATTAGAATGGCTAACAGGTTAACGAACACAATGGTTATGAAAAACAAAGAAGGCCAAACAGTTTAAGGCTTCAAAAAGGGACCTAAGGATATCATCATATCAGGGAAAGCTTTTTAAGGCTCAATCGGTCCAAACAATGCCCTAATCATTTCCTCAATCATGCACAACTTAGGATTTCGCCTCAAGAGAGTTCAAAAATAATTTCAAGGATAATCAAAACTCTACATGTACATCCATAAACATTCTCAAAACATGCACTCTTATTATTTTCAAAGTTACACTTGCATCTAAGTGAGATGTAAATCATGCATCAAAAGCAACTAAATTATTTCACATGAATCAGATCACATAAGGTTTCCCTGAAAAGGGGGCAAATAGCAACCTTTCAAATCATGGACAATCAAAATCAACACCAGCATTCTTGCAAATGTCATGCATTCAAATGGATTCACTTTTCTAAGTTCAAGCATACATAACATCTTTTGCATA
The DNA here is from genome assembly GCA_029884595.1 of Ormosia semicastrata. Lineage (NCBI taxonomy): Eukaryota > Viridiplantae > Streptophyta > Magnoliopsida > Fabales > Fabaceae > Ormosia > Ormosia semicastrata. The sequence continues at coordinate 104,572,194 of JAQQTO010000063.1, forward strand.
ATGTGAAAATTGAAAATTCTTGTCATTAGCACATCAGTGATAGTCAAAATAGAATATAATCATGAAAATACATTGACTATAATCATTGCATACTCAAAATACCAATACATGTTAACATTAAGCACAAAAGTAACAAAACATGTAAAGATATTCCCCCAAACCTAAAATGAAATGTATCATTAATGAACATGGCCTATAGGGAACCTGAGACAAGTACTGAGCATTACTAAATATTTAAAAATATAGAAAATAACAAAAATAAAAGCAAAAACAAACAAAAACAGGAGAAAAATAACAAAAAACACAAAAACAGGGCTCGGTAGCCATGCGCGACCTATGCGTAGGTCGCGCGCTTCAAAAAGCTGCATAATTATGCGTAAAACTTTTTTAGCTGTAATGGCGACACTACAATGACATGACTACTAAAGCTGCTAAATTTAGCAAAGAAACACGCTTTGCTACTTGGATTGGTCCATATGGTTCTCTAACGCACCAAAACTTGTTCAAAAAGCTAAATTACAGTAAATGTACAACACACACGCAATAAAACACAAAAACAAAACATTAACCTATATACAAAAGTTAAACAAACTTAAAACTTGAAAAACAAACAAAAACATAAAACTAACCTAATTAACATATTAACCTATATACTAACTAACACAAACAACACTTAAAACCATACACAAACAAGAACTAACACAACTAACACATAACAACTAACAAAAACTATAAACTACTAAACTAACATACTAACACTTATATACATGAACATACTAACAAAAACACATTAACACAACTAACAAACTAATATGCTAACATATTTAACATAACACATTAATATACTACCTATTTATGCACAAAATAAAAATAGGAATGAAACATAAACATGGGGTACCCTCCCACGAAGGGCCTGAGTTATAGTCCCAGCAGGACTTTGTCACCAAAATTGAAGTGCTAAGGATGAGTAGTCTTCAAGAACTTAATCCAAGGGTTATCCTCTCTAGGAATTTGTAACTTCCTTCAAGGGCCTCGTATGAATAAAATCACCCAGCTTCTTATTTGAAACTAAAACAAAACATAAACAAAACATAGATTATATACAACAAATATACAACTTGAATTAGAACTAATCAAACTCATTGTTGATATTAGCATAATAAAAACTAACCCTGGCAACCCAAAAACTTGTTAGGCATTGACAGGACTAGAATCTAATCAGGCAAACCATTTATAACAAAATATCCCCGGCAACGGCGCCAAAAACTTGTTGAGGTGCAAACATGTTGCCCTTTTTGCTAACCGCAAGTGCACGGGTCGCACAAGTAATACAGATACAGAGTAAGAGATCGTTCCCACGAGGATATTGTTATAAAGCTGATTACCAACCAATAGCTTAATCAGTTCTAGACAAGGACATGAAAATAGGAAAATAATAATCTAAACTAAACTAACCTACATAAGCTATACACATAAAAGCGGTTAGGTTTCAAGAAATCCTCCTTCACCCCTTATATCTATCAACAACATGCAATTCCCCTCATAAACACAAATGCATTGATTAGGTTAGCTTGAGAATCTTTATTAGTCAAAAGCCTATGTCTAGGTCAATCAACCCTGGTTTCAGTTGCCCAACTCACTAAGTTTCCTTGAGAGCCAGCACAACATCCACTCATGAACGATCTATTCTCAATCACACACTATACATGGCTAAAAGGTATATTTCTATCCAGTTAGCGAATCAGCTCATCCAAGCCAATTGAACTCGCCGAACATGTATCAACCACACCATATCCATATTAACAAATCTCTATGTCTAGTTCATTTGCTAATATTATGATCATGCAATTGAGGCCAACCAAGAACAAGCATTAAGCACAGATAATGATTGAACCATAATCAAACATCCACACAAACTTAGAGAAAAACACATCATTAATATATATCAAAGGATCCAAAATATTCCTAAAACATAGCTTAACTATACAAAAGATAAGGAAGAGAAGAGAGAAAGGGAAAAGAGAGAAAGAAGCTCATTAGATTTGTCTCTGAAGCTTGAATCCTCCTTCAATCCTTTGATCCTTGACTCCAATCCACCAAAGAATGGAGATCTAGCCAAGCTATCTAACCTAAAACTAACCTAAACTAACTAAAACTAACTAAACCTAAAAGAGAGAAATGGCCAAATGGCCAAAACTCGGAAAAACAGAGAGAAAACATGAAAAGTGAGAGAAAAACGCGTGAAAAACTACTTATAGGCTCAGCAGCCGCCACCACGCCGTGGCGTCCACATATTCGCGCCGCAGCGCACAATGGGTCGGTATATTCACCGCCGCAACGTTGCCTTCCTCACGCCGCGGCGCTCTTGCCCCGGGTGTAAGTATGACCAGGCTAAAAATCATCTTTGCGCCGCGGCGTGCTCTGCCTTGCGCCGCGACGTTGCTTGCTGGAATGGCAGATTTGGCTTCTCTTCCTCTTTAAGCTCAATTGCTCCATATTTAACCTTGTTTGGAAACCCTCCTATCATAGAGAAAACACCAAATCAATAACATATATAAATCTACTCAATCCATAATCATTAAAGCTCAGTTTTGCATAATAACACATCAAAAAGGCTTAGATCAGAATATATCAAATATAAGCACAAAACCTTCCAAATATGCATTATAAACAAGGACATAGCATTCATTCTAGCACAAGGATAGGGCACAAATAACTACATTCTGTGTAGTTATCAGCTATCAATCTGCAACTACCATTATTTTGCAACTTTTTCAGTGACTCTTCAGCCTCTATTGCGCGATGGCTTCTGCACTGGTGCTAGCGAGGCTTGACCTTCAAGGCTTGGTCCGAGTGTGGTCTGGTGTGTCTGTGTTAGTGTTGGCTTACAAGTCAAAGAAGCTTCCTACATGGTCTGGTCTGGTCTTCTACATTGCGCGGGCTTTGGAGTAGTTCGTCTCACGTTTATCGTCTCTGTCTTGTAAGTTTCTGAGGCTTCCATTGAGAATATTAATTTAATATGTGAGAATGTGGGAAACTTGGAATGAATAAAGATAGAGAGTTTTATAATTTAATAATACTTTAGCAATTTAGCTTTATTGATAGTCTGATACATGATAAGGTTGTACTTGTTTTCAATCAATTTGAAATTTGTTTAATCATTTTTATGCCACTTTTTTTGTTAGAATAGTTAAAACAATTTAAGGTAGAGACCATATTTTTGTTCAACTTTACAAAAAAATTTACTTATTAAGTTTTTTTGTCTAGTATGTGGTGTTTTATTAATAATTTAATAATAAGTTTAATAAACGAATCTATTGAATTGTGTTTTGCTCTTTATAGTTTTATTGACTCGATTTTTTTTATAAAAAAAATTCAAAGTTCAATAATATATTTTTAATCTTTAAATGATTTAATTTTTTGGTTTAATTTTAGTTTCTAACAAATTTTAATTTTAATTTTTTTAGATCAATTCCTAAGAATGTTTGAGGCTAATAGCAGTTCTAACAACATAATTAATAAAATTTGTTGTTGATGACAAACAAAAAACTGCTACTCCTCTTTGGGCTTATGTCATAAAAGATGAAGTCCCTACTCTTGGGGGTGGAGGAAATAGAGGATGGGTATGTAACTTTTGTCAAAATCATTATTATGGTTCATATACTAGATTCAAGGCTCACTTGCTTGGACTTACTGGTATTGAAATTGATAAATGTCTAAAGATGAATGTCGAATACTTTGCTAAAATTCAAAAAATTGTTGAGTATGCTGAAGAATCAAGAAAACCAAGAAATGTTTCCCTTCCTCCTACATCTATTACTGATAACTCATATGTTGAGTTATCATAACCTGTATTAGGAAATCAAAGAAGGCCAGGTAACCCTTTAGATAGAGCTTTCAATGCTGGAGCTAGAGAGCAACTTAAATATGAAATTGCTAAGATGTTTTATTTTGTCGGTTTATCATTCAATCTTGCGCGCAATCCTTATTATATTAGCTCATATCAGTTTGCTGCAAATAATTCTAATACTGGTTTTATTCCTCTTGGTTACAATTATCTAACAATTACATTATTACAAAGGGAAAAGACAAATATTGAGAAATTACTTAAATCCACTATCGAAGATGTTAGACCAAAAAAAGTTGTCCAAATTATCATTGATAATGCCCTTATGTGTAAGGCAACTGGACTTCTCATTGAAAATGACTATCCTCATATCTTTTGGACTCCTTGCGTGGTGCACACGCTCAATCTTGCTCTGAAAAATATTTGTGCGACTAGAAACACAAAAGAAGAATGAGGTTGTTTATGAAGAATGTCATTGGATCACTTTAGTTCATGATGATGCTATGTTTATTAGAAATTTTGCCATGAACCATTCTATGAGGCTTGCCATGTTCAATGAGTTGGTGACTTTAAAACTACTTTCCATTGTCAAGACAAGGTTTGCTTCCACAATAGTCATGTTGAAAAGACTAAGGCTCATCAAACATGGTCTCCAAAATATGGTTATTAGTGAGAAGTGGAACACCTACAGGGAGGATGATGTTGGAAAGGCAACCCATGTGAAAACAATTATTCTTGATGATTCTTGGTGGGACAAGGTGGATATATTCTTTCTTTCACAATATTATTTGTGATATGCTTTGATTGTGTGATACTGATAAGTCTACACTTCGCTTGATTTATGATATATTGGACTCAACGATTGAGCAAGTGAAGGCTATAATATTCTACCATGAAATGGTCGAAGAATGAGGGATATCATCCTTTTATGGTGTTGTTTATCAAATTCTTATTGATTGTTAGACAAAAAGTTGCACACCCTTGCATTGCTTAGCACATTCACTAAATCCTAGGCAATTTCCAATGATTCTTTTTTAATTTTATTTTTTAAATTTAATTTGCTATATTTATGGTATTAATATTAGTTAAGTTTTCTTTTTTATTGAATAGGTATTATAGTCAGCAATGGCTTCAACAAAGGCCACATAGAGTTCCTCCACATAGAGATAATGAGATTTTCACTGAGAGACAAAAGTGCTTAAGAAGATATTTTATTGATCCTGATGAAAAAAGAGAGGTAACAAGAGAGTTTTCTAAATTCTCTAGAGAGCTAGATGAATTTGGCCTTCATGATTCTTTAGCAGATAGAGCTCTTTTGGAGCCAAAAGAGTGGTGGATAACTTATAGTTCAGGAGCCTCATTACTCCAAGGCATTGTCTTGAAGCTTCTTGGACAACCGGGCTCATCATTATGTTGTGAACGAAATTGAAGCACCTATTCTTTCATTCACTCCATGAAGAGAACAAGATTAATCGTAAAAAGGCTGAAGATTTAGTATATGTACATACAAATCTTTGTCTTTTGTCTAGGAAGAGTGAAAAGTATAATAATGGAGAGAACAAAATGTGGGATCTCGCTAGGGATGAATGGGTGTCATTTGATAGTGCTGAAGGCCTTGAGGTTGCAAGCTTATCACTTGATGAACCGGAGTTAGAGAAGCAATTATTATCTGTGGATAATGAATAGTTTAATTTTCAACAATAACTTTAGTATTTGATGAAACTATTTATTTTGTACTTTAAGTTTTTTATGATTTATCTGTTTATACTTAATACTTTGAGTTATTTAAACTGACATGTTTTATGATTTCTTACAATGGCTTTATAATGGATTTACATGGTTTTTATTAAAATTTATGAAATTATATATATGTTATGTCATATCCTGTCGTACTCATATCTTAATTGTTAAGAAATTATCGTATCCCCGTACTGTACCCGTGTCGTGTCGAATACTCGTACCTGTATCTGTGCATCTTAACCCACATACCATTGAACCCACGAACTTAGTTCCAATGATTCGACATTCAAGTTGTTGCAAAATGTGGATAAGTTAAGGAAATTGTGGCCACCATAGGAAGGTATGTTTATAGTTGTCGGTATAGCTGTTAAAATAGGTCAAGCCCAATGGGTCAACCTAAATAGTCTGACAAAATGAGTCGGTTGGGCTAACAAAATACCAACTCGAAACTTACATAGCCCGATTTGACCCGACCTAAATGGACTAGCCCACAACGAGCCTGCCCGGGCTAACCCATTTACATTACAAATAGGCAAACTGGGCTGGCATATGACCCAATCTGGCCTACCTTAAAAATGGCCCAGCTCTAATTAGGCCGACCTGAATGGGTCGGACTGACCCGTTTTGACAGCTATAGTTGTCGGTAGACTCGTTGAAGACATAACTATCGATTTATAGGATTACATAATCGTTGTCATAGCAGTGGGGTAGCAGCAAAAAATATAAATTTGAATTTGGATCCATAATTAATTTTTTTTATTTAGAATGTCTAAAAATTTAGATAAAATTATATTTTTAATAATAAAATGGTCCAAATTCAAGAGATGAAAGGCTTTGTTTAACTTAGTGAGTGAATAGAACTTTAATATAACTAATAAAAGGCACTACTGATATATTACCTAAAGTTTAAAGATTAATTGGGATGAATTTAAAGTTAAGGTGGCTATTTGCAAAAGCAAAGTGTAGAGGGCCTTACCGCAATTTCCCTTTTTTTTTTTGAAGGTATAACCCGTCGGTTACGTGTTCAGTGGAGAAGGTATATAAGATGCTGCGCAACATAAGTACATAACCTAAAGCTCTGCCCCGTTGACTGCGAGAGAAAGAGAGAGGGTTACTACTTGTGTTGTGTCTTCAGTTTATGTGTTCAGTTCAGTTCAGTTCATCTCCGTTAGGATTACGAGTTACGTCCTTTTCACTTCATTACAATTTCTTTCTTTCAACTTTTCGCAATACGAATTAGTTCAGCAAGGTAACTGCTTTTTGCTTTGATTTTTCACAATCTTGTACAGTTTATTGCAGATTTTCTTGTCATATTTTTAGTGTTCTTTATCTGTAAATTTGATGTTATAATATCTCTGTGTTCATTGGTGGAATTCTTCTTTATTTTATTTTATTTTATTTTTTGGGGGATTCTAAGGAAAAACCATGTGAAGGGGAATTTAAGAGTGGTTGCATGGATGGGACAGGTACTTGCATTGGGTCTAATTATCAATGGAAAGATGGGAACCGATATTTTGAAGAATAAAGGAATGGGACTATTTAGGGTAATGGTAATGGATTATTTTTTTTTGGGCTATGTAATGGGGATAGGTATGAAGGTTCTTGGGAAGATGGTTTGCCTATAGAAAATTGAACTTTCAATTGGCCTGATGGAATGGAAGTTCTTATGTGGATAATTGGAACATAATATCCATCTGAGGGGTGGGGGCATGGTTTTAAATCCTCAATAAGTAAATAATCAGCTCAATGAATGTCAAGTTCGTCCAGGGGAGAAATGTCCAATTTTGCCTTTAGTTTCGGTGACTGACTGGTTGGAGCATTTTGGCGCTCCCAAGAAATTGCTATTCCATTCATTCTTGCATTCATTTTATCATGATCTCCCCATTTGAAGTGTAATACCCATTTGAAGTGTAATACTATCCAACTGTGTGAAAAACTTTTGTCAGCTTATTATCTTGTTCTTTATTTTGAAGATAAAATGTGCAGAGTAGGTATGATTATTTAACTACTAATTGCTTTTAGTTGTGCATCTCATATAATCTAGCTTAAAAGGCCTGTTCATCAGATTGTTACTGTATTGAATTCAGCTTAAAATGCCTATTGATGCATTTATTTAAGCTGCTGTTACTGTTTATTGTAATTATTACTATTATTTTTTTTGCACCAAACAAAATGGACTGTTTTGTCTATTAATGCCTATTGATGCATTTAATTAAGCTGCTGTTACTGTATCCATTTATTTCCCATAATGCACCAAACAAAATGTTTTCCATGTGTAGTTCAAACGACAGAAAATCTGTTTACTTTCAAGATAAGTATTTTTCACAGTAATCATTTTCCTCAAGAAATCAATTTTCACTATAACAAATGGACTGTTTTTTGTTTTATTGGGTGTTTTCAGTAAGCGTTCCTGTTTCAAAGAAGAACTCTGTTCTCTTTAAAGGAAAATGGGGCGTGCTTATATCAAGATTGACCCGCGACATTCTTGTATGAGTGAGAATCGGAAAGATCCTGATTCTGAGGATAAAAGAAGAAGGGCAGAAAGGCGATGGAAGAGATGGGAGGTTATTTCAAATGAGAGTTTGAAGCGCAATTGCCGTGCCAATGCTACAAGGATAGCTGTGAGGAGTCATAAAATGGCTGTTTTAACAGGCAATAATGGTCATATGGTAGAGGATGAAGTAGATGAGGATTACAAAATGTTTTTCGATACATATGTTTCTCACATTGATGTTGACGGAGATAATAATGTTGATGATTCTGATATTGATGTCGCCACTAGCTACAATAGTGACAATGATGATAATGATTCAGATCCTCAGTATAAGATGTTCTTGGAAAGTTTGAGGGTAGAAGGGAACTCCTATGTTTCCTCAATCATTGTGGGTAACCAGCTTGTTCATATCAGGTATGAGGAAGAAGAAGAAGAAGAAGAAGAAGAAGAAGAAGAAGAAGAAGAAGAAGAAGAGACAGGTGGCCCAGTGGAATCTCAGCAAAGTCTTGAGACTGAAAGAGGACCTTGTAATAGAAGGCCACATTCAGATGTTTCTAGTGTTCCCAAGAACAATTGCAACACTGAATTGGAGTTTGATACCGTGGATGAAGATTACCAAATATTCCTGAATTCTTGTAGGATAGATGGCGAGAATTTGGTGTATGTGGGGACTGGAAATCTAGGAACTGTGGGGAGTGATTCAATTAGAGAACAGACAGGTGGCCCAGTGGAATCTCAGCTAAGCCTAGAGACTGAAAGAGGACCTTGTAATAAAAGGCCATGTTCAGAAGTTTCTAGTGTGCCCAAGAACAATTGCAACACTGAATTGGAGTTTGATACAGTGGATGAAGATTACCAAATATTTCTGAATTCTTGTAGGATAGATGGTGAGAGTTTGGTGTATGTGGGGAATGAATTAAAAGGAAAGAGTTCAAGTGTTAGGAAGGATTCACAAATTTCTGATCAGGCATTTGATATTCCCGAAGTGCAGTGTGATGTTGATCAAGATTACCAATTATTCCTGAATTCTGCTAGGATTCTTGATGGCAATTTGGTGTATATGCATGACAAGAACATCACAAAGACATACAATGTGGAGGGTGGCAGTAATTCCTCTGATTCAGATCTAATTCTTCTAGAACCTAATCAAATTTGTGAAAACACCCCATTCATTTCATCAAAAATGTATGATTCATCTGTAAGTGTCTTTAACTTCACACAGTGTAACTTTATTATTCATAATCTGTAATCTGGTTTACACACATGCACCTTATTTATCAATTTTGAAACAATTATTTTATAACTTTTTGTCTTGGTGTGTTTAGTGGTTTGAAAATGAAATGAACCCTAGAGACACCAGGCAATTCCCTGGTTATGATCATTCTCAGTTTAGGAGAAGACTTATGGAATATCTTGAGAGGCCTTATGACCAAGAAGAGTGTGATGTATTTCTGCAAGAAGTTCATCATCAAAGGCATAAGGATCGCCATTTTGAAACGCGTCAAGGGGTGGTTAAATCATATCCTGCATATGGTGTCAACAAATCATATCTTGAATTGTACCCTGGTAGGTCCAGTATCTTCTCAAGTTTTTCTGACTTTTCAGATATTCCTTTTTCATTTATAAAAATGATAGCATGAAATTTAATCCTAAGTTAACTAGTTAGTCAAGATTCAATAGTTTTGATTCACTCCTCACCTCTCACATTAAACAACTCTCACTTGATATTCTGGGTGGACCAACAAAACTTAGTTGAATTATATGAATTAAGAGCAAATTACACTCTCAACATAGTCCTCTATCAAATATTTGTTCATCATTGTGCAGATCTTGCAAAAGCAATTGCTGAATTCAAGGAACCGCATAGGGTTTTGTTTCTCTTACGTGGATTTATTTTCTGGTTGCAAGTAAGTCAAAAGTTTCATGTTCACATAATTGCCTGTTGAAGCAGTACTTCCATAAATTATGTTTCAGGTTTTCAACTTCACTGATTGAGAGTGAACCAACATACTTTAGTTCTTATGGTTTACTTGGAGGTGGTGGGTTCTTATGGCTTCAAATTTAGAGTCCTTTTTGGTTGGAGTTGTTTTAAACCTGTGTTTAGAGATAGTTCTTACTTTGAGTTATATGGCCACATGTAGTAAGTTTCAAACTAGGATTTTTACTTACCCTTTTCTTAAATTAAATGAGAGAGCGCCATTAGACTCAGTCTTTGGGGAATGAAGAAATTAAATAGTTAAGAGGCAAATATCTGTTTTTCTCTCCAGCGTACTTTTCACCCCAAGTACCCTCAGTTGTGTTGGTAAAGTATGGCAATGTGTTTTACACTTTACACTTAATTTTTCCTGTTAGTATGTGATTCATATTCTTTTAAGCAGGGGGGGGGGGTGGTAATTTGGAACTCCAAAGCGAGGTAAGTGGAGTAGTCCCATAAACCATTATGAAGGTGTGGTAAGTTTGAAATGGATGACCCTCAGATTTTAGCTGCTCAAACTCTGACTAAAAACTTAGTAGCAGGAATTCTGTTATTTTTATTGAGTGTTCCTGCTTTATCATGTGTACTCTACTGATGCATGGAGGAATAGGTTTCTAGACAAGCATTGCTTTCTTTCCTTTGCTAAACATTCCCCTTCGATAGTCTAACTTATCTGCTATTGACTAAAGCATTGTGCAATGAACAAAACGGAGATAAAGAAAACAGTAAACAATAATTTTGACAATGCTGCTGGCTACAGCATTTATAACAACATTTTCTTTAAACAAGATGGTCCACTTTGACAGTATTACTATGTGCTAGTCATAGTTACAGGCCAATAAATATTCAATTAAATCATTATGCAGCAACCATGTGTTGGTCATTGCCATTGATTTTTGGGCAAATAACATTTCTATAATTCACAATTTTTTTTTAGTCAAAACTCTATAATTACAAATTGTTAGAGAATATTAGGAATATCCTTATATTATCTTAGAGTATCTTTCATGATTTGTTTTCTTATTTAATTAGGTTATTAGTCTTATGGTTAATGGGCTTGGGCTTGTATTAGTAGTATAAGTATTTGCCCTAGTTTTATATATAGGATAGTAGTTATGGTTTTGTATCATATAATTCCTATCAATAATATTCTTTGTCTATTATTGTTTAGTCGTCTTTCTCTCTTTTCCTTTCCCTAACTCTAAACTCATAATTCTTCAACATGGTATCAAAGAGATATCATCCACCTTGAAGGCTTGTCCTTTCCGCTGTGTTGTGTTCCATAGAACTCTTTTGTATATTCTTCTTATTTGTTTTCCTCAAAACTTTTCCTCTGTTTTCATTTTTCAGTTTATCAGACTACTAAAAATAGAAAATAAAAAATAAAAAATCCTTGTTTGAAACCGTGACCTAGGTCATTGTTCATATCAGTGCTCAGCCAAGGGTGGCTGCGGTTCTGTGTTCCAGGAGACCAGGAACAGTCGCCGGTGATTGGAGACCGGATGGTGCCAGAAAGACGATCGGCGCAGTTGGTGGTGGTCAACAGTGGCGGTTTGTGTCTTCCCCATTGTAAAGGCCTTATGTTTCAGGCAATCAGCGATGGGTACTGGCCAGCCGTGTTCAACCGGAGCTGGAGGAGGACCGGCAGGACTCGTGGTGGACAGTGGTGGGCGTAGCAGCCTTTGTAGGTGTTTGTGTACATCCCATTCTATGCGATTTACTGTTTTTGGTTACACACAACCAATTGGGTGACTGAAGATGCCATGGTGGGTGCGATAGGGACCAGATACCAGCGAGTAGTTGATGTTGACGGAGGATGACGGTGTTTGGTCGAAGCTCCGGCGAGTTCTCTAGCAAGTTTTCCGGCAACTCTTTTCTGGATATGTTTTCTTCTATTCTGTTTCAGATTCTGTTTTTCATCATGTTTCTGGATTTTCTGGGTCTGTTTGAGGTAGAATGAGTGCAAAGAGGGGTGTTGCAGGCTGGGAGATGATTTTGGGTGCAAAGCTTTTTCCCTGTTTGGTTGAGATGTTACCATTCTGGTGGGTTCTGTTCTTCCTTTCTTTGGTCTTTTTGGTTGTTATTCAAGTTTGTTTGGTGCTTTTCTTCTCTCTATTCTGCATTTGGAGGAGCTTTTCTTATCTCAAATGAACTTCTTCTCTTTGGCTCATAAGTAGTTTGCCTATTTGGAGGCTGTTCTTTTGATTGTGGACATTTCAGCTAGAGAATTTGGACAATAGTAAGAAACCCATTTGTGTTGCTGGGTGGTATGCTACCCGACTCAGTATTTTGGAGACCTGGTTGGAGGTCATTGCTGGGTGGTATAATACTCACCTCAATGTTTTGGAGATTGGTTTAGAGGTAGAGGGGGCCACTAAGGAGAAAGGTCGAAGACTCTAGAAACTAACTCATTTGCTTGGGATGTATATTGAGGAGAAGCTAGGAGCTATCTACTAAGGATATCACCAAGATTTGTGAATTAGGGGGAGAGTACTAGTTGCCTAAATTCTGTGTTGCTGGGGAGTGCGGTTTTAGGCCTGGATTGGGCGTTTTCCTCTGTTTGCACGTTTTTGGAGGCTGTGCGTCCTCTGTTGTGTTTATTCATGGATGGGTATTCTCTTTTACGGCACAGATCAGGTTGTCAGTGACAAGAGCTCTAGTGAACAGGTTTCAGGTCTGTTTTGGCTGGTTTTGGTTCGATTTCCTCCCCCTTCAGAATGTTCTAGCATCTCCACGCTGTTGGTTTTGGTTTTCATGGATTTTGATTTTGATTTCATAGTTTTTGCTTTAGATTCGTAACTATGGGTGGTGATAATTCCGATTTTGTGGCCGGTAGCAAGATCTAAGTTGGCTAGGGGTTGATCTAACATGGTCCATGTATAACTGTGAGATGTTAGTTCGCTAGAGTTGATTCCGGCAAGTTGTTGATGGTGATTATCTTGAGGTTTTGAGGATTTCCGTTGCCTTCCTTTCTTCTTCTGTTATAGCTATTTGTTCTTCTAGATATTGTTGCAGTCTTGGTGCACCTTGAGCTTGGGGGAAAGGGCTGCCTGATTGGAGACAAAGAGCCACCATCTAGGTGGAGTCGCCTTAGATTTCATTGGCGATGGTGTAGCAAGTTTGGGAGCAGGAGTTTCCTAAGGTGATATAGGTTCAACATCTTCTCTTATTCCTTATGCCGTGTTTGAATGGTTTAGCATTTGCTATTGTGCTGAGTTTCTCTTCTCTTGGTGATAACTTCCGGTTAAAGACGGGTTGTGGTATTTGACTTATGGTTGTGGGTTTGCTAATTGTAACAAGCTAAAGCTTATTATCTTTATAGCTTGAGGGGGAGTGTTAGATAATATTAAGAATATCTTTATATTATCTTAGAGTATCTTTCATGATTTGTTTTCTTATTTAATTAGGTTATTAGTCTTATGATTAATGGACTTGGGCTTGTATTAGTAGTATAAATATTTGTCCTAGTTATTAGTATATATAGGATAATAGGTTATGGTTTCCTATCAATAATATTAATAGTCTTCTATTGTTTAGCCGTCTTTCTCTCTTTTCCTTTCTCTATCCCTAAACCCCTAATTCTCCAACAAAAATAATGATAAAAAATGGCATATATGGCAATTTGATCTAGACCCCACTGATCATATCTCATTCACTAATTAGTAAGAAATTGCCTATTTAGTAGTTCTTATGGATTTGGTGACTTTTGTGCCTTAGTATTCAGACTTTATCTTCTCGTGATCTCGTGATCTCATTTGTTGATTCATTTGGTGCATTGGTTCGTAAACTCACATTTACATGTGTTAGTTCTATCACAGTGGTGAATGTGTGACTTCTCTTGTACATATCTTCTGCTAACCAACGTAAGTTGCATGTAATGACAGTTATCTTGATGTACTTTGTCTATTCATTTTTGCAGAATTTGACCCACGATGGAATATTTCAGCCTTGGCTTGACAAATCATGTTTGGAGATTTTACGAAAAATGTAAATATGGGATCTTGCTATATCTAAAGATTTAATAGACAACTAAGTATGTACAGTTAAATTTATCCCTGAACTTTGACCCAATTGGTTAAAGAAAGATTGCTAGTGTCCTCTTTAGGAGCTCTTTTAGGAAGCAGTTTTTTTAAACTCAGATTGTTACTTTGGCCGAGTTAATGACTAGTCCAATTTTAATCACTATGCTAGGAAGGAAGCCACATATAAAAACTTTTCCATTTTTTTCTGCTGTACACGTAATTCTCTTTTTGCCGAGTCTTTTGCTGCACTATTGGGAGGAAGGATGACAATTGAGGGGCTTGGGTTGGTAACATGCGGGAAAACAATATTGTATGCTTCCTGAACTTGTATTCGTTGTTGACTTGAAATGCAAAATGCTCTCATGTTTCTTATTTCTCTTGTTCCTCCAGTTCAACGCAAGTTACCCAACATGGATAATTTCGTTGAAACCACGTAGGAGCAACTTTTGTAGCCATGATTAACTGCTGTACCGTTGGGAGGGGACGTAAAGACGTAAATTCATTTAAATTTCGTGGCGTCTGCCTTAAATACCTATAATTTAGAAGAGGGTGTTATTAGTTTGTCAGTAGCTCTTGCTTGAGGCCAGGGAATAAGAAATGTTACCTATCATGAATACCACTTTTTCTATTTTATCCATGAAAGTTCATTACATTTTCCGCTAAATTTTACAATTTTTTTTATATTTCACAAAATTATTAATCTTCGTGCTTTACTAAGATAAGTACACTTCAATAACACCAAGATAAAGATGCAAGGTACTCGTAGCATATTAAAATTGGACGAATCTTACGTGAAAACTTGGTTATTATTGCCTTTACCCCAGTTATTATTAATCTTCGTGCAATGATTGTAACGTGCACAATTTCAATATCCGGAAGCCCCTTGTACACGTCATAAGCCTCACTCCCCTAAACTTAATGGGTGAAACTGCACCTAAAATAACCCAAATATCTTCCCAGTAAACCCTTACTGGCCCAAGAAAAAGAAGAAATTTCATATCTTATAATTATATCGACTCTCACTTGGCACACCCTAATATACACGACATTGCAAATGGAACAAAAGACTATAAGCTTATTTTTCAAAGTAAACTAAGTTTGCTGAACTTTCACTTCCCTCAACGATAATATTTTAGTTAAGTAAAACGGCATTCAAAACTTCTTAGCTCGAAGTATATCAATCACGTCAAAAGAGAGTGGTGCTGGTACACTCCGAGTTTGGAGGCTCAGGATTCTCATAATTCTGCTCGTGGGAGCAGGAAATTTTTCTTTCTCTATATTCCAGATGTTAGTGTACAATGGTAAACACTTGAAAAAAAAAAGGGAAAGGGGATGATGACCTGAGCACAATGACAATATGCATTCAAAATCAGAGGCAGAAAAAGAAAAAAGAATTGGGGAGAAAAAAAAAAAAGACTAAGCATTACCTAAATTACCTCATTTACAACTGCCTTCAGTCTCCCGCCACTTGCCGACGCTTGCAGGCTACTGAGCTGAGATGATTGCGGTGTGAATTTTGTTTTCATTATAAGAAGCGGTTTAATAAGTTCATCAAAATTATCCAACTGTAAATCCGAGGAATCATTGTCACACAATGTTGCTTGGTCAAATGAGTAACCAACACCTGGAAATTCTTCATCAACATCAAGACTGATGTAGTCGGAAAGTTCTTCTTCAAGGTCATCATGATTCTTTTGACGTTGCCTTGGTGCCACCATTATCCCAGGTTCAGAAGCATCAATGGGTATAGAACCAAAGTAACGCCCTCTACTGTTGTTTTGATCTCCAGATCTCTTCCTTTTCTTTCCGTTGCTTTGTTTTTTGGGGTGATGAAGCTTGCATTTGGTTCCTTGAGTACAGGTTCCTGTTGCTTCAAAAGTAGGACAGACATAGCTGTGCTTCTTCCGACACTGAGACCACATAAATTAATGAGTATTAGTGTGGGATCACAACAAGGGGAAGGTGGTGGAGGCATGTAAATAAGGAGGAGGATAGTTACTGAACAATACAAAAATTTTCTCAAGAGGAAAGAACTTTAATTGGAAATTAGAGACAAGGGATTATAATTTAACAAAAAAACAATACACTCCTAGCAATATTACAGAACATTATCAGAATTAGCAATCAAACAACCAGGGAAAAGGGCTGCAGGCCGAAACTGACAAGTCATATCAAACTCAATTTGATTATGTCCAGATTGTCTTATCAAAAAAAGAAAAAGTCCAGATTGACCTCGTGGAACCCTATAACCACCATAACTACAATGCATCATCAGATAAAAGTACACACCCTGTTCTTTAAATATAGAAGTGCAATGAACATTCATATGCACGTAAATTGATTTACTTAATTGCAGTAAAACGAGGAAAAAGTTCAATATTCAAATTATCCAGAAACTTGACAGGAAATTAAACACGATTGGTTAATACCTCATCCCCATCAGCACAATAACCCTTAAGAAATCCTTCACAAATAGGTGCCTTAGGGTTCACATTGACATGTCTATATGGGCAATTTCTGTTTGTGCATAAGCCTGCCATGAAATTTGTCAGAACCATATTTTCATATTATTCACTTGATGAAAGACAAAACTTTCTATAATGCACCTTGCAAAAAATAAGAACAATCTGGCATTCTCTCCGGAATAACCTGCACAACAAATCAATTAACCTCAGAGTTCAGACAGATCAGTAAATGCAGCAGACCACATTGAATTCCTTGGACCCAACATATAACAAAACCTTATGAGTCAATTTGCAGTTGGGAGTAGAACATAAACCATTCAGGAACTTAGTACAGACAGCAATTTTTGAGGGATCATGAATATAAGGACACTTCCCGCCATCCTTGTTACATTTCCCAAATCTAGTAAAAAACTGACAGTACTTCTGCTTTCGAGCCAACCGCTGTCTGGCAGTGTGCAAACTCCATCTAACTTTTTCATTTGCCAATTTTCGAGTTCGTTTCTTTGGGTCTCTGATAAGCTGATTACCATTGCCAATTCGAACATATCTGCAAATGTTGATGGCAATCATTTAAATACTCAAGTGTAGGATGAATAAAACTGCAAGACTTAATGTCATAAAAATCTTCTCCCTCTTCTTCACCTACTTTCTTCTTAGAGGCTTGTTAAACAAGACAACCAACATTGCTGAGATCTGACACTATCATATAAGATATAAAAGCCAATGAATAAGAACAATGCACATACTCATCATTTCCAATCATTAATCTCCTTGGAATGTAAGCTCTTTTGGCAGCCAAACCTGAATGGATAGAAGCAGAGGACAAGGATTCATCATCTACAAAGAGCATTAAGTGAAATTTTGTAAGACCAACATAGTGATAGAACCTATTAACTTGCAGGGAGAAAGATAGCAAAATATTCCAGACAATATAATGACAGGAAAAGGAGAAGTGAAAATGTAATGAAAGAACAAAAAGGCCATAATTCTGAAATATTCACGGCATGGCAACAAAATAAAGGAGCTTGATTTCAGAATTTAATGCCACACACCCACCTTGTCTAAACAGACAATCAACACTATAACAAAGACTAATTGCTGTCAAGTATTGTATACATAATCAGCGATAAGAAAAATCTGAGAAAGTTACAAGAATTATGCATTTGCATTTTCTTCCTGCATCTTAACCATCATATACACTTAAATTTAATCTAAAAAAATCATAATTGTTGAATTGATCATTCTTCACACCTTCTCAGGAAGCAAATATGCAACTAACAAACTCAGAAACCTTTGGAGGAGTAAAGAGGGCAAAACCCTTTGGAGGTGTGCAATGTATGCTGTAATTTGGTGCTCAAGGATAGAAAGGAATGACAAATATTGCTGCCGCTTCTCCTATGGGATAAATTGGTTTTCTTAGCATCTTTATAGTGCTCAGCTAACGGCTTATTTCAAAGGGAATTCTTTGTTGGACAAGCAAAGAAACTAACAACCAACAAGTATTGGTTAGCTGATGTGCCTTGTTCTAAGAAGGATTTCTTATCCTTTGTTTCTGTACCTCTTTATTTCTCCCATCTGATAATATTTCTTCTTTAAACTAGGGAAGGAAAAAAGCTCCGAAGCCATCATACCTTACAAATTTCTCCTTAAGCGATAGGAGATGCCATCATTTCCAAAGGACATTGTTAATCATTCAAAGGTTCAACAATCACCAAGATACATGATATCCAAACAGATAAATTACAAATTTGTAATCTAACCTGAACATGACTCTAATATCAAACTTCACCAATGGTAAATATCTAAATAATGTGAAAAAAATGTGTCCAATGTCCCAACGTCACATCATACCTTACAAACTTATCCTTAAGCAATCAGAAATGTCATCATTCTCCAAGGACATTGTTAATCATTCAAAAATCTAACAATCATCAAGTTGATAGTTGATACGTGATATCAATTTTCAATACATATAAATTGCAAATTTGTCATCTAACCTGAACATTACTCCAATATCAAACCTTGCCTATGGTAAACATCTAAAATATGTGAAAATGTGTCCGATGTCCCAAAAGCATGTACCCATGTAGGCAAACAAAACATACTAAGAAATGTAGAGAATGTGAAAGGTCATGCAAGATCCAAGCAAAATGGTTTATATAAAAACGTTGAGCACCTGAAATCCTCTGAAGTGTCCGCCTGGAAGGATCCATTCTGTAGCGAACTGAACCAATTCGAAATATACGTTCTCCTACACAATCAACCACTACTTTCAGAGTCACAGTAACAAACAAGATAATTAATACATGGAGCATAAATAAGTTTTAGTAGCGCAAAAACAAAGAGAGTATACAGCATAATGATATGACAAAAGAATGCTTCCTACTCTTTGCCTGAGAACCGATGCAAGCCGCATCTTTCTGCTCTCTCTTTTTCCTCTCTGCTGCAGCAACAGCAAGTGTGGCTTCCTAAAATGATCATGAGAAATTGTAAGAATAATAGTTAAGAAAGATCTATTTTACTTGAAATAAAATATACCTAACTTAAAAGGAAACTTCAATGAAAAAGCATCATCGTATCAAAAGGCAAACTAACCTCATTTGCTTGCTTTGAGTGCTTCTCAATGGATTTGGACCATTTTAAACTAGACCCACC
This sequence comes from Ormosia semicastrata, assembly GCA_029884595.1. Classification (NCBI taxonomy): domain Eukaryota; kingdom Viridiplantae; phylum Streptophyta; class Magnoliopsida; order Fabales; family Fabaceae; genus Ormosia; species Ormosia semicastrata. The sequence continues at coordinate 104,591,392 of JAQQTO010000063.1, forward strand.
AATACCTAATACCTTGGATTTCCAAAGAGAAAACCCATGGGTTGACCTAGTGTAAACAGTATCCCTCTTTCTCAACAGAAGCAATTTTTTGCTGAAAGACAAACAGTAATTGACTATTGCAATTGAATATTGCTGAGGCACACAACCAAATGAGGGGGAAAAAAACAAACATAAAGTAGGCAGTAACAAATGCTCAAGTACCTGATTGCAGATAAGGAACTACTATTGGAGCTTGAAGCAAAATTATGAATGAAGCTTCTTAAATATGTTGCTCTTCTCCACGGAAACAAGTGAGGTAAAACCTTTTGATAATGCCACGAGTCACTGTCATTTTTGGATGAATTTTTGCCACGAAGTGTCCACACTAATGAGGCTCTTGAAGGTTTGCATGAACTCCCAGCAACTGCAAATGAAATCTACAGTTAAGTCTTTCTCTAACCACTAATAAAGTGAAAAGGAACTAATAAATGGAACAGCACCAGCAGTTCCAGATTCCACAGCCAATAGTGAGTTAAAACACAGTGGCTGAGAATGATATGCAACATTAGCAAAATCACTCCACTATCACCTCAAAAAACAGACACACACACAAAATATTATTAACAACAAAAACAAATAAAGAAAATAAAAAAAGAAGCCATATAAGAAAGGCTCAAGAGACATTGAATAGCAATTTGCAAAGCTGATATTTGAAAGAACATGCAATTTCTAAACAAGCATGTATGATAAAATAAAAAAAATAAAAAATAAAAATAAAAAAATCATGAACATGAGACAGATATAGTATAAGTATGTCTAGCAAGTAGCAACTAATAGACAAGTGACGACAGCAGGCAATTTACTGCAGTTCTTAACAAATAAACTGCAGTATTCAGTTTAACATATCTACTGCAGCCTCAAGCACAAAGAAGCAAATCCATTTTAAGTTATATCCTGTCCAAGCCTGATGAAACTCATAATTAGATTCATATAAGCACAGTTAGAGAGATAAATTAGGTAACATAATAAGTTCCATACATACCCTTATGTGACCGTCTCTTACTAAACCTCCTGTTGCAAAGAACCTTACAAGCCCCTTGCCCATCAGAATTTACAGTGCTATTGGCCATTGCAACTGTCTGGTTGATATGACTTTCAAAAGTAGTCCTAACTAATTGATTTTTGCTCCTCTTGTAGTAGCCATCGGAGAAGGCTGTTTGGGCCTTGTCATCAGTAGAGATAGAAACATCACAAGAATTTGAAGTTGCAACCAATTGATTTGTTTTGGGCTTTATATATACTATTCTCTTTGTGTTCAAAGAAGAAATATTCCCATCATTTGCTTCAACTTGGCTCTCCCCATTATTAGATGGACCAGTTTGATTTTCAGGAGTTTCATAATGCTTCAGCTCATCTTCAGAAGAGTTTGGTGCATCATTGATATCTATAAATTTCCTAGGATCTGATGCATTTTCACAGCAACCACTGGAAGGAGGTTCTACTAATGGGGAAGATATATTTTCCTCTGATTTGGTGTCAATGGGCACTGGAGGTGTTCTCTGCCTCTGCTGAGGAGCATTTGTTACACCTGTTTTCAAGACAATTGGTTGATCTGTCACATCAACACTGCTTTCAGATCTGGTGTTCTTTGGTAATTCATCTAAGCCGAAAGAAGGTGAGTGATTAGCAGAGGAGATTTGAGGTAAAGCAGAAACTGGAGTAGGTTTCCTTACGAGACTGTTACCTTTACGAATGTATGAGGTATTTTGAAAGTTCCCTTTCCTATCTAGAACTGTCCTTTTGGGAGGAACTGTTCCTACCAAAAGCTTGATTCCAGGTAGAGAAGCAGGAGAATTATTACCTGCACGATGCCAAGTTCGAGGTTTTGATATATGGGTTGAAGAGGCAGATGTCTTTGTCTTTGACTTTGGAAAGGTGAAAGAATGAGCCGGGAAAGTTTTAGGAATGACATCACCTGGCTGATTTGTGCTCCCATTTAATTCTGAACGATATGAATTCAGACCCTGAGTTGTAACTTTGGAATAAACTTGGCGTGGTTGTGGCATTATCTTCCTCACGATTGGGTTACTATGTCCAGTTGCATGATCTGACTTCATAATTTTCGTAGTATGCTGTATAGATGAAGTAAAAGTAGGTAAGTCAGAATCATATTCAACCATAGATAAGTTATCCAGATTTTCTTCATCCCCACAAATGTTTTCATCATGGATTGCTGTACAATCTAAAATCCTTCTATCAGGTACTTCAGATGTCATCCCTTGAGAACACATATCTGATAGTCCATCAGGTGCATCCTCAATCAATTCATCAATGGAATTACTGGTAGTGACTCCATCACCATCGACAGGACAGGACATAAGGTTCTGCGGAGGAAGTAAATCATCCTTCATATTTAGATCATTAGATTCCATATCAGCACTTGGAGATTTTTGCACAAAGTCTCTATACCGGTAATTTCCTTCAACAGCATGTAAATCAGTCTTTTCTCCCTTAATATTTCCAATAACCAAAATGTCAGTTTGAGTATTACTTATAGGCACAATTGGAATAATATTTTCCTTCTGCTCACATTCCAACATTGAGAACTGAATATTTGGAATGGCTAAGTTCTCACACAGTGAATAAGAGGCAATGTCTGAGTGCTGCAATTCCAAACGCTCAGAACTCATGGTTTCCCTATTTGTATCCATAGATTCAAAAGATGCTCCAACCAAAATATTTTCAGACAATTTAGCAATATCCTCTGAATAAGGCATTGACTGAGGAGTAGACATAATACCCCTGCTTGACAATGCAACTTCTTTCTGATGTGCTTGGTTATCACTGAAACTGATAGGAACTTCTAAACAAGATGTGGTAACCACAATCGCGTCGCTGAATTCAGATTGACCTTGAGTGAAATTTGCGTGACTAGCAGTGACTTTTGTCCTTTTAGAAACTAGTGAAACCTTATTTGCATCATCATTGCCATTATTTGCAACATAAAATTCAGCCTTTGAAACCCCTATTTTCCCATGTAAAGCAGTGAACCCATCTGCACTGGATTGTGAGTTAAAATCTAAGCTTTGAACAGATTGATCTAAAACTACCGAAGGACATGGATCCTTCAACAGACTTGAGGCTGTATCCACATCATTTGCATGGCTAACTGGATTTACTGGGTATGGAGATATGCCCTCCATCTTTGAACTCAAAAATTTTAAATGAGTTCGAACTTCTCTCTTTTTAATCTTATTTGTATCCCCTTCACCAAATCCAACCGAAATATTAAAATTTGACAATGTTTCTTCTGTGTCACAATTCTCAGGGGATATGGTGTCATCACTGGGGGACACCTGCTTTCCAGCATCATTCATGATAGCACAACAGTGAACAGCGATACTACCTTCTAAATTAGCTGATCCATTATCAGAACCCTGCTTCGGTACACTGACATGTCGTATGCAATCTGGACCATCTTGAATCCTAGTTTTTTCTGAACTTGTAAAAGCAACCAGTCCACTGCTTGGCATAGGGATGGCTGTATCCGGATTTTCTTCCAAGATAGCATACTGAGTGATTGTAGGGACCTTATTTTCACAATATGCCTTACCAACAATGCCATTATTGCCACTGTCAGAAACTGTAAATTTCTCTTCTGAACCTGTAAGATCATTGGAATTCAAGCCATAAACCCTATCATTGGCAGAATTACATGTATTTATAAGTTCTGTATTAATTATCTTTTCAGCCAAACTAAACAATCTGCAATTCTTTTCATCCCCTACATCTACAAGATACCTATTCTGTGGGCATCCTACATTTGAATATTTCCCAGGTGATAGAGACACTTCATTCTGACATAATTGCTTATTATCATAATCCATGTGATTGATTTCAGAAAAAGTACTTCCAGTTAATGATTTAGTAACCTTGTCAGTATTTGGTATGCTAAGCAAGTCATGGACAGAATTATTTGCATCTAAACAATCAGAATCACTCTGTTTATCTTCATTACTAGAAGCACAAGACGGAGAATTTGAAATGTTTCCACCTCTTTCAAACCTGGCTACTTTCCCAATATCAGAATCTTCATCAGTCTTACATTCTTGTGACCTGGAATGTGGCCCCAAACTCAGCAGGGATAAATCTTCCATTTTATCTTCAGGCAACACATTCCCTTTGTTTGGTAAAGAGTGTAAACCGTCTGTCATGGACACCTTGTCAACAGTGGTGCTTTTCTCCTTCAAAGAAGCTTCAATTTTGTCAGGACCAGAGGTATTTGATAAACTAAGAGTGACACTATCTGTTTGCACAGTTCCAGGAAGCGTATTTGCTGATAGTGAATTTGACACAGTTGAATTAGGATTTACAATAACTTTCTTCACCACTCTTTTAACTATTTTTTTCTTCTTGACAACCCTTGGGGATAATTTCCCAGAACAAATATTGGTAATTTCATCTGAAAGTACCACCACATTTTTCCCATGAGGATTATCAGTCACACTGGTGCAAGGCGGAGAACAAGTATCAGAGACATTCTTCTGCAAGCTCAAGTCCTTGACAGAACTAGAGGTGTCATTTGCTTTGCATGGTGAGCTATGTAAACTTACAGCATCTGTAGATAGTTTAGCCGGTAGTAAACCAGAACAATCACTGTCAGAGACCAAAACCTTTTTTCTCTTTTCTGTAGAAGTCAAATCTGTATCAGAAACTGGAGTCATATTTGTATCAGAAATGACGGTCGAACTTGAAGGTGCCACAATAGCCTTGGCCACCAAAGAATTTGATTTGAAAGAAATATCAAGCTCGACAGGACTTCCTTCTCTCTCTTCGGCTTTCATCCCATGACCTAAATACCCATGTTGCTCCTTACCCCTGAAGAAATTAGAGTTAGAGTCAGCAGCATAGCCAGTATAACGTAACTGCTCAATCTCGCGGTTCCTATGAATAGGTTTTACTGTCTGAATCCTAAGAAGAGCACTCTTCTTCTGTATCTGTTTCTTCGGAGGAGTGCGAGTAAATTCATAAGCACACTCCCTGTTGTTCCCTCTACTATTATACCTACCCAGTTCCGAACCATAATACTCTCGCTTCCCGGACACTATCAGAAAATCATCGCCGTTCCCGGCGGCACCAATCTCATTATTTCCGAATTCAAATGACGAATCATGCAATTCTCTAGGTCCCTTCCTATCATCCACCCACCTCTTGCTTTCACCATGTCCATCTCTTCTGCCACCCCTGGATATTTGACCCTCACCTTCCACACCATACACATGAACATAAGCCCCAGATTTTGAATCAACATCAATATCCCTCGAAATCGCGCCCTGACTAGAAGCAACGCCAAAACCTCCCTTCGTTGCATCGAAATTCGATGCAAAATCCCTGCGATGGTAGTTTCCATCGCCAGCTCGACCCCACACAAACTCTTCCCTTTTCCTAGGGTTTCCTTCGTATGCATCAACGCGTTCCATTCTCAACCTGGAACTCCCTCCCTCGGGATCATATCGAACGTTATCCATTGGCGTATACGGCGGCGGTGGCACCGTCGTGCGATCCAACGGGCGCTGATGTAATTCCCGGTCAAAATCGACAGGAGGGTAATTCCGCGGCTGCCGATTGTCGGAAACAACCCTGGGGCTAGGGTTCCAGGAAGTTTCCCGGTCGAAATCGGGCAAAGCGCGGCGGGGAAGGGGGTCATCGGGGAGGATCCGATTGGAGAGCCTCGGGGAATGGGCGTAGCCGTGAAGGTGATGATGGTGATGGTGGTTGGTTGAGATTGGGCGTTGTTCTTCTTCGAGGGGGCGGTGGGGGGATAGTTTGAGGGATTGAAAGGAAATTGGGATTGGTGAGGTGGTGGGTTGTAAGGTGGGGGAGGAGGGGTGTGGACGGTGCGGTAGGAGAGGGGCTGAGGAGGAGGGAGCGGAGGGGCTGGCGGATGGGGTAAGGTGGGTGGCGGAGGAGGCGGCGGAGGGAGGTTGTGAGGATTATGATGATTAGGGGGAAGAGGAGCATACCTTGTGCGATGCTGGTGGTGGTGAAGGAAGTGGGAGTGGTGTTGATCCATGATGATGATGATGATGAGGATTGAGGAACCTTTGAGATTGGAGAATGGAGATTGGAGTTGGTGGTGGTGGTTACGATTATTGGATGAGATCCACGACGGCGATAGCACCGTGTGTGGTGTGAAGTTCTCAATCTTAGTTGGGTTGAACGACGGCGTTTGAATTTGCGATTGCGATGAATGAATGTGGTAGGTGCGCTCTGACTTATGAATTACGTGAGATTAATTTTTTTCAGTTATTTATTCAATTATTGGTTTGGCTACGTGGGATTGTGTCAATGGCGTCTGTATATTAGAACTAGTTGGTTCATCCGTGCTATGCACGGCACAAAAAATTCAATGAAATGTGAATGATAATTAAATAGACAGTGTGATTTTAGATTGGCTAGTGATTGAAGAAATAGTTGTTACTAATGTATAGTAAAATATTGATCTTAAAATAAATATGTGGTAAGACCAATTTCAATATATAAAAGAAAATGAATTATACGTAGATAAGATAGATTAAAATCTTTAATATGATATGACTATATTTAAACTGTTACGTATAAATAAGTTAAAATGAAATTAAGTTTGTAAATATAATACTTGGAGATCAATTTTTTTGGCAATAAATTTATGATAATTTTAGTTAACTTTCCTGAAATAGATAGATAATTGTGTGAATTATAAGGTTATAACACATTCTTTTTTTTTGATAAATTTGTTCTCCTTCTCATAACTAAGTTAAGGTGGAATGTCTTTGTTCCAAATTGTAAATTTTTTTTACAAAGGCTGGTGCTCCTGGTGGTTGTGGATGTAAGAGAAGTAAGATAAATGGAAAACATAAGTTGAATTGGAATTTATGAATTCGGAATAGGATTATTACGAAATCACAAAATAGTTAAAGTATGAGAGTAGTACAAATCTGTTGCAAAATATGATAATAGAAAAACTATTATTGGTAGCAAGTAATCATTTGAAATTGACATAGTAGCAAGCGATTGGCATAATACATACATATATATCAAGTCATAGCATTCATAGGTTGCACAACCTGAGCATAAACTAACAATGGCTTGCTAAATGAATTTGTAAATGTTAATATAGTATATTGGAATAAGTTGAATTCAGCTAGTATAGTACATGAAATAAATTCAACTTTAAAACTGAATGTGAGACAATTTGACAAACCTTAATTCTGCTAAGTTGTTTTGAGTGCGATAGGATCGTGGGGTTTAGGTAAGACATGATAATAAAGATGAATTCATGTATAAACTAATGTTGTATCTTGTTAATATTGTAAGGAAGCTTTCCATTTAAAGTTGCTAGGGAAAAACTTAACCAATATAAAAAATCACAAAAATGAGAGTACTATGTTGGTCTCCAACAATATGAACAAAATTAAGCTGAATCATTTTCAACAACTTTATATAATTAACACTTGATCAATAAGTAACATGCAATGGCAGGAAGCATTATAACAATAATTGCATGAACTATAAATACAAAAAAAGAAAAGCCACCAAAAAAACTTAGGAAATATGCATTCAAATTATAATTTTTTGAAACACTTCTTTGAACACTACATTCTTAGTAACCCGACAATATTCATCCTGATCATTGCAAATGAGAATTCTCAATCTACGCCTACATTTAACACGGGAGATAGCCACATACAATTGACCATGTGAGAAAATAGGCCTTGGTAAAAATAAACCCACATGAGAAAGGGTTTGCCCTTGACTTTTGTTAATTGTCATAGCAAAGCAAATAGATAATGGAAATTGCCTTCGTTGAAATTAGAGTGGTAGCCCAGGATCAGAAGGAATTAAATTCATTCGAGAGATGTAGACCTTGTCTCCAATATTTTTTCCTATGACAACTTTAGCACCAATAACATTCACACCCAACTCAACAACAATAAGCCTTGTGCCATTACAAAGACCTGAAGCTTGATCAATATTACGCATCAACATAAATGGAACTCCTTTCTTCAAAATTAATCTATGGTTAGGAAGACCAGAGCATGTAATATTATTTAAGAATTCTGTGGTCAACCATTCAGGGTCAACACCTATATCTTCATCTGATTTACAAATTGAATCAGAACTAAGATATTCCTTTTCTTCACCAGGTATTAACGACAAGACATACGAATTAACTTTATCCACAACTTCTAGTGTAAGAGCAAGTGAAAAGTTAAACACTGAAGAAATGAAGTTATGAGGCTGGAAGAATATATCCTTTACATTTATGATGAAGTGATATTTACTTTGACATCATTCATACTTACCCATGTCTTCTCTATCTTCCTATCAATTTCGTTCAAAGTCTTTGACTATTCAAGCATTTGAAGGTAGTGGCAGATAGTGGAAGCAATGAATTAAAGCATTTGTCTATTCCATTCGTACTGTTTGTGGCAGATAGTGGAGTTTGGGTTTTTATATTTATATATATATATATATACGCATCATAAAATTGTAAAGAAAAAAATTTACTCTATATATATAATATAAAACTTAAATTTGCCCTTTTTTTCGTTTTGCAGATTTTTTTTTAATGTTCGACTTGTATTATTATTTGCATATTTTATATATATATATATATATATATATATATATATATATATATATATATATATATACACGCATCATAAAATTGTAAAGAAAAAAAATGACTATATATATATAATATAAAACTTAAATCTGTCCTTTTTTTTGTTTTCTGATTTTTTTTAATTTGTGACTTATATTATTATTTGCATATTTATATGTATATCTATTTATAATAACATGGAAGCTATTTTGAGTCCATTGTAGATTTCGTGTTGCACCGACCTGGCCAAATTATAGGGGTTTATACCCCACTCTCCTGCTTTTTATTTGTTCATGTTACTGTTCTTCGAAGTCCAAATTAAGTGAGTAACTTTTTCTTCTTTTCTTTTTAAATCTCCTAAGACAGGAGTCCTACCTATTCCCCTGTTTTCCCAGTCCGTAGCGCCCCTCCCCCACAAAATGAGAGAAGTCATAATCAATTGCTCAAAATTCCATATATTTCGCAGCACTACAGCAGATCACTCCAATATTTTCTCCCAAATGAAGATTTCTGCACTCACCATTCCATCTACCATTTACAGGGTATGGTATTTTCACCTAATGTTATTGTTATTTGTCAGAGTCTGTAGTGATGGGGTTGTTGTATGAGTTCTTTACCTGGGGTGGTTGGAGGTCTATGCCGATTTGTACTATTTGATGGGTATAACCAACTTTGTGATTGTACTTTGTGGTATGGGTAGTTTCAGATGATATGTTATAGATGATAGGTTTATGTTTCTTGCTAATTTATTTCAAATTTGAAATTTGTTGCTGACATTTTCAATTTTTTAATGTTCAATATCTGAAGGTTTCCTCATCTATAAATAGATGTTGGTTTGTGTTGATTCATGCACTACTTCCTCTGTTATCTGATACCTCTTACATATTGTGTTTTTCTCTGTATTCTTGTTGTTTCTATGGCTTCCCAAATTGATGCTTTGGAGAAAATTGCCCCTGACCGTGAGGCTTGGAGGGTTAAGGCCCGTATTGTTCGCATGTGGCTTCTGCCCAATTATACCACCCCTTCTGTCCTTGCTGCAATGGAGATGGTTTTAATGGATGAGTTTGTAAGAGTTACAATTTCATTTTTGTGAGCTCAATTTGTTGTTATCATATTTTTTAAAGTTTTTTTTTTTGTGGTGATACAGGGATGTAAGATGCAAGCAACTGTCAAGAAGACGCTCATCTATAAATTTAAACCTATATTAGTGGAGGGTGGTGTCTACCAATTTGCATACTTCAGTGTCGCACCAAATACTGGATTTTACAGAACTACAAAGCATGAATTCCGCCTTATTTTCCAGTTCAAGACCACTGTGAAGCCATGTGATTCTGTGCTGATTCCTTAGTACCAAAATACAATCTCTGGAGCCTGACTACCAGTCCACTCTAGCTGACAGAGAATCACTATAAACTTCTTGTGAAGCTCTAAGGAAGATGCAATCTTGAAATATCTGTCGGTTTAGCCTACCCGACAAACATTTGTGTTTTCTGTTGACTTAACATTATCTCGACAATATAACTTGTAATTGCCAAGTATCTTGACGGAACAAAGAAATTTTCCTTATTTATTCCCTGCGAATCATTACTTCACATATTGTCGGTTTATATAGCTTTCAATATTTGCCATTTGTAGATTTAATCCTTAAATCATATTTATACTCGACAACTGCATCAGCATTTCCAGAAAACAGTTGAATAAATTTAAATGGTCTATAATTCAATCAGTCTTTAAAAGCCTACGACTATTCGACAAACATCAAAAATTTGGTCGGCTTTTGTAACATCAAACAAATATATTTTTCTATTAACATAATTCATTTTCTCCTTATTTCTTCTAGGCGATAGAGCCTGACAAACATAAGGAGGACCATTTTCAACTCAGTAAGGTTTACTTCAAATTTGTCAGGACTTGTAACTTATTCGTCGCATTCTTCTAATCCGACAGGGTTGATTTTCTCTCTTTTAAGAAATTCCTTTGCCTTTGTAAATTTTCAGTCTTAAATTGCTCAATTTATCCTGCCTTTGGCCCATTATATGGGGACGTGTGCATAATGTAGAAAGTAAAATAAGAATAAGAATAAGATTAGTAATGTAGTTAATAACACTGTTATTTATTCGACAACACTGATCTTTATTCAACAGAAGTGATCTTTGCTCGACAAATATGATCTTCATTCGACAAAACTTGGCTTTTAGCCATTCTTGTCAAATAATGTTCTCCTATCAGCATTGGTTTTGTCAAATTGTAACTTGGCCATTTTCATCACAAGTCCCATTATGTCTGACATATTTCATCATTCTCTGTCATGTCATGTTTTGTTAAAAGGTAACCTCACATTTGTACACTTGAGACATTTTCTCTGTCGAATCCAAAATTAAGATTTATCACCTAACAGATGCCCCCCAAAGTTTTGGCTTTCGACAGCTTCTGGAGATGGAAAAAATTTTATAACAGATAACTTAATTTTTAACAAAATATTCAAAGTGATTTCTGTGAACTAAGAAGTAAAGTCAAGGCCCTTAGTACCAAAATACAATCTCTGGAGCCTGGCTACTAGCCCACTCTAGCTGACAGAGAATCACTATAAACTTCTTGTGAAGCTCTAAGGAAGATGCAACCTTGAAATATATGTAGTATCTGTCGGTTTATCCTACCCGACAAACATTTGTGTTTTCTGTTGACTTAAGATTATCTCGACAATATAATTTGTAATTGCCAAGTATCTTGACGTAACAAAGAAATTTTCCTTATTTATTCCCTGCCAATCTTTACTTCACACATTGTCGGTTTATATGGCTTTCAATATTTTCCATTTGTAAATTTAATCCTTAAACCAGATTTAATCTTGACAACTGCATCAGCATTTCCAGAAAATACTTGAATAAATTTAAATGGTCTTTAATTCCATTAAGCTTTAAAAGCCTACGACTATCCGACAAACATCAAAAATTTGGTCGACTTTTGTAGCATCAAACAAATATATTTTTCTATTAACATAATTCATTTTCTCCTTATTTCTTCTAGGCTATAGAGCCTGACAAACATAAGGAGGACCATTTTTCAACTCAGCAAGGTTTACTTCAAATTCGTCAGGACTTGTAACTTATTCGTCGCATTCTTCTAATCCGACAGGGTTGATTTTCTCTCTTTTAAGAAATTCCTTTGCCTTTGTAAATTTTCAGTCTTAAATTGCTCAATTTATCCTGCCTTTGCCCCATTATATGGGGACGTGTGCATAATGTAGTTAGTAAAATAAGAATAAGAATAAGATTAGCAATGTAGTTAATAACACTGTTCTTTATTCGACAGCACTGATCTTTATTCGACAAAAGTGATCTTTATTCGACAAATCTGATCTTCATTCGACAAAAGTTGGCTTTTAGCCATTCTTGTCAAATAATGTTCTCCTGTCAGCATTGGTTCTGTCAAATTGTAACTTAGCCATTTTCATCACAAGTCCCATTATGTCTGACAACTTTCATCATTCCCTGTCATGTCATGGTTTGTCGGAAGGTAACCTCACATTTATACACATGAGGCATTTTCTCTGTCGAATCTAAAATTAAAATTTATTACCTAACAGATGCCCCCCAAAGTTTTGGCTTTCGACAACTTCTGGAGATAGACAAAATTTTATGACAGATAACTTAATTTTCAACAAAATATTCAAAGTGATTTCTGTGAACTAAGAAGTAAAGTCAAGGCCCTTAGTACCAAAATACAATCTCTGGAGCCTGGCTACCAGCCCACCCTAGCTGACAGAGAATCACTATAAACTTCTTGTGAAGCTCTAAGGAAGTTGCAACCTTGAAATATATGTAGTATCTGTCGATTTAGCCTACCCGACAAACATTTGTGTTTTCTGTTGACTTAAGATTATCTCGACAATATAACTTGTAATTGCTAAGTATCTTGACGGAACAAAGAAATTTTCCTTATTTATTCCCTGCCAATCTTTACTTCACACATTGTCGGTTTATATAGCTTTCAATATTTGCCATTTGTAGATTTAATTCTTAAATCAGATTTAATCTCGACAACTACATCAACATTTCCAGAAAATAGTTGAATAAATTTAAATGGTCTTTGTAACACCCTAGCTCTGATACCAACTAATGTAACACCCTAACTAGGGCATCACATTTCTGACTTCCGACTCTTAATCTGAAAATAAGTTCGCACAAAGTTTGAGTTATAAAAGATGGGTTTCAAAATTTCTTCTTTACTGAAACGTAAATTTACTGAAAATATTAGGTAATATTGAAAATCATATTTCAACTATTCATTATGCAATATTAACACCAATTAATAACACAATTTAAAGAGAAATATAAAATTAACAGACATATTTTTTTGACAGTAGCAAACCCCATGACGGGTCCTACTTAATAGCACGGTACAACACTAACAAGAAACTTTAACATACTTATTCCTTTTTCTGTTCATCTTGATGCATCAGACATCTGTTCCTTTGTCAACACTGCACACCTTCGAGTCCTGAATGTCTACTCCTTATTGTTATCACTAATCTCAGAGTATTTATTGCCCGTTATGTCTAAGACAACTCGATCCTTCTATTGTTTGATTTTAACAATACAGACACAGCAAAACAACATAACAAAGAGGTGAGATCACCTACACCAATACCAACATGGCAGCACAGAGATAACACAAATAACAATATTATACAGATAGATCATACCATAATCATGCTATCAGCATTAATCAACTATCATCATCTAATCATTTATCAATTCAATCATCATCCAAGTAATCAAAACAATTTTCATAGCCAACATTCCTCAATTAATATATCATATAGATATAAATGCTCAGATTATGCATATGCTCAAAGACTCAGTTTTTCAAAAACAACTCCATGGAGGTTTTCATAATTTCGAGAAGAATGCTCTGGTTAATTGTCAGCCTTAGCCCAAAGACAATCTCCCAGTCGTAGAAAAGAATCGTGTTCTTGTCGGGTATCGTCAATGCGTTGCAACGGATTGCATCGCCAAGTGGCACGGTGGTACTTGCTACCGTCCACGGTCGACCGCCGCGCCTCGACACCCCCAAGATCCATCATAGACCTCACTATCAATTCTCATTCCCTCTTCAACCACAATGGCCATAATAGCTATTAGCTATATTTTATACAATGCACGAATATATCAGTGCAAGTCCAACCCCAAAGGGCCAAATCTTTTCAATTTCATTTGTTCAATGTAATCATATGCTTCAACGCATATTTTTTTTTCAATGCACGTATAATGCACCAAATCCAATCACAGACATATCTTTCTAATGCATGTATAATGCACCAAATGCCAATCACAGGCAAAACATGTCATTTTCTCACACAACATCCATATACTGGTTCTACAGTATTTATACTGTATTTTCAACAGGAAAATCATATTATCACATTTTCATAGTTATAAAATTCTTTTGTCGTGTTTTCACAAAATTGCGTAATATTTCTATTATGTTTTCACAATTCCAAAATATTTCTGTTACACTTTCAAAATTCTGAAACGTTTTTGTTATATTTTCACAATACTGTAACACTTTTGTTACGTTTTCAAAATGTCGCAGCTCTTCTGTTACACTTTTAAATCACATATTAATTTTTCAATGTCTTTCTCAATCGCGTAAAAATATACGTTTCTCAAATCGCATATTATTTTTTCACTGTTTCAAAATTGTGTATATTTTTTAATAATATTTTTAATAGTGTAAAATATTTAAACGCTTCCCAAATCTCATAACAATTTTCTACCAATTTTCTACCATTTTTCATAATCGCGTAAAAATGTTTTATCATTTGTTCAATCACGTAGTGATTTTTTAACTATATTTCAAATCACGTAAAATATTTAAGCTTACATAAAATATTTAAACGTAATTCAAATTACGTAGAAATATTTTAACATATTTCAAATTGCGTAGAAATATTTTACTATATTTTAAATCATTTTTAAGATACTTAAATTATTTTTCACCATTTTACAATCATGTAAAATATTCCTTAATATTCCAAACATTATTTTGGACTTTCAAATAAGTCAATATCATTTTTAACACATTTTCTTATTCAAGAAAAAAAATTTCACGTTTCTTTACTCAAGAAATTCTTTTTCAAATATAATTCACAAAATTACTTTTTCATTGATATAAATCAATGTTTCAAACCTTAAAATTTCCACACGTACTTCAAAACTTGAAAATAAGTTATACTTTAGTAAATTCTCAAAATACCATTATATTCTCCATTTTTCTCAAAGCATTTCTAAACACAACCTTCTTCAAAATAAATAGAAGTTCAAAAACATTCTTGTTTACAAAAATTTAATTCTCAAGTGATAAATGCTCTAATTCCATTTCACTTAATTTATAACACTTAATTCCTTTTTCAAAAATCCTTATTTGAAAATTCTTGTATTTCATAGCATCAAAACATTTTTCTAAATTATCAAAACCTTATAGATGGCCATTGGAACCATGAAATATTTTTCTTCTAACTTAAATATTCCATTCTTGTTTCTACACAAAATAAATTAATAAAATTTTACTCTAAAATTTGTATTCATGTTTTCTAAAAAAAACAAACATTTAGTTCATTTTTCATACTCCTCAAATCAATATAATTTTATTCTTCCATAACATATTAATTTGTAAACACCTATTTTGAGGTGTCTTGGCCGAAATTCTCATTGTTCTAGGGATCAAAAATTAATTTCCTTGTTCTTGAAAATTTTCAACATTGACCCAAATCAAGGGCATCAAAACCGTAGTTCTTCCTTGGCCATTGGAACCAAGATCAATTTTCTTTCCATCCACACATCATGGCATACATATATATATTTAATCATAAATATCACAAACATGCCATATCTCATCATGCATATTATAAGTATACTATCAAAGCCATAAAATCATGCAAAGCATATTAAGCATAGACAAAATTAATCAAAGCACAAGAAAATAAAGCAAAGCTCATAAACATACAATTAATTATTACATAACCATGGATTGGAATTCTCACATGAATTCACAATCCATCAAATATAAGACCATCTCCCACCACCATAATTGGTTGGTGAGATGGATCTCCCTCTTACCTCTTGAAGATCCTCAAAAGTTTCTTGATTTGCTTCTTTTTCCAAGTCCTTCACCACCAAGGGCTTCTCAAATACAAAACAAAATACATAGAAATTAGTATACTAAGCTTGATTAAGATGAACCATGGATCAAATATGGTTTAGATCATGAAAAAGAGAAAAGAAATGAAGTTTCCTTACACTTCACCTCAAAAATCCAATAACTTTGATCTTGAAGAAAGTCCATGAAGATGAATGATTTAGAGAAAATCTCCAACATGAAAGTTGCTTAGAATATCATGTGGATTCAAGATCTATGGTTGGATGAAATTAAAAGAGATTGGATGGTGGTTTTGAGTGTCTTGACCGAATGATTTCTCTTAAAGCACAAAGATGGAATTTTTGATTTTTGATAGAAACTTGAAGCTTGGATTTGAAGCTCAAGATGAATGATTTTGGAAAAACTCATAACTAGAGATGTTCTTAGAATGGTATTTAGGTTTAGGAAATGATGTGAGTGGAAATTATAGGTGAGTAATGGTGCTTGTGGGTTGCTTGGCCGAATCATAAGGTGAGAAAAGGAAGGAAAATGGTTGTTTTG
Organism: Ormosia semicastrata; assembly: GCA_029884595.1. Taxonomy (NCBI): domain Eukaryota; kingdom Viridiplantae; phylum Streptophyta; class Magnoliopsida; order Fabales; family Fabaceae; genus Ormosia; species Ormosia semicastrata. Next base: position 104,607,719 of record JAQQTO010000063.1, read on the forward strand.
TGTTCTTGGAACTTTGAGGGTGTGTTTGGATGAAGTATTTAAAGGAAGGAATGTATTTTAATAAGGGATTTAAAATAATTTGTTATAAAATAAATTGTTTGGATATCTTATTAAATCATTTAAAAAATTCTAAGCATTTTAAGAGAGTATTTTATTAGTGGAGAATGAAAGAATTTTAATTCCCTTGTGTTTAGGTAGAATTTCTAAAATCCTCCGTGCTATCTCGTCCTTGTGCCTCCCATTCACCCCGTTTTCGCCCTGCTCTCTCGTGGCCCTGTTCTCTCCCTTCTCTCCGCTTCAACGTCGCCATGATCGATCGCCGGAGCACGGCAGAAACTCCGGTCACCGCCCTGGACTGGCCGCCGTGGCCGGATAACTGGGGGCTGAAGAAACAGCACAGCGTGGAGTACTGGATGATGGGCTCGATTCTCTACGATGGCGACGACGGTGAGCACAGAGAAGCAGTTAGGGTTTCGGATCCAGAACTCGTGATGCGTTCTTCGTGCCATTTTTCTCTTCGTTGAGTTTCAATACGCATGGGCACACTATGACGGATCCGGCCACGGAGATTGATCAAAAATTGCAGGTAAGTGATCGATTCGAGCCACGTTCTTAGCTATGTTTCTTCGTTCATACTTTATGGTAATTGTTGGTGGCATGCACTGATTATTTATGGTCTGTTGCTTTGGAAATTTTGATTGGTGAATCATTCAAATGCAATTAGTTTTAGGAGAAAACTTAGATACAATTTTTGTTATTGTTATGTACATTTTTTTACATCTTATCAGTGAAAACTTTTTTTAAAAAAATAAGGTGATTAAAAAATAGGACAATTGTTATAATTTAGAAGAGATTGCCCCAGGTAGATGTTACCTTGAAGTTGAGCCACACGTTTCATGTGGAATGTAAATTGTGGATGTTAGCTGTTTGATTTGATGTGGATGGTTCTGGTTCATGGGACAGATTCACAAATAATAAAGAAAGTAGGGTACTTGATTTGAGCTTCCTTTTGCATTGTTTCTCTGTAGAGTGTAAAACAACTCATTATGTAATTCAATGAAGTTTAACGAATAGCAGTAGGAAAGTCTTATTTTATTTCTTTTCTCAGTGAACATGTAATTGTAATGCTGGCCAAATTAGATGCAGAGCTTGCGTGTATGACCAGATCTCAGACACCAACTTCTCATCTCCAATGAAACTGGGTGCCAATCTGATTACAGACTTATTAAACCATCCAACACTTGCTTGAATTTGACAATTTGTTGCACTATGATAGCTTGCTTTTTGTTTGAATTATTTTCCCTTTGAGAAAGAGAGGTGACAAGTCTGTCTCTGAGTGGTTCTAAAGGAAGCTTTTGGATTAATTTAAATGAAAAAAATAGAGATTTGGTTTGATGGACGAGCTGGATTAATAATATAAGTGAGGGCAATGCTATGTTTTGGTCTGTGGTGCATAGAATTTTTTTTTGGTCAGATTTCCAAGTTTTCTTTGAATAGAAATCATGGGTTGTGCGCATCCTGGGACATGTCTGAGAATATGTTCCTTTAATTTAGCATTTAATTCGAAACTCCCCTCTCTCTCTCTTTATGGGAATCACTATTCTAGTCCCTTTCTTTACAATGTTGTCCCAAATCTGCTTTGCCTTGCTGGACTGAACTGTGTTGCTTCTTTTTGCTTCAGTATTAATGGGCACTGTGAAGGGGTTTTACCAATTTGAAGGCTTTTAATGAGAAAGCTGAAACTCCTGTTTAAATCATGGATATTTAAGATCATTGTTGAAATCTCTGGGTGATGATGGCACGCTTTCGGAGTAACTGTAAGTGCGAAGGAGACACTATGTCAGTGGATGCTTGAAGCAAGGAAGCCTCGGATTCTACTTGTTGCTAGTGGGAGTGTTGCTGCTATCAAATTTGCAAATCTTTGCCATTGTTTCTCTGAATGGGCAGAAGTAAGAGCAGTTGCCACGAGTGCATCTTTGCATTTTATTGACAGAACATCAATTCCCAATGATGTAATTTTGAATACGGATGAGGATGAAATATGTTAAAAATTTATTAGTGTAATTTAAATATCTGTTACTAGTTATATATGTGGAATTACAGATTTAAAAACATCATTAGTTGAGATATTAAATTATAGATTTAGACTCTATTTTGTTTCTCACATGGTGTTCAATTTATATTACAATTATATTGATTCTACTAAGCTTAATTTTGAGATATTTTTTCAATATTTGTTACTATTTTTTTCCTAGTCTAATTTATATTAGATGATGTTATATTTAAGTTCATACCATCTCATTTTAGTTATATTGTAATTAGATTATGTGATTTGTTAATTTTTAAAAATAGTATATTAATCTTTTCATTTTATGCAGATTTTTTAATTTTTTTAAATTCATTTTATTTTATTTATTTTTATTTTTACTACGAATAAAAAAATATTATATGATATTTATTTTATTTTATAAAATTTTGTATTGAAATCTCAATATTATAAAAATATCTTAAAAAGAGATTTTACAAATGAAGGTAATTGAATTGCTTTATCCAAACAAAGAATTTGAAATTCAAAGGAATTTAATTATTTTATCCAAACTAAATATTTTACAAATAAAGGAAATTGAATTGATGTAATTCAAATTCTTTGAATTTCAAATACTTTGAAATTTTAAAATATCTTATCCAAACACAACCTGAGAGAATTTGAGAGAATTTGATGAAGGCTTTTTGGTGAAGTAGAAAAATGAATATGGAGAGTGTAACCAAAGATGCTGCTGCCGTGGGAGTGAAAGAATGGAGAGATATGAATTCATTTGGCATAATTGAAAGCTATCACATGATGCACAAAGTCTTCCACTTTGTCATCTTTTTCTTTGGCCTAAAAAGGCTATACAAGCATGTCTAAACATGTCTCCTCCTTCCTAACACTCCAAAACCGTCCCCCCCTTCATCATGCACTCCAAAGTTATCATAATTACTTGCTAATTGATTAGTTAATTCATTAGATTAAGTTTCCTAATCAATCTTAACTAATTTTCTAATTACATAACTAATTAATTAGACATATTATTTCATATATTATAATCTCTAATTAAAATTAGGATATCTAATTAAGAATTAGATTATAACAATTTAATATTTAATTTAGTTTACTTGACTTGTTAATTAGGCCATTATTTGAAGCATTTCTAGTCATTGATTAATTCAATGGTTAGGATTTAGGTAGACTTTTAATTTAGAAGACTTAATCTAAGCCATTGGATCCTTCTCTTTTAAATTCTAGCCATTAGATGTGTCTCTAAAATAAAGTGTCAAGATTACTTCTTCTTACTTTTAATCCAAGGGTCATAATTAGTCTTTGCTACTTTTAAATACCAAATATCCACCCTTGATTAATTCTTCATCCAATGGTCATAAATGGTCTTTGTCACTTTTTAAGACCAAATCTCCACCCTTAATCAATTCTAAATCCAATGGTTGTAAATGATCACTTTATATAATTAATTTTACACCGTTGATTAAATCTACGGTTGATATTGAAGCTTGCCTAATTAAGTTTATTCTTACACCATTGATTAAATCAATGATGATTATCTTATGTTTCTTTATTAAATTTATTTCTTAACCGTTAATTGAATCAATAGAGGATATCCAAACCACCAATATTGACTTAAGCAATATAATTTCTATTTTTATCTATTAAAAATCTCACGAAAGAATATATTTACTGTATTTTTATCTTCCGATAAATAAATACAGTACAAAACAAATTTTCTAAAACTGTTTCCGGATTCAGGTTTAGTAAGATCCCCTGTCTCCGTCTAAACAGTACAAATTTTTCTATGCGTAGAAAATTTTTTCACTTTGCGGGACCCACCTGGGCCCACGTATGGTCACCTGGGCCCACAAACACCTCGTGGGACCCACAAACAGAAAAAAATTCAAAATCACACATAAAATCAAAAAAATTAGAAAATGTATGAAAATCAAGTCAGATTGTTAAAAATAATTAACAGTTAAGAGAAATAAATATAGAAAGATTTTTCCCGGCCCAGAAATTATTATTTTCCTGACACGGAGTAAATCACTCAAAACGATCAAATACGTTGACGGAATAAACAAAATAATTTTACAGTATTCAGAAATTACTAAACAGTAAAATTCTGTTAGCTGTCAAAATTACTGTTTATAGGATAGGAAATTTTGGGGTGTTACAGTCTTTAATTCCATCAGGCTTTAAAAGCCTACGACTATTCGACAAACATAAAAAATTTGGTCGGCTTTTGTAACATCAAACAAATATATTTTTCTATTAACATAATTCATTTTCTCCTTATTTCTTCTAGGCTATAGAGCCTGACAAACATAAGGAGGACCATTTTTCAACTCAGCAAGGTTTACTTCAAATTCGTCAGGACTTGTAACTTATTTGTCGCATTCTTCTAATCCGACAGGGTTGATTTTCTCTCTTTTAAGAAATTCCTTTGCCTTTGCAAATTTTTAGTCTTAAATTGCTCAATTTATCCTGCCTTTGCCCCATTATATGGGGACGTGTGCATAATATAGAAAGTAAAATAAGAATAAGAATAAGATTAGCAATGTAGTTAATAACACTATTATTTATTCGACAACACTGATCTTTATTCAACAGAAGTGATCTTCATTCGACAAATATGATCTTCATTCGACAGAATTTGGCTTTTAGCCATTCTTGTCAAATAATGTTCTCCTGTCAGCATTGGTTCTGTCAAATTGTAACTTGGCCATTTTCATCACAAGTCCCATTATGTCTGACATCTTTCATCATTCTCTGTCATGTCATGTTTTGTCAAAAGGTAACCTCACATTTGTACACTTGAGGCATTTTCTCTGTCGAATCCAAAATTAAGATTTATCACCTAACAGATACCCCCCCAAAGTTTTGGCTTTCGACAGCTTCTGGAGATGGACAAAATTTTATAACAGATAACTTAATTTTTAACAAAATATTCAAAGTGATTTCTGTGAACTAAGAAGTAAAGTCAAGGCCCTTAGTACCAAAATACAATCTCTGGAGCCTGGCTATCAGCCCACTCTAACTGACAGAGAATCACTATAAACTTCTTGTGAAGCTCTAACGAAGATGCAACCTTGAAATATATGTAGTATCTGTCGGTTTAGCCTACCCGACAAACATTTGTGTTTTCTATTGACTTAAGATTATCTCGACAATATAACTTGTAATTGCCAAGTATCTTGATGGAACAAAGAAAATTTCCTTATTTATTCCCTGCCAATCTTTACTTCACACATTGTCGGTTTATATGGCTTTCAATATTTGTCATTTGTAGATTTAATCCTTAAATCAGATTTAATCTCGACAACTACATCAGCATTTTCAGAAAATACTTGAATAAATTTAAATGGTCTTTAATTCCATCAGGCTTTAAAAGCCTACGACTATCTGACAAACATCAAAAATTTGGTCGACTTTTGTAACATCAAACAAATATATTTTTCTATTAACATAATTCATTTTTTCCTTATTTCTTCTAGGCGATAGAGCCTGACAAACATAAGGAGGACCATTTTTCAACTCAGCAAGGTTTACATCAAATTCGTCAGGACTTGTAACTTATTCATCGGATTCTTCTAATCCGACAGGGTTGATTTTCTCTCTTTTAAGAAATTCCTTTGCCTTTGCAAATTTTCAGTCTTAAATTGCTCAATTTATCCTGCCTTTGCCCCATTATATGGGGACATGTGCATAATGTAGTTAGTAAAATAAGAATAAGAATAAGATTAGCAATGTAGTTAATAACACTGTTCTTTATTCGACAGCACTGATCTTTATTCGACAGAAGTGAAACATCTCATGTTTCATGCATGAAACATCTCATGAATACTAATTTAACTAATAAAGGAGGAATAATAAAGCACATAAGTCAAGTGAAAGTAATTAACCACACACGCTTGACATTATCAAATATATATTATAATTACATTGATCATGTTCACAATCTCATTCACCAGTGATATCTAACCTGAGTGAACAAAAAGACAACTTCCAAACCATGTATAATTCACTCCCAAAAAACCCAAAACAAAAAAAAAGAAAGTCATATCATCTATGTCAGCACTAAATCACCTGTAACCAGCCACATCCTAACAGTTACTATTATATTCTGGACCAACAGATAAGACAAAAAACATTCTGCATCCCAAGTCCAATTATCTTAAGAATTATTATTATATGTTGGACTAATAGATAAGACAAAAAAAACTTTATACATCCCAAGTCCAGCTATTTACATATTGCCCAATATAAGGCTCAATCCTTTTCTATCTTAACAGCTTTTAGAGGAACACAACGAACCCCATCATTCACACCATCCACGACCTCATGAAATTTCCTTTTTCTGGCAGCTTTGCTATACTCAGACATGATAACATCACAGCTCAACGAAACTGGGCTGTCAACCACTTGAGAAGCAAACTCCTACACACATAAGTAATCAAAATCCAGACATCAATTCTAACAATATATTATGTATAAAATTGATGGTTTACATGATGAATGTAACAATTACATAATTCTCAACCTTAGGACTAATAGTTTCAACATGTTGGATCTTATCCTCAAGAGTGTATGTTTGGGGAAAAGGAGGAGTAAACAGGCCCTATGGGAAAAGGAAAAAACCAATGTCATGTGTTGAGGAACGAAGGAAATAAGGAAAACAAAAGTAAAAAAAAATGACAGAAGACTAAGCACAAGCAGATGCCACCATTATCAAGCTGACCACAAAGTAACACAAATCAGAATCAGAATCAGAAGCAATGTCCAAAGAAATACTTTAAATCAATCCAACAGAATATACATCAATTTTTTTAAAAACAAAATAGTTAAGAAATAAACCTTGGTAGGGGAGTTATCAGCTCCTTGGAGCATAAACATACTTAAAATATGTTCATCAGTACACACACCCCTCACACAGAACGAACCATCATAACGGGAAGATGAGGCAGACTTTGTCTCCACCTTAAAAAGGAGTTTCTGCCCGACCATTGCAGAAATAATATCTGGTAAGCTCCCATCGCCTTCTAACTGCAACAAAATAGAGGAAACATCTCAGATTAACCACTTTTCTAATTGGACAAATTACACCATTTTAATTGGGTTAAAAAATGTAACAATTTAACAAATTTAAAAGGGCAACAAAAACCTGCAAAATCTCTATACCTTCTTATACTCAGACAGTAACTGAGAATATGGCTTCTTCAATATGTTTTGAGCATCACGGTCGAAAAGCACAAAGACAGCACTACCAATATCATCATTTACCTCAACTTTTATCCTATACCTGTTTAAAACAAAAAAAAAAATTATCACTACCTTTGTAAATGGAAAAAAAAATTGCAAAAAAGAATAACAGTAAGAGTGGATGCCTATGTACCTTGGTGTCACAGAGGCTATGTGACAAAGGCAAAAACTGCAATAGTACATGCCAGAATCTGGGATAACAGACCTGTTGCATTTGCATGCATAGTACCACCAAGAAGCATCCCCAACAATTGCTTTGATAGTTCCCAGTACGATAAACAATTCATCCTTCTAATGAAAATCAAAAGGCAAAAATGAGAATGACACATGACACATGATTAAATTTGATTGTAACTTCTCTCAATCAAAAAATGTGCTCAAATAAAGAATAAATAGTAAGCAATAAATAAGAAAGAATTAAAAACAACATTAACTTCAGCGCAGGTACACCACAGATGCATATAAATAAAACACACAACTTGTTCACAATATTTTTTATTTTATTCTATTTAACCATACTTTTTTAAAAGGAAACCATACCTCCTTACACTCATTGATTTGATCAATATACTTCTTTTCATGAAGCTTCATAAACTCATCCTCAATAGAAGTCCTTTGAACATCAGGAATAACCCCCAATGGCTGATACCCCATGGGAATATCTTCAGCAAGCCTAATAGGAATATGAGCAACTACACATAAGCAAAACACTAACTATTTGCATAACATAACAATATAAAATGACCTGAACACAGAAGCAACCTTTTCCTGAAATTTATGACCTCTGTAACAGGAGGGTTGAATAGAATCTTTGATGCATGCATCACATTTTGAAGCACAATTTGTCCTGGTTACAAAAGAAATAAACCAAAATGTTAGTGAGCTAGGAGAAGGAATAATAGAAATGCAGATGAAATGAAAGATATAAAAACTTAAGTACAAATGACATAATGCACGATTACCTCAGAAAAGCTTCACTTTAGCAAGCTGGATGACAACAACAGGAAGGTCTGTTAGCCATGGCAACCATTACCCAATAGGGGGGTGAATTGGGTGATGACTTTTTTTAATGCAACTTTGACAAATTATGCATTTTAAATCACTCAATAAATAAATGCAGCGGAATATGCACAATAAATGTACAACTATTATAGATTACTCAACTACAACTTAAGATATAGGATAAATCAAGCAAATAAGCTAAATATCAAGTTTAACTCAAGCATATATAATTAAGGTGCAAATGTAAAGAGATAGAGTTTAGAAGATCAAACACAATAGTTTATCCTGGTTCGATCACCAATCCACTTATGATCTACGTCCAGTTCTCAAGCAACCGCTAGAGATTTTCCACTATCTTCAAGCTTTAACAGGTGCTTGATAACCTTTACAATTGAGAGCACTCAACACACATTGGGATACCTCACCCTTGTGCTTGAGCCTCAAATAGGGATACCTCACCCTTTACAACTTTTGAGGGATGCCTCACCCTCAAGGGATACCTCACCTTTTACTAACTTTGAGAGATGCCTCACTCTCTAGGGATACCTCACCCTTTACTCTAGAGGGATACCTCACCCTCTCTTTATAGATTACACAAAGTGTGGAAGATAGAAACTCTCTTGAAGAGTAGATAATACAACTTGAAGCTTATGAGTATAAATGATTTACACACTTATCTCAAAACAAAGATTTGGAGAAAAAGATGATGAATTTTGTTTTCAATGCTCAAGGGTAATTTTCAGAATGTTCTCTAACTTATTTTTGATGTCCAAACACTTGTATTTATAGCCCAATGAGTTTTAGAGCCGTTGGAGGGTTTTAGAAATGATTTTCTATGAAAACTAGCCGTTTATAGCCGTTAGAAACATTCCTAGGCACTTTGTGATCGATTACATACTTTGTGTAATCGATTACACGGCTTCTGTCAACGTTGTAATCGATTACATGACTTGTGTAATCGATTACATCATTTCTGATTTTTGAAACCGACTTTAAAAGGTCATAACTTCTTCATTTCTTATCCAATTAAATCAAATGACCACTCATTGGAAATCTCTTTGAGTCTACTTTCATATGAAAGAAGTTTTAGAACAAAATTCAAAGTATTTTGAAAGATATGATCAAAATAGTAACCAAAGGTCAAATTTTCAAAACTCAAACTTTAATTAGTCATAACTTTTTCGTTTCTTATCCATTTAAAGCAAATGACCAGTCATTGGAAAGATCTTTGAGTCTATTTTCAAATGAGATAAGTTTCAAAGTAAAACTCAAAGTATTTTGAAAGTTATAATCAAAAGAGTAACTAAAGGTCAGATTTGTAAAACACAAACTTGACTATTTTTCATAGTTTTGAACTATTACCATAACCAGCTTTCCAAAATAGTTTGTTGGGCATTTAAACATTTTAGAAACACTTATAATTATGTTTAAAACCTGTTTGAGCTTAGTGTGATTCCTTTTTACCTTTACACAAGATCTAAGTCCTATAAGCTAAGCTTGAAGAGTCTTGGGACTTGATCTTTGCACTTCCATTCCTTTCTTGTTTGTTATCATCAAAACCATTGCTTTAGTCAATGCCAATTACAAGGTCAACATTACCTTTAGCAAGGAAAGAATTCAACTAGTCCACATATTCCCCAAATAAAGCACACTCAAGCTTTTGACTGTGAAAACCAACAAAACATGTTATTTTCATATCTAATCTAAATGTGAATCTAAATAGAATGCAGAAGGATGTAGACAAAATGGGAAATAATTAAAACCAAGTAGCAGCCCATTTACAAAAAAAAAAAGAAGAATGCACTTGCAGTTAGAAAGCTCTATCACAACCAGCTTAGACAGCTTTCCATTTCTGTCATATTCCTTTTCGGTGGAAGTGGCCACCAGCAAACCCATCACATCTGCAAAGAATAACAAAAGTTAGTTAAAAAAGAAATGAAGATTCAAAAGTATAGAATCTGAATGTATTAACCAATAAGAAAGTCAGAATCTGCTTCATTTGCTAGCACATCAACAAATGGCACACAGGACAAGCCATATTGTGGAATCATGGCTGATTCACAAGGGACCACAATTGTCCTAAATTGAAATATGAAACGAAATTCATGATTTGTTGCACGATGCGATCCAACATTTGGAATCACAATGAAGTAAGACATTTTATAAACATTGCCCTCTAACAGAAGATTCAAAAACTTATATACCAGTGTTTTCCTCACACTTGCTTGAATCTTACCACCCTACCAATACAACCACAACCAAAAACGTTAAAAGCATTAGAATCAAATTTTCATATTAACTCCACATCTAACATTTTTAAAAACAAAGATGAAATTCTTACAAACTCATCTAGCAACACCATCTCAATAGAGCTTGGGAGTTTAGAGTTGTTGAATGTAGGCACTTTCCAAAGCCTAATTATCCTCACCCTAATCCTCCAAGCCTCTCTCTCAGGGTACACTTTGCTTAATGCATCAAATTGTGGAGCCATGAGTCCCAACAGCTAATCACATAAGCACACAAGTGAAAACAAATGGATAAGTGAAGTTTCAGGAATACACAATCACACACTGCAATGGCTGGTCCTTTAAATAAAGAGGACAGGCTCACATTTGAATTTCAAATTAGCCAAAATCGGAGGGAAATGGTACTAACTAAGTAACTGGAATGAGAGCTGAAATTTGTCGTTGAAAGTCCATCCAACTTGCAAAGACCACATCTGAAATCTAGCTATATATTAGCCTATAAGAAGCGTAGAAAATTAAGTTCCAGCTTTTTACATAGCCATATGGCTTTACCTATTACAGCACCAATGCATGTGAAAAGAAAACCCATTCTCGCATTTGGAAAAGAAAGGTTAACAACTCCCATCTTATAGATTGATCCTATGGTTATGCCCACAAGCGTGGCTTTCACTGCCTTCTAGCAGAAATTAGATTGCAACAACGTCTTCACCAAGGCTAATTAAACGGGCTCTCAAATCTGAAGAGCTAACCTAATCTAAGCTTCCTAACCCGTCTATACTTCCCTGCAGTCTACACCACTATAATGTGTTTGAACAGGGAGAAAATAGTATAAATAAACCATCTTCAGTTTAACAAAATAATAGTTTAACACATTAGAAATGCTGAGAACTTGGTATGTGTAGATGAACAAGAATCGCACGTTAGGATTTAAGGGTTCCAGTATTGATTGATTGATTGATATCAGACTGACAAAAGGCTGAAAAGATTAGTCTGTGGTTGCAGGTGTATGATGAATGTATGAAAATAGTTAAGGGCAAAAAAAGGAAATAGGGAAAAAATAAAACGAAATCTGTCAAGCATTTAAAATGGATTGTAATTTAACATCAACCTGACACGTGTATTTGAACAGTATTAGAACAGTAGAATTATTGATCGGCTTTTGTATCGTGTATAGATTAAAAGATTTGGTATAAATACTTATAATATAAGCAAATCTTATTTAATAATATTTTATTCGACATGTGTAATTATATATCGTGTCACGTATTATGTTTCTTTTAAAAACAATCATCTAAAGTAATATTGTATTTAAAATGTATTACAATATTAATTTATTAATTTTTAATAATAAATATATTATTATTTACACATTTTAAAAATGTCTTATTCATATTTTTAATACTATTGAGTAATATTTTTAAATTAAGTGAGAACCTTTCTCAAGATTTGAATTCTCTCTTGTGATAATAACATCTTGTTCGAAAAAATAGACGGTTTCATTATATTAGTTATATTTAAATGATTAAATATTTAAATTGGTTCTCTAAATTTCTACAGAAATTTACTTGGTCTTTCACATATTTTGAACATTAAGTTGGTTCCTTAATCTTTAAAATAAATATAAATTTAATCCTACAATATATCTTTAGACATTAAATTGATATTTACTTCATATTATGAAGGTCCAAAATGATATGCAAAATTTTTGGAAAACCAAATTAAAGTCCCATGTATTTTTGGATGACCAATTTTAGTATTTATTCCATTTAAAACTACAAATCTTGCTGACTAGTGTACTAAATGAAATGATACAGGAGTATTTTAAAAGGCTCTCATCACTCAAAAAAGTAAGTATTATATAAATTTTAAGTTTTTAATATATTAAATGCTTTATTTTTTTTATCAGTGCATTGTGTAACCCCCTTAATAAAATTAAATCTAATAGCAAAATTATTAATTAAGGGTATTATCTTTTATCTCTCTATCCATAAAAATTTAATTTTTAGCTAATAAAGTTTCGTATATTTTGAACACTCAGCAAATCAAGAGAAATTAGTTGATAAATTTTCTAATTGAGACACAAAGTAGAGAAAGATAAGAATTTTACGAATCGAAAAAAAAATTGTATTTACAGTAACCAAAATTTTGATAAAACCAAGACATAGATCAAAAACGAAGAACAATAATCAAAATTAATAGACATTAAAATCACAAAAGAAATTGTAAGCGAAACAAGAGAAAGAAACAATAGTAAGTGGAAAAAAGAAATCAGAAGCATAAGTTCTAATTAAGAAACCCAGCAATAGAGTCATGATTTTGTTTACATATATCAAAGCCATTATTTAACCAAAAATACATATATTTTAAATAACTCTAATATATATATATATTCCCCTCCTTTGAAACTAAAATTCATGTATGGTTTATCTGAATGATGATAATCATATTACGTCCTATGCTAGTCTGAAAATACCATGAACAGAGTAAAAATTAAAAATTCTCAATAGGAAATGAACAGTTAAAAAAATGTTCGAAAACACGTGGTAAGTTTCAGTTGTGTAAAATATACAGAAAATCACACGGCAACCAAAGTATGATAAGAATAAAATAATTCCAGTAGCACAACTGAAAATAAATCATGCAATACAACATTATATACAAACATCAGCAAGTTCCTCAAACATTAACAAGCAAGTTTCTCATCATAGGAAATCTATCCTTAAAGTTTTTCTTTTTTCTTCCATATCTGTTTATCTCACATTTCACTCGGAGACCTTCACTTCCATAGGGAATTCACTCTTTCTCTAGTGTTACTTTAGCATCGTGATGACAAAGTTAGACACACTCACACTAACAAAAACAGGTAACATAAAAGAAAATTCATTCCTCTGTCTTCTCAAGAGTTAGGTGCAAACTTTTTCTTGAATAATTTGCTTGTCATCACACACAAACATAAGCAATACAAATCACTCATTATATCACAAATAAATTCATCATATACAAGTCTATTTTCAAATAAATCATGGCAATTAAATAAAATTCACAAAACTTAAAATCATTAAATTTAAGTGTTAGTTCATCAAGAGATCAACTATGATATAAAATTAATTTAATAGTTCTTTTAAAAGTTCACATCACAACTTATAGTTATCTAGTCCTCATCATAGTATATAATTTGTTAGGTTCTCATCATGATTCATAATTTGTCCTAATTCTAATAGTGCATTCATTGCACAAAAATCTTTTTATTACAAACGTCAAAATAAAGGTTATAAAAATACTTTAAAGCCAAGGTAAATATAAAAAAGTCTATGTAAATTAAGAACATATATTTTATTACACAATATAATTAAAAATATTTATTTAACTTAAATCTTAAGTAATATTTTAATTTTTTATAATTTATTATATTAATCTCATAAAAAATCAACATTAAAATTATAATAATTCTAAATTTTATCAAATATCATAAAAATTTCAAAGCCAAACAAATTAATTTTTTATAATTTAACATTACATGTATATAATAAATTTAACAAAAATAATAATATACATAAAATATTAAAATAATAAAATATATACTTATTGTCATAATTTTATGTTTTTTTTTATAAAAAAAGTTTAATTCTGACCATTAAAAACTTTCTTCTTCTTTCTTTCTTTCTCTCTTTTATCTTCCTCTTTCTTCTTTTTTTTTCTTCTTTTTCTCTCTCCCCCTTTTCCATCGTTCCTTCTCTTTTCACGATTTTCCCCACACCACACACACTCCACCTTTTTTTTCCTCTCACTTTCACGGCCTAACCTTCTCAGAATTTTCTTTCATGCTCCTTACTTCATTCCACTACCCCATCCCCCCTTTTTATCGCCATCTTAAGTCATTATTATAGGGTGCACGTTGCACCACATCTTTACTTGCAACGTTGCACCTATTATATTTATTTTTTTATTTTTATTTTTAAGATAAATATTTATATTAAGTAATAATTACATTTTAAATTTTTTTCTTTAGTAATAATGGCACTTAAATTTTTATATTAAAATAATAATTAATTCATAAATATTTTTTTATAAATATCTTTTATAAATATATATTTATAAATATATCTATTAAAATAATTCTAATCTTTTCTTATTAGTAATAACTATTACAAATTAAAACTAAATAAAATATTTAATTTAAATAAGATAAAATTTTATTTTTCACGATAATATTTTTATGAAAAATAAGATGTTACACATTGACATGCATTATGTGACTATGCGTTTTGTTATTTATTTTTTAAAGATAAAAAAATAATTTCTTATCTTTTGTTAACATAGAAGATAAATAATATTTAAGAGTGTTTGAATATCTTTTCTAATTTATCTTTAAACCTTTAAATTATAATAAGAAATATTTATAATTTTTTTATTTATTTTTAAATATTTAAATGAGTAATATGATATATAATTTAAGTCTTCCTCCTATCGGTAAGAGTCTTCTTAAAGGAAAAAGATGATTTTACACTTTTAAAAGAAATGTAAGTACTATACACATAATTTTTAAAAGTGTGTAATTAAGAGAAAAAAATTAATAAAAAAATAAATATAATAAATAATATTAAATAAAATATAAAAAATATATATATATATATTATTTATGATAAAAATATCAAAGTTACTTCCCATACGGTACTTTGAGACACCAAACATGGCTTCTTCCTTCTTTTTACTGGTTAGGAACAAGCTATTTTGGGAGCGTACTGCATTCTGTCGGGTCGGGGAAAAAATAGGAGAGATAATCCTCACTAATACTTACGTAAGACATAGGGATATGAGAAGAGACACGAATATAATATGACACAAATACATAATATGATAAATTTTAAAAATTATAAGACACGACATAATTATGGTACTATATATAAAATTGTCGTAAAATTATGATAAAAACACAAATTTTAAATTAAAAGAGAGAATCATTGTTTTAAAAGGTAGGATGAATTATTGTAGATGTTAGAATATTTAGAACATATTTTAAAATTAAATTAAGTTTAATTTTGTGTTATTTTAGAAATATAATTTTTACATAATTAGATATATTATTTTAATTATATTTGATTGTATTTTTTTATATAGACTCATTTTTCTATAAATAAAGAATACTTTTATACACATTGATTAATTCAAAAATTTAAAAATAATTTAGAGAATATATAAAAATTATTAAATAAATTCATCTTATACAAGTCTATTTTTAAATAAATCATGACAATTAAATAAAATTCACAAAATTTAAAATTATTAAATTTAAATATTAATTCTTCAAGAGACTAACTATGATTTAAAATTAATTTAATAATTTTTTTAAAAATTCACATCACAACACATAATTGTCTAATCATCATCATAATTCATAGTTTGTCAGGCCCTTATCATGATCCATAGTTTGTCCAAGTCATGATAGTAGATTCATTGCACAAAAGTCTTTTTATTGCAAAGATCCAAATAAAGGTCATAAAAATACTCTCAAATCAAGGTAAATATAAAAAAGTTCATATAAATTAAGCACATATATTTATTACATAATATAATTAAAAATATTTATTTAACTTAAGTCTTGAGTAATTTTAATTTTTATAGTTTATTATATTGATCTCATAAAAGAATCAACATTTAAATTATAATAATTCTAAATTTTATCAAATATCATAAAGATTTTAAAGTCAAACAAATAACAATTTTTTACAATCTAACAATATTACATATACATAATTAATTTAACAAAAATAACAATACACACAAAACACTAAAATAATAAAACATATACTTAATATCATAATTTTATTTTTTTACAAAATAGTTCAATTCTTACCTCATAACAACTTTTTTTCCCTGTTTTACTCTATGTTTGGATTTTTTTCATTAATGGAACGGAACGAAATAGGTGAGAATGGAAAGGAAAGGAAAGTAATGGAATAGAACATAATTTTCATTCTCTTTATTTGAAAGTTTCATTAAAGAAACGGAACGGAACGGAACGGAATTACTCATATGTTCTCCCCATTCCCCCTCAATTTTTGGGGGAACAAAAGCTGAGCATGTGAGGAGAAGAGGGGAGAAATGATTTCTCATGTGTTCCGTTCCCTTCCCATGTATTTTAAAACTCCAAAACAATAGAAGTTATTTCTATTCTCTCCATTCCCTTTCCATTCCTCTCATTACTTATCATCCAAACATAATGTTATCTTCTTCCTTCTTCTTCTTTTCTTTTCTTTTCTTTCTCTCTCTTCTTTTCCTTATTTCTTTCTCTTTTTCACGATTTTCACCGCACTACACACACTCCACCTTTTTTTTCCCTCACTTTCACGGCCTACCCTTCTCAGAATTTTCTTTCATTCTCCTTACTTCATTGCATTACCTCATCACCTCTTTTTGTCGTCATCTTATGTCATTATTATAGAAAAAGATCATTATATATATATTTTTAGAGATATATGTACTATTGATATTTTTTTAAAAATATTAAATTTAATTAATAATAATAATAATAATAAATATAATAAATAATATTAAAAAAATATAAAAAAATATATATATATTATTAATGATAAAAATATCAAAATTACATTATTATAGGATGCACGTTGCACTACATCTTTAAGTGCAACGTTGCACCTATTGTATTTATTTATTTTATTTCTAAGATAGATATTTATATTAAATAATGATTACATTTTAGATTTTTTTAATAATAATGACACTTAAATTTTTATATTAAAATAATAATTAATTCATAAATATCTTCTTATAAATATTTTTTTATAAATATCTACTTATAAATATATCTATTAAAATACTTCAATTTTATTTTTATTAATAATAATTATTGTAAAAAAACTAAATAGAATATTCAAGTTAAAAAAGTAAAATTTTATTCTTCATATGAAAAATAGGATGTTACGCATTGGCACGCATTATGCGACTATGCATTTTGTTATTTTACTTTTTTAAGATAAAAAGATAATTTCTTATTTTTTATTAACATAGAAGATAAATAATAGTTAAGAGTGTTTGAATATCTTTTTTAATTTATCTTTAAACCTTTAAATTATAATAAGATATATTTATAATTTTTTTGTATATATTTTTAAATATTTAAATGAGTAATATGGTATATACTTTAAATTTTATTTATTTTTATATTTATTTTTAAATCTTTAATTAAATAATTAATAATGATAGTTTTGTAAAAATAAAAATTGGACACCAAACTAGAAAATCCCCTTTATAATAATAACATAGATAATAATAGCATATATTTAATACTTTTTTTCTTTAACCAATGTCCTAAGCTCACTCATTAACAAACATAAACTTATTTATGTCTTTATTTCTTCAATAGATTACTCTTCTATTATCCATTCTTTAGTAAAAATTTTAAGTCCTCCTCCAACGAGTAAGAGCCTTCCCAAACGGTACTTTGAGACACCAAACATGGCTTGCTCTCCCAAATGAACATGTTTTCTTCCTTCATTTTACTGGTTAGGAAGAAGCTATTTTAGGAGCATGCTGCTTTCTGCGGGGTTGGGAAAAAAATTAGGAGAGAGAATCCTCACTAATGCTTACGTAAGACATAGGGATATGACATGAGACACGGATATGATACGGCATGGTTATGTAATACGATAAATTTTAAAAATTATAAGCCACGACACGACTATGGTACAATGTATAAAATTAGTGTAAAATTAACATAAAAACACAAATTTTAAATTAAAAGAGAGAATCAATGTTTTAAAAGGTAGCATGAATCATTGTAAATGTTACAATATTTTGAACATATCTCAAAATTAAGTTAAGCTTGATTTTGTACTATCTTAGGAATATGATTTTTATATATTTAAATATGTTATTTTGATTATATTTGATTGTATTCCTTTTTTATATAGACTCATTCTCTTATAAATAAAGAATCCTTTTGTACACATTGATTAATTCAGAAATTCAAATATAATTAGAGAATATACAGAAATATTATCTAGACTTTTCCTCGTGTTCCCCGTTTTTCTATTTCTAACATGATATCAGAGTGGTACCATCTTCCGTGACCTGTCACATCACTATTTTGTTGCATAGTTCCTGAAATTCTGGAATTCTGATTAGTCACCTCTCATGTCGTGTTCTAAATATTCTAACAATCCTTCCACTCACAGTCACCCTTTTTCGTCACTCCGTTCCAGACTCAGTTGCCATAGTCACCGCCCTAGATTCCAGACTCCAATTATTATCCTAGATTCTGGACTCTGTTCCAAATTCTTATTTTTATCCTAAACTCCAGATTTCGTTACAGACTTCGATTACTATCCTAGATTCTAGTTTCTGATATGCATCTTTGTTCGATTTCGCCGATCAGTTCCATCTGATCTAACCTGAAAGATTGGCTCCGTCTCCGTTGCTCTAACCTTCGACCAGTTCTGTTTGATAGATTGACTTTGTCTCTGTTGTTTCAGCCAAATGCCAATTGGTTCCATCCTAGATGCAGATTGGCTTCGTTCCCATTGTAGATTTTTCAAAATGTAGATGGTTCCATCCCAAATGCATTTTGGGCCTCTTTGCTTTTCTAAGATCTCGACGTTGTGTTTTTAGAATATTTTAGTTTATTTTATTTTAATGTGTCTAATTGTAACAAGTTAAGGGGGAGTGTTAGAATATCTAGAACATATATCAAAATTAAATTAAACTTAATTTTATGTTATCTTAAGAATCTAATTTCTACATAATTAAATATACTATTTTGATTATATTTGATTGTATTTCATTTTTTATATAGATTCTTTCTCCTATAAATAAGAAATTTTTTGTACACATATTGATTAATTCAAAATTTCATAAATTCAGAGATAATTTAGATAATATACAAAAACTTTCTCCATACTTTTTGTATCATTAATTCTCTATTTCTAACAATAAACATGATAAAGTACTATAATTAATTAATCTAATTATTATGTTATTCCCAGCTTTTTTGTGGATTATTCTCATCTGTTTTGATGTACAAATTTAATAAATAAAAGTTAAAAAAATTGTAGAATGCAACTATAAAAATCCAAAGTATCCATGACTTGAGTACAACGACTATTTTAAAGTATTTTTTTGATGTTGACCAAAGGAAGCCAAAGGAATTTTGCAAGGAAAACTAGTACCCTGCCTTACTCTTATCAATGTTTTCCTTTTTTTTAAGTATATTGAATCTTTTTAGAGTATCTCTAAGACCAATCGTAAAAGCAAAAGTACATATCCTTTTTCATAAATAAAAAAAAGAAAAAAAATTGAATGCATTGGTTAATGTCCCAATTGCATGCAAAATCAATCGTCTAATATTCCAATTGTGTAAGCACAGCCTCTTTTGTGGATCAAATTTTAATCATCCCGTTTAAAACTTGAATGTCCATGCACAATTTTTGTACATTCTCTTTTTTTTCTTTTTCTTTTTTCCTTTCTCCTTCTCTTCCTCTTCATAACAGTAGCGTTGGTGGCAAAGGAGGAAGAGGCTTGACATCGCTTAGTCTTGTTTCCTCTATTGGCTTCATCCTTCTTATTTCTATACTTTTCTTCTCTCTGTTTTTACAAATTAGAAAAGTTCCCAACTTGGTTTCATCATGATTCTATTTTATTTTAACGATATTTTTTTAATAGGAAAGAGAGAAACAGGCTAATATTTGTTGGAGATTCATTGAATAAAAACAAGTGAGAATCACTGGTTTGTGGTTTGCTTTTCCTAAAGACAAAAAAATAAAGATAAATTTGAAAATAATTAATGTCTTTTTAGTTTTTTAGAGTAAAAAAATGAAATAAAAGTTATTTTCTAAAACGACGGATATTTTAAAACTGACAAATAAATAATCAATTGGAATACTTATTTTGAAACTTGCATTGTTATTGGAGAAATTCTTAGGTGTTTTAAGACATTTTTCTTTTTTTGTACTATTGTATGTGCACCACTATGTGAACCATCACTATCCTCACTTTAACTATATTTTCAATGTTATGATTGAGGTAATATATATTCAATATTATAGAGCAAGAAAAAAGGGATAACTAATTTTAAGGACCACTAACAACACATATTTAATTTTAATTGACATAAAATGTTTTAAATTAGGCAAAAAGTATACTTTCGTCCTTTAACTTTATTTTAGTTTTCATATTCATCATCTAACTCTTTTTCATTCCAAATTCATTCTTAAAGTTTTAAAAGTTAAACAACGTTTTCCTTGATGTTACTTTCATTTATGGCACTAACAGAACTATCCAAGTTGGCTCCTATTTAGCAATAACAGTGTGAAATATATCATCCATGGAAGCTAACCTTAAACAACACCGTTTAAGGTTTCAACAAAATCAATTTAGGAGCCAAGCATTACACCAAAGGTCATTCATTAAGGAGGAAAATTTTTGAGGGAAGCAAAAATTTCAGAGCACAAGGAGGGAGAAATTATAAGGCTTAGGGCAAGAATTGTTGGACATTTGTGGTGGTATTCTTGTGGAAGGAGTGGTTCAATCATGCATTGGACTACTTGCAGGTATGTTGATACTTAGGTAGGAATGTATAATTTTGGGGGTTTAATGTGATGCGGGTATAGGATTTTCCATTTGTTTATTAGACATGTGCCTTGTGGTCCTCTATGTAATGGTCCTATATGTTTTTGTTTTCGGTTTTGTTTGATTCTTTTTGTCTATAGTGAGTAAAAAAATGTTTACTTTAATCGTTTGACAACATAGGAATGAATTTCTTTACTGTTGAAGTGCATCATAGGGGGCATTTTCTGTCTTTAAACAAAACTAAGTATATAGATGGACAAATTTCCTTTTATAAGTGTGACATAGATAGATGGAGTTATTGGAAGTGTTTAGATGAAGTCAAGGATATGGAATATCTATGTATTGACAACATGTAGTATAAATTCGAGGTAAAGGGTTGGATGTTGGGTTGAAGCAACTAACAGAAGATAGGGGTGCTATAGAATTGGCAAATATAACAAAATGCAATGGTAAAGTTGAATTGTATCTTGTGTGATGATCACATATTTGATACATTAATAAGCTTTCATTCTTAGTCATTTACACTCTCTATGTACTTAATTGATTGAGTTTTATTATGTTTTGTAAGTTTGGACTCAAATTGAACTTAATTGAATTTTTCAGCATGATTCATATCTTACATTGTTTCTGTATTTGGGTCATATCTTGGGCTATAGGTAGTCTTTGGAGGTGATTCTAGTGGAATTTGAAAGATAAGAGAGAATTCTATAACTTTCATGAAGACTTCAAAGGTCCAATCACACGAGTAGATAACTCAAATTGGGGTTGAAACAAGAACTAGAGTGTTTTTCCTGATAGCTTAACCTATGTGTATTGTTCATCAAAGTTTTTGGGCTAGAGGTTGTCAAATGGGATGAAATTTGGATGCTAAATAGTTAAGACCAATATCTACAACTTTCATGTTGAACACTTTTCCAGAATCGGACTCCTTGAAGGTGATATTGGGCTTGGAAGTCAGAACAGAGGAGCTGTGACTGAGCCTGGGCAGTGTTCAGTAATTTGAACGTATCTGGAGTTAGAGAAATGATATTGGACTCAAACTAAAGTCATTTGAAAGCTAAGATCCAGGACTACAACTTTTATGAAGATCACTTGGTTCAAAAATGACGAATGCAATGACTTCAGAGCTGCATGATTTCGGAGATAAGGAATCTCCATAATTTCCCACTCACCTAAAGTCATTTGGCATTTTCCACTCATTTTCCACTCATCCAACCACTAATGACTCAGCCCCCTTGTCATTTTGTATCTCTAATCCTCTATAAAGGGGGCCTTGGCAGATCATTGAGGGTGTTAGGTGTTAGTTACCAAAATGATGCCATTTTGTTACTAGGTTTTCTTGTAGTAATTTTCCTTTGTTCTAAAGTAAAGTCTTCTTCTTCTTCTTCTTCTTCTTCTTTCTTCTTCTTCTTCTTATCTATGAGTAACTAAGTTTCATTTTACTTGGGTGAAAGGATGAAGCTCTTGGTAATAAAGTAAGATTAGATTTATTCTTCTCTTGTGCTTAAATGATTTATATTTTTCTAGTAACCATTATACGTATTATAATTTGTTTCTTATAATTTAGAAACCATCTTTGTAAAGAGGAGTTCTTGATTTGTTGTAGACAAAATATTGGCACAATGAATACTTTAACCCATTTATAAGTGGTGATAATATTTTTAGGAAACATAATATAATTACGTATATTATTTTAAATGGACTTTTAATGTTGTATTTTCCGATTGGAACCTCCATGTTGCGAGGATTTTAATTGAGTTATAAAAGAAATTAATCTTACCTTTATTTTATTTACCAAGAGTGAATCTTTTTACCCAAGTAAATAATTTTAATTGTAGTAACAAAATATTCACTTCACCTTAATTAATCTTCAATAATTCCCTGTGGATCGACCTCGGACTCCCGAGAATTTTATTACTTGAGACAACTTGCACTTGGGTTCGCAATGCAACAATTAATCCCGCATCAAGTTTGTAGACTTGTTTGAAACTAAAAAGTGTGCATCAAGTTTTTGGCGCCGTTGCCGGGGACTTGATTTGAAGACTGAATTTCTGGTGTAAAAATTTGTATATATACTAACATCTTAACTAGTGGGGGAACTTCTCCCTTTTTAATTTCTGTGCATACTAACTTAGTGGGGGAACTTCTCCCTTTTATTTTACGCACTAACTTAGTGGAGGAATCTCTCCTTTTTACTTATTTTATTTTTTTGTAATTTACTTTCTGCACTTTATTTTCTGCATTTTAATTTCTGTACAGTGGGGGTAATTCTTCATTTTATTTTCTTGTACATTTTAACTTAGTGGGGTAACTCTCCCTTTTATTTTTTTTTTGTACTTTATTTTTTGTATTTATTTTCTGTCATTTTTTTTTGTTTACTAACTTACTAACTCTCTTACTAACTATCTAACTTTTTACTTTATCTGCTTCTAACATTTTAATTTATCTGTATACTAACTTTTTAATTTTTATGCTTATTAACTATATTTGGTGGTTGGTTTATACCACACCTTTGTTAATATTTATTTACTAAGTGTTAATATATATTTGGTGGTTGGTTTATACCACACCTTTGTTAATATTTAATGGATAGTTTATATTACTAGCTTGTACATTTTCTTTTCTATTGTAAGTTACTTGTTTATGCTTAATTGGTATTGTGATTTAAATTTTGGTCGTTTGGTTAGAGTTAATCTAGGTACTTTACATATTGATTTATTTGAATCACAATCACACACATTAAGCACAATGGCTGAAAACGAAAGTGTGCATGATGAACATGAAAATCAACTGTTGCAAACTATGCGTGAGTATCTGCAACCATCTCGAAATTCTAGTCCATCATGTTTTATCTTTCCACTCAATGCCAACAATTTTAGATTCAAGCCAGGTATGATTTCTTTACTTCCTAATTTCCATGGTTTAGAATCTGAAAGCCCATATTTACATCTAAAAGAATTTGAGAAAGTATGTACTGCTTTTCATGATCAAAATTGCACTGAAGAGGTTGTTAAGCTTAAATTATTTCTTTTTTCTTTGAAAGATAAAGCAAAAACTTGGCTTAATACTTTGAAACCAAGATCAATTGGCACATGGTAAGAAATGCAATGTGAGTTTTTGAAGAAATTTTTTCCAACACATAAAACCAATGCTTTGAAAAGACAAATCCAAAATTTTTCCCAAAATTCCAATGAAGCATATTTTCAAAGTTGGGAACGTTTTAAAGATTTGTTGAATTCTTGCCCACATCATGGTTTTGAAAAATGGCGCACTATAGGATTCTTTTATGAAGGATTAACACCCGAAACCAAACAATTTGTGGAAATAATGTGCAATGGTGAATTTCTTGATAAAGAACCTGAAGAAGCTTTAGACTATTTAGACCATTTGGCTGAAAATTCTCAATCTTGGCATGGTACTAATCCTTCTGAAAATTCAATTAGATTTAACCTTGCAAATGTTAGTAAAGGAAAATATCATCTTAGTCAAGAAGAAGATCTAAATGCAAGGTTTGCTAGTTTGGTTAGAAAGATTGAAGCTATGGAATCAGGGAAAGTAAAAGAAATCAAATATGTGCAAAGTGAAGAAATTTGTGGCATTTGTGATGAATTGGGACACTCAACAAATGAATGTCCAAAACTTCCTGTTTTTAAAAAAGTTGTGCATGAGCAAGTAAATGTAATGACCAATTTTAAAAAGCCATTCACTTCTTCTTTTTCAGATACATACAATCCGGGATGGAGAAATCACCCGAACTTCAGTTGGAGGAATAGCAACCAGTCACAATTCATGCAACCACCACCTCCTCAGGCACAGCAAGATTCTCAAAATCCTCAAGGATATGCACCCTATGTCCCACCATATAGGAAAAATCTTGAAGGAACATTGCATGCATTCATCGAAAAATAAAAGGCCATCAATAACCACAACAATCAAACCATGATTGACATAAAAGACACTCTTGCTAAACTTTCTTCTGCACTTGCTATTCATGAGAAAGGAAAGTTTCCCTCTCAACCTTAACCAAATCCCAAGGGTCAGTTTAGCCTAAATGAGGGTAGTTCAGAAAGTCAAAAAATAGATCAAGTCAACTCAGTGATAACTCTTAGAAGTGGAAAGGTTGTTGAAAAACAAATTCCTGAACTTTTTGAGAAAGATGATGAGTCAATTCCCAAAGATGAGGAAGGAGTTGATAAGCCACATAGTCAAAAAGAGATCAAACCCTCGTCTTCACCCCCATTTCCTCAAACATTAAATAATTCAAGTAAAGTGAATCATAACAGTGACATTTTTGAAATCTTTAAACAAGTGAAGGTCAATATTCCTCTGTTAGATGCTATCAAGCAGATTCCTTGTTATGCCAAAATTTTGAAAGACTTGTGCACTAGGAAACATAATGTGAAAAAGAATACATTTTTGACTGAACAGGTAAGCTCCATTATTCAAAACAATAATGAGTTGAAATATAAAGACCCCGGTTGTCCTACAGTTTCATGCATTATTGGTGAACATAAAATTGAACAAGCTTTACTTGATCTTGGTGCTAGTGTTAATTTGCTTCCATATTCAGTTTATCAGCAACTCAACCTTGGTGAGTTAAAACCAACTTCTGTAACTCTTCTACTTGCTGATAGATCAATTAAAATTCCAAAAGGAATAGTAGAAGATGTGTTGACACAAGTTGATAAATTCATATATCCTGTGGATTTTATTGTCTTGGAAACTAAACCTATGGTTGATAGTTCTAAGTCAGTTCCTGTTATTTTGGGTCGCCCATTTTTAGCAACATCTAATGCTTTGATAAATTGCAGAAATGGAGTGGTGAAGCTAACTTTTGGAAATATGACACTGGAGCTTAATGTTTTCAACATGTGCAAGCAACCATAAGAAGTTTATGATGAAAAGGAAGAGATTGAAGGGATTGAGGCCATTATAGATGATCATCTTCAAATCAGGAGTTCTTCTAACCCATTAGAAATCTATTTAATTAATTCATTTGATTCAGCTACACAATTAGATGATAATGTTTCTGAAATATGCTCTTTACTTGACTGTACACAGGAAATGGAATACAAAGGAAGGAAGCCAAGATTCGAAGAGCTAAAATCCATGAATGATGATGCCCATGAAGAAGTACCCACACTGGAGCTGAAGTCATTACCTGATGGGTTAAAGTACACATTTTTGGGAGAAGAACAAAGCTCTCCAGTGGTAATTTCCTCATCCTTGACCAAAGAACAAGAAGGTAAGTTGATAGAAGTACTTAAAAGGCATAAAAATGCAATTGGATGGACATTAAAGGATATAAAAGATATTAATCCATTAATCTGTACACATAGAATACATTTAGAGGATAATGCTAAAACATCTCAACAACCTCAAAGAAGATTAAATCCATACATGAAAGAGGTAGTTAGAGCTGAAGTTCTTAAATTACTAGATGTTGGAATTATCTATCCTATCTCTGATAGCCAATGGGTAAGCCCTACACAAGTTGTGCCTAAGAAATCTGGAATAACAGTGGTTGAAAATAAAAAAGGAGAATTAATACCTACCCGAGTCTCATCTAGTTGGCGTATGTGTATTGATTTTAGAAAATTGAATGCAGCCACTAGGAAAGACCATTTTTCATTGCCATTTCTTGATCAGATTCTAGAAAGAGTAGCAGGACATCCCTACTATTGTTTTCTTGATGGTTATTCAGGGTATAATCAAATACCAATTGCATTAGAGGACCAAGAAAAGACCACTTTTACTTGCCCCTTTGGCACTTTTGCATATAGAAGAATGTCTTTTGGTCTTTGTAATGCTCCGGCAACTTTTCAAAGATGCATGCTAAGTATTTTCAGTGACATGATTGAGCATTATTTAGAGGTTTTCATGGATGATCTAACAGTTTTTAGAAATTCTTTTGAAAATTGTCTTGATAATTTGGAAAAAGTTCTTACAAGATGCGAAGAAAAAGGATTTGTGTTAAATTGGAAAAAATGTCATTACATGGTTACCTCAGGAATAGTGTTAGGTCATGTGATATCTTCTAAGGGAATTGAAGTTGATAAGGCCAAAGTTGAATTAATTGCTCATTTGCCTTTCCCAAAAATAGTCAGAGAAGTTCGTTCCTTTTTAGGACATGCAGGATTTTACAGAAGATTTGTAAAGGACTTTAGTGCCATATCTAGACCTTTATGTAATCTTCTAACAAAAGATACACCATTTGATTGGACTCAAGATTGTTAGAAATCTTTTGAAAAATTAATCGGTCTTTTGACTTCTGCTCCTATCATGCAATCTCCTAACTGGCCTTTGCCTTTTGAGTTGATGTGTGATGCTAGTGATTTTGCTGTTGGCACTGTTTTAGGCCAAAGAAAGGAAGGTAAGCCTCATGTAATTTATTACACAAGTCAAACTTTAAATAGTGCACAAATGAATTACACCACTACTGAAAAAGAACTACTTGCTGTAATTTTTGCATTGGACAAATTTTGGGCTTATTTAATTGGTTTATCCACTGTTGTTTTCACTGATCATGCTGCTATTAGATATTTAATGTCTAAACAGGATGCCAAACTTAGGTTGATACGGTGGATCTTGTTGCTTCAAGAATTTAACATCACAATAAAAGACAAGAAAGGAGCCGAAAATGTTGTTGTAGATCATTTGTCAAGGCTGACAACATGCTCATCTTTTGATAGCACACCTATCAATGATTCTATTCCCGATGAATTTTTATTTTCTGTCAATTCCATGCCTTGGTTTGCTAACATTGTCAATTTTCTTGTAATAGGTAAGATGCCGCCTCAGTGGACACACCAAGACAGAAAAAAGTTTTTGATTGAGGTGAAAAATTTCTTTTGGGATGACCCATATTTGTTCAAATATTGTCCTGATCAAATCTTTTGGAGATGTGTACCCGACAATGAGGTGAGTAGTGTCATTAAATTTTATCATTCAGAAGCATGTGGAGGTCATTTTTCTTCTAAGAAAACAGTTGCGAAAACATTGCAGTGTGAATTTTATTAGCCCACTTTATTCAAGGATAGTTATACTTTTTGCAAAAGTTGTGAAAGTTGTCAAAAATTGGGGTCCATTTCTAAAAGAAATATGATGCTTTTGAACCCTATCCTTGTCATTGAAATTTTTTATTGTTGGAGAATTGATTTCATGGGTCCATTTCCATCATCTTTTGGATTTGTGTACATTTTGGTTGCAGTTGATTATGTCTCAAAATGGATTGAGGCGATTCCATGTCGGCACAATGATCATAAAACTGTTCTAAAATTTTTAAAAGAAAATGTTTTGAGTCGATTTGAAATTCCTCGAGCTATCATTAGTGATGGGGGAACACATTTTTACAATAAACCATTTGAATCCTTAATGAAGAAATATTACATTACCCACAAAATTGTAACCCCTTATCATCCTCAGACAAGTGGGCAAGTTGAATTAGCAAATAGGGAGATTAAACAAATTTTGGAAAAAACGGTTAACCCAAATCGTAAAGATTGGTCTTTAAGACTAAATGATGCACTTTGGGCTTACCGTACTGCTTTTAAAACATCTTTGGGCATGTCTCCCTATCGGTTAGTTTATGGAAAACTTTGTCATTTGCCTGTAGAATTGGAGCATAAAGCATTTTGGGCCATTAAAGCTTTCAACTTAAGTCGTGATGATGCTTCCAAGTTACGCAAATTGCAATTGAATGAACTTGAGGAATTAAGAAATGATGCATATGAAAACTCAAAGATTTATAAAGCTAGAACAAAAGCTTTTCATGACAAATCAATTTTGAGAAAAACTTTTGAAATTGGTCAAAAAGTTCTGCTTTATAATTCTCGTCTTCACCTATTCCC
Organism: Ormosia semicastrata; assembly: GCA_029884595.1. Taxonomy (NCBI): domain Eukaryota; kingdom Viridiplantae; phylum Streptophyta; class Magnoliopsida; order Fabales; family Fabaceae; genus Ormosia; species Ormosia semicastrata. The sequence continues at coordinate 104,636,704 of JAQQTO010000063.1, forward strand.
TGGAAAATTGAGATCTAGGTGGATTGGTTATATTGTCAAACATGTGTATTCTTATGAGGCCATAAACATTGAGAATCCTAGGAATGGTATTGTATTTAAGGTCAATGGACAAAGACTCAAACCATTTCTGGAACATCAAGTTGTTGAGGTAGAATCCATTTCTCTTTCTAATCCTTGTTATGAGTAGAATTTATTTTAATGTTGTTTCTTTCTTTTTGCAGTTCTTTGTGTTCCCGGTTAAATGGCGGATAACGGTACTCCGTGACTCTCAAGTCGATTTATTTTTCAGTTTCCCATAATAACTGAATTCTTCTCCTTTTAAAATGGATGTCATTCTCTCAAATCTAAGAAAACATTTTCCTTCTCTCCCTCTAAATGCTCTAACAAAAGTCTGTGAAGCTAGGTGTGAAAGACTGAGATTGTTAATGTATAAGGGCATCCCAGAAGATATACGCTGGATAATTGAAGCAAAGGTTCGTTTAGCTGGTAAATCTTCAGATTCATTTGTCCCATACATGTCTGGTCTCGGTAAAAGTTCATTTTCAAAAAGGAGAAGAGCAAAAAGAATGAAAGTTTGTTACAAGTGTGCACGATGGAATTGCAATACGCGATGTCACTCTTTGGGGATGGTTTCCGTAAACAGAGAAGATAAAATATTCTTCATTAAGAATGGACTGAGTAAGGAGTCATTAGATAATATCTTATTGACTCTTGAGATGCATTCTTGTGGAGTTGTGCAGCGTGAACTTCTTAGTTTGTGGAATCTCTTCAAGGACGAGTAAGAGCGTTACAGTCTTAGGAATCTGACTCAAAAAGACCCTGTTTGCCAATTTATAAGAAAATTGGATGAGAAACTTATCCTTGACTCATAGAAGGCGTTTAAGCCGTTTCTGGACATGAAACCAGAGGAAGATGTGAGCCACAATCACAACAACATGTATATATTATCTTGTACATTTTCCAAAAAAAAAAAAAAAAAAAAAAAAAAAGAGAAAAAAAGAGAAAAAAGAAAAAAAAGTGAAAAAATGAAATAAAAAAGAATAAAAAAGGACGAAACTTCGGTTGTACTTGGTCTTTAATTAGATTAGAGCCCCTGCCGGTGGAGTGGCGGACTGGCCATTGACTCGGGTGGACCTTCGCACGCCGGTCGGTAAATAAGATTCGTGTGCCATGCTCGTAGAGAGCCGCGCAAGCATTCCTGTGTTTTAACCAAAGGCTCTCGCCATCGATGGACGAAAGAAGCGTCCGTGTTTGCATTCTCGCGTGACAATGCCTCCGAGTGAATCCCGTGATTTAATGCCATGGGCTCTTGGCCGACCTTTCACCGGGCCGTGGTCGTTGGTGGTAGCGTCGATTTACGCACTTTAACTAGTGGCGTCGTAGCTCAATCCAAAGTATCCCACAAGCGGAAGGGAGAAGAATGCCCAGATTGGCTGAGCCGTCTTGGTATTACTGCACTCATGATGCGCAGTATAAAGATCTGCCATGAAACCTGTACATAAAGGTATGTAATCATTTGTTATTATTATTTTATCTTTGTATGATTTTGTTGAATTTTGGTTTTGGACAGACGATCCTTTGGATGGGATCCTTCGGGAGTTTCTAGACTTCTTTACCCTGATGGTTTTCTTGAAGTCAAAAAATAAAAAATAAAAAACAAAAAAAAATAAAACAAAAAAAACAAAAAAAAATTTATTTTTAAATTTCAAACTTTTCTGACACCAGTCAATCTACCTGTATAGGAGCTATTATTACTTTTTCTATTCTCTTCCCTATTTAAACACTCCATTTTCTTCACTTTCTTGTAACTCATAATCATTCAAAGAGAGTGTGAGTGTAGAAATGGAGGGAGCTCCTTCTTCTGTTCGTAGATTTGTCAGTATTTGTGTATTTTATGGGACAAGTTATGGGAAGGGCTTAGAGTTTGTAAACGCAGCAAGCACTGTTGGTAGAACACTTGCTGCGAGGAACATTCGTGTTGTATATAGGGGAGGTAGCATTGGGTTAATAGGGGCTGTATCACTTTCTGCACATATAAGAGGTGGTCAAGTTTTAGGTGTCATTCCTGAACCTTTCACTCGAAGGAACATCGTTGGAAAGACAATTGGACTGGAAATTCAGGTATCATCTATGCATGGACGAATGAAGGCGATGCTTGAAAACTCTGATGCATTCATTGTCTTACCTGGTGGTTTTGGTACTTTGGAAGAAGTCTTTCAAGTTGTCTCTTGGGCCCAATTGAACATCCACCATAAACCCATAGGTTTGTTGAATGTTAATAATTTCTTTGATAATTTATTATCTTTTGTTGACCATGCTGTGGAACAGAAATTTGTCACACCTTCTGCAAGACGACTCCTTATCTCTGCTTCTACTGTTGATGAGTTGATTGATAAATTAGAAGCTTTTGTTTATGAACCTGATCCAGTAACAGCTCAGATAGATTGGTCCGAAGGAAGCGGTGAAGGAAGTGGTGAGGGAAGCAAAATGAAAAGAAAGCCAGCCAAAACACTCCAACTATTTAAATAATTACAAGCTTTGGTTTTATTTATTATATTTTGTTTCTGTTTAAATTTGTGTGAGATTTTTCTTTTCAGTAATTTGCAACATGTGTAATTTATTTTATCCTTTTTCCTATCTATGTTTTGACATTGAGGACAATGTTGTGATCTGGTTGGGGAAGGATGGTTGTGAAAAAAAAACCAAAAAAAAAAAATTAAGAAATGTGTTTGTTAATATGTTTGTTGTGTTTATATTAGAAAAAAAAACTAAAAAAAAATATAGGAGTGTGTTTGTTAATATGTTTGTTGTGTTTGTCATCAATTTATTAACAACAAAAGTAATTAGGGATGGCAGAGTAAAGAGTAAATTATTTACTCTTGAGACGCATCAAAAATTGATGGTAGAGTAAGGAGTAATTGGGGTAGTAACTAGTTTGTGTGGAAGTAGCAATTCAAATTCAGGGAAATTTGCATGATTGAGTAAATTGTCTTCTTTCTTAAACTTCACATGCTTGGTTATGGATGTTGAATTGGTGGACTGAGAATGATAGAATTATGCTTTGTGAGATTTTGAGCCTATTGATGAATGGATTGAACATTTGTACCATTCTCTTCTTTCTTGTGTGAATTTCACTCATGGAATTGTTACTCTAGAACTTGCTTTGATTCTTTTTGAGACTACATTTTCATATGCATACATGAATATAATTGAGGCATTTTTTTTTAAAATAGCTACTTTAGCCAAATAGCCAACCTTGTATATTTTCTGTTGCTTAACTCCTTTGAGCTTATTTGACTATTCTTTGTTTCGAACTCATTATGTGCTTTAAATGAAAAACCATGTTCTTACTTGACCTTAGAGAATAAGAGAACATTAGTTTTGTCATTCGATGAGTTCTTGAACAAGTGTGGGGGTGTGTGTGCAGAATGGTTAAAAAAATGTATATATGATGTTCTTTTTGTAAAATAAAAAAATAAAAAAAAAAAAAAAAAAAAAAAATTAATCAAAAAAAATTGTTGTAAAAAGAAGAGGGTCAACAAGGTAATAAAGGAAAGGAAAAGAATATGTAAAAGGAATTTGTATTAGGTGGAGTTGGGATGAATTTTCATGCTTGTTAATTGAACTCAGCTCTCATGTTCTTTTATTCTCTGGTGTTTAACTTGTCATATCCATATTACCTCCTCCTTTACCTTGACCCCATTACAACCTTGAATAAAGTCTTCATGATTTGTGTGTGCATGTGTTCTGAGTAGTGGAGAAGTAGAAGATAAGCAAGCTTATGGTAGTGCAATTTTCATGGGTTGAATTGAGTGAAATACCTACCTTTTAAACACTTGAGGGATTCAGAGTGAATCTTGTGAAAATCTATCATTCTTGACTCATGCTTTTCAATTGAAATATCCTTGCTTGTTGATTTGAGAAGTGAAAATATGTTACCTCATGAATGTTTTGATTACTTGAATGATTGCTCTTAATTTTTAAATATTATTAGAAATTGAGTCTTTTAGAGTGTTTAGCTTTTGAGTCTGTTTCGTTTTTTTTGTGAGTGATCTGATGTGTTTTGCTCAGGAGTGCAAAAAGTTAAGTGTGGGGGAGTTTGATAATCACATATTTGATACATTAATAAGCTTTCATTCTTAGTCATTTACACTCTCTATGTACTTAATTGATTGAGTTTTATTATGTTTTGTAAGTTTGGACTCAAATTGAACTTAATTGAATTTTTCAGCATGATTTATATCTTACACTGTTTTTGTATTTGGGTCATATCTTGGGCTGTAGGTAGTTTTTGGAGGTGATTCTAGTGGCCTTTGAAAGATAAGAGAGAATTCTACAACTTTTAGGAAGACCTCAAAGGCCCAATCACACAAGTAGATAACTCAAATTGGGGTTGAAGCAAGAACCAGAGTGCTTTTCCTGACAGCTTAACCTATGTGTACTGTTCATCACAGTTTTTGGGCTAGAGGTTGTCAAATGGTCTGAAATTTGGATGCTGAATAGTTAAGACCAATATCTACAATTTTCATGTTGAACACTTTTCCAGAATCGGACTCCTTGAAGGTGATATTGGGCTTGGAAATCAGAACAGAGGAGCTGTGATTGGGCCTGGGCAGTGTTCAGTAATTTGAACGTATCTGGAGTTAGAGAAATGATATTGGACTCAAACTAAAGCCATTGGAAAGCTAAGATCTAGGCCTACAACTTTCATGAAGACCACTTGGTTCAAAAATGACGAATGTAATGACTTCAGAGCTGCATGATTTCAGAGATAAGGAATCTCCATAATTTCTCACTCACCTAAAGTCATTTGGCATTTTCCACTCATCCAACCACTAATGACTCAGCCCCCTTGTCATTTTGTATCTTTAATCCTCTATAAAAGAGGGTCTTGGCAGATCATTGAGGGTGTTAGGTGTTAGTTACCAAAATGATGCCATTTTGTTACTAGGTTTTCTTGTAGTAATTTTCCTTTGTTCTAAATTAAAGTCATGTTCTTCTTCTTCTTCTTCTTCTTCTTCTTCTCTCTTTCTTTCTTCTTATCTATGAGTAACTAAGTTTCATTTTACTTGGGTGAAAGGATGAAGCTTTTGGTAATAAAGTAAGGTTAGATTTATTCTTCTCTTGTGCTTAAATGATTTATATTTTTCTAGTAACCATTATACGTATTATAATTTGTTTCTTATAATTTAGAAACCATCTTTGTAAAGAGGAGTTCTTGATTTGTTGTTGATAAAATATTAGCACAATGAATGCTTTAACCCATTTATAAGTGGTGGTAATATTTTTAGGAAACATAATATAATTACGTATATTATTTTAAATGGACTTTTAATGTTGTATTTTCTGATTGGAACCTCCATGTTGCGAGGATTCTAATTGAGTTATAAAAGGAATTAATCTTACCTTTATTTTATTTACCAAGAGTGAATCTTTTTACCCAAGTAAATAATTTTAATTGTAGTAACAAAATATTCACTTCACCTTAATTAATCTTCAACAATTCCCTGTGGATCGACCTCGGACTCCCGAGAATTTTATTACTTGAGACAACCTGCACTTGGGTTCGCAATGCAACAATTAATCCCGCATCAAGTTTGTAGACTTGTTTGAAACTAAAAAGTGTGCATCATTGTGCATCTAGTGTCACAACTTGAAATAGTAATTAGTCCTCAAGCAGGGGTCGACAATGAAGGTGATGTGCTTATAATTGTAACTAATGGGCTTGGAACTGGTGAGGTTGAGGGAAATGGGCTTAGAACTAGTGAGGCTGAGGGAAATAGGCTTGGATTTGTTGTGCCTAGGGCAAATGGGCCTACAAACAAAAGTGATGATGATTATGAAAGTGATAATAGTTCCTTGGATATTCAGTTTGGTGATTCTGTAATGGAGCAAAATAATGATGATTACTTTGACAAGTACAATGGAGTTGCTGGTGGTGGAAATCATTAAGTAAATAAGGAAGCTAATGGTGACTTACAGAGAATGTTGGAGACAATAATCAACTAACAAGAGAAATGACCAAGTTAATGAGGCAACCAATAAGAATATGCAGCTAGTAGGTGTAAGAAGAGAGCTAAGAAAAAAAGGAGCTAAGGTCCAACAAGGCACATAATCTAATAATAACCAACCTTATGTGCAGCCAGCAAGGGTTAGAAGAAGTCTAAGAAATAGATGAGCCAATCTCAAATAAGGCACACAATCTGAGAATGACTAGCAAAAGAGTAGTTCAACAAAGAGAGAATGCAAAGAGAAAGTAGGACTAAGCAAAAAGAGAGGTAGACCACAAAAGAAGAGGTCGAGTCTAGTTTATGATGAAACATGGCATATGAGTGAAGATTCTGAAACAAATTCACTATAGTTTAATGCAAAGAACAACATTGATCAGTAAGAGGCTATGGATAGTGGATTATTTGATGAGGATTATAATTTTAAAGAATTGGAGAATAGGAGAAAGACAAATGATGAGGATAGTGGAACTAAAACAAAGTATCCTACATTCAAGGTGCGAAACATGATGGTAGATTACAAGTGGGAATTGGGTACTTTTTTTTGCATCTGGAGAATATTTCAATGAAGCCATAACAATATATGCCATCTAAAAGAATGATAATCTGAGGGTAAGGATAATATGTAAGGATGGTTGTGAATGGCTTGCTTTCTGTGCCAAGCTACCTACTGAAGACACATAGAAGCTGAGGAATTTGGTAGATAAGCATACAAGTAGTAGGGAATACAACATAGTTGTATAACCCATATCGAAGGTCAACCCGGTCAGAAGGTTAGGTCACCAGGTCAACGGTTTGATCGTGGGTCAAATGGTTGAACATAAAAACTTGGACAAAGAAAGAAATGTTTTTTTAAAATATTATATGAAAAATTACTTGATATAAAAAATATTATATTAAAAAATACTAAACAAAAAATACTATATAAAATAATAATACTTCCAAATAAGCGGTGATAATAACTTATTCGTTGAATAATAATATAAATTAAGAAATTAAGAATAATATTCAACAAAAGCATGTAATCTAATGGTAGAATGCACTTCATGACAAAGACCTTTAAGTATAATATTCAAATCCTAAAAGTAGCATTTTTATTAAGTCTCTATAGAAAAAAAAGGGGATAACTTGGGTCAACCTAGCGAGGCTGGTCACCAAGTCACCTAATCAATCTGGTTTTGACCAAGTCATTGAGAAAACTAGTCCATTACGTTGACCGAACTGACCTAGAGCTCGGGTCGCGAGTTTCCCAGGTGGATCGGCCGGTCCAGTCTGGTCCGCATAACTATGAAATATAGGGTAATATTGCTTAATGCAAAGTGGTTGAGCAAGAAGTTGCATTCTGGTGTAAGGGAGAATCCAAAAATATAAATTTCTAACATATATGACAGGGCACATAAGAAGTGGAATGTTGGTGTCACTTAATAAAAAATATATAGGGTTAAGAAGCAAGCAATTGACCTTGTGGATGTTTCATTTAGGGAGTAGTATACCAGACTTTATGACTACTATCATGAGTTGTTGAGGTCAAATCCTAGGTCCATAGTGAAGATGATAGTATAAGCATTTGAAGGTGATGAAGAGGATTTAGAAAATCCTAAAAAGTGCTTGTTGCCTACTTTTTAGAGGTTATATGTCTATTTTCATGGCTGCAAGGAAAGTTTCTTGTAGTGTAGGCCAATAATAGGCTTAGATGATTGTTTCTTAAATGGCTATTATGGTCAAATCCTAGTTGCAGTAGGAAGAGATCCCAATGACCAAATGTTGCCTATTGCATTGGCTGTGACAGAGGATGAGACAAAAGATTCTTGGAGCTAGTTTTTGGAACTGTTGATCAATGACCCTAGGGGCCAATTTGTGTGTTTGGCATACACTTTTGTTTTTGACCAATAGAAGGTAAGTTTCCAAATCTTGTTAATTAATTAATGTGAATTTAGGGTGAATTTTGACTTGCATGTTCTGTTACTGTTTTTCTTGCATAATGTGAATAATTTTGTTACTATGTATGAAGCATAATGTGTAATTATGCATATTATTTTGACTCTAATTTAACTTAATGTGTAAATGTGTCTAATTCATAGTTTTGCATATGAAGCATACTATGTAATTGTGCATATTGTTTTGACTTTAAGTTAACTTAATAGCATACTTGCTTGTTTATCCTTGCTTTTGTTTTGACTACAGTAACTACTTGGTTTTAAGTTAAGAGATTATTTGCTATTGTGACTATAATTTGTGACTAATAACTACTTGGTTTTCCTTATACCTCCAACGACTATTAAATGATTTGGGCTATAAATGAAAGTGGTTGGGCATTAAAATCAAGTTGGAGAACTATCTGAAAATCATTCTTGAGCATTAAATTCGTGTTTCACATTTATTTTCTCCAAACCCCTATTTTTGAGCTTCAAAGTGTGAATCCTTGATACTCATTATTCTTCAATTTGTATTATCCACTCTTGAGAGAATTTCTTATCATTCATACTCTGTATAAACTATAAAAGAGATGGTGAGGTATCCCTCAAAGTTGTAAGGGTGAGGCATCCCTTTGTTGTTGAGGCTCAAGCACCAAGAGTGAGGTATCCCAAAGTGTGTTGAGTGCTCTATTTTTTAAATGTTACAAATACCTATTGAAGTTTGAAGATATAGTGGAAATATCAGGTGATTACTTGAGGACTGGACGTAGGCCACAAGTGAATTGGTGGCTAAACTAGGATAAACTTTGCGTTTGATCTTCTAAACTCTACTCCTTTACTTTTGTGCACTATTTTATTGACTTTCTTAAATACTTTCTTGCTTGAGTGTTATATTTGTGGGTGAAAGCTTTCAATCTTATCTATCCATTCATCTCTATCAATCAATAGCTTCAACAAAAATTGATAATTAAATTATTTGTGAAAGATTTGCGAAATTATTTTACAAACTCAATTCACCCCCTCTTGAGTATTGAGGTCACTTGGTAACAAGTGGTATCAGAGCTAGACTCTTGTATAAAGAGCTTAGCAGCTTCAAGAGAAGTAATGGCTTCAAATGATTTTTCTTCCAAAAGTTCTTCTATAAATAGACCCTCTATTTTAAAAGGGATGCTTATGCCTATTGGAAAGAAATGATGAAAATTTTTATTGAAACTATTGATTTCGATGTGTGGGATGCCATTGAAAATGACAACTTTGTTATAATTCATGGTGTAAGAATCAATACACAAAGAAATGAATAGACCGATGAGGACAAAAAGAAGGTTTAATACAATTTGAGAGTCAAGAACAACATTACCACATGCTTAGGGTATGATAAATTCTTTAGGGTGTCAAATTGTAAGATCGCTCAAGAAATGTGAGATACCTTACTAGTAACCCATGAGGGCACAAGTGAAGTAAAAAGATCAAGAATGAACACTCTCACTCATGAATATGAATAGTTTAGAATGAACCAAAGAGAAAGCATTCAAGAAATACAAAAGAGATTCACACATATTATAGATTATCTTGCTTCATTGGGAAATACTTTTCCTAATAAAGACCGTATTAACAAAGTGTTGAGGTATTTGAATAGGAATTAGCAACCCAAGGTAACGACTATTGCAGAGTCAAGAAATCTATCAATAATGACTCTAGCCACTCTATTTGGGAAGCTCCAAGAGCATGAATTGGAGCTAAATAGGCTTATTAAGGCTGACAAGAAGAAAAAAAAGGATTGCACTCAAAGTCACCTCTTCCATAATTGAAGATGATGGAGAGGAAATAGAGAGCCTTGAGCTAAATGAGGAAAATCTAAGTCTCCTTATGAAAAAGTTTGAAAGATTTCTCAAGAAGAAATGATTCCAAAGAAAGTCACTTTTCCCTCAAAAGAAAATATATCACAAAGGGGAAGGAACCTCAACCGCTCCAACATGCTATGAATGCAGAAAGCTGAGACACATGAAGATGGAATGTCCCGTATATCTAAAGAAGATGGAGAAGTTTAAAAAAAGGCCCTCTAAAGAAAAGAGAGGACGGAGAGCCTACATAGTTTGGGAGGACAATGATATGCATTCTATTGATAGCTCGAAGAATGAAGAAGACCATCTATGTCTTATGGCTGGAGGAGAAGGAGAAGGAGAAGAAAGTGACACCGAGGTAACTTCTTCTAACCTAGATTCATCACCTTCTTATAGTGAACTACAATATGCTTTTGAAGAATTGCATGAGGAATCTATGAGGCTCACAAAAATGATTTTATCTTCTAACAAAACAATCTCTCTATTGATAAATAAAGTTTCTATTTTAAACAAAGAGATTAATGAACTCAAAATTAAGAATGAGACTCTAGGATTAATCGATGCTAACTCATCATGCATGATTTGTTCTACACATGATAATGCACCCACACATTCATCTTGCTCATCATGTAAAGATTTGAAATTAAAATTGAGGATTTGAAAAATACTATTATAAAATTTACTTTTGGAAAATATGTTTTCCAAAAAGTTGGTTTAGGGTATAATCCCAATAACTAACAAAAGTTTATCAAGAATCTCTTTGTTACCTCAAGTACCTCAAGTAGCCCCATTCATCAAATGATTTCATTGTGGGAGGAAAGGGCATAATGTCTCAACATGCAATGTTAGAAAGAACTTAAACACCAAGGTTGAGACTAAAATAATTTGGGTCCCTAAGGACACCTTACCTAAATCTAACACACAAGGACCCAAAAAATTTAGGTACTAAAGGTTAAAATTTAAATGTGTGTTGTAGGTGTGCTTGAAGACCAATAGCTCAAGTTGGTATCTTGATAGTGGATGCTCCAAGCACATGACGGGTGATGGCTCCAAGTTTTCCTTTCTTGCACCCAAGAAGCATGGTCATGTCACATATTGAGACAACAACAAAGGAAGGATCCTTAAAATTAGAAAAATTGGTAAGAATCCCTATACTTCAATTGATAATGTCTTGTATGTAGAAGGACTCAAACATAACTTGCTAAGCATAAGTCAATTGTGTGACAAGAGAAATAGAATTATCTTTAATTCTAATTGTTGCACAATTGAAGGTAAGAATGATAAGCAAGTTAAGTTTGTTGGTCATAGAGTTGATAACATATATATGATTAATCTTGATGATATTACCTCTCAAAATGCAAGATGTCTTATGAGTAAAGAAAGTGATTCATGGCTATTGCATAAGAGAATTGTCCACATTCATATGGATCACCTAAACAAGCTTGTTTCTAAAGATTTAGTAATTGGTCCACCAAAGCTCAATTTTGAGAAAAATAAACTTTGTGATATATGTCAAAAGGGTAAATAAGTAAAAGTCTCTTTCACTACTAGACCTTTACAACTTTTGTACATGGATCTTTTTGGACTATCAAGAACTATGAGCTTTGGGGGTAATATCTATGCTTTGGTGATTATGGAAGATTACTCTAGATATACATGGACTCTATTCATTGCTCATAAGAATGATGTCTTTCATGCATTTAAGAAACTTGCAAATGTTATTCAAAATGAGAAAAATTGTAGCATTGCATCCATAAGAAGTGATCATGGTGGAGAATTTGAAAACCAAGAATTTGAAATGTTTTGCAATGAAAATGACATTGAGTATAATTTTTTTGCTCCTATAACTCCACAACAAAATAAAGTTGTTGAAAGGAAAATTAGACTTTTAGAGGAGTTAGCAAGAACTATGCTTAATGAAATAAATCTTCATAAGTATTTTTAGGCAGATGCGGTTAGTATTGCTTGTTATGCTATGAATAGGGCTTTAATAAAGTCAATTTTAAAAAAAAAAAGCCCTATGAACTATACAAAGCAAGAAAACCAAACATTTCCCACTTTCATGTCTTTGGTTGCAAATGATTTGTTTTAAACAATGGAAAAGATAATCTAGGCAAGTTTGATGTTAAATCCGATGAGGGAATATTTCTTGGTTACTCTCTTAGTAGTAAATCCTTTAGAGTTTATCATAAGATAACAATGACCATTGAGGAATCAATTCATGTTGCATTTGATAAAACTAATCCAAATAGCCCGAGAAAGGATTTGGTTGATGATGTTGCAGAAATCTTGTCAAGAACACACTTGGAGAACCAAGAAAAAGAGACTAAGAAGCAAGAGGAAAGCCCATATGAACCCCCAAGGCAAGAGGATTCACAAATCATGGACCTTCCCAAGAAATGGAGGACATCAAGATATCATCCTCTTAACAAGGTGATAGGTAATGTATCAAAATGGGTAACCACTCGAAATTCTCTTAGAGATACATATAATCATATGACTTTTGTCTCTCAAGTTGAACATAAAGACATAAATGAGGTCATTAATGATCAATATTGGATCTTGGCCATGCAAGATGAACTAAACCAATTTGAGAGAAATCAAGTTTGAGAATTAGTTCCAAGGCCCAATGATCATCCCATAATTGACACCAAATGGGTCTTTATGAACAAACTTGATGAAACATGATTAATAATAAGAAACAAAGTTAAGCTTGTTGCTAAAGGTTATAATCAAGAAGAAATCATAGATTATAAACAAAACATATGCTCCCGCAGCTAGATTAGAAGCCATAAGAATATTACTTACATATGCATGCATCATGGATTTTAAACTTTATCAAATGAATGTCAAAAATGCTTTCTTAAATGGTTTTATACAAGAAGAGGTGTATGTGGAATAATTTCCTGGTTTTGAAAACTTTGAACTGTCCAACCATTTTTTAAATTAAAAAAAAGGCCTTGTATGGCTTAAAACAAGCTCTTAGAGCTTGGTATGAAAGGTTGAGTAAGTTCCTTTTAGAAAAAAGACATCTCTAAAGGCAAGGTTGACACTACTCTCTTCATTAAGCATAAAAAGCATGACATACTTCTTGTTCAAATTTATGTTGACGATATAATATTTGGTGTTACTAATGACTCTCTATGTAAGGAATGTGCTAACATTATGCAAAATGAGTTTAAGATGTCTATGATGGGTGAGCTCAACTTCTTCCTTAGTCTCCAAATCAAGCAAACAAGAGATGAGACTTTCATAAGTCAATCCAAATATTGCAAGGAACTGCTCAAGAAGTTTGAAATGGACAATGCTAAGTATATGGTTACACCAATGGGCACTTCTTGTTATTTGGACAAGGATGAAGGAGGTAAATCTATAGAAATCTCAAAATATAGATGCATGATTAGTTCACTCCTTTATCTTACAACAAGTAGGCTTGATATTATGTTTAGTGTGTTCATGTGTGCTAGATTTCAAGCAAATCCTAATGAATCACACCTAAGTGTCGTAAAAAGAATTATGAAATATCTAATAAGCACTTCACAAATGGGTTTGTGGTACCTTTAGGGTGCCTCGTGTAACCTAATTGGTTATTCCGATTCTGATTTTGCTGGATGCAAAATGGATATGAAGAGCACTAGTGGGACATGTCACTTGCTTGGAAACTCACTAGTTTCTTGGCATAGTAAAAAACAAAATAGTGTGACATTATTTATAGTTGAAGCTGAATCTGTTGCAACTGGAAGTTGTTGTGCTCAAATCCTTTGGATGAAACAACAACTTCTAAACTATGGTCTTGAGTTTTATCGCATCCTTATAAAATGTGATAACACTAATGCAATCAATTTGTCTAAAAATCCAATCTTGCACTCAGGAACAAAGCACATTAAAATTAGGTATCACTTTATAAGGGATCATGTTCAAAAAGGTGATTGCATGCTTGAATTTGTTGAAACCACTAAGCAACTAGCTGACATTTTCACTAAATCATTAATTAAAGAAGCATTCTTTTATATAAGAAGTGAACTTGACATTTTGGTATCAATCATGCATTGCTACATAATGTTCTGTTGCATAATTCATTTTCTGCTGTATAATTTTTCTTACATTTTTATCTCTTGAATCAATTACTGACTTGAGTTTCGGAGTTTCCCTAAGTTTGTTTTGCAGGTGCTTGATCCATGCTTAAGTTCCCTAAATTTTTCAATCTCATGTTCTTGTTAAAGAAAAAGCATTTTGGTGCCTGTGAAGAAGAAAAATTAGTTTTTGGATTGCATTTGTGGTGTTTAGAAGTGATGAAAGTGAAGCCAAGCTAAGAAGATTCTCAAGATGACATGAGTTGGTGTTTTAAGGGTTGAATTCTTGAAGGTTTTCTAGTTTTGACAGTGAAATAACCAGTTAGGAGGAGAAAATAACTGGTTACTTGGCCTTTGGAATTAATTTGGCACGTTGAGTAGGTCTCTGCCAAGACAAAATAACCGGTTATGAGACCCCTATAATCGGTTATTGAGGTATTGAGCTTCCTTGGTGTTCTCTGGAAAACAAAATAACTGCTTATGCTTTATTCCATAGTCGGTTATTCAATGTAACCCGAGACAAAGCTTTTGAGGGCCTAAAAAATAACTGGTTATTCCAATACCATAACCAGTTATTGGGCATCTTCATAACAATACCATGACCTTCCTCTCTCAATTACGTAGCCCCCTTCCTCCATTTTCATCTTCTTCATCTTCTTCCTCTCAAACACTCACTTCCTCAAACTCTTCACTCACCCCAAATCCAACCAAAATCCACCACTCAAACTCCATTTCCACCTAAATCCCCCACTTTCCACTGTTAAATTCCCATTTTCTTCCAAAAATTTCACTTCCCTTTCACGTCTCTCTCTCCCAACTGAGCCCTCACACCCCTTTTCACCATGGCAAGTAATTCCTCTCACCCCAAGAGAGCACGCACAAAAAATTCCTCTATTCCCCAAGAAACACCTACCCCTGCCAATGACCCAGACTTTTCCCTAAGTCTTGACCATGATAGGCACTTCTCCCATAATAATCAAATGAAGAAATACAAATTGGAGTTTCAAGCAAGACGCATCATTCGACCCAAGTACATGGACTGGGACTTCTTTGTCAAAGAAGGATTCACGTCCCTCACAGAGTTCTTGAAATTTCATGGGTTGAAGACTCTTGTCACTACCCACTATGAGTACTACTACCCTGAAGCAACTAAAGTTTATTTCTGCGATTTAAGTATCATTGGAGCAAATCTGGTCTCTGATGTCAAATGACATAGAATCATTGTAACCCCTAGTCAATGGACTCCCCTGTTTGGTCTTACTCATGCTGGGGGAAACCCTTACTATAACACCCTCCGAAGGACAATACATTTCAAACCAACTCTTTTTAATACTTTACCCAGGCTATAAAATATTTAATATTATAAAATACGAGTTTCAAAATTTCTTCTTTGCGAATAACATAAACTTACCGAATTATAGAAACACAAGACATAAGAACTGAATAATATACTTTACATATAAATAAAGTTTACTACAATCATAAGTACATTATACTTATATACCCAAAAAGCATAAACATCTAAGGTAACCAACTTAGATTGACCCAAATTCACAGCACCTAAAGAAAAAGAGTCCTCCTCAGAAGACAAATTCCATAGTCGGGAATGTCTCGACGGATAGAAATTCGAGCAGAAGATATCTCAGAATCCTCCCTAGGAGTATAGAGGAGATCACCCCACAATTCCCTGA
This sequence comes from Ormosia semicastrata, assembly GCA_029884595.1. Lineage (NCBI taxonomy): Eukaryota > Viridiplantae > Streptophyta > Magnoliopsida > Fabales > Fabaceae > Ormosia > Ormosia semicastrata. The sequence goes on from JAQQTO010000063.1 coordinate 104,652,233, forward strand.
TAGGTATAAAAAACTCTACATATACGACAACAAAAGAAAAAGTAGTGACCCCATGGCAAGTCCTATTTACGGATAGAGTAATATCACCACAACACTCTATATGCTCTGTGTCCTAATGGACACGCCAAGCATCAGCGCCTTCAAAAAATTGTATTCTAACAAAATCTAGCAGATCCCTCCTTATCGCCATCGCAGTCTTCTCATAACATAAATATAGAATAGAACAAACAGAACGATACAATAAAAAGGTGAGATCCCCTACATCAATACCATCATGGTAGCAAAAAAATAATAATGACAATAATGTCATTCATATACAGCAATATCACAGAACAATAGGTATGATCATGTTATCAACTAACAGATAATTTAACGATATATATCACAATATATGAATACTGATTATACCACAAAAATAAGTATACTGACTATGCTACAACAATATGTACACTCACTATGCATATGTACAATGTGTATACTGACCATTCTTATGCACAATGCATCAATGCACTCATTTGCCATTCCATGGAGCTAAACACAATTTCGGAGAGAATGATCCAGAAGATATGTCTGTATATCGGCCGCCTTAGACCAAGTGCTATAATTTCTCAATGTGCACATCAAGCATTATACAAGACATTCTACGCCAGATCGGGAATAGGAATAGTATCTCGTCAAGATCATTGGTACGTTTGCATCGGTTGCCATGGCACAGTAGCACTATTCAACTGGCCACATGTGGAATTCTGCGCCCCGACGCCTCCAAGATCATTCATAGACCTTTACTATGCAATTCACACCTGCATTAAGGTGTAATTCAACTCCTAGGCAACAATAGCCTTAACAGACACCGTCTGACAAATAATGCATGATCAATGCACATCACAAGCCTTTATCGGCTACAACCATACGTTGATATATTCGGGTTTAATATATTAGCCCGACAGCAAATTACTATATTTCTCAATCGCATAACATTTTTATCGCATTTTCACAATCGCATAACACTTTTGTTACGTTTTCAAATTGCGTAACAATTTTTTAACGTTTTCTCAATCGCATAAAGATTTTAAAACGTTTTCTTAATTGCGTAAAGATTTTAAAATGTTTTCTTAATCGCGTAGCTAAAAATCATTATTTAAAAATCGTGTAAGAGTTTTTCTATATATTTTCAATCGTATAAAACATTTTCTCAGTATTCTAAGCTTAATTTAAAACTTTTCTTACTTAATATAAAAATTGGACTTCAATTCCAACATTTTCTCACTAATCCACCTCTAATAATATTTCTGAATGTTTTTCACAAAAACTTATATTATTTAAATTAAATCAAGATATCTCAGAAATCCTTTTTATTGAATAAAATATTTTATCTTCAAAACATTATTCTAACTTTATTTCCATACTAAGGACAAAAATTACTCTTTGTTCATTACTCTAAATAAAAACTTTCTTACATAAAATATTTTAAATTCCAAACCATCCTTGAAAATTATTTCCATTGACATAGCCGAAAATCATTACTTCTTAAATTATAAAATTGTGTTCATCTTCTTTTTACTTGTAAATCCTTTAATCCTAATTTAGTTCCCAAATCAACTAAGTAATATTTTCTAACATTCTTTCCAAAACTTACATTATTTTAATTTAATAAATTTTTTTCCATTTACCTTACTAAAATCCTCTTAAATAAAATACTTTAAGTCTCCAAATTAATTCTCATTCCTACTTTTAATCTCTTGACCGAAAATCACTTTTGATTTAGTGATAAAAATATATTCATTTTCATTTTTATTTGGTAATTCTTTAATTAAGTTTCTTATCACTAATCCTCTAGGTTAACATTTAATAAACCATTTTTACATTGGATTCCCCTTTGAAGGGCATGGAGGCCGTGAGCCTCTATGGTCATTGAGACCAAAAATTCTTTTCCTTTCTAACATTATTATAGCATACAACAAACTTTAACATCAAAATCCTACTATAACAAGTTCATGCATAATATCAAAGCAAATAAAATCACATATAATCAATAAACAACCATGGTAATTTCATGCATACAATCAACATCATATAATTATACACAATCGAACAAGCATAACCAATAATCACACAATCGAGTGAATAAATCCTCATATGGATTTTTCACTCACAAACACAAATATTTTGTTCCTCACCACCATGATTGGTTGATGAGATTAATCTCCCTCTTACCTTAAGGTGATGTTCCAAGAGCTCCTTAGTTGCCTTCTTAGAGAATTCCTACCACCAAAAGCTCCTTAAAAACAAATCAAACACAAAAATATTAAGATTTAAGGCTAGAGATAAGATAACCATGAATCAAAATCATGGTTTAGAACTTTGAAATAAATTTAGAAGCGAAGAAAAAAAATTCACCTAAGAACCTTCAAACTTTGAGCTTGAAGAAAGAAGTTGAAGATGGATGATTTTGGAAAAACTCCCAACTAGAAAGTATCTTGAAATTGTGTTTGGATTCAAGATATGTATTTAGTTTGAATGAAACAAAGTTGAAAGGTGTTTAGGGAGGGTGGCCGTGAGCTTTCAAGAGGAAAATGAAAAAGGATTTTGTGTTCTTGTTTCATGAAAAGATGATAGGTGAGTAATGAATAAACAAAACCAATTTTCTTGGCTCTCCAAATGACTATGGCCGTGGGATTCAAAGGGAGAGAGAATGAGAGAGTGTTTTGTGATATCTCTTGATATTTGCTTCATGAAAAGCTAAACAAGATAGACATAGAGGAAGAAGTAATCAAATTGATCACTCAAGCTCCTCCTAAGAGATCTTGGCCGTGAACTTCATCAAGGGTGGAGATTAAGACTTCTCCTCCAAGCTTGCTTCTCATTGGTGCATCACAATGAGTCACCCACCATTGTGTCACAAGTGCATCACAAAAGTGTCATGGTGTGAGTCATCTAAATGAGTCATAAGAAGAAGGTTCTAGACTTGCAAGGTGGTTAAGTGAGTCACCCACCATTGTGTCACAGAGGGGTCATCAAGTTGTCATACAATGACTCACCAAGTGAGTCACCTACCTAGTCACAAGGTGAGTCACAAGGAAGAATATTCTAGGTTCATGACTAAGCTTCCTCTAAGATATTTATGGGTTGGTTATTAACCAATGAATAAAAGATACTACTTTTTTATTATCCAATGGATAATAACATTACTCAATGGATAATATCTTTATCCAATGGATAATAGAACAGAACAAAAACTTAGATAAATAAAATTTTTGAAAACTGTTTCCGGTTTCGAGTTTAGTAAGTTCCCCCGGTCCAGCCTTAACAGTCCAAAACTTTTCGGTCCCGAAATTTTTTTATTTTTTCGGACCTGCCTCAAACACACATACAATCTAAAATAATATTAAAATAATCACAATAATTAAAAATTCCTAAAAATTCACAAATATCATAGAACTCATAAATATCAAGAAAAATGAAAATTCAGGGTATTACAATACTCCCCCTCTAAAAAGAATTTTGTTCCCGAAATTATCTTACCTTGGAACAACAGCGGATATTGCTCCTTCATTTAGTCTTCTAGTTCCCATGTTACATCTTCAATCACTTCATTCCAAATTACTTTTACCAAGGAAATTCCCTTCCCTCTGAGTTGTTCCACTCGCCTATCTTTAATCTTAACAGAAAGTGTCTAGTAAATCAAGTTTTCTTTCAATCGTACTGTATCTAGTACTATAACATGGGTTAAATTAGGGATATACTTTCACAATTGAGATACATGAAAGACACTATGTTAGAAATAAAAATGGTAAAGCTATTTGGTAAGCTACCGGACCTATCCGACAAAGAATCTGATATGGTCCAATGAATTTAGGAGTGAGCTTTCTGAATTTAAATCTAGAAATCTTAGTCTCAGGGAACACTAAAGTTTTATTGGAACAATATAACAAGATATGGTTAGAAAGTAACCAATTCATCCCTAAGATTTTGTCTATTTGTGAAAAAAGTAGACAAATCAAATTCACAGAAAAGTTCTGATCTCGAACAATAATAGGATAGTTTAAACAGATTTGTGTAGTAACAACACGTTTAGCAATGGGAGTAGCAATACTCAAGTCAAAAGGAAATGAAAACACAGACAAACCCAAATGGTTCACGCAATCATAGGCAATAAAAGAATAAATTGCCCCGAGTCAAACAGTACAGTTAAAGGATTACTTCCTATGACACAATTTCACTTGATAAGATCTTCGAATTGGGAGGCTTCTACTCCACTCAACGTATAGACTCCTCCTCCTTCTTGAGGTTGCGAAATACGTATGTTACTCACGGAAGGTTCCATCTTTGATTTAGTACAGTCTTTGGCAACGTGTCCGGCCTTCTCGCATCTGAAACAGATTACTTCCTTGCTCGTACACTCCTTCGTCAAATGGCCGTTTCCACACCTCTTACAATATGGTAAAAACTTCACGGTCTGCTCAAAACTACTGCCACTAGTACTTTCTCCATTTGTCCGTTGTTGCTATTGATTCCCCAATGGCCGTAAATACGATTTCCCCTGGGATTGATTGACCTTACACTTCCTCCCTTTTTGGAACCTAGATGGTCCAAAGTTACGGAGTCTCGTATCCCGAAATTGATTCAACTTTAATAGATTTTGAGCCTCGGCTATTGCTTCCTGCTGCTAATCGGTCCTCTGATTCTGTGGTACTGTTACATCAGCCATTCCTTGCATTGCTGTTGCAGCTGCAACCATACTTTCATTATCACGTCCCGCATCCACCTTTGTTCATTTCCCACGAGTCACATGCGTATGTCTACCACAAATCATTTCCTTTCTTCAACGTCAAACTAATCACAATACAATGAAAACTAAATGTAACAATTTCAAACAAGGTTATCTCCATTCAGAAACCAAACACAGAGAAACACACAATACAAACAAGATAAACTTACCCACAAACCCGAAAAACTCGAACTTAGGCTCTGATACCAACTAATGTAACACCCTCCGAAAGGCATTATATTTCAAACCAACTCTTTTTAATGCTTTATCCAGGTTATAAAATATTTAATATTATAAAATACGAGTTTCAAAATTTCTTCTTTGCGAATAACATAAACTTACCAAATTATAGAAACACAAGACATAAGAACTGAATAATATACTTTACATATAAACAAAATTTACTACAACCATAAGTACATTATGCTTACATACCCAAAAAGCATAAACATCTAACATAACTAACCTAGACTGGCCCAAATTCACAACACCTAAAGAAAAGAGTCCTCCTCAAAAGACAAATTCCATAGCCGAGAATGTCTCGACGGATAGAAATCCGAGCAGAAGATATCTCGGAATCCTTCCTAGGAGTATAGTGGAGATCACCCCACAACTCCCTGATAGATATAACAAACTCTACATATACGACAGCAAAAGAAAAAGTAGTGACCCCATGACGAGTCCTACTTATGGATAGAGTAATGTCACCTCAATACTCTATATGCTCTGTGTCCCAATGGACACGCCAAGCATCAGCGCTTTCAAGAAACTGTATTCTAACAAACCTAGCAGATCCCTCCTTGTCGCCATCGCAGTCTTCTCATAATATAAATATAGAATAGAACAAACAGAACAATATAATAAAGAGGTGAGATCCCCTACTTCACTGTCCCATCGTAATGGCGGGGTGGGGAGCCTCATTTTGGTTGGTGAGGGAGGCTTCCTCACTGTCCCATCGTTGTTCCTAGTTTGTCGTAGTTTGTCTTCTGGTGTTAATCGTGATGGTGGTGGGAGTTGTAGTTTAACGTCCTCACAAACGACACCAATATTCAGAACCAGGATCAGAGAATGTGTAGATCACATATCTAAACGGTTGTAGAAGGTTGATGGTGAACTGGTGGTGACTCCTCCTTGTGCGACAGTAGTGGAGAAGGGGTTGATGTACTTGCAAGACACTCTAACGCTTAAATTAAGGTTTGCACTAGGAGGGGGAGAGTGATGTATGCCTGAGTGACTTAACCTTGTATAGCGCAGAATTACTTGCTAGGAAAGTAATATATGAAGAGATATAGTTTCCCTGTAATTAAGATTAGTAGTTATGAGGGGATTTAATCCCCAAATATCCTCATTAAATGAGGGATATGGTTAAGATATGATAGTTATCCGTTAGTGAGCCATTAATCTCAAGGAGCCGCAACAGGCCAAGGCCACGATTGTGTTGGCCAGGTTGGGCTGTTCTTGTTGGGCCTGAGTTTGGGATACTAGTCTAGAACAAGAACATTGAGGATTTTTTTAACCCCTTACTCCCGGACAACGTCATTTCTTGTGGGGGAAAACTAATTTAAATTCATTCTGAAATTAAAACTCCCACGAAAAAAAGAGTAAGTGTCAAGTAAGATAGTTAACGTGTACATGTCAAGTTCTATTAAGTCTAACAGTGGCAACTTAACCAAGGGATTAATGTGTCTAACGATAGTGATTTTTAGAAACCATGGGATGCATTTATTTTAATTAGAGACTAATGTATTCAACACCATATTTCTTGGGGATGAATTTGAGAATTTACTCTTTTTTTTTTCTTTAGAGCATTTAAGTTGGCAAGCCTCACCAACCGGTTGCCATGCAAACTTAATCCTCAGAAAAAAAAAAAATCTACACAGGGTCTACGTTGATATGGAAAAAGTCTGTGTTAGACTTCAACGACCTACCCCTAAAGAGATAAAGAAGACCATGTGTGCATGACATATTTGTTCCATACATAACAAATATAACACTCAACCTTAATAAAGTCATAAATAAAATAAAGTTAAATGGAATCCTTGGATTTTAAGGTTTTACCACAATATGTTTCATCAACCGGTTGCCATGCAAACTTAATCCTCAGAAAAATAAATAAATAAATCTACACAGAGCCTACGTTGATTTGGTAAAAGTCCGTGTTAGACTTCAACGATGTACCCCTAAAGAGAGAAAGAAGACCATGTGCAATGACATACTTGTTCCATACAGAACAAAAGAAGACCACCTGTGCATAAATGACATACTTGGAATCCTTGGATTTTAAGGTTTTACCACAATATGTTTCATTAATCATTATACTGGAATTTCATAAAAAAATAGTTATTTTGAAGTTAGGAATACACTTTAGATAATAAAATGTAAGATGTTAACTATTGATAAGAAAATAATTTAAAATTTTATAAAATATATAAGAATCTGCAAGACAAATCATATATGTTTACTAATCTACTCGTTTAATTTTCTTTTTTAATGATTATAATCATGCACTTTATTTTTTAAATAGCACCTCTCAACCTCTCACTTTAAGAGAGCCTTTTCAAAATAATAATAATAATAATAATTACGCAGGAGCTTTAATTCTTACTTACAATATTCAGGAAAAAAATTCTTGCAATACTATTTAGGATCCCATTGTTATTCCAAGTATACAATCACCGATAATTTGAAGTCCGTCAAATCCGAGGAGTTAAAAACGATGTGCTCTTCTAAAATACAGCGTACCCGCACAAGTAATTTTTGCAATGACTTTTTTAGAAAATCAAAATGTTTTCCATGAAACTAAACCGTAGAACAAAGATTAGTAAGATAATTCACGTATTCAAAATAAAAACATAGTTTAACATCTGAATATTCAACCGCCAATTAACCATGCTTTAAATGTTTACAGTGATAAAATAAGTTTGGCAGATTCTATGCCGGATTGACTGTCTCAAGTGTAAACTATCACCACATGATATTGCCAGCTACATAATGGTGGACAAAACTGAAGGAGAAGCAAAGCAGTATTTCTAGTTACGGGTGCTTTTGTAAAAGAATGCAGCGATGCCAACATCAGGAACTCCCGAATTGGCCAAATTAAGTGGTAAATCTTGGCATTAACCATATATCAGGATGATGCCATACGGCTGTAACTACAAGCACCTTGCAGAACTTACGTGTTTTGTGCATATTTTTTAGTTTCAATCCATTTCAAAGATGTGTTCTTACAAGCTGTGTTTTGACAAAGTAATATACGTGTATACAGATACAGCGTTAAAAGCAAACCCCTGTACTTCTTATTAGATCATAATCAAGGAATTAACCGTGAGGAACTTGTTAGGAAACACACAATCAAGTCAAAGCACAGTTAAAAGAAAGAATCCAAGCATTAGAGAAGAAATTGCCATTAGCCTTATTAGAATGAACCTTATGCTCTAAAATACAACTTGTTCATCTTTTACCTTACAACTCGATCGAATTGAGATCAAGGAAAAAAATTGACACCATTTCAAGAAGAATGACAAAGGGAAACTCGCCAACAAATTACAAGGCGTACTTTCCTGGCTATTTAAGGGAAGGAGGAGGGAACACACAAACAACCTCTCATCCTAAACCCATCTATGAAGATCCATAGAGGATGGCAACGATAATGGAAGAGCAGAAGAGGCAACACAAGAAAACTTTATCTACAGATGACTTAGATGAAAAGCTGATTCTAGCATTTTGCCGAGTAGTTTGCTCAGTCAAAGCTTGACGAGCGGCTCCACCTGCCTCTCAAGTAGTCCTCCAACGAGACATTCTGCTCAACACTGCACATGGAGAGCGAGTCATCCTCCACATCAAGCAGGGCAAGATTAAGATGTGACTGTAGATTACAAGGTGGACAAGCTTCATCATCAAGCATTTCTGGTGCTTCCAAAGCATTAACTTCTAGCCTTGCCCACTTGATAATATCAGCATCACCTTGAAGAAGCTTTGAGATCTGTGGTCCAATGGAACACATATGAGATTAACAATACAATAATGGAATGAGACTACTTGGACAGTGTTCAATTAACAAGATAAAGTAAAGGAGTATGCTATTTGAATTCAGGTACCACATGATATAGGATAAGCAAAACATATAAAGTCAGGTCGTTGTCCAGAAGAAAGAGCTCCTCCTATGGAACAAACGATTTTTTCCTGCCATTTATATATGGCATAGAGAACTCAATTTGCTATGAAGCCAATTATAGATCACTTACAAGGCTCATTTGAGGCCTAGCTCTTGGAGCACGTCTGATACAAAGTGTGGCTGCTAAGACCATCCTTTCCCTCTCTTCATGATCATAGTTATCACCCAAACTAGGATCTAACAATTGTGACACCTTCCCACTGTTGAGAATTGGACTTGCCTGCAAAAGATATTTTTCCATTATTTTTCCTCCAATACATATGATTAGGAAATAAGAAGTAACTGAGTAGATGCCAGCCCATAAGATTACAAGAGACATACCCACATGACAAGGCTCTCTTGACCTTTGGGAAAATCACCACTTATGGGCTTTCTCCCTGAAAGAAGCTCAAGGAGCACGACACCAAATGCATAGACATCAATCTTATCATTTACTTTACCATACATGAAGTATTCAGGAGCCAAGTAACTGCAAAAACAAGTGTTATACATAATTTAGAACCATTACAAATACACTCTCTCTGAAGCATGTATGCATAAGAATAGATGGTACAGCTATGTGGGAGTTGAAAGTACAAACCCAAAGGTTCCAGCAACATCTGTGCAGGTTATATGTGATGACGAGGTTGATGCCCATTTAGCAAGTCCAAAATCAGAGAGCTGTAGAAAATAAACAGAACAGCATGAGGCCTGACAAGTACAAATGATTCAAAATATGAAACTCAACCAACTTAAAGATAAATTACCTGGGGTTCAAAATCCTCAGATAATAGTACATTTGATGATTTTACATCTCGATGGATAACAGGTTGGCCATCATTATTATGCAGATATTCCAAAGCCTCAGAAACACCTATTGCCACCTTATATCTCTCAGTCCAACCAAAAACAAGTGGACTTTTCTTATTACCTATTTTGGCATAAAACAAATGGAAGTAAATAGTAAGTTAAAAAGACCTCATAGAAAAACAAAAGGCAATATAGTATTCTATATAATGTGTACCATGAAGATTCTCTTCAAGGCTTCCTCTTGATAAGAAATCATAGACCAACAGAAGATTTCTATCCTCAAAGCAGAACCCAAGGAGGGAAATAATGTTTTTGTGATGCAAGGTAGTGATGATTTCTATTTCTAGAACAAACTCCTTCAAAACATCATCAGAAGGCTTTAAGATCTTAACAGCAAGTTCCTTGCCATCAGGAAGGCAGCCTCTATAAACCTGACTACTTCCTCCTTTCCCAATCAAATTTTCTGAAATCATATAAGTAACCATCTTAAAAATAAACTGCATTCAGACAAATCGAACTGAGAGTCAAACTAGTATTAAAAAAAAAAATACCACACCAGGCAAGAAATTTGATGTTGCTTTCACAAGTTCTTGGTACTTAAACAATCTGCAAGTCGATGAGTATTTCTCATGAAGACCGTCCAATTCTTTAGAAATGCTTCTTGAGTTGTGTTCAGGAGAAGAAGCAGTCCCTATTTCAGCATCCACTGGAACAAGAGCACCACTTTTGCTATCTAAAGCCAAAGACTGATCTTGATCTTGGTCACAATTGTTTGTTTTGTGGTCTTGATCTGCAGCATATGAAAGATTTCTGGAGGGCAGCAGCATTGCCCACTGGACCACAGAGATCTGGTGCAATAATGATCTTTCAGTAGAATGCCTGTCTGATAAAATTGCCCTGTGTTGTAGTGGCCAACCTGGTTTCAATTCAGGTAGTTCTCTTCCATGCAAAGTTGTAGTGATAGACAATGCATCAGTGGTCTGTACAGGCACTATAGCCAAAGAGTTCTCATTACCACCATCACCAGAAGACTCTTCTGCAGATTGGTGGCAAGATGAGTTCGGCAATGCTGGGGTTGGACCACAAATTGAGCAGCTCTTCTTTCCAGTGAATTCTGTAGAATCCAGAAAAGCCTTAGCTAAGCTGTGATCTGAAATTTGGCCACTACCTTTATCATGCATCCCTGCACTGTCATCATTTAGTACTTTTGAACTCTTATTGAGTGTCCGATGAATCGAACCAAGCAATCCATTTTTGTTACGTTCAATTCCTGCAACAAATTATTGACTGAGAACTCTACTATATTCATGAGATGAGATTCACATCTCAATTCAAAACAAGAAAAATTCAAAACCTTTTAAGTCAGCACAAGTTGCTGGGGAGCCATCTCTCTTGAACACAACTTTCCCATTATTAACAGCGAGAACCCAGCAGTCCTTGGATACCTTTTTAGCACAGTACTTTGCTACAGTGGTACCTGGCCGGATTTTATGAAGGCCTTGAGGTGCTCCAACTATAATATGAGTTGCGGAATATGCATTTGCTTCTCGAACCAGAATTTTCCTCACTGATGAACCGCGGCAAATTTTGAGCTTGAGATCCACCTGAATCATTTTCACATAATAAAAAAAAAATCTCACATTTAATATATTCTCTTTAGAGAGTTTAAAAGCTTTAAATTCCCTCACAATTTAGGCTAAAACATAATTTGGAAATTGTATTGCAGTTTTCAATTTGTATGTCCTACATTTTTCTAAGCAATTTGCAGATAGAGAGAGATAGAGAGGGAGAGAGAGAGAGAGAGAGAGAGAGAAATTGAATTAAATATTCACCTGCAGAAAAATCATATATATATATATAAATAATTAGATTCAGGAAGAATGAGAGAGATGGTGAGAAATTCAACCTGTTTCAAATTGCAGAATCCGTCATAAACAGCAAGAACAGAGTCAAACGCTTTGACAAGCGAAAACAGAGACGGTTTCCCATCTCGATTCACAATTTCTACTTCAACAGATTTCACCAAAAAAAATAAATAAATAAAACTTCACTCCAATCCAAGGAAACAAAAAACAAAAACAAAAACTGAAAACGCAAACCAAGAAGATCATGCTTTACCATCGTTCCCAAGAACATGAAGAGCAACCACGACATCACCTGGCTGAGCAACTTTGACCAAAGCCCATGTGAGCAACTCTCTGCTGGGAGAGTCAATCTTCACCCCCACCACCACCGTCCGGCCACCAGAGCCGCCGTCTCGGGCTTCACTGGCGGTGCCCGTTGGCAGCATTTTCATGTTGCTAGTAGTAGTGTGTCACAATCAGAGTACGTTGTCCTTTTGTTGTCGGTGATTGCAGTTCGTGGTAGCCGTGAGTTTTTTAAGGCTCATATAGCATGAGTCTTTCTTCGTGCTCGAGGCCTTGGAGTGAAAGTTGGTACAAGAGGTTTGGTTTGGTTGGATTAAAACGTTGCTTGTTCGGTTTGTTTGGTTTGGTTTTGAAGCTCGCACGCACCAAAATAGAGAGAGAAAGTTTATATATATTTTTTCCGGTAAACACTATAATGATTGTCTTACATATTTTTTTTCCGGTAATATATGATGAATATCTTCTGCTTACTAATGATCAACTCGTTTTAAAACTTTTCAATATATAAAAAAAAGTTTTTTTTACACCCTAAATACGACATTCCGTAAACACAGTATTTGGATCAGAGAATGGTTTCCTAATTTTATGAAAATATTTTTTGTCTATTTAAAATACGGTGAATATATATTTATTATATTTTAATGTAAGATATATATCAAATTAAATTATATGTAATTTTAATATTTTTATAAAATACAAAATAAATTTTTAAATAAATTAAAAAAATTAACATATAAAAATTAGGTAAATAACGAAGTTGTATTTTCATATAGCTTATTCATGTACGAGTGGAATGTAGTTGACATGTCATATTTCAGATTATGAAATAAACGGAACTCTTTTCATATATAATGTGGATTTTTGAGCAAGATACTAACAAGCTTTTTTAATGCCCCATTTTTTGACCACTGGGACCCTCTCCTGTGGAAGATATTGGACCAAATTCTCTTTCTTAAAAAAAAAAATAAATGAAAATCTCGGTCTTGGAAGTTTGGAACCAAAAAAAGGGTTGAGGGTCAACATGATAAAAGATTAATTTTGGGATAAAATCAGGTGGGGGAAATTTGGTAAATGCATCTACCGGATCATATTAGCAGCAAAAAGGTTTCGTGAGTCACATAGCAGCCATTTTTGTCGAAGGAAAATGATTTTCACATATTAATTTATATTTATATTTTTATGAGAAATTTTGTGAAAAAATTATTTTCATAAATAAACAAATTAATTTATCTAATAATACGTATAAATATTTAAAATATTATTCTAATAAACTAAATTACTCCTAAACTATTGACTTAAAATTTGATCTAGAATATTATGTATGCTTTGAATAAATAGACTAAATGTGTTTATTTTTTTGTTTTTTTAAAGTTGTGAAAAGTCTGAAGGCACGAATACTAGAGAGAGCATTTTTAATTTTACCTTCTCTTTATTCCATTATTATTATTATTATTATTACATCACTACTTGAACTATTTTCTTTCTCTTTTTCAAGAACTCAATGAATGATGTACTTTGCAAAAGAAAAAGTGATTCCATTAAGATAAATGTCATTGTTATTGCGAGAGACGTGAACAAAATGTCTACCTGTTATTATTATTATTTCTATTATTCAATCGGGTATTGATTAAGTCCTCTCTCTTTTTCCCTTCCAAAACAAGCTTAAATTAAAAAAAAAAACTATGAATATTGTAAAGAGTATACAGATACCGCAAAAAGCATTTTTTGTATACATCAGAATATGAGATTATAGTGATATTAGTCGATTACCGCCTTCTGCGGATAAACAATATAATAACCATGGAAAATTTGGCACTCCATGAATATGCTTTCGTTATGCGTACGTAGGACATTAATGTTTTCGTTATTATACGGCCTTGTTTATTATTTCAATTCTCTTCACAAGCGAAAACGTATTTGCAATTGTAAGGAAATGCATGCCTTATAGCCGTCAGGTTTAACAATTGAAAGTTATTGAGCAAAATATTCTATTTCTATGTTCATTGAACATAGATAAGTCTTTGATATATATATGTATGTATAAAGCTTGTTAACTTTCACAATTTCATATAAAAGTTAGCAACCTATACATTTTAGTTTGCATCAAAGAACAAAATTTTTCTTTGAAAAATAATTAGTCTTGAAGGTATTTAGTAATTTAGGATTATTAATTTTAATGAAAAATAATAATAAACCTAACATTAATAAGGAAAGAAAATAGGGAAACATTACTTTAATGAAAAGAGAGATTTTGACTCTTCTCATTAAATACAAAAAAGAGATAAATTTTTTTTGATTATTTTATAAAAATAAAAATTACATTATATAGTTTATAAGATACCTTTTTCGGTCTACTATAAATTTATAAAATAATTTTATGAAATAAAAATAATTTATATAGTATACTTCAATGATAATCTCTCACTAATAGGATGAGTAGATACCCTAAAAAATCAAACAAAAATAATAATAATTTTTTAAAATTAGTTATACTACATTGATATTATTTTTTTCAATACATATATTATATGCATGTTACGTAAACAATAAAAGCAAGAACGTGTATCACAGGGAGTAACCCAATGGTTTTTTCTCAAAATATTATCTTACTGAACGTTCCTAGAAATATCCGGTTCACATCACAATTAAAAAAAAATCTAGTTTATGTAATCCATAGTATTTTTTTCAAAATACATATATGCTTTAAAAGCAAGAACGTTTTTAATATGTGAGCTATATTATATTTTTAATATTTAAAATGTCCAGTAAAAAAATTAATGATTAAAACGTTGAACTAAGAACGTTTTTTTTAATATGTTCAAACTTTAATAATTGGATTAAAATTCTAAAAATTAAAACTTTAATTGACATTATAAAATCATATATTTTTAATTATATATTATTTTTAAATTAATAATTAGAGTCAATAGTAAAAAATCTCTCTTTTCATTAAAGTTAATTTTTCTATTCTCACTCCTCATTAATGTTAGGGTTTATTATTCTTTTTTTTTATTAAAGTTGATAAAAATACCTTAAAACTAATTATGTTACAAAGAAAAATTTTGATCTTTGGGTCTAAAATAAAATATGGAGGTTAGTAATTTATATATATATATATATATATATATATATATATATATATATATATTATATATTTAGGGTATAAGATCAAGATAATTAGCTCATGGTTTGCTCCAAAAGAAATGTAACTTTTGCGTTCAAGTCCTTTTATTAATTTTTTGGCTAATAACAGTTGATATAATTTGTAAACACAGATCGTGTGAATTAAGTTGATTAGAGTTTAATTCTTGCCAAATTTATTATCGATGGGAGTCTCCCTTATTTTGCATAGAACCACAACCTTGACCCTGATTTTGTTTTATAAAGAAAAAATAGAAGTCTTCCTTTTTATTCTCAATTGAATCCGAAACCACCAAATTGCCTGCTTTCTTAGTTGCTGTTACAACATGTATAGAAGAGACTTGTCTTTTAATGTTTACTTTTTCTTCTTATAATTAAGGGCAAGGAAAATAAGAGTTCTGAATAATTTCCATATATTGGACCTTTTTTTTAATCATCCCTTTTAAAAGGAGATTCATCCTGAAAAGGTTATCATAGCCAAAAGAAATAGATCATGAATAAAAACATCTTTTAATTCAAATTACGTTAATCTTTTATTTGAACCAGATTCTTAATTTACGCTAATCTTTCATTTGAACCAGATTCTTAATTTATTTGAAATCTTAATCAATTTAAATCTCTAAGTAAAATAGACCGCCACATCATTGAAGAAGTATAAATACAATAATATAATAATAATTACTTTGAGCTCTTTCAATAAGTACATTGTATAAAAAATTTACATTGAAAATCAAAATTAAGTCTTAAAAATAAACAAGTTTACAAATTAAAATTAAGAAAAATGAAAGGTGGGGTTTCAATTTAGAAAGAGATGGTTGAAGGAGAATCATGCGGTGAGCGGAGAAGGGGCATTAAGGTTTACCCGTGAAGCCCCTAATTAACGACCTAACCTTAAGACTTGACAAGTCTCTGGCCTCCACGTTGCCGTTTAGAGAATCATCACGTGAATCGCAATCAAATCCCATCCACGTGGCAACTTATTTTACTTTTATGTATTCGCCCATCGCCAGCAGCTAACTGCTCACACGCGTGCACCACAAGCTGATGGCCCCTTCCTCCAAACACCCTTTTCTTTTGGTACATGGCTTACTCAGCCTACCCCTAAATTCTACAATATACTATATTAGTAATTTTATTCGTGTATAATTTTTTAATAGATGATTACATAAATATAAATTAAATATTTTTATGTATTTATTTTAAATTGTCCTCTAATTGTATTTATATTGATTATGTATATATTTAGTGTATCATATAACATTATCTTATCAAATGATGATTGATTGTAATAAAAGTATATTATAACTCAAAACGAACCTTATCAGCAATGTCATGGATTTGAATATCAGAATTGTCACTTTGAAAAATATTTTATCTAACCATCGCTATTAGTTTAGAATTGTGTTTTGCAATATACCCAAGTGTAGTCACTATTTTAAAATTTTAAAATCTACTTAGATGTCAAAATATCACTTTGACAAAGTAAAATATAGTAAAAAACTTATTAATAACAAAAAATATTATTATATGATTTTAAGAAATGATTAATAAATTAATATTTGATGTTAATTTTTTGTGAGCATAATTGATGTTAATTTGAATAATATATTAACTCTTTTTAATGAGCAATAGCTTTTTTTTTAATGAGCAAATAACATTAAATTGTATTAATTTTATGAATGAGAAAATCAAAATGAAATAAAATGAAATCCTAAAGAATTTATATTCAGAATCATGAAACTAAATCATGAATTTTGTATTGCAACATTTTCTTCTAAAAATTTCATAATAAAATATTAGTTAATTATTTTTTTAAATATAAATTACATTTGAATTACTATTATGAATAAAATGAAATTGTAATGACTAAAATGAAAATATAATTTATTCAAAAAAATAAAACAATAAACAAAAAAAATTAATGGCCTCTAGTAATAACCAATATCAAATTATCAGCCTAGGTAATAATAATCTTAATATCACAAATGTATATATCATTTGATTTGATTACAAACTAAATATTCCTCTTGAATTTGAATTAAACTACATTACTTCCTCTTGAATTTGAATTAGACTGCATTACTTCCTCTTGAGTTGTTTTAAAAAATATAAAAATAATAATAACAAAGGTTGATAGAAATAATTATTACAATAAAATCTAGAGTAAAAATTTATCTCTTATACCCAGTTAATTATTCTTAAAATATATCAATTATTGAAATAAAAAATAAAATCAATTAAGAAAATTAAAAAAATAATAACAATATGACCTACTGACCAAATTAGAAACCCCGTGTCAGAGAATTGTCGCCCACCATAGAGCACCATCATCTCCACCACCAAGCCATCATGACTAACTAGCACACCACCACCGACCATGAATACTCAAATCGTTGCATCAACCATTGTTGCTGCCAACACGATGCACAAAAAAGAGCAAAAAGAAACATAAAAAGTATGCTAATTTAACAGCAAGATGACCTAAAGAAACATACTCTTATAAGAATTGATTCTAAATCCAAGTTCCATCATGGAGATCCCAGTCACAATTCAACTAAAGCCTTCACTTCTTTTACATTTTTTATTTTTCTGTTACGCCCACTAAACAGATATAGAAAACCAACAAAGCAAAAAGAATTAAGAATCAGATGAATCAACTTTTGAAATACTTACACATGGATTAGAGGGAAAACAACATTTTCTTTCGAGCAAAGTCAAATAGGAGAGAGAATAGGAAATGATTTTTTTTTTGTTATAATTTCAGAGGAGAAATATATAGTCTAACAAAAACAACTAAAAGCCATATAGAAAATATATAAACTTAAAAACTAATTATGAAAAATTAAATGACCAAAATCAGATTTATTTTATTCAATGATAAAGAAATGTAAAGTTACAAAAACATCTTCAAATTGGATGGAAAAAGTTGTCCTAGGAGAATAGTAATTAAGAGTGCTTCATAGGAATCTAGAAAAATTTAAAAGCTATTGAGTGAGATGAATAAAACTATTAAAGACAATTAAAAGTTATTTTCATAGGAAACAAAATACACTTAAAATCTAATTAATAGGAAACTAAATTTTAGAAATAATTATATTAACAAATAACAAAAATTAAGAAATATTACCAAATTAACATCAAATTAGGAGGGAAAGTAAATCTTAAGGCAACTCTAAAGTTACATCAAGATTCTCCTCTTTTATATATAAATAAATAAAAGATATAAAAGATATGGTGACCAATTATCCAGTTAACTATGTCAAGATTTGTGAGCATATTGTTTAGATAAAGGAACCACCGAATTTCATCATCAAACTTCTTACACATTATTTTAGTTTTGTATAAATTTAATCTTTAAATAAATAAATAAATAATAAAAACTTGAAAAATTCTTTTTTCATAAAATTATCTAAATTAACCCTTAAATATTATATGAGTGAAAATTATAGTGGAAATGTAATTAAGAGAATTGTATAGGAATTGTAAGGCTTGGAAAAAAATGAAAGGTGATTAAGATAGTTGCTTAAGAAATTTAAAACACTTAATATTGTTAAAAGTTATAGTGGAAATATAATTAAGAGAGTTGTATAGGAATTGTAATGTTTAGAAAAAATGAAATGTAATTAAGATAGTTTTTTAAGAAATTTAAAACACTTAATATTGTTGAAAGTTTCAAAGTAATTAATTAAAACATTTAAAAATAAAAAACCTTAAATACCCTCTATTTAGGAGGGAAAGTAAACCCTACGGCAAACCCTAAGACAATACCAATGTATTCTACTTTTATATATAAAAAATAATATGGGTAAACAATGCACAGTCGAAAAAGATATTTTAAACTGAACTTGACTATAATGTAAGTATAGATGTATTTATTTTTAGATTATTTTGTATGTTAAGGTTATAATGCACTTTATTAAATTAAAAGTGAATATATGTATTACTTGTTTACTTTAAGGACAAGCTTACTTTAAAAGAGTTTTTTTCATTGTAATTTTTGAAGCCACCGCAAAAGCGAAGCTTTTCAAATTATGAGAATAAAAATGATAAATCATTTATGTATTAAAAATTGTTCTTTAAGTGAGTAGAGGCATCTGCCCCACATTTACCATCATAGATCCTTGGGTGATCATCTCTCTATAGGGAGATTTCATGGTGCCCAAAGACTATAAGTAAATAGAATTCGTATGAAAACTTTTATTAACTCAGTAATATACTAAGCTTACCTAGAAAACTTGTCAATATTTAGTTAGATTAGTTGGCAATTTAGTTGCTTAAGTTATCAATGATCATATGATATGTTATATGTACAATTTTGGTAGTTGATAGTAGTTATTCTACTATTTCATTTTTCAGCTTGTTACTCGATGTATATAGCATCAATTGCACATTTGTATCAGTAGCATTTTCATCCCAGGAAAGGGAGAGTGGTCGAGTGGTCAAAAGCGACAAATTGTAAATTTATTGAAATTTTTCTATATAGGTTCAAATCCTGCCTCTCCCACTTATTTGTTTTAGACTTCAGAGCAGAGAAATGAGGCATTCATCAATGCAGGAAGGCCCACCAATCGAAGCTCTTTATTTTTTGTCGTGTCATGAAGTAAAATTGTATCATGGGGAAAAACCTACATCTAGTACCAGACCAATTATTTGGGCGATACACCCCAAGTTTCTTTTTTCAAGCATAAAAACCTCAAGACCATGTTCAAGACACAAGATTCTATTTTATCATTAATCCGATCACCATTCATGTTTTTTTTTCTTTTTCTTATCAAGGAATATATTGCTTTATTTGTACGACTTAGATGTCTCGTATTTCTCAAAAAATGATTTGATTGATAGGATTTGGTATGATACTTATGAGTGCTACCAAGTGGCTTCAATACTTAAGAAGAATGGTGAATTGAGTTTATAAAATATTTTCACAAATCTTTCATAAAACACTTAATTATCAATTTTTGTTGAAACTATTGATTGATAGAGATGAATGGATAGAGAAGATTGAATATTTTCACTCATAAATGAACCAACCAAAATAGTGAGTATTCAAGCAAGCATATAAAATAGATACAAATGTAAAGGAGTTAAGTTTAGAAGATCAAACACAAGGTTTATCTTGGTTTAGTCACCAATCCACTTGTGGCCTACATCTAGTCCTCAAGTAATCACTCGAGATTTTCATTATATCTTTAAATTTCAACAGGTGCTTGCAACCTTTACAAACTTAGAGTACTCACTACACTTTGGGATACCTCATCCTTTGTGCTTGAGCCTCAACTTCAAGGGATACATCACCCTTACAAATTGTTTGAGGGATACCTCACCCTCTTTACAAAGAATCAATGTGTATAAAAGTTGAAACTCTCACAAGAATATATAATACAAATTGAAGCCCTACAATGCTCTTCAAGAATATGTCAAATATTTGCCAAAAATAGAGCACAAATGGATTGAAAGATTGATTCACGAATTAAAGCAATAGAAATGCTTTTCAAGTTATTGGTTAGTCATTAAAGATGACCTAAGATATGTATTTATAGTGCTCTAGCTCAAAGGAGTCGTTGGGTGTGTTAAATGGCATCATTAAATGCCAAGAAAAGAGTCGTTGTTAATTGTCAAACTCGTTGTAATTGAATACATGGTCCATGTAATCGATTGCATGGCTCTTAGAACGTGTTCTTGGTTTTCTAGGCAGGATGTAATCGATTACAATGCTCATGTAGTCGATTATAGAGCCTCTACCAGAGATGTAATCGATTACAACACTTGTGTAATCGATTACAATCACTCTTAAACTCATTTTTAAGCCCAATTAAGCTTGATAACTATTTCCAACTTAGAAAATACTTGGATTTGTTAAGAAATAAACTTGAGTTACATTATCCAAGATTAAAAACAACATTTCTTTAAAGTATGAACTTTCAACTTTGGGTTAATTTTAAAAAGACCTTTCAAAAATCATTTTGAGATATGTTGAGATATATTGAGAGCATCTTTCATTGAGATTCTAAGGCTTACAAACTATACCAAATATACTTCTTTTGAACTTGGTCTTCGTCTTAACTTTGTTATCATAAAAAACTTCATATGCATAATGACATAAGCATTCACAATGAGATCGATGAGATTCTTCTTAGAACAACACACATGTTTTAGTCTTTATCTACGATCAGATTCTTTCCGAACCCCCTATGACTGTTATCAAAGAGAAGCTTTTTCTTATACTATGGCTATAGTAGCAAGTTTATTTCTTGTTTTTTGGAATTAAGGGAAGCAAAGCTTCAAATAAAGAGGTTAGGCTCATTAATTTTATTTCTCAAAATCTTGTTATGGTATTAGAGTTTTCCTTAAGAAAGCTTTAGATCTGCTGTGCACTCTAAAGTTCATCTTTGGCTCAATTGATCATTGCATTTTGTTTATTTTTCTATCTTATTACTTGGAGTTTTGTTAATAGAGAATTATAGGAATCCAATTATGGATCTAAGCAGTCCATTCTTATTGTTCCCTAATGAAAACCTAGCCATAATGCTGGTGTCTCCTCCTCTTCCTATTTCAAATTACCATTTGTGGTCTCAATCAATGAGCATGGCTTTGCAATCAAGAATAAAATGTAATTTGTTAAAGGATCAATTCTTATGCCTACTGTGGAAGATCCACTATATTCAGCTTGAGAATAATGTAATATTATGGTGATGTCTTGGCTTGCACGTTCCTTGTCACTAGATATAGCTTAAAGTGTCTTTATGGATGAACACAACTATGGTGATCTAGGCTGATCTCAAGGAAAGATTCTCACAAGGTGATATGCTAAGAATTGCAAAGTCATAAGAGGAGTTGTATGCATTCAAGCAAGGAAGGCTCTCAGTTAGTAAGTATTTTGCTCAATTGAAGTCTTGAAGGAGGAATTGGAGATTTCTCAACCAAATCCAAGTTGCAAATGTCAGATTCCTTGCACATATGATTTGGTTTCCAATCCATACAGGCAACAAAATTATATCATAAGATTCTTGAAAGGTTTAACTGAGTAATTTCAAATTTTATATCTCAAATTTTTATGATTAAGCCTTTACTACACATCAACAAGGTGTTTTCCCTTATAATCCAACAAGAAAGGCAATTATGTGCAAAAGTGAGTGAGAAGTCCCAAATACTTGTAACTACAGGTGCTGGCATTATACTTAACTATAAGATATTCACAAAAGGAAAAACTTCCAATAGTTAGAGGATAATCATTTGGTGGAAACAATGTATGCACTTATTATGGAATGGTCACATTGTGGATGTGTGCTGTAAGAAACATGGATTCCCACCAAGCTATAAGCCTAAGAATCCTAGTTCTTTTATCAACAAAACTAACTTAGTGAATAGTGATGAAACTGAGAATCAAGAGAAGCCATAGGAAAATCATGAAGCTTTTATACTAGAACAGTGTCAGATGCTCATGTCATTACTCTAGCAGTCACAACAGTACTCAACCGACCACATTTCCTCACGCACTGAACCAACTCCTGATATATTCATAAGCCCACAACTGGTAGTAGTCTAACCCTTGCCTGTCCTTCCAAATCATTAAAGTGCGTCCTAAATACAAGAGAAACAAATCATGTTTGTTGTTCTCTACATATTTACACCACCTACAAGCAAATCAAACCTATCTCAATAAAACTCCCAAATATTAGTCTTGTTTTAGCTCATCTGATGATTTCTTTCCCACTAATGTATTGTTACCCCAATTTAAACTGAATTTGATTTCTATGACCAACCTCATTGCATCAGTTAATTGTAGCCTAATTTTTTATAACAAATTTTGTATTATACAAGACATCAATTCCTTGAAGAATATTGGATCAACCAGGGTCATTAATGCATTTTATGTTCTAAAGTCATCTTGTAATCCCAATTTCTCAAACTTTTATGTGAATACAGTTTCTACTTTAGACTTTGATGTATGCCATTGCAAATTAGGTACAAATTAGATCATCCATCTTCTACAAAGTTAGGTGTATTGTATAAACGATTCCCTTTTATTTCTTCTATACATAATAAAGTTTGTGAAATTCGTCCTATGACAAAAATGAAAAGATTACCTTATTGTGTTAGTGTCACAAAGTTTGCACACACATTTGATCTTTTGCACATGGACATATGAGGTTCATTTTCTTTGCCTTCAATCCATGGATATAGGTATTTCCAAATAGTGGTAGATGATCATTCTAGAAATACTTGGATCTAAGGTTGTCAAAAATAAATTTTTACCAAAAAATCATTGGAGGGTCAAGTAAAAATAAAACATAAAAGTGAAATGTAAAAGTGTAGTTGCTATATACTATATGAAATAATATTTTTTAAAAAAATACAAGTACATATAAATATTAATATACAAAATACTAACATAAATTTAAGTACTAAATTAACAAAGATTCCATATAAGTTCAATACTTATATTTCATAAAACATTGACTAAAACCTAAATAATTCATACTTCGTTTGATCTTTAGAGTGTGGGTAGATTGGAGAGAACTACTAGTACAAGCACCATTTGACTTTCTAAAATTTCAATCCAAGACACAACAATCACTAGCAAACCATAAAATAGAAAAAACTAAGTTTTAGATTTAAACTAAACTCTATTCTACAAATGGGTTAACTTATATATGTTACTAAGTTGAATTA
The DNA here is from genome assembly GCA_029884595.1 of Ormosia semicastrata. Lineage (NCBI taxonomy): Eukaryota > Viridiplantae > Streptophyta > Magnoliopsida > Fabales > Fabaceae > Ormosia > Ormosia semicastrata. The sequence continues at coordinate 104,675,925 of JAQQTO010000063.1, forward strand.
AAAAAAGAATATATGTATTAAATTAGTTAAATCTTATATGAACTGAGGAGTGAAGATTGAAGAAAGAATGGACTATAAAACTAACGAACCCTCAAATTCTTAATTGATGCGAAATTGATGAACTCAAGTTATGTTTTCGTAAAGGAGTTAAGATCCACTAACAACCAACTGATAAGCACGGAACCAACATGGAACCGTTGACTTCAAATCAATGTGGAACTAGCATCTAGCTTAATCATAGAAAACGTAACCTCAAAGCACAATAGTCAAATGCATTCACAAGCAACAAGGGTGAAATACAGTGAGAAGATTTGAATTAATGTTATGGATGTTGATGTTGCCTCTAAACAAATGCCAAATCAGGTAAATCGTTGCCCAAATCCATTTTAATATCCATAACCCATCAAAGCACAGCCTAATTACCTTTTAAACATAAAAACATAAAATACTGAGTTGAAATTAGGTTTTCAATGATTTTAAGTTTTGAAGCACATTTTGAAATGATTTTACCAAACTTCTTTTTTACGTAACATCTAACAAGTTTTTTAGTTTCAAATAGTAAAATCGTTGGATGTTACATTTTTACGTTTTGAAACGCAATTTTAACAACCATGCCTAAATCTTTTATGAAGCACAAATTTAAAAATAATAGGGTTAAAGTCATTAGAGCATAGAATGGCCTATAATTTTCTCTCCCTCAATTTTATAATGCCAAAAAGGATAATTCACCAAAGGTCTTGCATGGAAACCCCATAGTAAAATGGAGCTATTGAGTGAAAGCATCAACATAGTAAATATGGCTAGATCCTTGATGTTTTACTCCATTTTTTTAAAATTACTTTTTGTTCTATGCCACTACTCCTATTGTCTTCCTCAGCAATAATATTTCATCTATTTTTTTGAATAATCAAAGTCCTTATATTGTTTTATACAAGGATTCACCAGCCCTAGTTGACCTATCGATTTTTGGTTCCCTATGCTTTACTTGCACTTTGGTTTCTTATTGAAGAAAGTATGATTCCAGAGTAAGGAAGTGCATTCCTAGGTTACAGGATTAGAACATGTGGATTAGGGCCAGCCCATGGGCAACCCACTTAAAAAAAATCTAAATTTAATTCACATATTAAATGGGTTGGTCTTGTCCTACCTCATGGGTCAGTTTACTTAAAAAACTAAATTTAAGCCACCTATTAAATGGGCTAGCCCTAGCCCACCCTATGGGCTAACCCACTAAAAAAATTTGTTTTCATCATATGTACTTAGCAGATTATTTCAAATAGCTAGGAAAGAAGGAGTAACCAAAATGTCATGTGAGCTCCCATATGAACATAATTGTATAACTAAAGTTAGTTGATCGACTAGGACCTTGCCATCTCATATCTTTCCATTGGTTAGATAAATTGATTATGACAAAATACAAACAAATTGCAATAAGAAGGAGAAGTCACCATCGAAAGGCAATAAAAATGAACTAAGATAAACTAAAGTTGAGGAAAGAAATAATATTGATGCCCTTAAAAAAGAAATCGCCTAAACTTGAATAGGCTTTTAGCATAAACAATGAACTTAAGAGTCAAGCAGCTTAAGAAAGAATTTAACATGGACATGAAAGACGGTATATAAACATAAGGTGAAATCTCCTTGTTTGGAACTCTCAAATAGAAGATGGCTTTATAGAACAATAAATAATAAAAGAACAATATGCACTAAAAGAACCAATAATATTATAAAGCCAAGCTAGGAGTAAGAACCCAAAAAGATTTTTTATTTTTTTAAAAAAGAAACAATTACTTCAAGTATACATTCTTGGTTCAAAAGTATCCGATGATTGTTTTTCCTACTGACTTTGCAATCTCTGAGCCCGATCTTGCCTTCCAATATGATTGTTTACATTCTTGGTTCAAAAGTATACAGGCATTTTATGGGTTTATGCATGTCTTGCCCCATCTTTTTGATCATGACAAAAGGGGGAGAAGAACAAAATAAGCTAAAAGTTAAGTTTACTCTGTTCATTTGCACTTAAAGATAAACATAATCACTTCTGACATTTTTGGTTTTGGAGATTGTGTTGAGAAAAGACAGATCGAAAGACTCTTTTAAAAAGGATCAAGAGACTCCAAAGAAAGGGGAGCTGCGCTTGACTCGATGAATAATGCTCCTCTTACAAACCAGAGGGGGAGTAAGTCTCCATGATTAATACTGTGATTTCCTATAAACTAACTTTTTCTCAATGGTTGTTTGTCATCATCAAAAAGGGGGAGAATGTGACTGGCATGTATCCGATGAAGAATATGTTTTGATGATAACAAACTCAAAGATGTTGCAAGATCAAGTCTAAGATTATCAAGACCATTAAGTATAGCTTTTAGGACTTTAATCTTTGTGTAAAGGTATATAAAGATTCACAAATAAGGTTAATCTTGCATTTTGTAATAGCACACAAGTTTTCAAGGCTTCAATATGGTTTTTAACTTCCAAAGAATTAATCACATCGTGTCCATAAACTTACAAGTGGTATCAGAGCTTCGTGCTCTGGTAAAAGCTTAACCGCTTGGAGTTAAAGATCCTTGTTTGTTTGGCAACCATTAAAAGCTTTTCAAATGGAAGGTTTTGAAATTAATAAACCACCATTCTTTGATGGTGTGAATTTCGTTTATTGGAAAGCTAGAATGAAAATTTATATGCAATCTATTGATCTTGATTGGTGGGATATTATGCTTGATGAATTTACTTGCAAATCAAAATAAACTTGGAATGCCCATGATAATAAATGTTTTTCCTTAAACATTAGAGCAATGCAAATCTTGAGAAATAGTTTAAATGATGATGCTTATGCTAAAATTAAAAGTTACTCTAGTGCTAAAGATATATGAGATGCTCTTGATGTTATCTATCTTGCTAATAATGATTTTTTGCATAAAGTTGTACATAAAGAGCAAGAAGAGCAAAAGTCATTGAAGGAATTTTGTTGTGAAAAATATCATCAAAATGATGCTCAATTTGAAGAGGTGACAAAGCAAAATCAAATGGTATATACTCTTGAAGCTTTGATGCACAACAATGAGGAAGATGATGATTCCCTTAAAAAGGACTTTGAGGTAAATGATGCTAAATCATATTATAGTCCTTCCTATGATGAGTTACAATTTGCATATGATGAATTGTATGATGATTTGTCAAATTTAAAAAATAAAAATTTATCTTGTTTGGAAACCATTTCCTCTATTGAAATTGAAATTGAGATTTTAAAAAATAAATATGCTTTTCTTGATGAGGAAATGTCTTTGAAATGTGAAACCTCAACTTCTTGTGAAAAATGCATTAATTTAGAAAATCAAGTTGAGAACTTATATTGTGAATTTGCCAAAGCTAATGATTCAAATTGCTTACATTGCATGATTATTAATAAGAATGAAATTGATGTAATTCCATATAGAAATTCAAGTAAGTCTTGTAGCAAAAATAGTATAGAATGTAATAACAACCAAATGATCAAGTTTTTCAAAAATGATCTTCAAAGGACCAAGCCATCATTAAATTCACTTGTTTGTAATTTTTGTGGTCATCTAGGACATATTTCTCATTTGTGCAATTATAGAAGAAATTCTTATATGAGAAATAACATGGTTTGGGTTCCTAAAAATCATAAAGGCTTTAGTACTAACATTCAAGGACCCAAGATGAAGTGGGTACCAAAATGTCCACCTAGTGTTTCAATTATGCAGAAAACTTCTCAAAAGGATGGACAAATTGGTCAAGTGAAAAAGGAATCATCAAGGGGAATGCTTCCAAAGTCCATTGATAGAAGTTTTGATCAAAGAAGGGAGATGACTTCAACCAAAGCTTCTCAAGTACAAAATGTGAAACTTGCAAAGGTCAAAACACCAAAAGAGAAGCAATGGGTAAAGAAAAGAGTTCCCTTAATTACCAAGGCCAAGGTATCACATGTTTTTACCTCTTATGCACATTCACTTAAAAAGACAATGAATATGAGGTATATTCCTTGTAGGCCTTAGGTAAATGATAGAATCATGTCCACTTAGTAAAATATGACTATTTTGTTTACACATGATTATATTAATTCTTGTTGTACTATAACTCATTAATTTATTATATATCTTGGTACATGAGATTCTACAATGCCTAGGTATGTTTGCTATGATTTGAATTATCTATATATCATGAAAGTAAGCTTGCTTTTGGTTATGTGCTTAATGGTAATTGATTATTTAATTTTTTGTGCTCAAATTATATACTATGGAAAATGTGATATCTATAAGAGCATATTGGATTAATGATCAATGACTAACCTCTATGGATCCAAAATTAGCGGATACCAAAGAAAATGCTTTGAATTGTGTTGTAGGGTGACCATTAGCTCAAGTATGCTTTGAAACGAAATACAACCATGCTACTTAAGGTTGCGATAACTTAAAATAGTCGAAGTTCTCCAAGAGTAATGAAGACACAAAAGAATGACATGGAGAACCATAACATTCTCAAGGAGCCTTGAGGCATGAAAGTTGGAGTCACCTACAAAAACTCAAAGAGTACACTTTTAGTGACATTAATCTCTTATCCTTATTTATGCTTTAAATTGAATATCATGTGATATTTGGATAAGTAGAGAGTTATTTTTATGCCTTAACATGCTAGATATGCATATAAAAATTCAGATGCTCATAAGTCATTCTAATCCTTTCTCTTTGATGCCTAATTGTCTTACATACTCCCTTAGAGATTGAAAAGTAAAATGTTCTATGTCCTCTTGTTTGAAATTGCTTGATATGTTCCTATGTTGAAAACAAGAAGTAAATGATTTCAAAAGTTATAATTCCATAGTTTTTCAATTCTTGCATTACAATAAGAGACTTTTTATTCTTGATTGGCATGTGTGCATATTAGAATTCCTTACTTGATATTACATGCCTTACATGATCATCGTTTGCCCCAAAATGCTTAAATCATATTTGTGGATTCAAGTGCATATGTGCTTCATGCATTCTAGTTAGAACTAATATTGCATGGTTGATAATGTGGTACATGTTTTACATTATATATCAATCTAAATTATGCTTAAAAATAAGTTTAAATGATATTTGATGCTAACCCATGTTTTAGAGAACTTTTGAAATATAGTCATCAAATATTGAAATGTCAAAGCATATGTGGATAAATGAGAAGAGTTGAATGAAAAGGAACATGGGGAGACTTTCTTCAAGTGCAATGGAATGAAATACTCAATGGAAGAAAGTACAAACTCAAAGGACCTATACATGAAGAACATTCTAAAGAAGCACCACTTTCTATCTAACCCAATAAGTATCTCTATCCCTAAACTATTATGGTATTCTATATGTTATGGATTATATGATACTTGTTAATAAATTGATCTTAAAAGAGTAGATGCTTTCCTTACATGAGAAGTATGCTTAGTATTGACAAAGTGCCTAATTGAACATTAAATTACTAGTTTTGTCGTTGCATATGGGTTGGATGACATTAGTTCTATACATATAGCATATTTCATCATGATGAATGTTTGATATCTATGATTCTCTTGATCTATGATTTCTTAATGGTATAATTCTTATGAGAATCATGCGCTTGTTTTGAAAAGAATTTCTAGTTTGATTAATTTTTTTTAAAAAGATGCTTTTCAAGTTCCATATCCTTGAGAATCTTTTGAAGTTGTCTTAAGATTTAAAAAGTATTATCATCTCCTAATTGTCTTGAAAATTTAGAAATCATTCAAATTGTGCTATAAATGTAGTACTCTCTTCATTGCTTTGAAATGTTTATTAAATCTTGAGAGGGTATTTAAAAAAGTTTATAAATCTTTTGAAATGTTCTATAGAGATCAATCTTCATACTTCAAAAGATAAGTCTTGTTCTTTAAAAGTGTTTTATCTTTTCAAGGTTTTTGTTCAATGTGAAAAAGAGGAGATGTACTTTCAAATACTCTTTTGACTTGGATTTGATCACTCTCAAGGAATATGTGGTTTCAATATAAATCTCTTCTACCCTTCTAAAATGCTTTTGAAAATGTAATGTGTTATTATAGAAGTCTTTTTGAAAGGGGGAGAAGTCTTAAAAATGGTTTTTGATTGATGGATGAAGAATATGTATCATTGCCTTGCTTTTTGATAATGTGCTTACATGATCTTGGCATGCATACTTTCCTTTATCTATCTTGTGCTTCAATAAGGGGGAGCTTATCTTACTTCTCTTACATATCTTTCTTCAATATGCATGACTATGTTAAATTGTTATATTTTGATAACATGCATATTTTGAGGGAGAGCCTAGCTCTTAAATTGGTGCTTATATCTTTTGGCTTACATCCTTACTTGACATGAAGTGTTTTATTATTAATATTATTAACATGTAAATAAAGATCATCTTTTATTCTCATTCCCTCTATCAATGAAAGAAGGTAAATATTCTTAAACTTCATATCTTTTGATTCTTTCATTGAGAAATGCTTGATATGTGATAAGTTGTATGATCCTTTATTTGAAAACCTCAATTCCATGATCTTACATGAATATTTTGTAACTCTTAACAAGTGATATCAAATAATACTTATTTATCATGTGGTATGCAAAATATTATATGCTAGACATAATTTCTTAAGCTTATTGCTATCATATGTTAAATGTTGATGTACTAAAATGTGACAAGTATTGCATGAATAATCTTTTATATCTTGAAAGCATGCTTGTTTCATCTCTTTGACAACATTAGTTCTATTTATAAGAGGAGAGAAAAATATTATCTTTCTTTCCTAAGCCTTTTTGTTGATGTCAAATAGGGGGAGAGAAAATTAGAAAGAAAAATATGTTCTTGTGCTTATTGTTTGATATGCTTACATGAATATCTATCATTTTACATTGTTCAACATATTTTTCCTTAGTGATTTGTCATCATCAAAAAGGGGGAGATTGTGGAAATAGGTTTGCCCCAATGATTTAATATGTTAAATTTTGATGATGACAAATACAAGACAAAAAGAATGATGCTTATGCTTAATAGATGTGCTTTATAGATAACAAATGCATCACAAAAGAATATTGATCATGTTACATAAATGTGCTTAATAAGATATATTGTATCATGTATGATTATATACTTTATCTAGTTATATTTTACTTAATAATCATGCAATGAGATATATGTAACATTCATCATATAATATATCCAATAATATTTTATATGAGTTACAAATGAATTAATATTGGATATGTCTATGAAAGTCTTGTATGCATGTTAGACTAACTAGAGTTATACATTTATGAATAATGCATATGAAGATATTGAGTTATGAATTTGGACTAACTATGTTTGGTTAAGTGAGCAATACTTTGTAGGATAGTCCAAGTACCAAGAGTGAGCATTGCAACAAGAAAGCAAAAGATCACAACTATGCTCAACTCAAGGAGAATGACAATGATAAAGGTGTTCCAAGCATTTGCAAGCTTTGAAGAGAATGAATTTTTGGAAGCTTGGATTACATCAAGAAGTGATGGTAGCAAAAGATCTAGTCCAACATCTCCAAGAATAGCTTATAAGACTTAAATCTTGTGTAATGGTAAATGAGATTCACACTAAGCTCAAAATATATTTTAACATCTTTAAAAATGTTTCTAAAATGTTTAAATGCCCAACAAACTATTTTTGGAAATAGTCATGATGGTAGATCATTTCTATGAAAAATAGCAAAGTTTGTGTTTTGTAAAACTGACCTTTGGTTACTCTTTTGATCATATCTTTTAAAATACTTTGAGTTTTGCTCTGAAACTTATCTCATATGAAAATAGACTCAAATATCTTTCCAATGAGTGGTCATTCGCTTAAAACAGATAAGAAACGAAGAAGTTATGACCATTTAAAGTCAGTTTTCAAAACCAGAGTGATTTATTCGAATAACACATGTGTTATTCGAATAACACAAGATTTATTCGAATAACAGAGTTCTTATTCGAATAACACACCCGAGAAAACGTCCAGAACATGTTTTTTGAAGATTTATTCGAATAATCAAAGTGTTATTCAAATAACACAAGCCTTATTCGAATAACAAATGTGTTATTCGAATAACACAACTTAGAAAACGTCCAGAACGTGTTTTTGAAGATTTATTCGAATAACATAACGTGTTATTCGAATAACCAAAGCCTTATTTGAATAACAAGTTTCAAAAAACACTTCCTAGTGTGCTATAACTGGATTTATTCGAATAACACATGTGTTATTCGAATAACACAATATTTATTCGAATAACAGAGTTCTTATTCGAATAACACTTGATCAGAAACGTTCCCAACGGTCATAAAACGACTAGTTTTCATAATAATTCATTTCCAATCTTTACCCAACGACTCTAAATATTAATGGGCTATAAATATAAGTATTTGGGTATCATAGAAAAGTTGGAGAACAATATGAAAATTACTCTTGAGCATTAAATTCGTTTTTCACTCTATATTTCTCCAAAACTCTGTTTTGAGCCATAAGTGTGTGAATCCTTGATACCCATAGTGCTTCAATTTGTATTATCTACTCTTGAGAGAGTTTCTATCAATTCTATCCTTGTATTATCTAAAAGAGAGGGCGAGGTATCCCTCAAAATTGTAAGGGTGAGGTATCCCTTGGAAGTATAGAGGCTCAAACACAAAGGGTGAGGTATCCCAAGGTGTGTTTAGTGCTCAAATTTGTAAAGGTCATCAAGCACCCATAAGGCTTGAAGAATTGGAGGCTCTAGCACAAGGGTGAGGTATCCCAATGTGTGAGGAGTGCTCTTATTTGTACAAATGTTTTCCTAGCACCCGTGAAGTCTAGGAGATAGTGAAGAAAATCTCAAGTTAAGCTTGGGGACTGGATGTAGGCCACAAGTGGTTGGTGGTTGAACCAGGATAAATTCTTGAGTTTGATTTTCTCTTCCCTACACTCTTTAATTTCAGTATTTGGTGATATATATTTATCTATTGCATATCTTGATGTTTTGATTCTTACAATTTGATATTTAGCTTATTCACTTGAATCATCATATATCCCAAGTTATATTTGAGTAATCCTTAATAGTTATACATTTGCTATGCATGTTCCGCTGCACTTATTAATTGAGTTATTCAAATTGCATAATTTGTTAAAGTTGCATTAAAATTAATAATTACCCAATTCACCCCCCTCTTGGGTAATGGTTGTCATGACTAACACAATATGCACTAAAAGAACCAATAATATTATAAAGCCAAGCTAGGAGTAAGAACCCAAAAAGATTTTTTATTTTTTTAAAAAAGAAACAATTACTTCAAGTCAAACATTTATTGAGAAATAATTAATTCTATTGTACAGTCTCACTCACTTTTATGTATAAGAAAAAAAGAAAAAAATAACATTATATGCATTATTACTAGCCTAGTGAACAATGCTTCATTCCTTGAACCCCTTACTTGCCATCATGAAACTGTAGACAGATATTCAATAATTTATGACAAAAGTTGCAATTCAAGAAGTGCATAAGTACGACCAACTGATATTATAAATTATTTTCCTACTTCATGCATAATATATTTGAAAAATAACATAACGATTTCTTCCCCTTCATCTCTATTTTAATTTTATTTAGCTTATTAAGAGGCTTTGACGCATCCATTGTACATTGGTACTCTATGATAGAACCCAATCAACTTACAAAGCACATTATTAGAATACTGTGACTCAATCCTTATATCAAACAGTTGGTAGATAGTTGAAGAAGTATCATGAAATCAAGCTATAGAAATTATAGAAAAAGGAACATAGCACCTAATATCTCACCTTATCCACATCTATTCCCTCCAATCGAAGAAGAATTAAGTGTAGAAATTTTTCATGATTGAGTAGCTGAAATTGACTAGTTATAAGCTCCAATTGAAACTTCTCTCCCCACTCAACAAGATTAGCAACTATGGGAGTTGTTATTGGTAGTAGGATATTAGAATAAGTTACAGAATTTGGAAATTAAGCTACAAAATTGAATTGCGTAAGTAAGCTATTACTTAAAGGGGAAGATGAGGCCAAGTTTGAGTAAGAGCTTTGAATTTGCTAATAGTGAACACTGTGACACACTCTAGGAAAATCAATATCAACAGAGCTTGAACACTACTACGATTGAACGTGATGGAGAATGATTCAAAGTGGTGGAGAATGATCAAATCTGCGATGAAGCTTGAGCACTAGTTAGAGGACGGTTGAATGTGTTTTGTGCAAATTGAAATTGCGATTAGGGCTCAAAATTAGGATCGAGGTTTTAGGGTTTATGATTAAAAAAAATTGAGAAAGAGATAATTAAAAAAAAAGTAGGGCTGACTCATGGGTTGATCCTATTCTAACCCACATAATTAGGGGGCCTTGTGGGTTAGGGCTAAATGATCCAACCATTAAGTGGGCCATTCAAAAATAAGGCCACAAATAGGGTTAGATGGGGCTGGCACATGGACTTTGGCCCACATTGATAGCTCTAATCGCATCTCTTCTTTCATATAATAATCTTTCCCAACCTAATTATGGCTTCCCATCTATTTCACCAAATGAGTACTTCCAAATCCAACAAATCCATCTCCTAGTCCTAATCTTCCTACTCTTTCATCTTAAGATCAGTATTCACACACACACTCAGATGTCCTACATATTTTTAGGCACTTAATTAGGACTAAAAACCTCCAACCTAGCTCCAAGATTATTGTTAGAATTAGGCACATGCGAATTTATGACCTTAGTCATTACTTAGTTATAACTGACTTGTAGACTTGATTATTAGGAATTAGTATAGTAACTATGTTGTGTAATTACTGCCGTGATGTACTATTATTGTATATAAATACCATCTTACTTATGTGTAACCAACATATAATTCCTTAAACCTTCTTTATGGTATCAGAGGCCACCCACTGTGGCTAAAAGATCCCTATCATCATTATGCATTAACCAATGGTTCTCGTATGTAAATTCAGCTGTCATTTTCCAATGAGGTCCTTCATCAGTAATGACCCTATATCATAGTCAGACACCATTGACTGGCCAACCACCAGAGACCCACCATTGGCTGCGACCTTACATGCCCCCCACACATCGTGGTCCTCATTTGCGTGTCTTCTTCATGTGCCACGTGTGAGCATGGTCCCACCACTTTCTGGCCACCCTCTAGCCCCTTCCCAACATCTCTCTATTGTTCCTAGCCCACAAACCTTGTCACCCACTCCTCACCAATCTACAATTCTAATTTTTTTTTTGCACTTTGGCGTAACCCTTTTGCACTCAGTGACCTTACGGCGTATTAAGCCCTAACCTTCACCCAAACCATCATGTCTAGCTTTGCTAATGTCTCTGATGCATCCCCAGCCATCGATTTCACCTTCGTTCCCTTGATCCCTTGTGACAAATTGGTGGATGCAGTAAATTACACCACTTAGGTCATTGTTGTGGAGCTCTAGTTTGAAAGGTAGGGTCGCAGGATCACTTAGTCAAATACGTCAAAGACATCTCTACCAAAAACCAAGCTAAATGGAAACAAATTGATGCTTTGCTCTGTATTGTACTATGGTACTCTATTGATGCTAAGCTCTAGTTGCAATTCCATTCTTACCAGACCTGTTATAATGTTTGGGCGAAGACCAAGAAAGTATACTCCAATGATGTCAACCACCTATACAACATTGTTTCTAACTTGATGGTCATTAATAAACAAGAAATGGATATATAGACCTATTTGACTAAGTTTGATAATTTAATTGCTAAATTTGATGCACTTATGTCATTCACTGATAATGTAGATAAACATGCAGAATAGTGTGGAAAGTTCTTTATGGTCCTTGCCCTTGTTGGTCTCCCACCTGAACTTGATTCATTTCATAATCAAATTGTCTCAAGCCCTAAGGTTTTAACATATGATGCGATCTTAGAACAACTATTGCATATCTCAACTTCTATAGTTTTTGCATCTACCCTCGCACCTGTTGAATCTTCTACACTAGTTTCCCAATCCAAGAACCAGGGTGGATATGGCGGAGGTCGCAGTGGTAACCATTCCCATCCTCATTGCACTTATTGCAAATGATGTAGTCATATTGAAGATCAATGTAAACCAAGGCCAATCAATAGTCTAGAAATGTGAATGTTGCTCATGTTTCCCAATCTAACTCATCTGAGAAGGTTTCCTTATTTACTGCTGAGTATAATGAGTATATCAAACATAAAGCAATCATATAGCCAACTACACCTGTCGCTTCTGTTGCTCAGAATGAAAATCCTGTAGCCTTTCTTTTACAGTCTTATTTTCTAGGACCTTAGATTCTTAATTTAGCACTTTTGTTCATATGTCTGATAACAAATCATTTTTCTCCCACCTTACCTATACAGACACACTACCTAGTTTCACTTTAGCCAATGGTTCACAAACCAAAGTCTAAGGAATTGGTCAAGCTAATCAACTTCTCATTCTTTCTTTAAATTATGTACTATTTGTGCTAGCTAGTCCTTTTAATTTGATTTCCATCATCAAACTCACTTGTATCTTACCTTGCTCTGTTATATTTGCTAATGATTCCGTTCTTGTGCAGGATCGGGGCATCAGACAAACAATTGGAGTAAGACGTGAGTCTCAAGGATTTTATCACCTTAACATACCTATATCTCCTACAACATGTTCAATTGTTGAGTCAGTAGAGATCGTTCATCAACACTTAGGACATCCTAGCCTACAAAAATTACATGTCATGGTTCCTAAGTTTTCTAACGTATGAGTCTTGTCAATTAGAAAAACATGTTTGTAGTTCTTTTCCTAAAAAAGTCAATAAACGAGTTGTGTCTCCTTTTGCTTTAGTCCATTCAAATATTTGAGATCCTAATTGTGTTACTTCTACTTTGAGTTACCAATACTTTGTACCTTTATTGGTGATTTTTCCCATTGTACATGGTTATTTCTAATGAAAAATTGTTTTGAACTTTTTTCTATATTTAAAGGTTTTTGTTTAGCAACTCAGACTCAATTTGGTTGCCCTATTAAAATTCTGTGAAGTAATAATGCATGTGAATATTTTTATTCTCCCTTTCAATCCTTTTAGAATTCATAGGGAATTCTACACCAATTGTCATGTGCTCATACCCCATAGCACAATGGTGCCATTGAAAGAAAAAATTGACACATGGTTAAAACAAGTCATACTTTGCTCCTACATTTCAATGTGCAACTTCGATTTTAGGGTGACGCAATCCTTGCCTCATACTATTTGTTCAATCACATGCATTCTTTTGTCCTCCAAATTTAGGTGCCCCATTCTCTCTTATCCCCTAAATAAGATCTTTATTCTCTTCCTCTTTGAGTCTTCAATGCACTTGTTTTATCCATAACCTCATTTCAGGAAAAGAGAAATTGGTTGTCAAATCTTTTAAGTGTCTTTCCTAGGCTACTCTTGATTGCAGAAATGCTACTAATGCTATTCTTCAAACCTTACAAGATATCTTGTCTCTGCTAATGTTAGCTTCTTTGACACTCGTCCTCTATTCCTATCTGCTTCCGATATGCATCCTGATATGGATATTCAGCTCCTAGTTGGTCATTCTCACTTTTAGGTCAATCTTACACCTGTCTCGACTACTCCCTTACTCAAATATCAATGGAGACCACGTCCATAGCAAGTTGATGCATCCTTAGACCCAATTGATCAGCCAATTATTCCTACTAGTGCCACACTAACAAAACTAGTCCCCATTCTTCCTTGTGACTCATCTCTTACTCCATCAGACTCTCCTGCTCCATCTCCTGTACTAGAATTGCCCATAGCATTGCGCAGGGTTATCAAATTTACTCGTAATCATAACCCTCTTCTTCCTATTATGTTTTTGTGTCCTCTTTGTCTTCTATTTTTGTCCCCAAAACTACTGGTGAAACCCTATCTTATTTTGGATTGTGACAAGTTATAATTGACGAAATGATTGCTTTACACCCAAGTGGCACTTAGGAACTTATCCCCTTATCCTAGAAAAATAATTGTTGGTTATCGATAGGTCTATATGTCAAGATTAGCCCTAATGGGAATGTCAACCATCTAAAAGCATGATTAGTGGCCAAAGGATACACATAGATATTCGACCTCAACTATGGGGATACTTTCTCTCTTGTGGCCAAGATTGCTTCTATTTGCCTCTTTCTTGCTATGATTGTTACTCAGCATTGGTCTATTCATCAATTAGACATCAAGAATACCTTCTTACATGGTGAATTACAAGAAGAGGTTTATATGCGACAACCACTAGGTTTTAATGCTTATCGATCTCCTGGCTTAGTTTACCAATTGTACATATCCTTCTATGGCCTAAAACAATCTCCTCGTCCTTGGTTTGAGATATTTGGTTTTGTCATTCAGTAATTTGGCATGACTAGAAGTGAGGTTGATCACTCCATTCTTCCATTAATCGTCACTTGGCCTTTGCATCTATCTTATTGTTTATGTTGATGAAATTGTCATCACAGGTAATGATCAGGTTGGTATTTGGCATCTTAAGCAATATTTGTCACACCACTTTCAGAGAAAAGATTTGGGCCTTCTCAAATATTTTTTGGGGACTGAGGTTGCTTAATCTAAGCAAATGTTGCCATAACTCAAAGAAAGTATGCTTTAGATGTACTTGAAGAAACATTCATATTAGACTGCTAACTGAGGGATACTCCAATGGATCCTAACATCAAACTACCACTAGGTCAAGGGGAGACTCTAATAGGCCCTGATAGATATAAACATCTTGTTGGTAAGCCTAACTATCTTGTAGTAACTCAATCAGACATTACTTTTGCTATAAGGTTGTTAAGCCAATTTTTGAGTGCTCCTTGTGATAGTTATTAGGATGCTATTGTTCGCATTCTTAGATACATCAAGAGTGCACCCAAAAAAAGGTTACTTTATGAAAACAAAGGCAATGCTCAAGTTAGTGGATGCTGAATAGGCAGGTTCATCATTTGATAAACAATTAACTTCAAGATATTGTGTCTTTATTAGAGGTGACCTAATCTCTTGGAGGAGTAAGAGACAAAACTAGTTACTAGATCTAGTGTAGAGGCCGAGTATCGTGCAATGGCAATAACAACCTATGAACTTACATGGTTAAAGCAATTGCTTCAATAGCTTAAATTAGGAGAGATCATGGAAATGAAACTATGTGTGACAACCAAGATACCTTGCATATTGCTTCCAATCTATTTTTTCATGAAAGGATCAAACACATAGAGATTGACTACTATTTTGTTAGAGAAAATATTTTTCAAGTGAGATCACTACTGGTTTTGTCAACTGCAACGACCAGTTAGCTAATATATTTATTAAGTCCTTAAGAGGGCCTCAGGTTGATTTTATTTGTAACAAGCTCGATGCATATGATATATATGTTCCAGCTTGAAGGGGAGAGTTAGAATTAGGCACATGCTAATTTGTAGCCTTAGTCATTACTTAGTCATAGTTGACTTGTAGAGTTGATTATTATGAATTAGTATATGTAATTATATTGTATAATTATTGTTGTTATGTGCTGCTATTGTGTATAAATACCAGATTACTTGTGTGTAATCAACACACAATTCCTCAAACCTTCTTTAATTACCATTGAACATTGTCCAACTCAGCTGAGGTCTAGCATCCTTTAGGTAAATTTTATCTAATTTCTAAATACCTCTCTTACACTTTTGTCACCCTTACATAAAACTTATTCACTAAATATTACTGCTATTGTTGAACCTACATATACATTCAAGCTATTCAACATTATTGTTGAAGAAAGGCCATGACTTCTAAGATATAAGCACTAGATTAAAATTAGACTTGGACTATGACAAATTTACCTTTTGGTAAGCAATCGATAGGTTGCAAATGGGTCTATAACATGAAATATATATAAGTTGGCAACATAGGGAGTCATAGAGTCAATTCGGTGGCTAAGTGACACTCAAACTGAAGGATTGGATTTCTCAAGCACCTTTTCCTAGTGGCCAAAATGATTATAGTCAAAATACTTTTTGCTCTTACCTCAGTTCAACACTGGCATTTTCACCAACTAGTTAAAGACCCACGTATTGTGTGGGTTCCTAAAAATCAGTTGCATAGCTTCATCTTTAACAACTTTTCCTTTCTATTTGAAGACTTCAAAACTTATTAGCAATTTAAAAGAAGTGAAAATGGATCTAATGCTCAGTGATAATAGATAAAAAGAGAAAACAAGATGATAAAATTGAGAGAAAGGAGAGAGCTATAAATTGATGAGAGAATGTCTCGTGCATGTTGTTCCAACAAATGCACTGAGGTCTGAGAAGGAAAATGTCTTTAACATAATATCCAAATAACAAATAAATCATAAAAACAAAGGATAAAATATTCATAGTTAATTGATGTCACCCATCTCAAAGTAATACTTAAGCTATCTTTCAAACAAATTGAAGTTTATGAAACATCACAAAATCCCAACCGTTTAGAAATAATAATTCTAAGAATAATCTAAACATGTAATGAACTTTATGCAGAGCAATGGAATCTAAGGAGGTGAAGGATCAAATCACAAACTGAGTACATTTGCCTAGAATGAAGTTATATTTAACACAAAATACATTAATAAATTTAGCCAAAAGTTCCTTTATATGTGCCAATGTGCCAAAGTGGAATATATTATGCATGCCAAATTGCCATCTTTCAATGTTAAAAGGAATATAAGCTTATTTGTTACAAAAAAAAAAGTTAGATGAATGTAGGTTTCAAAGTTTTGAAAAGAAATACAAAATATAATATAAAAGGAAATGTAAGCTGTGAATTCTAGATTAACATTCTCTGCAATTGCAGCAAAAATGTCCATTGATAAATCCAAGTTTCTCCATCCACCAAGCTTAGAAGCAAAATTTCAAGGAAGTGGTAGTAACTCATCTTTAGATTAAATTCATAGAAAGGGATGCCTCTTCAATCTTGCTATATTGATTTTTTATTTTATTTTGAGGAGTTAACTGTAGTCACGACATAAATGAAAGAAAATCTCCTTTAATTAAGATACTAAGAAGAAAATGTAAGAATAAAAATCAAATGAAACATCTTAATAATCCTTGGAGTCATGGGATTGTTTCTTCCTTTTCTACTTAGTTGTGTACAAGCTCTACTCTTTCTCCCCATTTTCTCACCTCTTCTACATTGTTTCAGCTTTGCTTATTTGAAATCATCTAGCCAATAATTAATCTCCATCTTAATAATTCTCATTCAATTGAAATGCTCATGAGACAATATACTAAAAGCTGAATATTAAATAACTAATAATGGTCATTTATTTGTATTACTAAGAAGACTTGAAGATAATTTATTTAATTATTAAGGAGGCATATGAAACTGAAGCTAAAATTAAGCATAGAAGATGAAACATCTAGCAGTTAGAACATGGTAGAAATCGTTGACTGTATGCCAAGTTTGGTTGTGTGGCTAAATGAGAAAATAACTACCACTTATTGATCTCCTCTAGTGTGTATGAACTCTAGAATCTTGAATGGACACATTGAGCAACCAAACTAAAACTAAAACACTCTTTTAAGGCCAAAAAACACTCAATTAAAGGTTTGAAACACAAACATATATTAATGTGACTTTTAATGGCAACAGAAAATGGAGAAGTTAATGATGTGAGAGAACAAAAGAGGGACTGCAATAGAAGCTGACACATATGCAAAGCTAGAGATGGAAAGATTAAGAAGTTGAGATGGCAACTCCACATCTCGCACTTCAACTTTTGTATATTATAAATAGATTAGGTGTACATAGTTCTTTTTTGCACGGTGACCTTCATAAGGAAGTGTGCATGACTCTACCCCTTGTTTTTCACTCCTCTAAACCTAATCAAGTTTGTCATATACAAAAATATCTTTATGGTTTGAGACAGGCTAGCAGATAGTGGTTTTCCAAGCTGTCATCTACCTCATTTATCTCTTTCGGCTATATCTAATCTAATGTAGATTATTATTTATTTGTGAAGACAGTTGCCTCATCATTCACTACACTACTAGTTTATGTTGATGGCATAATTCTTGGAAGCAATGACCTTTAAGAAATCATTGCTATTGAACAAATGTAGGATATTCCTTCTTCAAGATTAAAGACTTAGGCCACCTAAAAGACTTCCTTAGTCTTCAAATAGTCAAAAACAACTTGCATTTCACTCTGCCAAAGAAAGTATGCACTTGAATTAGTTCAAGATGCTAAACTTCTTGGTTGTAGGCCTATTTCAACCCCTAAGGTCTCTAATCTTAATTTACAAAAAGATGATGGTCATTCATATGTTGATATTTCTAGGGTTCTCTACCTTACTGCAAGTAGGCCTGGAATTACTTATGATGTTCATCATCTCATTCATTTCCTAGCCAAGCCTATGATCTCCCACTTTCATGCAGCCACTCGTATTCTCAGATATATCAAAGCTAGGGGTGTCCAACAGGTTAGGTTAACCTATAAACTCACGGGTTTTGACTCAACCCAACCCACAAGTAGGTTGGGTCTGCGACTTGGGCCAGGTTGGAAAACACTCCAACCCGCAAAGTACAAGTCGGGTGACAGGTTTAGAAAGTGTCGACTCACGCAAACCCAACCCACCCAAGTATTTATTTTTTGTAAAATCCATTTAGCCATAGTGACAATTTATGTTGTTTTTTCCATGAATTTTATATACAATCAATTAAGTTTAAGTGTAGGCATTGTAGTCACATTGAGAATGTGACTAAGAAAATAGTTATTAGAAACCCATAAAGCATCTGACAGACTAATGCGATGAAAATCTAAATGATCACTTGGATGACAAAGATTATAACAAGAAAAATGAGAATGTAATAAATGATTATGTTAATCCATATTCTATATGTGATGACATTGATTTCAATTAGCTAATGTAATTTGTTATTTACAACTTTTAGAACATATTAGCTTGCTTTAGTTTATTTTAGATTTATGTTAGCTTAGTAAGATTTATTAAGCTTATTTATAACATTGACTCATGTTCTTGAGAACAAACTATCTGGAAAGATTAAAAGAACATAATAAACATAGAATCAGAATTGTTGATTGCATATATTTGTTTATAAACTAATTAAAGGGAATAAATAACTCAAACAAAATAATATGCTTGTTTTATTAACATTTCATAACTGGATGAAGGATCTTAGAAGATATTCTCTACTTACTAGGAAAATTTACATGGTAATAAACTTATAATGCATTTTAAAAAAGCTAAAGAACAGAAGCAACGCAGAGGAAGTTTTCTTACAAGTATTTAAGTTATGAATAGTTTTATTTAGTTTATTCTAGACTTAGTAAAACTTGTTAGTTATTAATTTGTTATGCACTTATTGACTTATGGTGTTTAGTTTATTTGAGATTAAGACCTATTATGTTTGAGTAAGGTCGATTGAGACTTATGGTGTTAATTTGGTAGATTGAGACCTATTATGTTCGAGATTGGGACTTATAGTGTTAATTTGTTAGATTGAGACCTATTATATTTGAAATTGAGACTTATGATGTTAATTTGTTAGATTTTATATTTTAACTCTTTTTTGTCAATTTTTTTTTATAAAAAAAAAATGTCGGACCCATAGGTTCGACTCAACCCGACTTACTCTTGAGCGGGTCGGGTTGGGTCGGGTTGATCGAAAAAATCTCCTCGACCTAACCCAACCTAACCCACTACTTTCATGAGTGGGTCAGGTCTAAAAACATTGTTGAATCCACCCAGCAGACACCCTTAATCAAAACATCACTTGGCAAAGTTTTATTTTTTTCCTATAACTTGTTCTATACAACTCAAAGGGTTCTCTAGCTCAAATTAGGCAGCATGTTTTGATAGTAGAGGGTCAATTAGAAGTTATTTTATTTTCCTTGGATACTTTTTAATCTCGTGGAATATTTTGCTCAAAAGCTGAATACAAGGCATTAGTCGTAGCTACGTGTGAGTTACAATGGCTCACTTATCTACTCCAAGATTTCATGGTTCCATTCAAGACGCCATCCTTGCTTTACTATGGTAATTAGTCTACGCTTTACACTACAGCCAATTATATAGAATATGAGAGAACCAAACAAATAGAGATTGATTGCCATTTTGTAAGAGACAAGGACCAAGTGGGGATCATTCATCTACTTCCTATACCATCCTTTGCTGAAGTTGCTGATTTGTGTACCACAAGGTTGACTCCAAAAGCATTCCAATTGCTTATCTCCATGTCGGGGATTACATGATTGATAGAAATTCTTCAGTTTATTGGGGGTATTAGCTCAGTAGTTTACTGAGCTTACTTGGCAAACACATCAGTAGGTAGATAGATTAGTTGGAAATTTAGTTGTTTTAGTTATCCATGATCATGTGATTTGTTATTTGTACCATTTTGGTAGTTGATAATAGTTGTTCTGTTGTATTATTACTTGATGTATACAAGCATTGATTGTATAATTGTATCAGTAATTTTTTCATTTAATTAAATTCTCATTAACTTCATTTATCATATTCTTGTTATCTCTTAAGTGAGTACCCTTGAGCCAATGAAGGGTGGACTTTGCCTACCCTTCAAGATCTAAGTTATTTTACTAACTCCTTGACCTATAACATTGGAGTAGACATGGGAATTGGCTAAACCTATTTTTGAAACATAAAGTCGAAGTTACCTAACACAGTCTTTGTTTATTTTTCGTCTAGCCTGATATTTTAAAAAGCATGTCCTAACATATGAAAATTTATTTAAAGGCTTACTTTTCATTAAGGTCTTTAAATAGTTTAAGGTGGCAAAGTGAGTCAACCCGTTTAGTTCCGACCTGCTATGAGTTGGTGAAAAATAGGACGGGATAGGTTGACCCATTTTTAAAAAATGGATTGAAAATGTCAACCCACCTCGTTTTGCGATGAATTGACAGGTCAACCCACTTAAAATTTAAAAAATAAAAAAATGGTGGTTGGCAGGTTAAATAGGTTAATTCATATGTTAACTTGCCAAACTCGCCACAAAAAAATCCCTGAAAAAAAAGAAGAAAACTAACTCGACAGGTCAATTCGTCTCATTCTACCTCAACCTATGGGTTATGCGGAGCTAGATAGAATAACCTTTTAAGAAAAGTTAAAAATGGAACTCAACTCGTCATTTTTTACTAGTTAAACAAGTTAATCTGTCATATCTGACCTATTTTGTCATATATATATCACAGTTTGTCAAGCCTAAAAGTTTATTTTAAAGGTTTCATGACTTATTAATTAAACGGGTTAGGCTAAGCCAATAAGACATTTAACTTATGTTTGCTGATATATTAAAGTAACTTATCCTTAACACCATTTTTTTAAAGAAAAATTATTGTGAAACTTTGAATCAACTTATGAAATATATCCATGCCAAACGAATTAAAAAAAAACTTAAATAAATATTTTTCCATAATCTTATTCATTTCATAAATCATATTATATTAAATTAAATAAGAAAATGTTAGGTAATAAGCTTGTGAGTAAATTAGTACCAAACATAGTCTTTAAGATTAGATTATGATGATGACGCTAGAGAATTTGATCCTTCAGAAAGTCACCTATTCATTTTATTTTATTTAGCAAGTCACATATTTCTATTTCTTATCTAGATTTTTGTACTTTCTATATACTAAAAAAATACATAGAATAATTGATGAAAGAACTTTTAAATAATATTTAAACAAATTTTATATGATAAAAGTAAGACTTAACAGACTTAATATGTTTAGATATCCATTTTTTTTTTTGACGTGGATCCATATTCTATTTTGATTGGGTTTGTGGTGAAAGATTTGGATATATAGTTTGTAAAATGTGATAACGTTGTACCCCAATAAAAAAAAAGTGATAAAGTTTAAATATACACATATAGTTAAGAAAAAGAGTGATATTATATATTTACTACTACAGAAAGAAATCTTTTAATTGGTATTTAACGTTTGTTCATTAAAATATCTTTTCTCATTATAATTAAAGATTTAAAAACCAATATTTTATAATCATGTAAAAGGATAATCATGTTTTACACCTACTTTTTACTTTGTACAATTTTATGCATATTACAATTTTTAAATCCATTTGCATTCGGCTTTCAATTTTAAAAGAAGGGAAGGTGTTATTTACCATTATATAAATTAATTGAATTTCTCTATTTACACACTGTTAAAAATATAAAAATAGGTAATGATAATTTGTGTATTTACCTAAATTATTGTACATAGGAGGATCAACCTCTATTTATAGAAGAAGATGTTGCAAAGAATAGGAAAATAATAAAATATAATTATGTAATAAGTCAATCTAATACTAAATCAATTACAATCATCTTTAAAATCAATCGTAATCAATTATAATCACAATTATAATTAATCACGTTAACATCCCCCATCAAACTCAAGTGCGTATAAAAGAAACCAGCTTGACTTTGGAAACTAGAGTGCGAAATCGGCTAAGATGATGATTGAGTCTGGAGTCTGGAATTTAGATCGAAGTCTGGAGTTTAGATCGAAGTCTAGAGTTTACAACGGGAACAGAGTTTGAAACAAATTGTTACCATTAGAAAGAAGTCTGGAATCTAGAACGGGATCTGAAACAGAGTCCTGCCATCAGAATGAGGTCTGGAATCTAGGACGGAGTCTAAAATAGAGTTTTGCCATCAAAACGAAGTCTTGAATTTAGGACAGAGTCTAAAACGAAATCTGGCATTAGAATGAAATCTGAACGGATTGGAGGAGTTGAATGGAGGAGCACAATAGAGGAGTGCAATGGAGATGTGCAACAGAAGAGCGGAAGGATTGGATCAGAGTAGACAAAGATGAAGAAAATAACAAAACTAAATTTGGATTTGATGGTGATTAGTCACGATTCTAACAAGTTCTACAAACTCTGCATAGTGAAAAGAAGAAACTCTCTTTAAGGTGGATACCATGTTAAAAATATAGAAATAGGTAATGATAATTTGTGTATTTATCTGAATTATTGTATACAGGATAATTAACCTCTATTTATAGAAGAATATTGTTGTATAAAAAAGAAAAATAATAAAATATAGTTATGTAATAAATCAATCAATTCTGTACTAAATTAATTACATATATTCTTAAAATTAATCGTAATCAATTATAATCTCAATTATAATTAATTACACTAACACACACGATAATTTAAAGTTTTGTCCTCTTAAAAAAATGTTACTAAAAAGGATTATATGATACTTTTGTGTTACAGGAAATTCACTACAAAAGTAAAAGATTTTCTCGTTGTTGTGACTCCTGTTACTATTATTAACTGTTGGATAACTTTGAAAGAATGTAAATAAAAATACAGTTGTCCGTGTAGAAGTGTACAGATGAGAATGGAGTTGAATAATGTTACAAATTTCTTACAAGCACTTTAAAACTTTAATGCTTTTAGCTTCACAAGAAATGATATATATATAATAGCAAAATATGTAAAAAGTGAAACTATGATTATGCATATCTTCAACATCAAATGAATTTTCTCATAAAAGAAATTACAACACTGTACGCGAGCAGTATCAAGGTAGAAGCAAGAAGCAAGTGAACAAACTTATATCAAGCAGTAATCAAATACTAACTTCTCTCAATGAAACTTATAAGGTAGTCACTGAAGCAAATCAGTACAAACACTCTAAGAATGAAGTGATGATGCAAAACAGTAATTATATATATAAGGTGAAATAAAAGATGGAGGGAAGAGAAGCTTGAACACTGACTTTAATTTCGGTTCAGCCAAAATAACAGTCTACACTTATTCTCTAAGTATATCATGATATTTTATAGAAATGTAAATAGTTTTCTACTACACAATATAAATAAGCATATCATGATATTTTATAGAAATGTAAGTAGTTTTCTACTACACAATATTTTCAAATTAGATTACAAGAAGCTAGTTTTTCTTTTATCATAACCTATCACGTAAGAGATCATAGATTTCCTCAAAAATCAATTATAACATGCATTGTCTATTACAAATATCTCAAAACTCAATAGTACAAGTTTCTTATTAAAGAACACAACATCTTTGTATAACCTAATAGAACAATTATTTTTTCATTTCTAGCTCAGAAGAACACCAAACGATAATGCAAAAGAATATTCTTGATTAAGCATATTGAAGGTATTGAAGGGATTAGTCTAATTAATTTGGAGCTTATTAGAGCAAATTATGGTTGTCTTTGAGCTCTTCGATCAAGTCGTATTTTCTAATCCTTCCAATAACTTGCTTTGCGGACGACACCTTATAACTCACTACACTTGGGAAAATCTGCAAACTTCATTTTTGCAATTCACCGCTTATATGATTGTTCCATTAATCTAGTCTTTTAAAAACTTGTCGGTTGAACTAGTTGAATCATGAGCTGGTTATGTTTCCGATGTGATTATTTTTTAATTCAACTATAGTTTAATCATGGTTTAGTTACAAAGTTAACTGATTGAATTAAATGAATCATGACCCAAAAATTTTGCTAGTTCAATTTTCAGTTCGATATTTAAAACATTATATTCATCTTCTCATTTCTTACAAAAATGTGTATCTAAGGTATGTTCTAATTAAGATCAAGTAAGGGCATCATGTATTGAAAACTATTTTTTAAAAAAAAAAACTACCGTAATTTGTTTTCATAAAAATCTGATGAAATTAAAGTCATAAGAAAACATTAGAATTTAGTACACAAGATACCACAAAAAAAAATAGTACCTTATTTGATTTTTTTCTTAAATTATATAAATTTTATTGATTTTGAGCTAATTTAATTAAAGTATTTCAATTAGTGTATTTAATTTAAGTATATTAATTATAGCTTTTGACTTAACATAATCATTTTAATTATAGTTACATAACCCGAACCAGAGACTAAATCATTGGATCAATGGTTCAACTGTGAGTCAAATGGTCGAATAAAAAAACTTGGACAAAGAAAGAAATATTTTTTAAAAATTATTATATGAAATTTTACTTGATATAAAAAATATTATATTAAAAAATACAATATAAAAAATACTTCTAAACAAGCAGTGATAATAACTTATTAATTTAATAATAATATAAATTAAAAAAATTGAGAATAATATTTAATAGTGACATATGATTTAGTGGTAGAATGCATATTATGATAAATATATTTAAATATAATGTTCAAATTTTAAAAGTTACATTTTTGTTAAGTTCCAGTTAAAAAAAATATATAAAAACTAGGTGGGTTCCTAGATCAATTCAAGTTTGAACGAGTCATTGAAAAAAACCTGTTTAATACGTTGACCGAACTGGCCTAAAGCTCAGGTAAAAAATCTTGTTCTGTACAACTATGGTTTTAATTTAACAATTTAATTGTTGGGTTCTCAATGGGTCATATTTGTTTTCCTTTTTTTTTAATCATAATTTGTTTCCTGTATTTTATAATGAGAAAATACTTCGACAAGTTAATTATAGTACTAATTTTTTCTTTTGGTACATAAAAGTTTAGTGTGAAAAGAGATTTTCTCCATTTTAAGGACATGATAAATCACCAACTTCAATAAAGATTTATAGTGAAATTATATATTGCTTATATTGCCTATTAATAGGGAATCCTAGAATTCAAACTCAACTAATGTTGTTATCATAAGCGGAGGTAAGCCAACCTCACGCAAATTTTATCTATAATGTCAGGAGTTTGAAATTTGGAATTGCTACTATAAAGAGAACTTTATCTAATTATCACTCCTGACTTAAAAGTTAATCTCACAATAATATTGTAAGAATACTTGATCTAAGACCCAAAAATTAAATAATTCATTTTTTGGGTATACAAATAATTCATCTTTTTAATCCAATCAAACATGATAAGTAAATATGAAGAGAAAGATAATTATAAATAATTTAACATGAAGTCCTACTAATTTTAAAATAGTCCAACCACTTAAATTTTTATGTCTATCTTTTTATTTACATTATAAAATTATATGAAAATTTCGCAGAATCCATTTCTCGATACATTTATTCATTCATTTAATACCTGTATATTGCACGGATTGCACACTACAGCGCATTCCATTTTAAATTCTGTGCACTTCAATTGATTTTTTTAATAAAAAAACAAACAAAAAAAAGACAAGAGTGTATACTCATACGCTCCCCATTGATTAATGTTGCGTCTCGCAGTGAAACCGACCATATCAGGATTCAAGAGGGAAGGATTGGTATTGCGGTACTTTAATGCACGTGATGGGGCTTTTGTTACATAACAAAATTGGTCTCCCGGATTTAACTCAACTCATGAATGGATCCTTTCATCAGCTATTTCTAATATATACTCTCTTTTGAAAGGTGTATAATATATCATATGATCTAAATCATTGATTTAATCATAAAAATAATTAATGGTTTAGATCAATTACAAAAAACTTGCTTAGCAGGTTTTTTTTTGTTTTATATTTTTTTTTCATTTTTTTAAGTTTTATATTTTTTTATGATTTCCAGTCATTGTCTATCATCGACCGACCACTGTCTACCAACGTCGACCACCACCAGTTACCACCACTTTTTTTTAACGTTATATTGTTTATTTTTTTTTAAGTTAATGTATTTGTATAAATAATATCATTTAAAATAATCTTAGTTAAAATTGTATTAGTCTTTTATTTTTTAATAAATAAGCGTGTATATCGAAAATCTTACAGATTTTAACTAATAATATTTTACACATACTGTAAGATTTTTAGTATGTACAGTTATTGATGAAAAAAATAAAAGACTGATACAGTTTTAACTATTATTATTTTTAATAATATTATTTATACAATTGTGTAACTAAAAAAAATAGTATCAGTCTTTTCTGGCTCGATGAACAGTAAATTTTTCGGCTCAGTGAATAGTAAATTTTTTGGTGTGAACAGTATATTTCTGGCATGAACGGTGCATTTTCGCATGAATAGTATGTTTTCGGCATGAACAGTACGTTTTTCAGCATGAACGGTAAGTTCCTAGCGTGAACAATTATTTTTCTGCTTGAACGGTAAAAACTACCTCTGGTGTGAACGGTATGGTCTGAAAAAAAAGGGACAACCTGCTAAAAAAAAAATCTGCTTTTGCAGGTAAAGGTCAAGGGTGTATGGTACACCCAAACTCAATAGGGTGTACGGTGTACCATAGCAATGACCTCCTTTCATCTATAGAAAGTAGAGCTATCAAAACAGGTTCAACCTGTTGGGTTGGTCCACTAATCCACTTTTTTTAAGCGGATTAGGTTCAATGTTTGAAACCATTTTTTTTTCAACCTGCAAAACCCGCCTTGTAAAACTCACGGGTTAAGCAGGTCGAGTGCGAGTTAACTCGTTGGGTTACTCTTTTTCTTTTTTTTTCCTTTCTAAATTCTAGATCTATATTTACTCTCTTTTCGTGATTTTTTCCTAATCCTGCTCAGAAGTCAGAATCTCAGATCCACCGTCCCCCTCTTTTTCTCTGTCGTTGTTCTGTTTCTGTTTGTGACCGTCCGTCAGTTGCTGCGCATGCACCGGTCGCCGTCCCATTCCAGCTCTCTCTCTCTGTTGCTGTTCTGTTCTGCTATTCGTGATTCGCTCTCCATCAACTACTGCGCGTGCGCTGACCTCCGTCTGGTTCCATCTCTCTCTCTCTGTCGCTGTTCTGTTCCGTGAGACCATGACTTCTGTCGCTCTTTCTCTCCATTGCTGTGCTGTTCCGTTGAGCATTGGTTGTCGCTGCTTTGTTCCATTCCAGCTCGCACTCTCTCTCCGTTACTCTCTCTCTCTGTCGTTTTGTTCCGTCACCGTCACCGATACCGTAGTACGATACGTACTTCAGTTCCTTATTCCTGTGGGCACTGCTTAATCACCTCATCCTCATGAAATCTTTAGCATCTTTGATTCTTTGATGTATCTATGAAGAGGGTGTTTCGAAATAATTAAAATTTTTAAATAATTGGATTGTGTTGTGTGCTGCCTGAATTGCTATGGATGAATTGATAATCATTGTGCACATTTTTTTGTTGAAAATTTTGCAATGATTTTATTTGAGTGTTTGTCTGAAACTGAAAACATAAAATGGACTATGTCAATAATGACCCTCTTGATCTTGAAGAAGCGGATCTTACTATTTATGAGTCCCATTTCGAACCTCAAAAGAAAAAGGCTAAAGCAACAACGTCTGATTGTTGGAAGTTTTTCACAAAGATAGGAGTGAGTGAATGAAGTAGAAATGACAGAATGCAATGCTTGTAAAAAAAAGTATAAGGTTGGGGGTAGATTATATGGGACGTCATCTTTAAATCGTCACATCTCAAATTGTAAAGAAGTTAAATTTAATGATGTTGGTAAAATGATGATAGACATGCAAGGAAAACTAAAGTCTCAAAAGATAGATCAAATGGTATCATGTGAGATATGTACCGCTGCAATCATTGAACATGATTTGCCATTTAACTTTGTTGAGTATAAGAAGATTAGGAGTTGGATAAAGTACTTGAATCCTGATGCAAATCTTATTTCAAGGAATACAACAAAAGTTTATGTCTTAAATATTCACAACAGAGAGAAAGAGAAGCTTAAACAAACAATGGCTAGCATTCCGAATAGGATATGTCTAACTTCTGATTTATGGACAGCTTGTACAACAGAGGGTTACATATGCTTAACCGCTCATTTGTTGATACAAATTGGAAGTTAAATAGCAAGATTCTCAATTTTTGTCACATGCCTCCTCCTCACATCGGATTTGAATTGGCTTCAAAGATTTTTGATTTTTTGAAGGAATGAGAAATAGAGAAAAAGATTTTTTCCCTTACTTTAGATAATTCATCCGCTAATGACAACATGCAAGATGTTTTGAAAAATAACCTTGCTATGAGTGATTGGTTGTTATGTAATGGGGAATTTTTTCATGTTCGTTGTTCTGCCCACATTTTAAACCTCATTGTTCAAGAGGGATTGAAAGTAGCTAGTGATGCCTTGCATAAAATTAGAGAGAGTGTGAAATATGTGAAGGGATCAGAGGATAGAATGAGAAAATTTCAAGAATGTGTTGCACAACTTGGTCTTGAGTCTATTGGCATAGGGAAGGGATTGCGTCTAGATGTTCCTACTAGATGAAATTCAACCTATATCATGCTTGAAAGCGCTCTCAAATACAAATGGGCATTTGGTAATTTCCAAACAAAAATGTAAATTATAAATATTGCCCTTCGGTTGATGAGTGGAAAAGAGGAGAACAAATTTGTGAATTTTTGTTACCATTTTATGATACTACCAATTTGATTTTCGGCACATCTTACCCTACTTCCAACTTGTATTTTTTGCAAGTTTGGAAAATCCAATGTATTCTTCAAGAAAGTCTAAGTAGTGAAGATGATGTTATAAGGAGTATGGGGGAAAATATGATGAAAAAGTTTGAGAAATATTGGAATGAGTATAGTATAGTGCTTGCACTAGGAGCGGTTCTTGACCCACGGATTAAGTTTTCTTTATTGAGTTATTGTTATTCAAAAATTGATGAATTTACTTGTGAACAAAAGCTAGAACATGTGAGAAGAAAATTGTTCATGCTCTTTGAAAAGTATTCAAATTCGATTAACAATGCCTCCACTTCCAATGTCACGAGTGTTGTCCCTACTCAATCTTCATGTCTGCCAAAGGAACTCAAGGAAATAAATAAAAGGATGTTTGGTGTAAGTATATGTATATTTTAAATTGATAAATTACTTTTTTTCTATTGTGCACTTTTTTAAACAAATCTTGTTTTTCTTTTCATGTATTCCACTTGTTAAATATGATAAGAATTGAAAATGTACAAGGATCAACTTGCTTCTAGAATTAGAAGGTCACAACTTGAGCTTTATTTGGATGAACCAACTTTAGATTTTGATATTTATGAAGATTTAGATGTGTTACAATGGTGGAGGGACACTGCGAACCACCGCTTCCCAAATCTATCCATAATGGCTCGTGAGATGTTGAGCATTCCTATTACAAATGTGGCATTCGAATCTGCATTTAGTATTGGTGCACGTGTTTAAAACAAGTATAGAAGCAGTCTCTTGCCACAAAATGTCCAAGCTTTTATTTATACTCGTAGTTAGTTGCATGGTTTTGTTAATGATGGTAATTTCTTTAATTTGAATGTATAATATTACAATTATTATTTTCTTTAGAATCATTATCATAATATCATTTGTCAATTATTTATTTATTTATTTATTGTGATTTGTAGATGAGGATGTTGATGATGATGTTGATGATGATGCCAATGCTACAACCCCAAGAGTGGAGTCATCTTTATCCAAGGGAGCATCAAATTCAAATGTTCTTTATCTAGAAGATGATTAATTTAGTTGTTTATGTAACCTTGGTCTTTGAACTTTAATTTGTGTTTGATGGTTATCAATTTATGTTTATGGTTTGATGGAATTTGAACACTGTTATAGAAATCAGAACTATTGAGTTATGTTATGGTTATGGATATGGATTAGACTTAGTGTTTGTGTTATAAAATATTGGATTTGAGTATTTGTGTTATGAAATATAGTTCATTGGTTATGGACTTTTGAGCTATTATGCAAGGATAGGACTTCGTGCTTGGTAGTTATAACTTTATTAACTTATAAAGGATAGGACTATTTCTTATGGTTTGTTTATTAATATTATTTGAATTTCTGAACAAGAATTGGCATCCTTGCATGAGTTGCATCTCACTATTGATTGTTGAGAAACATAGAGCCACAAATGAAAGCTTAAACAGAATGAAGGTGACCTTCATTTCTCTTCTAGGTTTTTAACTTTTTAAATGCTAGCTTAAACATTATTGTCTCACTGTTTTTGCGTTTCCTTTTATAGTATTTTTTTATACAATTTTTTTTATTTTTTAGGCGAGTTAGGCGGGTTGACCTGTCAATCTGCTCACTTTTTCTCATTTTATTATTTATGTGGGTCAACCCGCCAACCCGCCAACTTATCATAAAACGGGGTGGGTTAGTTCTTTCAATTCATTTCTCAAAACGGGCCAACCCACTCCGCCTCGTATTTTTGCTGGTTGAAGTGGGGTGGGGCAGGTCAGGGTGAGTTAGCTAGTTTTGCCAGCTCTAATAGAAAAAAATAAATATAAAGGTTTAAATAATGAGATTTTTTAAAAATTTGTGTCTATCTCACTCTTCATATGATAAAATTTATTTTGAATTGAATTTAGTAGGTTATCTGAGATGGTAGTTGACGGTGGATACCTCCGTGGCACAACAGCGACAGTGGTAGTGCAAGGGAATATGTATCTACAAAAGACACTCCAACGCTTAAGTTAGTTTGTGCGCAAGGGAGACAATATATCGTATTAGATGATAGATGTGTACCTTTTGAGACCTTGCAGAGTATATATATAAGCATCTTAGGGCGTTGAGATTTCGAGCATTCAATTTGGATTGAATATTATTGACTGAAATCAGAGAGATTGTTATTCCATGTGATTAATTCCTCATTTATGCGGGATATAATTAGTATTCATATCTCTCGTGGGAGTTATGTCAAGCAAATAGGCAGTTACGAGCATGCTATAATGTCTAGGTTCTATTCTGGCGGGTCGGGTTGTTCCAGACCCGTCGACCTATAACTCGGTCAAGAACAGTTACCTTTAGCTTGACGCTTGAGTGGGACAGCTAAGTGTCGAGATATAAGTTTAACTGGAACACACGACATGTAGTGGGTAAAAAGATCTGAGTCATAGTGTTAATGTCAGATCTCGTAATGTTTTTTCCAAAGGGTCGAGGTCTGTGATGTGTCATTGTATGTCTCCTGAGGTTAATGAGTAAGGTCAGGATCCGAGTTGGACTCTGCTTAAGTCATCATTATGCTATTTGGGATATGTAATAGGTTGTCCCCATGTGTAGTTTGTGGGGTCCGTATTATGAGTGTAATTTGATTTAGAACCGAGCTCCGAGTTATAGTTTTGCCATGGTCTTGATGAAAGTCTGTGGTCCAATTTAGGCATCATTCTCAAATGTCACGTGTTGTTTTAGTTTTGAACTTTCTGTGCATTGTCATTTTCAGTTGCTTTGCTCAGAAACAGTACACTACGTGGTGAGAGAATAGTGGAAGCTACCGTTTGGGGTTCGTAACGTCATGATTAGCTGTTTTCAAATTTCAAGGAGAAGGCATCATGATTAGCCACTTTAAAGTTTTGAGATGAATGAAAAGACGTATCTACCTCCACTAATTACAACAGTTGAAGAGGTTTCTCCTCGCTTATAAATAGGAATGTGGTTTAACTCTTCTCACTTTCTACCTCTCCTAACATTCTAGGCTTTCTTTTCCTATGAATCAGACAATTTCTAGCCATCTCCCATGACGACTCTTGGCAGTTTCAAGCTTTTTCTGCTTTTTCTTCACTGTTTAAAGTTCATTTCTTTGTCTAATCCTTACTCTCTATTTTCATCCTTTTCTAACCTTTAGTGAGGGGAAAATGTCAGGGAGTGACGAGACAGTGCAAAATAGTGGTCTGTCAATAGAGGTTCTAAGTCCTTTGTCGTCCCCACTGCCTCAACCACGGTGGAGGCTTCAAGCCCATGGTGGAGGTCGTGATAAGAATCCAAAGTGAGGCGGTGGTGGGGGAGGTCCTCTCCGTTGCTTTCTCCATTGATAACCACCAGATCGTCTTCGCCTCCCATGACCGCACCATGAAAGTTTGGAACCTGACCGATTGTAACCTAAAGAACACACTTGTTGGCCATACTAGGTATGTGAACACTGTGTCGATGTCACCTGATGGGTCTCTATGTGTCAATGGTAGCAAATATGGGGTGATTTTGCTGTGGGATTCGGCTGAAAGGAAGAGATTGAGGTTGCAGTGGTAGAGGTGATCGAGAATGGGGTGGCTGCGGAGATCTTAGAGATTCAAGCTCCCCTTTCTAATGCCTAACTTCAGAGACGGATTCAAGGGGGCAAGCATGGGCCTTGGCCCCCCCTTTTCTCACTTTTTTTTAAAAAAGTGCCAATAATTTAATCTAATTTATTAAAAGATAAATAGATAATTATATCGACCTCCCATAAGGTTAGTACTTATTACATTGATACTCTTATTTTAAAAGTATACCCACACCCCTGATTTTAGGTATTGTTGTTACACTCCAACACCCTTTTTTGTTTATGAAATTATACATGTCTCCCCTACTTTATGTACAAATGTTATACAAAGTCTCATTGAAAATACAAAGCAAGAGAGATATGAATAATTTTTCAAATAAAAAGGGTGTCAATATAATAAGTACTAACCTTATGAAAGATCAGTATAATTATTCCAAAGATAAAAATGGTAAAGTTAAAAGAATTTATACTCGATATGTATTTGACATGTGATTCATGATTATTTTATATACATTGATATTACAATTTCAACTCATCTTTCTATTAATTTTAAATCTTTATATAATAAATCTATTAACTTCTCTCACTTTTAACTTCACTCTTTTCTTGTTTTTTAAGATCTAAATATATAAAAACTTTATTTTGACTATAAATTATGATATAGAGGACAACTATTATTGTGATCCATTTAATATATGATATAAATATGTTTTTTTATTCTTTTTTTACTTTATTTATAAAATTTCATATATAATAAAAGGAAAACGTTCTTCTAAAGTGAGTAAATAAAATTATATCTCGCCTTTAATTTAAAATAATGTATTTTGATCTTAATCTACTAAATAATATAAAGGTAAATACATCTTTATTTGTTAAATTTAAAGAAATTTTTTCTATATTTAATAATATGATTCATGATTTTCAGCCCCTTCATTAAACATTTTCTGCATCCATCCCCGCCTAACTTGTTTTGTTTTTCATTTCATTGCCCCCTGCGTGGGGTTTTATTGATAAATGTGGACAAGTGCCTATCTTGGGCATTTTTGTTTATGCAAATAGTATTCATTTCCTATTGTTTGCTTTTTTGGTCGAGATAAGTCCAACGTTTAATCTCAGTGACTCTTTTATACTTGTCGTACTTTTGCCTTCGCAACATCGAATGAGTCCAATGCTCGATTTCAGTGTTCATTTTGCACTTAGAAATTTGCTTGCCTAGCGTACCGAGATGAGTCCAACGCTCAATCTCGGTGGCTATTAATGAACACTCATTTTGCCTAGCCGAGGTGAGTCTAATGCTCGATCTCGAAGGTTGGGTTCATTTAAGAATAGTTAACACTTAGTCAAACTTTCGGCGTAAAGTGACACAGAAGCCTCTTGGAATAATGTTCATTATCCCGAGCAATGGTCTAAAATGCATAACCATGTTTAACCTTTTCAAGGCTTATGGGTTAGGTTGTGTTGTAACATTGTTAGACCTTTTAGGTTTGTTTGGCTTAATTTGAAATTATGGAATAGGTGACACAAAAACCTCTTGGTATGGAGTTCACTATCCCGGGCTACGGTCGGCTATGCATAACCTCTGTAAACCTAGTCAATTTTTGGGTTAAGGTCAGGCCTTAAGGGTATAGATGAAAACCCTTGAATGCTCTCCTTGACCTCGATCAATAGTTAAGTGGATTCTCCTGTCTGACCATCATGTATGGATATCAGAATAACTAATCCTCTTTGAACCTTTTATTCCTCGAGCCTCTTTGAGGTGTTATAACTTTGTTGGTTGTAGTTGTCATAGACAAATAGAGCAAATGTTGAGGAAATAATTGATTTATTAATAATGGGAACTGTCTTTTACATGATAATTTCAAAACTTTAAAAAGTATTCAATTATAATACTTTCTCATTTTGCCCATGTTCTAGAAATTCTTGATTGCCTTTCTAGAAAGGGTTTATAGGGTGTAGGCCCCTGTATTGGTTTTGGACATAATTCTGTATAGTCCTTTCCAGTT
This sequence comes from Ormosia semicastrata, assembly GCA_029884595.1. Classification (NCBI taxonomy): domain Eukaryota; kingdom Viridiplantae; phylum Streptophyta; class Magnoliopsida; order Fabales; family Fabaceae; genus Ormosia; species Ormosia semicastrata. The sequence continues at coordinate 104,710,840 of JAQQTO010000063.1, forward strand.
AGGAGCTAGCTTCCCCTCTTTTGCATTCTCCCCTCTAATATCTGCCCTGCGTAGCATGAGATCATCAGGGTTAAACCATCATGGAACCACTTTGGAGTTGTACCACGCAGCACTCCTTTGCTTGAGGGCTGCTTCTCGATTGTGGGCAATACGACGTTGTTCTTCTAGCAAGTCAAGTTCATGGAAGATGAGGTTTGGGTTAGTATCCTTACAGAAGTTTTGTTTTCACAAGATCGGCTCTCCTATCTCCACCGAGATCATAGCTTTGCAACTGTAGATCAACTTAAAGGGAGTTTTTCCAGTGGACGAATGGGACATGGTTCGATATGCCCATAGGACATGAACATCTAGCGACAAGCATATGCTCATAAAAAATATATCAATAAAGTATTAAAAATAATAATCACATGTATACTAAAATTTTCCTAATTAATAGTAATTATTAAATCATCAAATATATCTCTAATAAAAAATCACATGAGAAAAGCATGACTGAGCTCATCTTAAATTTCATTCATATAATCTAATGGGAAAATAAAATCAATAAGTATTAAATCTTAAAATTGGGTAAAAATAATTCAACATAGTAATGCCAAAATAATTAAGGTTTCATCATCTTCTTAATACAGATAATTTACTAAAACATAATGAAATTAGAACATAACGAAATTATCTCACTATAATTCTCCATTGTGCACAAAACCATTTGCAATTTTCTCGCAAGTCCACGCTACAGTACTTCCTCCTGTTTCTTTTCCCTTCTCTCATGTGGCGCGCTGCTGCTCACTATTTTGTTTCTCTTTGTTTTCTTTGTGATGGCGCAGCACTCCAATTCTCCTCTGTAGCTTTACTTTTAAAGGCCAAATATTGCTTTATTTAGTACCTACATTGATAGGGCAATCAAGGAATAAGGAATTTTAATTCCTTTCAAATATCTACACCATCACATCAACTCCTTCAATTCTATTTAATTCCCTTTCTATTTCTTCTTGAGCCGCGCACTTCTCCCTTCAATTTTTTCTTTCTTTTTTAAAAAAAATTATTTGGACTGCTTCCTTTTTCTTATTTAGGCTTTGAATCTTCCTTTAAATTTGATTGGAATTTCACTTGCTTTTTATAAATTCTGAAATTAAATATAAAAATCTATTTAAGAATATTTCAAAGTAAATAGAAACTTAATTTTAAAAATACACATTAATTTCAATAATTTCTATTCACATTCTAACATTTTAATCTAATAATAAGGTATTTAGAGAGCACTTTCTTACATTCATCACAAGCCCTTAGCGGCTTCCATGCTAAGGACTTGCCACTGAGATGATGCCCCAAGCTTTCTTCATGAATCTCGGCTAGGACGTATTCTACCTCCTTGGGGCCAAGGCATTTGAGAAAGGGAGAAGAGAAACCACAACGATATAGCTAGTTGTCAAAAATAGTGTACTAGGTTGCTCTCTATACTGATTTCTAAGCTTCTTTTTGATCCTCGGGTAGTGAGCCACTACGGAGGTAGGCAAGTATAGGTGTTAGCTAGGTTTCATCATCTTCCAATATAAGGACTTGTTATTTCCCGGGCTCTTTATACTGGTCAGTTTTGACAAGATATCAACTCTAGAGTTCTGCTTCCTTGAGATGTGTTCCACTCTGATGCTGTAAAAATTTCTCATCAATCTTTTTACTCTTGTTAAGTACTTCTGTAATAAGGGCTCCTTAGCCTGATATTTTCCTCGGATCTGGGATGTCGTTAGCTGTGAGTCACTGCATTGGATTATGTCTGTAGCTCCTATATCCTTCGCCATGTTAATGACCGCTATGCACGCTTCGTATTCAACTTAGTTATCTGACATAGGAAACTCGAACCACAATGAATGCACCAATACGAGGCCAGTTTCATTTTCCAACATGACCCTGACACCGCTTCCTTTGGACTTCGGGGAGCCATCAACATAGATGATGCAAAAATGCGCTCAAGGATGGTTGGAGTTTGGTGTGAGCTCAACCAGGAAGTCAGATAGTACCTAAGCCTTTATAGTTGGCCTTGGCTCATAGGTGATTCTGAACTTAGAGAGCTATACTAACCGGGTAATCATTCTCCCAGTGAGATCCAGCTTGTGCAGCATTTTCCTGATTGGTTGGTCTGTCCTCACTACTACGGACTGGCATTGGATGTATTGTCTCAACCTTTTTGTAGTGATTAACAGTGTCAGAGCCAACTTCTCAATCTTTTGTAATTTTTATGCAAAAGAGATTAAAGAAACTAAGAAAATGATAAAATAGCTCATCAATTCACATTTTTCATATTCACATATCAAAACAATTTTAGAAATTTAATAATCATATCACAATCAATTCGCCTGTAGCAATCCATAAAGTGTGTGTGTGTTCTGAACTATATCCATCTAATCAAAAATCTTGATTCATGCAACATCAAGAACATCTCAAGCAAAAGGTTCAACTCCATAACTCACAGGTATAAAAGTGTTTTGTGTGAAAATTCTCTCTATGGAGTTGACAATGAGTGTACACACACTCTCATGAGAAATTTGGCAATTATGTACAAACAACAAGCAAACATTGATCTTATGATAGAAATATTAACAAATGAGACTTCCACCACTCTTTCCAAAAACTTACTCAGGATCAGAACGGTCAATACAAAAGGTTGTAACGTGATTTAAGTTTGGGGCTATATGAAAAAAAATGGAAAGGATTCAAAAAGACTTCCAAGTACATACAAATAGAATTTTATTAAATATCTCATTAGACCACACTTCTCACTTGATGTACTTTGTAACTTTTCAGATCATTGAATGATAATACTTGTCTTTCTTCTTCCTCTTATCATTTTTTTGAACTATTTGATGAACAAACAACACCACTTTGATATTCTTGTCATTTCTTCCTAACTTTGACCTTTTTCTTACTAAACTCAAATGAAAGAAAATGTAAATTCCACACTTAGCATACACTTGGAAGTAAAAAGGGTAGAAAAATCAGTGTATAGGCTATATTCCAATGTGAAGAGACATGAATGATGTGACCATATGAAACGAAAAGGCTATATGTATTTTTTTTTTTTGGCTCAGAGTTGGCTACTATGGATCTATGATGGAAATGGTTAGCTTAAAAGGCTCAAACATTAATCCTAAATTGACATTCATTATATCCCAAGTATATCCACCATCTTACCATAAACCATATGATATTCTCAAAAGAAGTGCCCAATTCAAGAAATCAATGAATGCTTATCACAATTTACTGTATTTGTAAGCTCTCAATCCTCTCCAAAACTCACATGAATACTTAAACAAAAGAATTCTCTAGCTACATGTGTCAAACCACCATCTTACCACAAAGCTTGGTTGAGTGCATTAGAGGTTCTGTGGATGTGATTATGGTGGGGTTGGTGAATTCACAAAGATAGCTATGAATGAGAATGAGTACACATGTGATAAAGATGCATATGTGATGCAAATTTTAAAAAAATTTGACACATGAAAATATGCGACAGAGTTCCAACAAGCATTTTAAATATTGAATTTGCACCACTAATACCCCCCAACTTAAATGAAACATTGTCCCCAATGTGTAAGACTCAAAATTGAATGGAGAGTAGCTAAAAAGGTTAGAATACATCTGATGAGTGACGTGAGTAGCTCACTAAGCACCAAGGATGATAACTTGAAATGACAAAATAAAACTAACTTGCAAACAAAAACAAACAAAACAACAACAAATAAAAAGGAAAAGAAAAAAAAAAAAAAGAAAGCAAAAATAAAACAAAACAAACAAAACAAATAAAGAAAAACATACCTGCGTGTGGTCAAGGTTGATAGATCGGATCCATAAGTAAAATGTCTTCCACTTCTGGATCTTGCATATCAATTAAAACTTTAAGGCATTGACCATTTACTTTAAAGGTCTAACCATCCTTAGGATTCTCTGTTTCTACCACCCTACGTGCAAAAACATTCTTCACTACAAAAGGGCCAGTCCACCTGGATCAAAGTTTTCTTGGATGCTTATGGAGTCTAGAATCATATAAGAACACTTGATCATTAGGCTTAAATGTTTTTCTCAAAATATTTTTATCATGAAATACTTTTATTTTAACCTTATAGATTTTAGAGTTCTCATAAGCATCATTTCTCAACTCCTCTAACTCGGTCAACTGAAATTTTCGAAGCTTACCTGCTTCTCCCATGTCAAAATTGAAATGCTTGATGGCCCAATAAGCTCGATGCTCAAGCTCCACAGGTAAGTGAGAAGGCTTTCTAAAAACAAGCCTGTAAGGTGCCTAAGGGAGTTTTGAAAGCTATATGATAGGCCCAAAGTGCATCCACTAGTCTCAAAAACCAATCTTTGCGATCCAGGTTGACCGTTTTCTCTAAAATTTGCTTAATCTCCCAATTTGCAAGTTCTACCTATCCACTTATCTGGTGGGTATGCTATAGAAATTTTATGTACCATCCTATATTTCTTCATCAAAGCCTCAAAAGAGCAGTTACAAAAATGTATACCTCGGTCACTAATGATAGCACGTGGTATACCAAATTGAGATAACACATTCTCTTTATGAAATTTAATTATTGTCCTATTATCATTGCTCTTGCAAGTTACTGCTCCCACCCATTTTGACACATAATCTATTGTCACAATAATATATTGATATCCAAAAGAAGGAGGAAATTATCCTATAAAATTAATGCCCCAACAATAAAAAATTTCAATCACTAAAATTGGGTTTAAGGGCATCATATTACGATGGGATATAACTCCTAACTTTTTGACATTCTTCATATGAGCGACAATAAGTGTTTGCATCCTTAAATAAGGTGGCTAATAAAATTCACACTGCAAAATCTTTGCAATGGTTTTCTTCATTGAAAAGTGACCCCCACAAGCTTGGGAGTGACAAAATTCTAAGACACTAGCAATCTCTTTATCAGGGATGCAATGCCTTAAAATTCGGTCAAGGCAGTATTTAAAAAGAAACGGGTCATCCCAATAGAAATTACATATCTCAGCCATGAACTTCCTCTAATCTTGAGCGCTTCAATCCACTGGTATCTCACCCATAGCCAAATAATTCACTATATGAACAAACCATGATAGAGAAGTAACAGAAAATAAATGCTTATCAAGAAAATCATTTCTGATTGGTAGGTGGTCAGAAGTGTCCTCAAATGTGAATCTTGAGAGATGGTCAGCCACTACGTTTCCACTCCTTTCTTGTCTTTAATGGTGATGTCAAATTCTTGCAAAAGTAAAATTCATTGCATTAGTTGCACCTTAGCATCCTTCTTTGTAAGAAGGTACTGGGTTGCATGATCCGTGAAAATAATAATAGGAAAACTAATCAAGTAAGCACAAAACTTATCCAAAGCAAATACGATAGCCAGCAACTCTTTCTCAATGGTGGAGTAATTCATCTGAACATTATTTAGAGTTCTACTAGCATAGTAAATGACAAAAGGCTTCCCCTCCCTTCGTTGTCTAAGAATAACACCTACAGCAAAATCACTAGTATCACATATGATCTTGAAAGGTAAAGTCCAATCAGGTGACTGCATTATTGGTGCTAAGGTAAGCTTGCTAATTCACGTTTTAAATGCCTCTTGACAAGCTTGTGTCCACTCAAATGTAGCATCTTTAGCTAATAGGTCACATAATGGTTTAGATATAGTGAAAAAATTTTGTATGAACCTCCTATAAAAACCCGCATGACCAAGAAAAGATCTCACATCCTTTATTGTCCTAGGTGTAGGCAATTTAGAGATTAATTGGATTTTAGATTGATTAACCTCTATCCCCCTAGAAGAAATAATATATCCTAAGACAATACCTGAAGGTATCATAAAATGACATTTTTCCCAATTCAAAACCAATTCCTTCTCCTCACAATGAATCAACACCATCTCTAAATTCAATAAGCATTCATCAAAAGAAGATTTAAAAACAGTCAAGTCATCCTTAAAAACTTCCATGCAATTTTCAACCATGTCACTAAAAATGCTCATCATGCAACATTGAAAAGTAGCAGGTGCATTATACAATCCAAATAGCATTCTACGAAAGGCAAAAGTACCAAAAAGATGAGTGAAAGTGGTTTTATCATGGTCTTCTAATACAATTTCAATTTGATAATAACCAGAATAACCATCCAAGAATCAATAGAAAGAAATACCAGCTACACGCTCAAGAATTTGATCAATAAAAGGGAAAGGAAAATGGTCTTTCTGGGTGGCAACATTCAAATTTCTGTAATTAATGCATATCCACCACCCAGTCACAAGTTTTGTAGGGACTAAATCTCCCAAGTCATTCTTCACTACAGTAACACCTGACTTTTTAGGAATAACCTGTGTAGGGCTTACCCATTTACTATCAGCAATAAGATATATGATTCATGCATCTAATAGTTTCAACACTTCATTATTCACCACTTCTTTTATAGTGGGATTAAGCCTACGTTGGGGGTCTCTATGAGAGATAGTTCCTTTCTCCAAATTAATTTTTTGAGAACATGCTAGAGGACTAATACCTTTTATATCAATAATGCTCCAACCTAAAGCTGACTTATGCTCACTTAAGGTCTGAATTAATTTCTCAGTTTGAGACTCAAACAATTCAGATGAGATAATAATAGGAAAAGTATCACCTGGACCAAGGAAAACATGCTTTAAACCCTTAGGTAGAGGCTTCAATTGAACTTTGGGTGCTTCTACACTTGAAGGAATTTGTTTTTCACCTTTCTCGAGCAACTTTTCGAACTTTGGTTGCCATGCCCGAGTGTCATAATCCAGAGTTCTATAAAAAATAGCAATAATATCAACTACATCAAATAGATTACTGATAGAATCAAACTCATAATTAATAAGAAAATACTCAAGAGGATCAAAACCATGAGGTGTAGAAACTCATTTATCCACGAGTGAGTCAATCATGTATATCTGGTGGCCTTCATCATCATCTTCTGGCTGTTTCGCAATATAGAAGATATTCACCTCGAGAGTCATGTTTTTGAAAGACAGCTTTATGAGCCCATTCTTGTAATTAATAAGAACATTAGCAGTGGCAAGAAAAGACCTACCTAAAATCAAAGGACTTTTAGAAGTAGTATCAACAACAGAGCTAGTGTCGAGGATTAGGAAATCAACAGGATAATAAAATTTATCAATTTGAATTAGAACACCTTCTACCACACCTCGAGATACTCTGAATGAACGATCAATTGATTTCAATACCACAGTGGTCGGTTTGAGTTCTCTCAACCCCAACTGCAAATAAATAGAATATGACATTAGATTCACGCTAGCTCCTAAATCTAGTAAAGCTTGCCCAAACTCATGATTTTTGATGTTGCATGCAATGGTTGGATAACCAGGATCTTTATACTTGGGAGGAACCCACTGTTTAATTAGAGCACTAACTTATTTTGTCAGGAACGTTGTCTTCTTCACATAGTGCTTCCTCTTCACTGTACACAAATCCTTGAGAACTTTTGCATAAGAAGGAACTTGTTTGATCACATGCAAAAGAGGAAGATTGATTTTTACCTGCCTTAGATTCTCTAGGATTTTATTGTTAGGATCTAGAATCTGCTTGCTTGATCTTAAAGCTTAAGGGAATGGTACCTTAACAGGATTCTTTGTCACCATAGGTTCCTTAAGCAGCTCGACATTATTAATGTCCTGATTCTTGTCCACATCCTCTGAGTTGTTTGTTGTTGGGATGTGTAATGATGTACCACTTCGTGTCATAATGACATTCACATCCTTTAACTTCTCTTGCACCATGTGTTGACCATAGGGTGCAAACTGAGCTTGAGAAGGGAACTTACCTCGCTCATTCACACTCAAGGAGTTCATCAATTTGGACACTTGACTCTTTATTTTATTGTTTTCTTCAACAACTTGCGTAATCAAAGATTCAAACTTTTGGTTAGTCTTACCTTGTGCCCCAATAAAAGCATACAAAGTGTTTTCTAAAGGACTCCTAGAAGATGAAGGTGCATAATATGATGCAGGATATGAGCTAGAGGGCTGTGCAGGTGGTTGGTTTTTAGACTTCTAACTAAAATTGGGGTGATTACATCACCCTAAATTATATGTATCAGAGAAAGGTGTAAAAGACTTATTGTACATACCTAAGGCATTACATTGTTTCTCATATATCCCTGTCATCTCAGCAAATGTAGGACACACTTAGGCAAGGTGATCTACCTCACCACACATAAAACATGGTCCAAAAGACTCTGCATGATTAGTCACTTGTGTTGGCTTTAAGTCTTTAGTCTTTAACACCTCTAGCTCCCTAGTGAGCATCTCAACCTTAGCCTTTAGGTTATCTTCTTTCTTGAGATGGTAAATTCTACCACCATTTGGGTTTCCTACAGGTTGTGACCTATTTGTACTCTCAGTAGCACTAGGTCCAGTCCAAGTGTGAGCTTTTTCAGCAAGCTCATTAAGGTATTCTACAGCCTCATCAGGATCTTTCTGTAAGAATTTACCATTACACATCATCTCCACAAATTATCTCTCTCTAGATGTAAGTCCCTCATAAAAATAACTCACTATATGTCAATTCTCATATCCATGGTGAGGACACATACTCAACAAATCCTTAAATCTCTCCTAAGACTGATATAGACTTTTACTATCCTTTTGTGCAAAGGTGGAGATTTTCTTTTTTAAAGTATTGGTCTTATGTTGGGGAAAGTATTTATTAAAGAAGGTCTGAGTCATCTCATTCCATGACCCAATAGATCATGATCTTAGCGAGTATAACCAACTCTTAGCTCTATCCTTCAAAGAGAAAGGAAAGAACTTAAGTCTCACAACGTTATCAGTTGCATTTTGACTATGAAAAGTCACAACGACTTCCTCAAATTCTCTAATGTGCAAATATGGATTTTCATTTTCCAAACCATGAAAAGTAGGGAGTAACTTTATCATCCCTGTTTTAAAATCCAGCCGGGGAATATTAGCTTAAACATGATGCATGATAGTGGGGCTGTGTATGTAAGGTGGAGATAATCTTGAAGGGTCCTAGTGGGTTGATCTTCATGTTTGCTCATTTCTTCAGAATTAGAAGAATTATCAAACAAATTAATAGAAAAATCAAACTCGGACTCTAACACAGGTCTATAAGCAAACTGATCCAAGGAGTCTCTATACCTGTGCATGCAAGGTAGAGAAAAATGCAACACTAAATAAAAAAAATATACAAAAATAAAAGAAAATAAAATAAATATACAACAAGCTAAAAAAAGGAACGAAGATACTGCCTTTACAAACTGTTGAAAAGAAAAATTATCTAGCAATTCTTTTATCGTTTCCCCAATAACGACGCTAAAATTTGATTACACTCAAAGAATAACATGGTAATTGTAGCATAACTTTCAGATGTCGATTCCACAGAGAGACAAATTAAAAGAATAACTAAAGAAACTAAAGAAAATATTAAATGAATAAAAGTAAATAAAGATTAAATTTAAATGAAAATTAAATAAAGCAAGGTAAAACAAATTTAGTTTTTACTAGATTTAAGATTACTAAAATTCAGAATCCATCAAGATTAATTTTAACATTAATTATGTCAAATTATTTGACCCACATGATTTAACTCATGAATATCTAGCGACAAGCATGTGCTCACAGAAAATATATCAATAAAGCATTAAAAATAATAATCACATGTATGATAAATTTTTTTAATTAATAGTAATTATTAAATCATCAAATGTATCCCTAATTAGAAATCACAATTGATATCCAATAATTATCATTAATATTCAGACAATATAAATAAATTACAAAGTTTGAAAAAAATATGACTAAACTCATCTTAAATTTCATTCATATAATCTGATGGAAAAATAAAATTAATAAACATTAAATTTTAAAATTAAGTAAAAATAATTCAATATGATAATACCAAAATAATCAAAATTTCATTATTCTCATAATACAAAAAATTTAGCAAGATATAATGAAATTACAACATGACAAAATTATCTCATTATAATTCTCCATTGTGCATAAGACTATCTGTATTTTTCTCCCAAGTCCATGCTACTATGTCCTCCTGTTTCTTTTCTCTTCTCTCATGCGGCGCGCTATTGCTCACCGTTTCATTTCTCTATGTTTTATTTGTGACAGCGCAACACTCCATTTCTCCTCTGTAGCTTTGCTTTTAACGGCCAAATATTGCTTTGCTTAGTACCCACATTAAATGGGCAATCAAGGAATAAGGCTTTTTTACTAAACTGTCACTATTAGTAAAACTATTTATCAAAATGCCATTTTTTTAACTATTTACCAAATTGCCATTTTTTTAACTATTTACCAAATTGCCCTTTTTTTTAACTATTTACCAAAATGTCACTGTTTTGAAACTATATACCAAACTACCACCCTTTTGGCTGACGTGGCATTTTTTAATGTTTTCTGGCCAACCAGGATGCGCCAAGTAGGATGGCGCATCCACGTAGGTGCGCCAACACGCTGGCGCAACCTACGTGGATGCGCCATCCTACTGGCGCATCCTGGTTGGCCCTGGAACCAAAAACGCCACCCTTGATGGCGTAACCAAGTACAAAACGCCAACAAGGGTGGCGTAACCCTAGTATATATTCCCACACCTCTTCCCCGTGCGTGACATTCTCACATTTTTCTAAATTCTCACTATCTCTCTACAAATTTCTTCTCTCTAAACACTCTGAAGTCTCTCAATTCTTACGAGAAGTGGTGTCGGGATCATTGTTTGTTGTAAGTATTTCTTTCAATAGTTAAATAGTTTATTTATTATTTATTGATTACTTTTTTACTAAGTTAGTGTTAGTTATAATGTATTATTATTATAGTTTAATATTTGTATTGACTAATGAATAATAAAGTTGTATGATATGTAATTTAAATTATATAGATAATTAATTTATAGGTAATCTAGTAGGATATATATCTTTGACATGATTTACATTAGTAAATGTAGCTTAATTCAAGATATTCGAGTTTAGAAATTTTTTTTTACATAAATAAGTGTATTGAATATTGTAATTGATGTTTAATCTCTCTACAAATGTGTTGAATTGTTATTGTTTAATTGGAGTTAACATGACAAAATCGCTAAATGTGCATATTTACTTCAATGGGACAATGTATGATGGTGAAGAGGGTGTCATGTATCGAGGTCCTCCTCCTAGGCCTATTGTGATCATGATCGACATGACTTTGGATGGGTTGAAAACTAAGATCCATTCAAAGTTGAGGCTTCAAGCAAACCAACATGTGTCAAAAGTTGTCTATCGGTGTCCGCAATGCTTCAATCCGTGGAGATGGGTAGGGCTTCCAATAGAAGACGATGATGATCTAAAGTACATGATAGATTCTTTCTGTCACAAACTCCGAACATGGCATCTATGGAGTTGTATGTGGAGGTAGAAACAAGTGGGCAAGAAGAGCATCTTTGAAGCTCCCTGGTGAAACCGAATCTCAAGTTGGTCCGTCTAATCAAGTTGAGTCATGCAATATGATCCTTATTGGTGGTGCAATGGTTGAACCTGATAACCCACTTGTCAGAGATGCAGTATGGGAGTCAAGTGAAGACGAAGAACAAGTAGCTGAGGGCGACGATTCTGGACACCGACATAGATTGTAAAACTTTGATGCCGAACAAAATTCTGTGTTCCTTTGGCTATTGCTCCTCAATCCATATTTATGCCTCCTGTACTGAATCGTGTTTGTGCCACCATGCCCTCGGTTTTTCAAATTAATCGGGATGCATTGGATAATCCTGATAACTTGCATGAGTTAGACACTCGTGGGACTTGGAGCATGGGTGATGAATTCTATGTTGGCTTGCAATTTCTATCAAAAGATTCTGTGAAGTTAGCTCTCAAACAATATTCCATTCACAGGCATCAAGAGTACAATATTGAAGACTCTGATTCACGAAGATTCACTGCCAAATGCCCTAACTTTGACGAAGGTTGTAGTTGGAGACTTAGAGCCATACAAAGCAGGAGGTCGAATACGTGGCAGATTACAAAATATAATGGACCTCATAGTTGCGTAAGCCCATCTATGTCATTAGATCACTGGAAGTTGGACTCTCGTTTGATCTGCTCTTGCATTTTGGAGTTAGTCAGAACAAAACCCGATGCACCCGTATCATTAATTATTGAACGGATTCGAAGTCAATTTGGTTACCAAGTTTCATATCGAAAGGCTTGGAAGGCAAAACAAATGGCTATTGTGAATGTGTTTGGGGATTGGGACAAATCTTATGAGGTGTTGCCCGGATGGCTAGCGTACCATGCGAGAGAGACATGGAAGGCACAGTGGTGGAGTTGCAAGACGAGGAATGTTTTGTGAATAATCGACTCGATCGTTCAAAAAGAGTCTTTTGTCGGTTATTCTGGACATTTAGACCATGTGTGGTTGGCTTCCGATATTGTAAGCCCATCATTGATTGATGCCACTCATTTGTATGGCAAGTATCGTCATAAGTTGTTGATTGCAACAACTCAAGATGGAGACAGAGAAAACCTCTCGCCTATTACATTTGCCATTGTGGAGGGGGAGACAAAGGATGCTTGGAGTTGGTTCTTAGCCCACTTGAGATTGCATGTAACCCAACAAGAGGGCTTGTGTTTGATCTCGATCAACATCGAGGCATCTTACAATCGTGGCAAATGAAAATCTTGGATGGCACCTCGAATGCATATCATGTCTTGCATACGGCATATTGGTTCCAATTTTAACTCCAAATTTTAGAACAAGGAGTTGAAAAGATTTTTGATTAACACAGTACTTTACATTTTCTCTTTGTGTTGTAATTTTTGTCGCTAATAATAGTTAGGTTGTAATACTAACCCAAATTATTCGATGTATCGGGTATGAACCAATCGCGATAAAGTTTGATGCTAGGCTAGAGAAGCTTAAAGTTACAACGGAGATGGCAAATTGGATTAACGGAATTCCAAAAGAAAAATGGAGTTTGGCATATGATGGTGGTCGCAGATTCGGTCATATGACTACCAATTTGTCAGAGTGCATTAATGGAGTGTTGAAGGGTAGCAGAAATCTACCTATAACTGCATTGGTTCAATTGACATATACGAAGTTAGTAGAATACTTCGTCAACCGAAAGGACGAGGCAAATTCAAAATTGATGACATTGAACCAGGTTTGATATTGTTTTACAATATTAAGTACAACCACAAACACATTGTTGTTCATACGTGCATCTATTTATGGTTTGATATTGTTATTCCCATTAATTTAACCAGATCGGAGTGATGACTTATTGAAGCACTGGAGAGTAAACTGGCAAAGGCCAGTTCACACCAAGTTCGTCGGTACATAGAGAGAACACAAGGTTCATAGTTGAAGAGGCTTTTAATTGTAACACAACAGGTGGACTTTCTTATACTTTGAACCTGGAAGCAAGCAGTGTGATTTGTGGGGTGTTTCAAGCATTGCATTATCCTTTGCTCGCATGCGCTTGCTGCGTGTGCTTCGGTGGCGTTGACCCATTCGAACTTGTTCATAGGGTTTACTGAGGATGGAAAGCATTTAGGGCCTATGAGTTTGACTTTGAACCGGTCCGGCCGAACCATGGTGGCTGCAGCTCGACGCCACTTTGGTGACCCACGTGCATTGCTTAGATCTAAAGGTCGACCAAAATCAACCCGACTTAGGAATGAGATGGATTGGCGCGAAGCAGGGCCAGGACAGACGTGTACAAGATGCCATCAACGTGAACATAATTCTCGTACTTGTCGTGTCGGCGGATCGAGTTCCTTGGGGGATGATGGAGCTGGGCCATCAACTGCGCCCATCTAGTTGATCTCGGACCTATTTTCATTTTTCAGAATCTTGTATTAGTAATGATGTGTATTTACGAGTTGTATTGTTTTGTATCACCAATCTATGCAGTTGTATTCAAATACTATTCTCCTATATATGTTAGTTGATTGTCAGTGTTATCTTTAATTATTCCATATTATATTCTTGTATAGTTATCATATGGTTATATCATATTTTATTATAAAAATAATAGGATCATACTAATTGTTGTTAATGTTTGGCATACAATTGATAGATGGCATTCCGTGTAAACCCCGGACGGAGGACGGCTCGATTTTGGAGTTGCGGGAGTACCATGTTTCCAAAGCATGTATGGCAGGGACATGAGGACCGACACTGCGTGTTAGACGTGCTCAGAAGATGAAACATATGGACCCCCCCTGCTCCGATTATTCCTTATCTTCAGCAGGGTGGTTTCTTGGGAGTTACCCACATGGGTTATTGCAGTATTGATCACTCCCTGATCTCTGCGTTGGTTGAGAGATGGCGCCCGAGACGCATACATTTCACATGCCGACCGGGAGTGCACCATTACGTTAGAGGATATCGGAATGATATCGGGTCTTCCCATTGATGGCGCAGTAGCCATCGGGCGTTACGCGCAGGGACGATTGGCTCCAGGCGCGCTCAGTTGTTAGGGATTGATGAGACTCCCTCGCTCGTGGCTGGGGCACGCATTGACATGACATACCTGTGGCAGCCGAGTGTTACTACAGTCCTTGAGGACGATGATGATGAGTACGTGCAACAGCGTGCACGACATTACATACTTCGCTTGCTTGGGGTTTCTTATGCCCCGATCATTCGGGTAAGCTCGTGCACTTGATGTTCCTCCCATTGTTGGAGGACTTTCGTTGCCGGACGTATAGTTGGGGAGTCCGCAGTTTTGGCGTACCTATATAGAGAGCTTTGTAAAGCTACTGAGACTATGACGCACGCGAGATCGGAGGTGCATGCATCTTATTGCGATCGGGCGTGGGCATGATTCCCCAGCTTGCCCCTTCACTAGTGACCATGATGAGCCCGATGTGTTTTACGATCTTCGGTCGTGGTCAACTACGTCCCTTAGGATGGGAGTAAGTTTCTATTTCATTTCATATTTTTACATTACTTTCATGACATGCTTTGTTAATAAAAATACTTACGTTTGCAATACTTTCATTTACCAAATAGGTGACGCAAGCATAAAGTATTGAGTGATGATTGTGGCGTCCTTTCATATTATCGTCGGTTCTTCGATCGTTGAAGAACGATGAGGTATGTCTTCGTTTACATTCCTTTGATATATTTTCTTATGCATATGCCGTCTTAATGTTTTGTGCATCTCATTTTTTCGGTTATATGGCAACCATACACGGATGAGCGGTGGCGGATTGCCACCTCTTTTGTGTGGTTGCTAGGGACATAAGCGGCAAAGTGGTCCCTCTCATATGTTTCCATATTGTCGAGTGGCACCAGCCAGACCGCGTCATGCGCCAGTTTGGTCTTGACCAGCCCATTCCACGGAGACCGCTCCAGCCAGACAGATTGCACTCGGTTACATTGGCAGGCAGGCATGATGAGGATTGGCCGGCTACACATGTTGTTTATATAGCCACCTGGGATAGTCGTAGGGAGAAGCTTGTTAGGGGAGTCCCATTGGTCGCACCCCTCAGTTCGCGTTCTGAGTACATGCGTTGGTATAAAAGAATTACCGGTATTTGGATTTCTCCTACAAGCGCATCTATTGGGAATGCGGTAAGCTCTTTACTAATTTGTTAGTGATTATATGTATTTTCGGGTATAATGACATAAATTGTATATGTTTATTAGGCGGACATTGCGAGTATTTGCTCGGTTCAACTACCGACACTTGTCGCTCTAGATTGCTACACAAATCCTACACTCATTGCGGGAGCATGACCGCATTACGATGGAGCAGTTGCGTCCAGCTCCACCAGCAGACGACATTTCAGGGCCGCCCGAGGAGTCGAGCCAACAGGGAACGCGGCGTAGACGGAGGAGAGGATTAGCGAGCAGTCGGACACGACTTCGACATCCGAGGACTCCGGCTCTACTTGCCAAAGATACGACACAAGATCCCACCGGCTGCTATCGCCGCTACATACCCCCACTCGGCCTCCTACTACTGCGCTACGTACCCCTACTCGGCCACCACCGCATATTACCCACCATACCCACCATACCCTTACTCACCGTATGCCATACCCGCCACCGAGTTACCCCTCATATCCTTACCCACCACGGGGTTACCCACCATATCCTTACCCACCACCAAGTTACCCACCATACCCATCACGGCCCAGGTCCCTCTTCCGAACCATCTCACAGGCCACCGCATTCGATGCGAGCCCATCTCATTGACATTTAGAGAATATATTTATTGATTTTGTGTAAAATACTATTGAGAATATATTCTTGTGAGTTTGGTACCCTAATTAGATTACACTATATATGCTTTTCGCCTTGTTTTAGATTTTATTAAATATTGTGGTACTTGGTTGCATTAAACAGGATCATTGGCTTTTGGGGAGATCCAACATTTAGGGGAAACTCTATCGAAATTTTTACTAATTCGAATTACTAAAAATTTGAGATAGGGATTATTCGGATCGGAATCTTACTCACTATCATCTGAATCCTACTCAACAAAAATTCATTTAAGTGATACGTCTCTTCTACAGGATATACCATTTAATTTTATTATATGTTGTTTAAATTATTTGTGTCAAAATAAATAAATATATTCAATAACTTCAATAATAAGATATGTACGTATATTTGATTAGATTGTTTTTAAATTTATTAAAAATCTTACATAAAGACAATTAAAAGCAAATAATTAATACCTCAATCGTTTTTTAAATTGATCAATAAATTGAAACAATTTTTTTTTAAAAAATAACAAAAAAATAAACATATGTGTTATGTAATTAATAAATCTTCATAATAACTAAAATAATATTCAATATTATTAACATACTCAATTTGTCACTTTTTTTATTTTATATTATATATTTTATTCTCGTAATTAGTATGAATTCATTAATAAACGTTTATAAATATTTATTAAGTATTTTAATTAATTTTTAATTAATTATTTAGTTTTAATAGCTTGCGCCATCAAGGGTGGCGTTTTTGGTTCCAGGGCCAACCAGGATGCGCCACGTAGGATGGCGCATCCACGTAGGTTGTGCCAGGCGTGTTGAGCGCAACCGTGGATCGCCATCCTACTTGGCGCATCCTGGTTGGCGGAAAACATTAAAAATGCCACGTCGGTAAAAAAGGGTGGCAGTTTGGTATATAGTTTCAAAACAGTGGCATTTTGGTAAATAGTTAAAAAAAAGGGCAATTTGGTAAATAGTTAAAAAAATGACAATTTGGTAAATGGTTAAAAAAAATAGCATTTTGATAAATAGTTTTACTAATAGTGGCAGTTTAGTAAAAAAGCCCATCACATCAACTCCTTCAATTTTGTTTAATTCCCTTTTTATTGCTTCTTGGGTCGCGTGCTTCTCCTTTCAATTTTTTAAATTTATTTAGACTATTTTCTTTTTCTTGTTTGAACTTTGAATCTTCCTTTGAATTTGACTAGACTTTCACTTGCTCTTTATAAATCTGAAATTAAACGTAAAAATTTATTTAAGAATATTTTGAAGTAAATAGAAACTTAATTTTAAAAATACACATTCTAACATTTTAATCCAATAATAGAGTATTTGGAAAGCACTTTCATACACTCATCACTAGCCTTTAGCGCCTTCCGTGCTAAGGACTTGCCACCGAGATGATGCCTCGAGCTTTCTTCATGAATCTTAGCTAGGACATATTCTGCCTCCTTGGAACTAAGGCATTTGAGGAGGGGAGAAGAGAAATCACGGCGATACAATTGGTTTTCAAAAATGGTGTACTAGGTTGCTTTTCGTACTAACTTCTAGGCTTCTTTTTAATCCTTAGGTAGTGAGCCACTATGGAGGTAGGCAAGTATAGGTGTCATCTAGGTTTCATCATCTTCTAGTAGAAGTACTTGTTATTGCTTGGGCTATTTGTACTGGCCAATTTTGACAAGATACCAGCTCTGGAGTTATACTCCCTCGAGATGTGTTCCACTTTGACGCTGTAAAAATTTTTCATCAACCTTTTTACCATGTCTAAGTACTTCTGTAATAAAGGCTCCTTAGCTTGATATTCCCATCGGATCTGGGATGTCGCCAGTTGTGAGTCACTGCATAAGATTATGTTTGTAGCTTCTATCTCATTTGTTATGTTAATGAATGCTATGTACGCTTCGTATTTAACTTGGTTGTCTGACGTAGGAAACTCGAACCTCAATGAATGTTCCAATATGAGGCCGGCTTTGTTTTCCAACATAACCCTGACACCGCTTCCTTTGGGATTTAAGGATTCATCAACATAGATAGTCCAATAATGGGCTCAAGGATTGTTGAAGTCTGGTGTGAGCTCAACTAGGAAGTCAGATAGTACCTTAGCCTTTATAGTTAGTCTTGGCTCATAAGTGATTTCGAACTCGGAGAGTTATATTGACCAGGAAATCATTCTCCCTGAGAGATCTAGCTTGTGCAGTATTTGCCTGATTAGTTAGTTAGTCCTCACTACTATAGGGTGGCATTGAATGTATTGTCTCAACCTTCTTGCAGTGATTAATAGTGTCAGAGCCAATTTCTTAATCTTTTGGTAATGGATCTTGGGGTCTTGTAGGATTTTACTGATGAAGTAATTGACCTTTGTCCCTTGGTTATTTCTCTTATCAAAATTGAGCTAACTGGCTCATTGTTGATAGAGAAATAGGTGTAAAGTGTCTCACCGAGGTCTGATTTTGTCAGTATAGACGGCGTGGACAACATCCTCTTCAAATCTTAGAGGTGGCCTCACTTTCTGAGGTCCACTCAAAGTTCTTTCCTTTTTTTTTTTTTAAGTTTTAAAGAAGGGAAGAGACTTTTGAGTAGCCTTGGCCAAGAAGTATGTGAGGGTAGCGATTCGGCTTGTCAGCTACTGCACCTCTTTGATGGATTTAAAATTATGCATGTCGAGCACGACTTGACATTTCTTTGGGTTAGCCTTAATGCCATGATTTGTCAATAAAAACCCTAGAAACTTGCTAGCCTATTCGCCAAAAGTGCACTTCTCTAGATTCAGGTGCATGATGTACTTCTGAATCTCGATGAATACTTCCTCCAATTGGCCTTCCTACCTAGGACCATGTTAGAAAGCCATGTGGTGTAGGAGACATCTCTGATGAATCCGGCATCTAGGAGCTCCTTCACTTGTTTTTGGATCACCTTTTACCTTTCTAGACTAACCTTCCTTTTTCACTACGCCACTAGTTTTGCATTCTTCATAATAGATAGTTAATGACAAATAAAGTATAGGTCTAAACTTGGCATGTATACGGAAGTGTAGGAAAATAGATCCTTGTTTTTCTGCAAGACCTCAGCCAATTAGGATCTTTCCTCCTGACTGAGTTACCTTCCAATCTTGGTTACCTAGTCTGGTTTGGTACCAAGTTGAAAGGGCTGGAGTTCTCCGTTAGGTTGGGGACGTGTACAACAGATTTCTTGGGTTATGTCCCACTTGGTCAAGAGGACGTTGATGGTGTCCGTAGTGACCGAAGTCGAGTCGTTGCGTTAATCTGTGGTCCAGGCTTTTTTAACGATTCTTAGGCTCTTGTTGTAGTACTTTCTCACCATGGCTTGGTCTCTTTTGATTGTCATAACTCTATCCTATTGGTCTAGGAATTTCATGGCCAAGTGAAGTTTGGTGATCACGAGCCCAAACGTGTTGAGTGAAAGGCAGCCTAGTAAACATTATAGGCCGAAGGACAGTTAACCACTAAGAACCTGACCTTGACAGTTTTGAAGAAGGAGTCTTTTCTCAAAGTCAAGTGAGTCTTAATATACACAACTTGGGTGATCTTATCCTTTATGAATTTGATCAACTCGTTGGTGTATGGGATTAGTTCTTCTTTTGATAATCTTAGCTTGTTGAATAAGTCTAGGAACATAATGTCGTTCGAGCTCCCCTGATAAACAAACATTCTGTCGATCTCGACATATGAGATTATCCTAGTAATGACCATGGGGTCATCGTGATCCGGGATGGTATTTTCATAATCCTTATTAGAGAACAAGATCGTGGGGTTTTTCTTGACCCTCTGCAAGACTTATGAGGGATGTCATGCTCATCACAACCCAGAAGGCCCTCTTCCTAGCATTTCCAGAATCACCTTCGCCTGCAAAGCCCTCCAAGACGGTGTTTATTATCAAGTTACTTCAGTATGGCGACGGTTATCTTCCTAAGTTCTATCTCTTCTATTTTCACGATTCTTTCTTGAAGATCAATTCTCACCTCCGTAATCTCGATTAGAGGCTCTCTCTAGGTTATGAATTCTTTCTTCCCAGAGATGAATTCTTTCATCTTAAAGTCTAACCAGAGAGAGTAATTCTGCTCTGAATAGCTCCCGATGATCAAATTCAGCATGGTGAGATCAGACTTCAATCTCCACTCAATCTCTAAGGCATTGCCGTGCTAATACCAGCTATCCGACACCCCCAGAAGGTGCTCTTAGAGGACCTAGACGTTGCCTCACCAGAACTCGCAGGGAAGGAGAGAGAAATTCTTTCTAGTGAAAGAAATCTCTAGCCCATTTTTCCTAGGCTCTGATTGAGCTACAACTAGTTTTAGAAACGGTTCATGAGTAGCAGGGATAGATGCTGGATAGCAATTTACAGACGATGAGTTACGCGCAGCAAAAGCGCGATTCTGGTTGGTTGATGTTTGTTTACTCCTCATGTTAACCATGATGATTATGGTAATGGGAGTATTGATGGTGGTAATAGGAGTATTGATAATGGTGATGAGAGTAGCAGTTTATCTTTTGCGACAGACGGTGCCAATGTTTTGAACTGAATTCAGAGTGGTACTTGAGAAGGTAGTTGATGGTGGATACCTCTATGGCACAACAGCGACATCGGTGGTGCGAGGGGGTGGGTAACTGCAAAAGGCACTCTGACACTCAAGTCAGTTTATGCGCAAGGGAGGTAGTATATCGTATTGGATTATAGATGCATAACTTTTGACATTGCAGAGTATATGTATGAGCGTCTTAGGGTGTGAGATTTCGAGCATTCATTTTGGATTGAATGTTGTTGACTGACATCAGGGGGACCGTTATTCCCTGTGATTAATTCTTCATTTATGTAGGATATGATTAACATTCATATATCTTGAGGGAGTTATGCCTAGCAAATATGCAGTTAAGAGCACGCAGTAACGTCTGGGTTCTATTTTGGCAGGCCAGATTGTTCCAAACTCATGGATCCATAAACCGGTCCAAAACAAAATTATATACAAATTTTGTTGTAAAAGTAAGCATAAAGAACTTAAGAAATAGATAAGAAACTAGAGAGGATAGAAGATTTTTTTTTTATTCTTGTGTATCCTACTCAAATACCTTTCACTGTTTATTTATAGGGTCAAGATTACATAGAATTACAAGCATCACCATAATGAGATATAAAGAAGAGTAATGTATATTAACATTCATATAATGAGTGTCTTGTAACATTCTAGTAACTATGTAACTCTAGTGACTCTTTGACATCCATGTTCAAGATTATTCATAACACTCCCTTTGGATGTCCATCAGGGATATGCCTCATTAAATCATTGGAAAAAATCTAGTGAGAAAAAAATCCTAGTGAAGGAAAAAGAGTACCGTATCCTTTACATCGGAACTGTCTTGTTAAAAACCTTATCAAAGAAAACCATGTACGCTAAAATATTGATTAAGGGGGAAATAGTGCAGTTTTTCTTTGCCTGCTTGAAGCATCACTTAAGGTATATGAATTACAACATTATGATTTTTTCCCCTTGAAGAATTTTGGAGAAATATACTTTGTTTTGTCACCTTTGATATATCCTCCTTTCAGTTGAACTTTGCAAGTATTATATTATCTTCAGTTGAAATTCACAAGATTCTCAAATATGATGAAATGTCGCTCTTAACTAGAAATATGCACGACTTCCTTCATGAATTACTATTATCTCTATAGATCACCATGATATAGCAAAAATTACTACATGTAAATAAAGAGCCTGTTTGGGACATGACTTTTTTTGGATTAGATAAATACCCTGCATCTGTATAATCAATTAGGTGGACATAGATTCATATGAATAAAATAATCTCATCAATTGTACCTTGAAGATATAAAGAAATACATTTAATTCCATTCCAATGACTTTTAGTTGGAGATGAACTATACCTTAATAGTAAAATATGAAAAAAATATTATATCAACTTATCAAGTCATGTATTATTTATCGATATGCATGTGTGCTTTTATAGTACTAAGATATAGTACTTCAAGACCAAGATCTTCGTTATTTTCTTTACATATAGCGATCTAACAATCGTTGGCACATTCAATGATTGTGATTTATCAATACAAATCACTTAAGAACTTGTTCTCTATAACTTGTTAGACAAAATTTCAATTTGTTAAATATTTGATCTGCAGGCTGAGACAAAACATTGTTCTTTAAAGATATTTCATTTCAAATTCTTTCTTAAGATAATCTACTATTTTGGAAGAACTTCAAATAATTCTAATAATGTTCAAATCAACAACAGACATAGCAATTATAGCAAAGTTAGTTAAAAGTTTCTTTATATAGACACATAGGAAAATAAAGTATTTTGAAATATAAATATAATGCATATCAACAAGTATTTATGCTCAATAAGAAAGTCTAAATATAATGAGCAAAAGAAATAAATTGTCAATATATGTAAATTAAGTTCATTGGATGTAATTGATATTTTAAATCCTTATAGGATTTTCATGTAGACAGTATATATCGAGAAATCCATAAAATGTAATAATTAGATGTAGCAACAACTATTAGAAGTATTCAACTTCTTGCATGTAAACAACCTTATTAGATATCAAAATGTCATTGCATCTATTTGTATCCACAGATTTTGCACCTTCTAGAATTTAGACTTTAGGTCAATTAAAGCCTCTTCTAGAGTTTGAACTACAAATTCAATAAGCTCATGTTGTACAAGTGAGTTCAATTATGCCTATAGGACATTCTTTTATTTTGGCTAATTATTTTTTCATCAATATTCTTCGACGATTCTAATTTCAAAATTCTCATTATTATTTATAATATTACATGCTATGCAAATATGTTATCGATAACTATTTCTTTTTTATTCCATCATTTTGCCCATAGAGACATAATTTATTGGGATATTATTATTTTCACTATTTTCTCCTAACAAATCTACCATTGCATTGGGGGAAAATCCTATGTTTCAAGATCGAACCAAACATATAGATACAAAGTTTCATTTCATAAGGGAATGCATTGAAAATAAAGAAGTTGAGCTCTCGTATATGAGAAGCTATAATCAAGTAGTTGATATTTTCATCAAGGCTTCAAAATCTTTGAAGGATATAAAGGAGGTTGATAGAGGAGGAAGAAGACTTCTAATAAAACTCACTTCTATTGGATCTCTTGACTTGGTTTGAATAGCACAAGTAGAATGGTATTTATAGGTGTAGAGCATGCCTCTAGACTTATCCAATACAATGCACCTGTTAAGCACATGCATCATGCATACATTGAAATTATAACTTCTTAAAACTTTGAGTCTTAGAAATTACAAGTGCATGAAAATCTAGATACATGCATAATGGGTAATTAATCAAGTTTATATTTCCATCATCTTCCTTTACACTTGATTCTTCTTAGTGACTCCAATCCATGCTCGCATCTTCACAAAATCTTCAAACTTCAAAGCCTTAGTGAAAATATCAGCTACTTGATCATAGCTTCTCACATAGGAGAGCTCAACTTCTTTATTTTCAATGCATTTCCTTATAAAATGAAACTTTGTATCTATATGTTTGCTTCGATCACGAAACATAGGATTCTTCTCCAATGCAATGACATATTTGTTCAAACTTCTTTTGGAGTTTGAACTACTTCTGGAGTTCGGACTACTTCAAGAGTCCTACTTATGTCTCTAATATCCTTTTAAAGAGTATTTTCTTTAGGATTATTTGCCTTCTCTTTTCTGGACTTTGCCTTTGGAATCGATTGGTCTACCATGCTTTTTGCATGTTTTTAACTCATTTGATATCAATTCAAAATGGAGCATTTATAGCTGGTATAGGATTTATTTATCCTTTTGCAATAGAAAATGCATCTGGAAATTCATTAATTTGTTCTTATTCGCATATGCATTATTATTTGAACTTCTAGTTCAAATTGCCTTATTTAAGGATCTAGATGATATAATGATGATGCGTTTCAAGTAATTTCCTTTTCCAGCTACTTAGTCTTTTCTCATAATGTTGGAAACATCATTTCATATCCAACGTATATTCTCAACTTCCTTTTAAAGCTCATTTTAGTGTGATGTGGTAGAGCAATGTTGTGACTTTTTTAAAAGCCTTTAAATACTCGCAAGTGTACGAGTCATACCGAAGTACAATTAAGTAAGTACAAGGTCGATCCCACAAAGTCCTAGAGTTAATTTTAAATATTGAAAAACTCTTTCTAATCTAGTTGCACAAATTGATGAGTCAAAGATGCAAAAATTAAATTAAATAAATAACTAAAATAAAAATCAAATTAAAAGAAAGCAAATATATGGATGAAGTTTCTACTAAATGTAAAAGGACTATGAGTAAGAATTCACCAAAATTAATGTTAACATTAACTATGTCAAATTATTATACTCAAATAATTTATCTCTTGAACATTTAACGGCAAAGCATGTGGTCATGGAAGATCTATCAACGAAGCACTAAAAATAATAATCAAGTATATAATAAAATTTCCTTAATCAATAGTAAATTATGAAATCATTAAATGTATCTCTAATAAAAAATCTCAATTAATATCTAACAATTACTACTAACACTCAGATAATACAAATAAATTACAAAATATGAGAAAAACATGATTGAACTTATTAATGAGAAAATTCTTATATGAGAAATATTTGGTTTTAGCTAAAATCCAATTGCATAAATGAGAACTTATGATTATTTGTTGGTTTTATACCAACAAATGTTGCAACATGTAAAATGCATGTCACAAACAAAAACTTGGGATATTGTTATCATAATCTGCTATTTAGCTATTAATTAGAGACATTTGAACATAAGCAACAAGATGTTCAATATTTTACCAATGGTCACATAATAATCACTAAAAGATTGAGAAGTAAATTCACTAGCATTATCAAGATAAATTGTCTTTATTTAGAATTTTGTGTTCTTAATCAAATAACTTGCATAATCTCACAAATGCCAATTGCGAGTTGATAATAAGTACATTTGTGACTAACTGGCTTCTAACCATAAAATATCTAAATGGTACTCATGATTTATGATATAATTCATAAATATCATCTTAAATTCATTCTAGAAATTCATTAAATTCTACTTTATTTTTAGCTATTGATAGTTTTATAATCAATTTGCATTGAGAACATCTTACACATAAAAACTCATTATATTAAAAAATCTTATGGTCTTTCAATGATATCCATATAAATTATCAATATTGACTGAAGATAATCTTACTGGTCATAAGCCAAATAACAAAATTATTAGAACTAATAAACTTCTGGTTTACTACAATATAGTAAACTTATGGTTTACAAGGGCATAGTAAACTTTTGTTTTATAATAACATGTATATTAATTGCACTGATCATATGTATTTGACTTGATAATGAATAAAGCATAGTGTATAAATTTTGTTTATTGAGGTAACAAAATATAGTAACTATTCTGGATACTTGAATTACTTTTGTATTACCAGATATCAAAATTTACCGTTGTTATATATATATATAAAGAATTAGGAATATTGTAGGATCATGGTCAAATGAATTATTTTCACAAGCAAGATTTTGAAAAATGACAAGTATGACCATTGTTATTTCATACGTGCTACAACAATAAGGTAATTTTACTCTATTCAATATTTTCACCATTATCTCCCTACTTCATTTGATATGTATTCTTGGAAGAGTTAGAATCACCATGGTAATGGTCATTTTTCTAATTTCTGCCACATCAATGGTCATCCCCACGACCTCTGTCATATCTAAAATTATAATATAGAACATTCACTTCAGGGAAAAGAGTTCAATCCATTGGGTTGCCTTTGTGATTTTTCATTAATAACTCATTTTTGTGTTCAATCATAAGAATGTATAAACTTGATTCAAAATATATCTTGAAACAATTCTCATTTTTTTATTACATGAGCATATTCAAGTGACATGAAAAGATCAATGATGTTTTCTCTCATATTTCTTTGTTTCAAATTATATTAAGATGAAATGGATCTTTTTATATTCAATTGCGGCCTAAAGGTGTAGTTCTTTATGAATTATACCATTAATCTTCATATAAAATATGACCATGAAAAATCGTTAGTTTTGTGCAATCCTTTAAGGATGCTTGAATAGTAACCTCTTCTATAATTTATCAAGAGTAACAAATTCAATATGAAACAAAATGTGATAATTATGTTAGTCAAACAAGATTGATAATAAAATTTCTATAGATGAAACATGAAAATATTTCATTATAAGACTAACATGAACGAAACTATAAGAAAGAACAAAACAATGAATTAGATTAATCCAAAGAGAGGGATAAGAAAACAAACTCTTTCAGTAAAACCTCTAAGCTATTCAAACCATCACTCATAAGGTAGAATCTCGTGCTGATAATATGTTGTAAAAGTAAGCATAAAGAACTCAAGAAATAGAGAAGAAAATAGAGAGGAAAGAAGAGCTTTTCTTTATTCTCGTATATTCTACTCAAATATCTTACACCTTCTATTTATAGGGCAAAGATTATATGAAATTACAAGTATCCCCATAATGAGATATAAAGAAGAATAATGTATATTACTATCCAAATAATGAGTGTCTTATAACATTCTGATAACTATGTAACTCTAGTAACTTTTAGACATCTATCTTTAAGATTATTCATAACAAATTTTACATTAAAAGATTTATTCCCCGTCAACTCGTGTTAGCCTACCACTACTTATTGCGTGCAAACATATACACAACTATTTTTTTTTTTTTGCACATATTATCTATGCTTAAGTTACATACGTTTTTATGCAAGTATCTCCACTCACACACACAACAGCATTATAGCAACTATAATCCATAGCCACCACTTCTTGCCTTTGTTGTTAGTGTTCTTGTGTGTGATCCTTAGGAATATGTGTAACACCTTAATACTAGTACTAATAACATGTCCAGGATTATGCATTAGTAGTTAGGATTAGGTATGTCACTTTGATACCAATAACAAAATTTGTGAAAATATTTATATCATATACAAAAAATATGAGCATATAGCAAGTGTAATAATATACATATATTGAAAGGATCTTTATACAAATACATTCATCATAATACAAATACTACAATATATGTCTCCATGTCAATAGCTATACAAATTCTATACAATACTTTTCTAGATTCTACTACTAAACTCCTTCTTCTTGACTCTGAACATCTCTTCTGCTTACTGATGCCTTCGTTGTACTTGGAAATATTACGAAAATACAAATATGTGGGGGTGAGAATTCAACGAATTCTCAGTAGTTTTATGAAAAATGTGTCATCGTAATATTTTCAGTTGTTTTAGAGAAAAACACAAATTTGTTTAAAACTTTTTATATATATATAAGTTAGAAATGTGACAAACTGTCAAATCTGATTCTTTCTCTTCTCGAAATAGAAGTTCAATTATTATTCTTTATAAAAATCCTTTGCACAATCAAATAATTCACAATATTCATTAAACATTACTAGTCATTAAATATTTGAATTAACATAAATATAAAATAGTTCTTTATCCAAATCATTTACACAATCAAATCAAGTATTCACATTATATCATACACCACAGATACTTATTCATCATTTTTCACAATTCTTCATAAGTCTTATATTTCATCACATCATATTTATTCGTTTCTTATAATGTATCTTTGTATTTCATCATTTTCGTATTCACATATTTCATCATGCTTCATGTTCCTTAATCCATCATGATACTCTTCATATATCTTACATCGTAACTTAAATGCTTCATCTTTAATCATATTTAATTCTTTCATTCTTTATTGTATCTTATTCATCATTCGTTTACCATTCACTTGCATATTTATCATTTGCTGTTCATTCATTATGTCTCTTTTCATCATTGTTCAAGGTTCATAACTCATCAAATCTTATTCTTCAACAAATTTTATCATTATTCCTCATATTATCTCATTATATAGTAATCATTTCAGGATACTCTCATACTCAAGGTTATATCCCATTCTATTTTGGATACTCTTATACTTAATGTTATATCTCATTCTTCTTTGGATACTCTCATACTCGAGGTTATATCCAGTTCTTATACATAGAGATATTCTCATACTCGAGGTTATATCTCATTCTATTCATTTAGTAGATGAAGGAATGTCTATTCTCACAATATCATTCATTCTTATTCACCTAGCAGGTCTGCTTTCAGGTTGGTGCACTTCAACCTATTCATGTCCATTCGCCAGTCACACAGAACTACTCCTTATACATAATTCTATTCACTGGGTAGTAGTATGCTTTTAGGTAAGTATACCCTAACCTATTCATGACCATTTGCCAGTCACACAAAACTACTCCACATTCAGGGTAAACCAAACCATAACTTATGATGGAAATACCATCCTTATTACAGAGTTGTGGGTGTGAGGGAAATATCATCCTCACATACTATGATAGGGAGGAAAATATCATCATCAACCTATCATTTCATTCTCATACATATTCTTGGTAAATGAGGAAAATACCATCCTCACAATATCATTCATACTAGGATCATCTCTGCAACTAGGAAGAACTTGAGTGAAAAGGAAGAGAGCATCATCCATCCTCAATCCTCAACTACTCTAGAAGGGATGGAATGTCCATCCTCAACCTTCTATTCTAACCTAGGAAAAGGATCATTTCCTTATTCTACCATCCATCTAGGATCATCTCCAGTAGAAAAGGAAATGTTCATCATCGACTACCTTTCACCTAGGGAGAAAACTCAGGTAAAGAGGGAGAGAATGCCCATCCTCAACCTCAATAACTCTGGTAGTAAGGGAAATATCATCCTTAACCACCATTCTCCAAGTCTCGCCCTAAGTATGAGAATAATCCTAGATAATGGGTTACCCTATTCGTTCATTATGTAATTCTTTGTCATTCAATAATTCTTTGTTTACATTTTAATCATCTGTTAGCCATGGCAACCATTACCCAAGAGGGAGGGTGAATTGGGTGATGACAAGTTTTAATACAACTTTGACAAATTATGCATTTTAAATCACTCAACAAATAAATACAGCGAAATATGCACAATAAATGTACAACTATTATAGATTACTCAACTACAACTTGAGATATAGGATAAATTAAGCAAATAAGCTAAATATCAAGTTCAACTCAAGCATATATAATTAAGGTGCAAATGTAAAGAGATAGAGTTTAGAATATCAAACACAATAGTTTATCCTGGTTCGATCATCAATCCACTTGTGATCTACGTCCAGTCCTCAAGCAACCGCTAGAGATTTTCCACTATCTTCAAGTTTCAACAGGTATTTGATAATCTTTACAATTGAGAGCACTCAACACACCTTGGGATACCCCACCCTTGTGCTTGAGCCTCAAATAGGGATACCTCACCCTTTACAACTTTTGAGGGATGCCTCACCCTCAAGGGATACCTCACCCTCAAGGGATACCTCACCCTTTACTAACTTTGAGAGATGCCTCACTCTCTAGGGATACCTCACCCTTTACGCTAGAGGAATACCTCACCCTCTCTTTATAGATTACACAAAGTATAGAAGATAGAAACTCTCTTGAAGAGTAGATAATACAACTTAAAGCTTATGGGTATAAAGGATTTACACACTTAGCTCAAAATAAAGATTTGGAGAAAAAGATGATGAAATTTGTTTTCAATGCTCAAGGGTAATTTTCAGAATGTTCTCCAACTTGTTTTTGATGCCCAAACACTTGTATTTATAGCCCAATGAGTTTTAGAGCCATTGGAGGGTTTTAGAAATAATTTTCTATGAAAACTAGCCGTTAGAAACGTTCTTGGGTACTTGGTAATCGATTACAAGCTTTTTGGGTACTTTGTAATCGATTACACACTTCCTGTAATCGATTACACGACTTCTGCCAACGTTGTAATCGATTACATGATTTGTGTAATCGATTACACCATTTCTGATTTTGAAAACTAACTTTAAAAGGTCATAACTTCTTCATTTCTTATCCGATTAAAGTGAATGACACTCATTGAAAAGATATTTGAGTCTATTTTCATATGAAAAAAGTTTCAAAACTAAACTCAAAATATTTTGAAAGATATGATCAAAATAGTAACTAAAGGTCAGTTTTGCAAAACACAAACTTGACTGTTTTTTAAAGCTGACTTTAAATGGTTATAACTTCTTCATTTCTTATCCGTTTTAAGCAAATGACCACTCATTAGAAAGATATTTAAGTCTATTTTCATATGCAGAAAGGTTCACAACAAAACTCAAAGTAGTTTGAAAGTTATGATCAAAAGTGTAACCAAAGGTTAGTTTTGTAAAACACAAACTTGACTATTTTTCATAGTTTTGAACTATTACCATAACTAGCTTTCCAAAACAGTTTGTTGGGCATTTAAACATTTTAGAAACACTTATAAATATGTTTAAAACTTGTTTGAGGTTAGTGTGATTCCTTTTTACCTTTACACAATATCTAAGTCCTATAAGCTAAGCTTGAAGAGTCTTGGGACTTGATCTTTGCACTTCCATTCCTTTCTTATTTGTTATCATCAAAACCATTGCTTTAGTCAATGCTAATTACATTCTCTCCCTTTTTTATGATGACAAATATTCATTTGAGAAAAGAGTTAGTTCAAATAAATTAGAATTCACAAAAGGTGTATTAGAGACTTACTCCTCCTCTATTTTTTAAGAGGTGATTCAATCAGAGATTTGCACAGCTCCCTCTTAATTTTGAAATTCCAAGATCATTGAATTTGTACCTTTTTTCAAAGACTCATAAATTTCTCCCCCTTTTGTCATGATCAAAAAGATGTATAAGATATAGATTTTGAGAAAGAGAGAAGTGATAGAGCAAAACCATTGCTAAATAATGAATATTCAATAAGGAATTCAACCAAATCAGCATTATATAACCAGAATATCCATTGAAAATTATCCATTTCAAAATAATGCAGTAAAAGTTAGATTATGCAGCAAAAAAAGTCACATTATGCAGCAAGATAATGGTATTATATAGAAAATTATGTTTTTATACAGTAAAACAGCAAAAAGTATGAATTGTGCAATAAAATGACCAATTTATGCATTGAAAGTTAGATTATGCAGCAAAAATGTCACATTATGCAGCAAAATTAATGGCATTATGCAGAAAAATATGACTTTTTCAAATATAACATGATATTCAAATTAAAACATAAATAAGAATAAGAAATTGATATCACCAAAAGTGTGCTCTTTGAGTTTTTGTAAGTGATTCCAACTTCCAAGCTTCAAGTCTTCATGACTCTTGGAAAACTTGGACCATTTCAAGTTTTCAAAACTCAATTAGCATATTTTCACTTCACTTGCATGCTTCAGCTAATAGTCACCCTATAATATAATTCAAAGCATTTTCTTTGGTATCCACCAATTTTGGATCCATAGGGGTTAGTCATTAATCATTAATCCATTATGCTCTCATAAATATCAAATTTTCCATAGTATGTAATTTGAGCACAACAAATGTAAACAAACAATTACCATTAGCACATAGCCAATAATATGCATGTTTTCACGATATATAGACAATCTTAAGTAAAAATGATCATTTTAGCATTAAAAACCATTTTTAAAGCTTGTGTAATCTATTACAATATGTGTGTAATCGATTATCAACCCTCTGGAATCCATATAATCGATTACATGTTTAGTGTAATCGATTACACGAGTTCTGGAGACGTTGTAATCGATTGCATAGTATATGTAATCGATTACACGCTCTTTGACTTTGCTTGGAACGCTTGGCAGAGCCTCTGTAATCGATTACAGAGGTCTTATAATCGATTACAAGCTTGCTGAATTCAGTTTTTGCACTTCAAACAGTAAGGGTCCGAACTCAAAGCTTTCAAATTAATTCCAAAACTTTCCAAAACAATTCCAAACATCATGTAAGCATAAAAATTGACCAGTTCTTGATCCAAAACTCATGTTTATGCAAAAACTACAAATTATGCAGAAAATTATAACTTTATACAGCAAAAGTTATGATTTTTAGCAAGAGTTATGTTTTATCCAATATGCCAAGTTCTAAGATATTTTTATCAAATGTGCTACTTCAAACAAGAAGTGAACTTATCTAGCATATTATCACATGTAGAAATGTATAGAAAATTTAAAGCATAGAAAGCATCCATAATCATAGAATACCTTATTATCAAGAGATATGCAAGGTAGTGAGTAAATGGTGTAACAATTATATAATCATGTGCTATATATAATATTCAAATTTTACCAAGTACGCATGATTCAATTAATCACTTAAGACCTACAAGGAATATACCTCAAATTCATTAACTTTACAAGTGAATATGCATAAGAGGTAGAAACTTTTGATACCTTTCCCTTAATGATCAAGGAAACTCTTTTCCTTACCAATTGCTTCTCTTTTGGTGTTTTGAACTTTGAAAGTTCCACATTTTGTACTTGAGAAGCTTCGGTTGAAGTCATCTTCCTTCTTTGATCAAAACTTCTACCAATGGGCTTTAGAAGCATTCCCTTTGATGATTCATTTTTCCTTTGACCAATTACTCCATCCTTTTGAGAAGTTTTCTACATAATTGAAACATTAGGAGAACTTTTGGGTACCCATTTCATCTTGGGTCCTTGAATGTTAGTACTAGAACCTTTAAGACTTTTTGGAACCCAAACTAAGTTATTTCTCATATAAGGATTTCTTTTATAATTGCACAAATGAGAAATATGTCCTAGATGACCACAAAAATTAAAAACAATTGAATTTAATGATGACTTGGTCCTTTGAAGATCATTTTTGGAAAACATAAGCCTTTTGTTATTTTTATATTCTATGTCATTTTTGCCACAAGCCTTACTTGAATTTTCATGTGAAATAACATCAATTTTATTCTTATTAACAATCATGGATTGTAAGCAATTAGAATCATTAGCTTTGCCAATTCACAATATAAGTTCTCAACTTGATTTTCTAAATTAATGCATTTTTCACAAGAAGTTGAGGTTTCACATTTTAAAGGCATTTCCTCATCAAGAAAAGCATAATCATTTTTTAAAATCTCAATTTCATTTTCAATTAAGGAAATGTTTTCCAAACAAGATAAATTTTTATTTTCTAAATTCAACAAATCATCATATAATTCATCATATGCACATTGTGATTCATCATAGGAAGGACTATAATCTAGTTTAACATTATTTACCTCAAAGTCCTTTTTAGCCATATATGAAGTAGTCTTCATTCCTAACATACTTGGCTCTTTAAGGAAATCACCATCTTCCTCATTGTTGTCTTGCTTTGCCACCTCTTCAAATTGAGCATCATTTTGAGAATATTTTGCACAACAAGATTCCTTTAATGACTTTTCCTCGTCTTGCTCTCTATATACAACTTTATGCACAAAATTATTATTAGCAAGATAGATATAATCAAGAGCATCTCATATATCTTTAGTACTAGAGCAATTCTTAATTTTAGCATAAGCATCATCATTTAAATCACTTCTCAATATTTGCATTGCTCTAATGTTCAATGAAAAGCATTTCTTATCATAGTCATTCCAAGTTTGTTTTGATAAGCATGTAAATCCATTAAGCATAATATCCCACAAATCAATATCAATAGATTGCATATAAATTTTCATTCTAGCTTTCCAATAAACGAAATTCACACCATCAAAGAATGGTGGTTTATTAATTTCAAAATCTTCCATTTTGAAAAGCTTGTAATGGTTGCCAAACAAACAAAGATCTTTAACTCCAAGCTGTTATGCTTTTACCAGAGCACGAAGCTCTGATACCACTTGTTAGCCATGACAACCATTACCCAAGAGGGGGGTGAATTGGGTAATTATAAATTTTAATGCAACTTTGATAAATTATACATTTTAAATCACTCAATAAATAAATGTAGCAAAATATGCACAATAAATGTACAACTATTATAAATTACTCAACTACAACTTGAGATATAGGATAAATCAAGCAAATAAGATAAATATCAAGTTCAACTCAAGCATATATAATTAAGGTGCAAATGTAAAGAGATAGAGTTTAGAAGATCAAACATAATAGTTTATCCTGATTCGATCATCAATCCACTTGTGATCTATGTCCAGTCCTCAAGCAACCGCTAGAGATTTTCCACTATCTTCAATCTTCAACAGGTATTTGATAACCTTTACAATTGAGAGCACTCAACACACATTGGGATACTTCATCCTTATGCTTGAGCCTCAAATAGGGATACCTCACCCTTTACAACTTTTGAGGGATGCCTCACCCTCAAGGGATACCTCACCCTTTACTAACTTTGAGAGATGCCTCACTCTCTAGGGATACCTCACCCTCTCTTTATAGATTACACAAAGTGTAGAAGATAAAAACTCTCTTGAAGAGTAGATAATACAACTTAAAGCTTATGGGTATAAAGAATTTACACACTTAGCTCAAAACAAAGATTTGGAGAAAAAGATGATGAAATTTGTTTTCAATGCTCAAGGGTAATTTTCAGAATGTTCTCCAACTTGTTTTTGATACCCAAACACTTGTATTTATAGCCCAATGAGTTTTAGAGCCGTTGGAGGGTTTTGGAAATGATTTTCTATGAAAACTAGCCGTTTATAGCCGTTAGAAACGTTCCTGGGCACTTGGTAATCGATTACAGGCTTCATGTAATCGATTACAAGCTTTTTGGGTACTTTGTAATCGATTACACACTTCCTGTAGTCGATTACACGACTTCTGCCAACGTTGTAATCGATTACATGACTTGTGTAATCATTTACACTATTTCTGGTTTTGCAAACTGACTTTAAAATGTCATAACTTCTTCATTTCTTATCCGATTAAAGCGAATAACACTCATTGAAAAGATATTTGAGTCTATTTTCATATGAAAAAAGTTTTAGAACTAAACTCAAAGTATTTTGAAAGATATGATCAAAATAGTAACTAAAGGTCAGTTTTGCAAAACACAAACTTGACTGTTTTTGAAAGCTGACTTTAAATGGTTATAACTTCTTCATTTCTTATCCGTTTTAAGCAAATGACCACTCATTAGAAAGACATTTGAGTTTATTTTCATATGTAGAAAGGTTCACAACAAAAATCAAAGTAGTTTGAAAGTTATGATCAAAAGTGTAACCAAAGGTTAGTTTTGTAAAACACAAACTTGACTATTTTTCATAGTTTTGAACTATTACCATAACTAGCTTTCCAAAACAGTTTGTTGGGCATTTAAACATTTTAGAAACACTTATAAATATGTTTAAAACTTGTTTGCGCTTAGTGTGATTTCTTTTTACCTTTACACAAGATCTAAGTCCTATAAGCTAAGCTTGAAGAGTCTTGAGACTTGATCTTTGCACTTCCACTCCTTTCTTGTTTGTTATCATCAAAACCATTGCTTTAATCAATGCCAATTACATCATCTAGTTCATCTTTCACATAATACAATATTCAATCAATTCAGATTCTAAGTAGAGAGGGAATGACTCACTCAACCTTAATCTACTCTTCTTCATTCATTTCTATGCTTCTTAATTTCATTCATTATCATGTATATATAATATGTTTCTCAATATTATTCATACATCGTATTCATCTTGATTATCATTCAT
This sequence comes from Ormosia semicastrata, assembly GCA_029884595.1. Classification (NCBI taxonomy): domain Eukaryota; kingdom Viridiplantae; phylum Streptophyta; class Magnoliopsida; order Fabales; family Fabaceae; genus Ormosia; species Ormosia semicastrata. The sequence goes on from JAQQTO010000063.1 coordinate 104,746,760, forward strand.
TCCATACAAAGTATATATAATAATTCATATCATAAGTAATTCATTTCATCATATGCATACATCAAAATACCATGCAATCCATTTCATATCTACATGCAATGCATAATCATCTCATAAATCTTAGTATTCATAAATAAACTTATGCATAATCATACTTTGCATAGCATTACTTATGCTTATCTTTATCTAATACATCTTAACATAGCATTACATTGCATTAGAAATCATGTTCTCAAGTAATAAAATCATAAATCAATTTTTGTTTTGTGGAGCGAGCGTTGGTTAGGCGCTCAAAAGCCGACGCCTATGTAGAATTCCATCCCCTATTTTATGTTTCCATAATCCAACCATTCAAACATTGATTCTAAAAGATTTCTAACCACAAAGAAAATTCTTATACCATTTGAAAACATCCATGAACAAATCCAAAACCTTAAACATAGTGAAACAATAATCAAATTCACTAAACAACTCATCCAGATCCAAGTCCATTTCTAACACAAAGTAATGAAAAATCATACGAATTCACTTTCAAACTTATACATGTTACTCATGAACATGAAGATTAGAACAATAGAAAATAGAGGATGAAAACAAACCCCCTACCTTCCTTCCTTAGCTTCTCAAAACTTGGTTCTTCACTTTTTCCTTCTTTCTTTCTCTATTTCCTTATTTCTCCTCTTCTCCCTTTTCCTTTATCCCATTTTCTCTTCTTTTGCTGCTGCTGTTTTCCAGTCCACACAAGAGAGAGGGGCAAGAATGAGTGGTGAGAAATGAAGAGAGAAAAATATCTTTTAAGAGATGAAGAGAACGAGAGGCGGTGGAAGAAAAAGCGAGGAAAAATAAAAATATGCTGAAACTTCTGTATTTCTTAGGAACACTTTAATCTTTCAAAACTATTTTTTTCAACTTCCATAAGTGTTCTAGAAAATCACAGGTCTCAACTAAATTATTATATCCAGACTTTCATAATTTTTCATATACTACTATTCATCAGGTAAGTTACATTATTTCTCTTAAATTAAATCGAACTTGTGAAGTAAGTAAACATACCCGCCTTAACTTATTTTTCATACCAAAATACTCTCTATATTCTATTTATCATTTTCAAATAATTTCATAATTTTCCGAGCTACTTAGCTATTTTATTTGACCTTTAAACATTTTCTTAATGTTATTAAAAATATCAAACTAATTCATTTAGTCTTCAAAATTTACTACAACTCATACTAATTATGTTCATCTTGAGAATACATTTTTTTTCATATTTATTTCCTTCTATATCTCAAAATATAAGTTATTATTCATTTTCTATGTTATAGAATTGTACTCAAACTTATTCAAAAGATTTCTAAAATTATTATCTAGCTTATACTTATAATATCTACCTTCTATAATACTGATTAGAATTTATTAGGTCAGGTAAGATGTTACAATATGGATCCTCTACATTTGAAAAAAGAACTGCACAACATACAGTTATTGATCTAATGATTCAAATTTATAAAGCTATATTTCTAATTTTTATTTTATCATAAAATTGAAGATTTTTTACAATTGAGATTTCATGCAGTTGCTTTGGAAGGATAGAGGATCTGCATCCGATCCTCATGCTAAGAGCGAAAATGATTGATTAACAAATTAAGAGCCACACACAACTATTTTTTTCCACATATACGTATCTATGCGTAAGTTACATACATTTTTATGCAAATATCTCCACACACACACACACAATAGCATTACAATAACCATAATCCATAGCCACCACTTCTTGCCTTTGTTATTGGTGTTCTTGTGTGTGATCCTTAGGGATATGGATCCTCTACATTTGAAAAAAGAACTGCACAACATGCAGTTATTGATCTAAGGATTTACATTTATGAAGTTATATTTATAATTTTTATTTTATCATAAAATTGAAGATTTTAATGAGATTTTATGCAGTTGTTTTGGAAATGCAGAGGATCTGCATCCGATTCTCACGCTATGAGCAAAAAGAATTGATTAACGAATTAAGAGTCACAGCAATGAAGGGCAACGTCCACTGTCGGTGGCTTGTTTTCACGTGCCAATTGCATTAAGAAAATACCTGGATTTAGAACACTCTAGATTAAGCTGAATTTCAAAAAAGAAGAATAAAATATAATATATAAAAACAATGTATCTCTAAAATTAACTTGTATCTAGTATTTTTGGTAGTAAAAACCATATCGAGAAGAAGGCTGTGCTGAATGAAAGAGCACACGAGGAGAGTCCAGCGGGATGGAGCCCCATTCCTACATTTCTTATGATGAAGTGTTTATTATATCTGATATCTTTTTATTTGAAAATTTACAATTGTATTTCTAATTTTATGTATAGTTATTATGCTATTTTTTCTTGTAAATAATAAAGTAAGATAAGTAAGTATGATTTCTGTAAAATTAATGAAAACTGGATGATTTCATTTACTGTGAATATGGGTATACATATACAAAGTAGAAAGAATAAGGAGATAAGCAAAACAAATTAAGATAAGATTCTTATTAGAAAACTAAGTTATCTACAACTCATAAATATAAAACAGATAAGCAACAATAAAACTCCTATCTACAACTCCTAAATATACAATAAATAACAACAACTTACAAGAGATAAGGATAATGTCCAGTAGAAGAGATCAGAATGGTGGTTAACACTCCTCCTCAAGGTGGTGTGTGTAGATTAGAAACACCCATCTTGGCCTTCAAATGCCTAAACTGATCTCATCCAAAGGACTTGGTAAATAAATTTGTAATTTGATGTGCTGAACCAACTTTCATGGTTTTAATGAGGCCAGGGGCATTTTTTTTGTAGACAACATGACAATCAATCTCAATGTACTTAGTGTGCTCATGATACACTAGGTTGGATACAATGTGTAGTGCAGATTTGTTATCATAGAACAAAGGGGTAGGTGAAGAAAGAGGAAGACCAAAGTCACGTAATAAGTAGGAGAGCTAGGTTACTTCACAAGTGGTATTGGCCATTGCTCTATACTCTGCTTCAGCAAATGAGTAGGATACCACAACTTGCTTCTTTGTTTTCCAAGAAACCAAACTCAGACCCAAGAAAATGTAGTATCCTGAGGTAGAGCGTCAAGTGGTAGGACAACTACCCCAGTTTGAATCATAGTAAGCCTGAAGAGAAAAATTAGAAGTAGAGGGAAAGAATAAACCCTGTCTAGAGAGTGCCCTTGAGATAACAAATGAGTCAGATTGCAGCATCCATGTGGGGTTGTCGTGGAGCATGCATAAATTGGCTTAAGATGTGGATAGAATGAACAATATCTAGACATATCATTATGAGATATATAAGGCACCCAACAACACAGTGATATGGAGAAGGATCAAGTAATGCAAGACCATCCGAAGGAGACAATCTCAAATTTTGATCCATTGGGAACTTTGTTGGTTTTGAAGCAGTATAACCACTATCATAAATAATATCAAGTGCATATTGTCGTTATGATAAGAATAAACCCCATTTCGATCGAGCAATTTCAATACCCAAGAAATACTTCAATCTTCCTAAGTCCTTAAAAAGAAATTAGTTGTGCAAGAGCTGTTTAATAGAATTAATAAGTTAGTGGTCAGAACCTATAAGGACAATGTCGTCCACATATAGGAGAATAAAAATAGAACTAGAGTCCCAATGAAGATAAAAAAGAGAGTGATCAACAACACTGTGGGAGAAACTAAAAGCAATGAGAACCTCTGAAAATTTAGAATACCAATTCCTTGATGCTTGCTTTAGACCATAAAGGGATTTGTGTAATTTTCAGACAAGTTGAGATATAGAGGCCAATTTTTGGCAGTAGCAATAGAGAGTAATACATGAATTGTGATAAGTTTGGCGACTAGGGCAAAGGTATCAAAGTAATTAACCCCTTCAATATTTTTTTATATCCCTTCACTACTAGTCGAGCTTAGCGCTCAATGCTTCCATCTGAATTGCACTAAATTTTAAATACCCAACGACAACCAATTGGTTTTTTCCCAGGTGGCAATGGAACTAAGGACCAAGTCTTGTTATCTCACAAGGCATCAATCTCAAACTGCTTCACCTCAGAGTATGACTTCAGCTCAGAGGTAACAATTAAGGAAGAAAGGAAAAAGTGATAGGAAGGAGAGAAACAGTGATAAGTAAATAATTTGAAAGGGGATAAAGCTTACCTGGGCCAGTGGTTGAAGAAGATGATTGTGAGGAGGTGAGCGAGCACTGATAATAAGCAAGGTAGCCCAGACGGCGACGAGTTTGCTATGGACAACGGGGCGCATCGAGAAGAGGATATTCAGGTAGCACTGCTGGTAGGGCCAGATCTGGAGACACAGGTTCAATGTCAAGTGGAATGGGTAAAACAGGATTGGGGTGAGAAATTGGTGTGTGGGCAATTTGTTGTGGGGTGGGAATATTATATGGGGGAGAGAAAATAGGGCAAAGTGAGCATGGAATATGTGGGTGGGTTGATGGGGTTAGTACTAGAATAGTGAGAATCTAGTATAGTGGGAAGAGTTGGAGAGAGAATATTATCTAATGGTGGAAGAGATAAAATCAGTTTAAGATTCTGAACATTAAGTATATGGTAAAGAAAAATATGCTCATGAAATATAGCATCTCTAGTTACATAAATTGTTTTTGAATTTAAATCAAGTATTTTACATCCTTTTTTACCATGGGGATAGCCTAAAAACATGTCTGGAGAAGCACGTTTGTCAAATTTATGATGAATGTGAATGTTTCTCCCATAAACTAAACAACCAAAGACAAGAAGATGAGAAAGATTTAGTTTTTTTAAATAATATTTCATGAGGTTTTCGACCTTTGAGAACTTTAGTAGGTAGACGATTAATAAGATATGCAACAGTTAACACAAATTCTCCCCAATAATCTAAAGGCAAATTAGATTGAAAACGCAAAGCACGCGCAATATTTAATAAGTGTCTATGTTTATGTTCTACAATATCATTTTGCTGTGGAGTAATAACACAACTTGACTAGTGTAAGATACCTATGTTTGAAAAAAAAAGTTGGTATTAGAGTTGAAAAATTCACGCACATTGTCAGATTAAATTTTTTGGATATGTGTATGAAATTGTTTTTCAATCATCTTTAAAAAATTAGAAATAATTGTGTTAACTTCACTTTTCTATTGCATAAGAAAAACCCAAGTGCTTCTAGAAAAGTCATCAACAATAGTTAGGAAGTATTTAGCACTAGAGGAATGATTTTTTGTATAGGGTCCCTAAACATCAAAATGAACTAATTCAAAACACTTGATAATAGAGATACAACTTGAAGGAAAAGCCAAACGAGTTTGTTTTGCCAAAGGGCAAATAGTATAAGTACACTTATTAGAAAACTTAATGTTAGAATCCAAACTGCTAAATTGAGGAGATAAAGAAAGAGCAGGGTGTCAACGCCAATGCCATAAGTCAAAGTATGAAGCAGAGGATGTTGTAGATAAAATATTGGACGGTGAATTGTCCATAGTATAAACACCTCCATGTTGCTCACCCATCACAATAGTCCTATATTCGTCCTATAAGAAACAAGAAGTAGGATTAAAGGTGATCCAAGAATTAGTGTCTCTTGTGAGTCTGCTAATAGATAAGAAATTAAATTTAAAAGAAGGAATGTGCAAAACAGTAGGAATTAGGAGACCATATTTCAGATAAATAGACTCAATATGATGAACAGGAGCACACTTATTATCTGGTAATTTAACAAAGGTAGAGAGGGCAATATATGAGTGAAAAAGTGATAAATCAAAGACCATATGATTTGTAGCATCAGAGTCTAAAATCTACAAGGAAGGACAAGATGGAAAGGTCACAAAACAACGAAATGAGGTACCTACAAAATTTGCTACAGGCTGATTGTTACCAATCTTTAGTAGAGAGAGGAGTTAGTGTATATGAGATGAAGTTAAGGAATGTGAAGTTTTAGAATCTAGAGATGATGTAACAGCAACAACACTGGGTTGAGATGGCAATGAAGAAGACAAGGAACTACGAGCATCACGTAAAGAAGACGGACAACAACGAGACTTGCCACCAATGTTATGTTTCCACCAAAGGGGATAACCAATTTTAGAGTAATAGCGACTGTCAGAGTTGCCATCAACATTACAAATGGTGCAGTGATGTTGAGGTTTCGCACCACAAGAAGAAGGTTGTTGAATAGCCAGTGTTGAATGTTCCAAAGCAAGAGGCCGTGAGTCAGACAAGGAGCATTGGCATTCTTCTTGTAAAAAGAAAGAATAGGCCTTAGGCACTGATGGGAGAGGTTCCGTGAGGAGGATTTGACTACGAACAGAAGCATAGGAATCATTCAATCTTTGAAAAAAAATTCCATGAGATGATTAGTAGCATAAATATCATTGAAGTTGGGTATAACACCAAAAGCACAAGCTGGAAGAGTGCGATAAGAGTCAAGTTCATCTCGATATGCCTTCGGGGTCATGTAATAAGTAGATATGGAGTTGGTGCCTTAGGAGAGATTCAGAATTGCATGACAAATCTCAAATATGCGAGGAGCATTTTTTTGATTGAACTGAGCAAGAAGATTAAGCTAAATATCCTACGCACTTTTGATCCAAAGAATGGAATTAGCAATGGTAGGAATAGTGGAGTGAACAAGCCAAGATTGAACCATGCTGTTGCAGTGGACCCAATGAGAAAGGTTAGGAGAATTGGATTCTGGTTTCGGTACACTACCATCAATAAAACCAAGCTTGGGTTTGGCCTCTAATTAAAGTCATGGTAATGGCTCAACTCCAAGTAGAGTAATTGTTACCATTGAGAGGCCAAGTGACCAGAGGCTGAGTGACCAGAGGCTGACCCGGTTGATCAGAGGAATTAAGGAATAAGGTGATGAGGGGTCAGGTTGAGGGCAGTCATGAGTGAAGAAAAGCCCAAAGAATGTATTGAGGCTAATACCATGTAAAATTGATGAAAACTGAATGATTTCATCAACTATGAATGTGGGTAAACATATACAAAGTACAAAGGATAAGGAGATAAGCAAAACGAAGATACAATTCTTATCAGAAAACTAAGCTATCTACAACTCCCAAATATACGTACAATAGATAAGCAACAATAAAACTCCTATCTACAACTCCTATATATACAACTAACAAATTACAATAGATAAGGATAATGTCCAGTAAAAGATATTAGAATGGTAGTCAACAAATTCTTTAAAAAAAGAGCATCAGCATAAGCACAAATCTCAGGAGCATTCGTGTAATTGCTCTTATAAATAAACCGTCTTCTTGTTTTAACTACTCAGATTTACTCACATTAATGTGGACAAACAAGTTTGAAAAATATTTTCTCATGCCAAAAAGGGCGAGGACAATCAACATATGAGGAGTAAAATTTTGCATTATCAAATCTAATCCAAACAAACATGTACGTACGGAATGCACTATCCTGATCATAGCTTGTGGACAAACTGGTGACTTTCTATCTCGGAGATATTGGTGGGACTAGCTCCAAGTGGACCCTTCCAACTACGAAGCAGTAGAAGCAGCATCGTGTTGTGTTTCTTAATTATTTTTTTTCTTCAAAATTATTGAATTAAAAGACGAATAAAGCAGTCTTTTGTTAGTGATGCATCACACCACATGGTTGGAAGCCAAGGTGTGCTGACGTGGAGATTTTGGTTTGATAGGTTAATAATAATAATAATAATAATAATAATGTAATTGATAAGAGATCATTTAAGGGGATCAAATCCAATTGGAGGTGAATTTCCATGTGCCCTAACATGGGTGGGAAGGCACACACAATCCCACTAGGTATTTCACTTTCTTTTAGTTTTCTACATTTCATTTTCAGCAGGGTGTGTAGCCATGATCTCATGTTGGATGCTGTTTGAGAAATTTGGACCCACCACTAGCTTTACCCTAATTTTAGGTTAACCTACTTGTGATTGGGGGGGATGCTGCAAGATACCATTTTATTACTATCAGTTAGCTCGAACCTTCTCCTTTCATTTATTTGAAAAGAATTAATTGCTATGTATGTGCGTGTAAGGATTAAAACCCACGACCGTTTTTTCCGAGGTAGTGATAAATCTAGCCAGAACAACAATTTCATCAACAGCTCATCAAAACACAACCATGCTTTAACTTCTTTACGTTTGAGACACATTAATCAAGATATCTCACTTTCCAATTAGTCGTACGTGTACGCCACCATTTGGACAACCCACAGAAGCCTCATAATTAGCATGGATTGTAATTTGCATTGAAATTGGCAATTTCAAGCAACGGGGGGAGGATGGGAGAACATTGTATTGCTTAACAAGAAATTACTCCATTCATGTAACACTTGAACAAGAAAAATAAAGGGTGTTAGGTTTATCTATCTTTTGTTAACTAAAATATTAACGGGGTACATATTCTTATAGCTTAATTAGGGCCTTCAAACTTGCTTGGACATAGCTTTTTTTTTTTTGGTACATCAAATTATTCATGTAATTTTAGACTGAAAATAGTGGTTAAATAATTTTTTTAAATAATAATTTAAGATTCGAACATTTGACATTACATTTAAATTTTATTTAAAGTTACAATCTATTTTTATTACAATCAGGTATTGTTGAGCTGCTTGTACATAACTTGTCACCACTCCCCAAACCCCAACATATACTAAATTTTAGGTAACTTATGAACCAAACAAACAATGCTAAAATTCTGCCCAATGGAAGGGAAGCAAGATAGCTGAGAATCATAATTGTGGAGGCAGTTACGTGCAATGATACTTGGACAATTTTTTATTTTTTATTTTTGACTCAGTACGCCTTGCAATTAATGGTCGTTAAAATGGGGTTTGGAAAACCAAGACGACACATTATCCAAAAGGGTAAACGATGGATAGCGGCAATGGCAAATCAATGCCCCATCTTTCTTGTCCTCCAAACCTTACTCTCGATTTTATTAAACTAACTTGTAATTTTTTTAATGGAAGTGAAACTTAGCTAATAGCTTGTCAGTTGGTGGGCTTATTTTCTACAACAACATACTTGATCTAAGTTACTAATTTCTGTCCTTATTAGAATAAATTATTCCGTTAACAAACCTCACATTGACATCATATATACTCTTCAAAAAATCCAAAACTTTTGGTCAACAACTCGAGAGAGAGAAAACTTTTGGTCAACAACTCGAGAGAGAGAGAAAGAGAGAGAGAACGGCATCCGGAATATCCTTCCAGGACTCTCTGTTACTAGTAATTAGAGTTTACTACTATGAACTATGAAGTGAGAAACACAAAAGGACTGGAAGAGGATATATTGGTTTTTTTTAATTGAAATATGACATATGTTTTAATAGGTTACTACTTTTCAGTGGATTTTTTTCCTTCTCAATTGTCACTCCTATTAAGTAGGCCTATACTAGTGACGGATGTAAAAAATATTAAGTGAAGGGTCAAAAATAATAAATTATATTATTAAATACAGAGAAAAAAATTTAAAGTTAATAAATAAAGATATATTATTTTTAAATTATTTAGTTTATTAAGATTAAAATATATTATTTTAAATTAAGAGTAAATATATTCTTATTTATTCACTTTAAAGAGTATTTATAAAATTTATGAAGATTTAGGAAGATTTATGAATAAAGTGAAAAAAGTAAAAGAAAAATATTTATATTATATATTAAATGTATCACAACAATAATTGTCTTTACATCATGATTCATAAGAAAAATAAATTTTTTATATATAAATTTTAAAAAAGATAAGAAAATGAAACTAAAAGTGAGAGGAATTAATAGATTTATTATATAAAGATTAAAAATTTATAAAAGATGAGTTGAAATTATAATATCAATGTATATAAAATAATCATGAATCACGTGTCAAATATATATCGAGTATAAACCTTTTTAACTTCATCATTTTTATCTTTGGTATAATTATACTGACCTCTGCTGAGGTTAGTATTTATAATATTGACATTCTTTTTGTTTGAGAAATGAATCATACCTCTCTTGTTTTGCATTTTTAATAAAATTTTGTGTAATATTTGTACATAAAGTATGAGAGATATATATAATTTAAGTAAATAAAGAATGATGTTAAAGTATAATAATATATAAAATTAGAGATATAAATATAATTTTTAAATAAAAATGTCAATATAATAAATATTAATTTTATAAAAGATCAATATAATTATTTTTTATCTTTTAATAAATTAAATTAAATTAATAATACCTACAAAAATAAATTAATGAAGAAAGGGAGGCCAAAGCTTATGCTTGCTCCCCTTTCAATCCGTCTCTGCCTGTAACTCGCATTCAAATTAATGAGTTAAATTATATATAATTAACGTACTTTCTTAATTTGTGATTTCTTTGGGACATATGTACCTTGGTTCAAATTATTCATTTATCTTTTTTAACAAAAAAATAATAAAACGTTTAGATTGCCTCAACAAAATAGATTATTACAGGCCTAAAAAAAGGTTTATATTAGTACTTGTAGATGGCCTATCAAATGAGATTGTTGCTAGTGGAAATCGAACTTAAACTTTCAAAGGAAATTATTCAGTTCATACCAATTGAACCCAGCTAGTTGTTGGCATTATATATATATTTTTTTGTTTTCTATAGTATTTTCTTATTCGATAAGTAAAAAATTAATATCTCAAAATATAGTTAGACGCTTAAATAGAGACTCCTCCTAATGATATTATTTTCATATATATAAATTTAGAGATCGAATCAAAAACTACATGCTTAAAGAATCTGAACTCCTTCCACTCGGACCAACATATTAGTATGTTGACATTATACATTTATGCTATCCATTCTATTACCTATCTTTTTTTGGTACATTCTTATTATGAGAGTATCTATTATTAATCTTTTATATTTATTGTCACTTTTATTTTATTAAATATTTATTAAATGAATTAATTCAAATTATTAGATTAAAACAAATTAAAATTATTTAATAAAAATTTAATAAAATAAAAATAATAATAAACACAAATGAGGGACAATTAACAGTCCTTCTATTACATCTCTTATTATGTTATCCACGACTTTAACACATGCAAATGTGTGTTCATTCATAGATGACTACGTAAACGTAAACAACGAAGTCAACAACTCTTAAATCAATTGTCATTTACCTGTAACAATTTATTGTCCTTTGCATAACAACAAAATACCAAAGATAAGTGTTTAGCAAATTGTTCCTCTGCTATCATTTCCTTCTTTTCCAAAGCGTGACTTAAACAAACCAAAATAAGGAAATTCAATAGCATGAAACAGAGTCAAAGGAGGGGTAGTGGGTTGAAGGAAATGTAACTAAAAGAAATAAAAGCGTTAGAAAGTGTCATGTGGCCTGTGGTCACACTCTCTAGATGTAGAAAATTCAACTATGATAAATTATGGGCACTAATAAATTCTAGCTTGCCCCTGCTTTCTCCCTCTTCCCACTTTCTGTGGTCATTGCAAAACCAATATGGGCCTACTGAAAGGCAGTCAAAAAGCATTTTTGCTGAGCAAAAGAAAAAGAAATAAAAGAAAAAGAAGTTTTCTTTTTGTTTTCAATTTGTGCATTACATGATAGAAGGAAATCTTTAAGCAGTGTCATGCATCAAATTAAAAGAATGCCGTTCTCTACTTCTGTAGCGGCTGTGGCTTTGAGTGTCCTTAGAAAAAGCTTCTATATATTAGTTCTTATAACAAAAAGCTAATAAAAACCATACATGTTGATTATGAGCTATAACTTATAAGAAGGTCATGTAGCTAGGGATAGTTTAGTTTAAACCAACAGCATAATGAGAGTATATGTAACAAGGAAGTGGGGGTAGCTTTAAGATTGTAGGACCAGCATTGCCGTCTGAGAGGCAAAATTGAAGGAAGCTAGCATTTATTAATTCTGAGCAGAATCAAGTTCAAAAATTGAAACCGCATCTGCTGCACCAAACAAAACCTTGATTCCTCTTGAATTGAACTTGAAGGCAAGTTCAAATCCAGTTTGAAATGAATGGTCGGTGCCTCTTTTTGGACCACCAAATGATGTGTCCAACGTGATCTATTTGGTTGTGAGAAGGAGGTGTTTTCGTTTTCAGAACAAGAGGCGATATATGAGAGAGAAGTCATAGTGAATTAATGTGGCTACTTTAAGTGCATTGGTTCTGGTTAGTTAGATGTCACATTTATGTTGAAGATATATCTGGGTATCACAAGTTGGTACCCCTCTCACTCCATGCATGTGAGGTATAGTGGATTTTCATACTTATTACACTGCTATGTTAGATATAAACAGTTTTGATGCTTGACAATGAGAGCCACTTAAATGTTTCTTTTGTGCTTCTTCTTCATTTGTTTGGATATTATAATAATAGGGTTTCTCTTGTTGAGTTGAGGGGTAAGGGAAGGAATGGACGGTTTGGCTTTATTAAGAACAAGTTATTGTATCAATTTACACCTCAATTTTTATTGCCCAAATTATCCAAAACATGAGGAAGAAATCTACTTGAATTGCTTAACTAAATTAGGAAAGAGGGTTTGTTGAAACACATTACTCAAAGTTTATCATATAGCTTCCCCCCCCCCCCCCCTCATTTCCCCCGTTTTTATTACAGAAAAATATATTGCAAATCAAAAGTTAACCCGACAATGTGCATAGTCTAATTTGATAAGATCAAAATTTTGTTTTAATTTTTTTTTCTTTTGGTTGTATTTGGAATTACTAAAATTAAAATTGATTTGATTTGATGTAAACTTCAATTCTCATGTTTGAAACCTACTGTAAAAAAAAGAATTGCTATGGAACCTTATGGGTATGATAAACATGGTGAGTTGTTAGGGATTTATTGAATGTTAATTTTATAATAAATATTTAAAATTTTATTAAATATAATCAGCAGTTAATGAAATATGTTATATGTAACATATCTAAGAAAAAATGGGAGATTTAATGAGAAAGATCGCTAATAATATAATTTTAACGAAAAGAACCAATTAACCATTTTAAGATGGTCAATTAGTCATTCTGAATAGTCATTATTATTATTGCAAGAATAGACATTGGCCATTCACCTTTAATTTTATATTGTTAGCAGTACTTCTTATCAATTCTCCCAAAAAAGATTGCCAAAGTAATACCTTGTAAAAAATTGCATTTCAATTGATTTGTAAAATTAATTTTGTTTGGAACAACATAAAAATGAATGGAATTCATTTTCTTTTGATAATTTTACTTTCTTACCCTTAACTAGAATTGGTAGAATGACTAAATAAATAAGGGAAAGATTTTAAATTCAAATAATTAAAACTAAAATCAAGTCAAATGCATTGAGTGAATTTGTAAATAAACACAACTTAAATGAAAAGAATCACAAAATAAAATTAGTTTCCATTTTAAAAATTTTCAAGTAAATTTTTTATTTATACATAAAATAAATTCCTAACATTATGATTCCAAATATACTGTGTTTGTGAAATGGGTTTTTGTTAAGAAAAGATAATGAGAGAAAATATGTAAATTGAGAATTTGGCTTCTTCTTCCCCTCCAGTTCTGGCATTAGTTTTCTCTCTTATATGAGTCATTGATTAAAAAAAATAGAAATAATTATATTTTAAGGTAAACATATTGGGTCCTAAAACTAAAGCACGCTTGCTAGAAAGTACAAGGAATATCCAAGGTAGATCTGATTCGAATGAAACATAACATCTGCTACACAAGCTTTTGCCCCTAGATTCAAGGATATGATGGAGCCAGTTAGAAACGAGGCATCTACGATGGGCCAAAAATACAACCTCATGTGTCGCGATGTTTACCTTCCTTTTTGTCCACTAGAAGCCATTCTTTTGGAAGCCCCGTTTGAGCGTGTTGATGTCGTTTATAATAGAAAAAATGCTCCAATAAGTAGAGGAGCCCCTACAAAGCCTCGTTAAGCTCAAGACAATTAGACTCAAACTAGATCTAGGAACTTCCCACTTGAGATTTCGAGCTTCATTGACAGCTTCCCTCATAGCTAGAGATTCCTCCATCAATGATGAGTCCGCATATATAGGCTTTGCAAAACTAGAGACCAACTGGCCATGCTTGTCTCTGAAAATCCTAGCAGAGGCTCCGAAACCCTTAGATCGATCAAATGTCGCATCAACGTTGCATTTCAGCCACCCTTGTGGACGAGCCTGTCACCTGGTATGAATTCTAATGTTGTCATGTAAGCTTAAAAAGGAGGTATTGGATATTGTATGAGCATTTGAAAATTCCTCTCTACGTGCTTGTGCTCTATGGATGGTGAACATAGGATTAGGTTTTTTGTCTTGAAAAGTAACTTCATTCCTACTTCATTCCTACCCTTCCATATAGCCCAACATAGATGACCAAGTAAAGGCCATACTAGCTTATAAAAGGTCCTAGTGGTTATGTTTGTTCACTAAACCATTGTATGAAATTATAGACATTAACAAGGGTGGGTAGGCACTATATCTATGACCCAAACCACACCCGTTTGGTGGCAGAGGAGTAAGGCGTGTTCCACTATTTGAACTACTTCATGGCAAATTGGGCACAAATTTTCTTGGGCAATCCTTCTCTTGAGAAGATTATGGTTGACGGGTAATGCATTGTTGGATGCTTTCCAAAAAAAAAAAGCTTAATTTTTTTTGGGACTTCTAGGCTCCAAAGCACCTTTTGGACTTTTGAGGAGATAGCCATAGAAGAGGAAGTTGTAATGTGGGTAAGGATAAGATTTTGTTTGGCAATTTTATAACCTAATTTGACATAATAGGAACCTGATTTGGAGTGGCACCATATAAAGTGACCTTGTCCCATAGTCCATCTAATGGGGGCTTTGTAGAGCTTTATAGCTACATCAGGAGAAAGAAACTCCCTAAGCTTATTAACATCCCAACATCTATTGTGCTATCTAGTAGGGTATTAAGCTTTAGATCCTTAGTTTTATTAGGACTATCAGTGTAACGTCCTAATACTGAAATCCTCATAAATGTAACATTCATAATGATAAACAACATTACAACACCACTACATACATAATCTAATAATATACTCATAATGTACACTGGAGTCAATATAGAGAGCCTTATGAAATATGAAAAATATAAAACTCATAACAAAATACATATATACAACATTGGCCTCCCAAAGAGACATGAAGTAATACATAACTCTTTACATTACAAAAGAAATATAAAAAGATACAAAGATTGTAACATAAGTAATAAAACTAAAATTGTTCTAATACTTTAGTTTCCTTTTTCTTCTTGTTCTTTGAAGAACTTTCACTTGGAATTACATGGCAACACAGCAGGGTAAGAATCAACAATTCTAAGTATGAGTAAACCAAAACCAGTCATGCATAACATAATAAACATAATCTTAACACATGTTAATTAAATAAGATATGTTTAAACTCTACAAGGTCATACTTTAGTAACTAAAGATATCAAGTGAGCATACATTCTATCATACATACTTAGTCCAACTTAGAACCAAGATATTTAACTAGAATTTCTGATTTAGTGTATTATCTTGTGGCAAATAGAGGGAAAGTTCATCCTCACATTACACGTACCCTGACACTATCGAGAAGTTAGGACAGAATCTTTACTCAAAAGAACCTTTTGGACTCCCTAATTATCTTCATTGGACTAAATGATTGTGCACATCATCAAATGATACTCATAAAGACTAATACTATCAGACCATCCTTCATACATGCATCTAAATACCACATCATCACTCATTACATCTTAAGTGATACAAATACTATAAAAAGTGGCCTAAGGTACTAGATACTTACCTAAGGCAAACCATTACTCTTGGATGCTCAAAGGCTTAAGCTTTCTCATACTTGTTAGGTGATAATTTTCCTCTTGAAATATACATATTTGTGTCTTAACACACATTAGAAAACATGCATAAATGATCTCAACTAGTAGGAAACATCAATACATCAAAAATCTCATTTTTAAGAAATTATGGAGCTCACACCTCGGCTCAACCTTTGTCACGCTGCAACACGCAGCTCTCTGGTCCATCATGCCTTAGCGTGGTGCATCACACCACGACGTGATGCTCTCAGGTGCACATACTCTGAAACGCATGCCTCGGCGTGACCTTCCCATGTTGCGGCGCCAGTTGCAGAAACTGGATTCTGCAGAATCTGTGCACCGTTCCATTGAAACTTTTCATGAGATTTGGTCATTCCAAAATAATTTCTAAGTGATTTTAGGTCCCTAACTAGTTCACTAACACATAGGAATCATTAATCACTAACTCAAACCACTAACTTTGGATTCATGTACCAAAATCACTCATCAAAAACCTATTTCCCCACTTTATGCATCAAAGGTCCAAATGATAAGTTCTAAGTTTCTAACTCAAACTCATGCTATGAACAAGTCATAAACAACCATTGAAACACATTCAAGCAAGAAAAATACTTCAAACACTTCTAAAACCTAATTTGACCTATTATGCATCAAATATGAATCAATGATGAAAATGGATAAAATAAGCTACGAAGAACACTAATCCCCTACCTTAGGTCCTTGATGATGGTGAATGATCAAACCTTGGATTTTCCTTTGGTCTTCTTCTTTTTCTCCTCCTCTTCCTCCTTATTTCTTTCCTCTTCTTTCCTTTCTTCTCTCACATTTTCTATTTCTGTTTTTGTGCAGTAAAGAGCCATGAGTGAGGAGTTAAAAAGAAGGATTCAAATGACTTATAAGGTATTTAAGGCCATACATTGATATTTTCTTATCTACTAAAAATACTTAGATTTAGCTAAATCAAGATTTTCAACTTCCAACAACTTTAAAATAAATACTAAGGTTCATATAAATTGTTATTTTACTATTATCTTATTTTTTTCATATTTGTTGCTAGTCATTCTAGCATTAATTGCACAACCAGTATGCCTAAAAATGTCAAACTAACTCAGTTTACCTTGAAACTTTAACTACATCTTGTTTTATACATTTGTGACTAAGAAATAAATTATTCATATTTATTTTTCTCATCTAAGCAATTTATGCTATTATCTGAGTCATTTTAAGCTATTTTTCACTTTCAGTATTATAACAAAGTGCCTAAACTAACTCAGTTTGTCATAAAATTAAACAAGCATGTTAAGTAAATTATATGCTACCTTTATATACATATATAAGTCTAACATATCATTAAGGGTATTACAATCAGCGAAAACCCCACTAATCATCCAGTTGTCCTGCCATACATTTATAGAATTTCCATCACCAATGAGTCATCTTTTGTGTTTTCTTAAGAAATCCTTACCATGGAGCATACTATTCCAAGCCCAAGAGGCATTCCTCTTCCTGGGGGCTTCAAAAAAGTTCTAATTTGGGTAATATAAGCCTTTTAGGACATAGACCTAAAGAGCATTAGGGTTTTGTAAAATCCTCCACGCTTGTTTAGCTAGGAGAGCACTATTAAACAACTATAAGTCCTTAAACCCCATTCCCCCATCCCTTTTGCTTTGAGTTAAATAGTCCTAATTCTTCCAAAGAACTCCCTTCTCTCTACCTTTCCTTCTCCACTAGAATTTAGCAATATGGCAATATAGGGACTTGGAGAAATATTTTGGGAATCTATATAACTGACATAGCATAGATAGGAATTCCCTAAATAAAAGCTTTGATTAGGATTCCTTTGCCAGCTTGGTTGAGCGTCTTTTGCTTCTAACCATCAGTTTTTCTTAATACTCTTTCCTTTATCCAAGTAAAAGCAGCTCCCTTGGATCTCCCCTATTTTGGTAGGAGTCCTAAGTATTTACTTAGAGAACCCTAATCTTTGATGGATAGAATTAAAGCAATATGGGATCTAACATTCCTAAGTATATATTTCACAAAGATTGCACCAAATTTATCAGTATTAATTCTCTAACTCGAAGCTTGGGAGAAAACATTTAAGGTCCTGACCATTTGATAGGCATCTGTTGGTTTGCTTTTAAGAAACATAGTGTCATCCGCAAAAAGGAGATGGGTTAAGATAAGAGAAGGCATTTTAAGCTTAGTACCATTTAGAACACTGTCGAAAAAGGCTTTCTAGAGCAGGTATGATAGAACATCAACTGCCAAAATAAAGAGGTAAGGGGGATATGGGGTCCCTTTGCCTTAACCCTTTTTGGGGTTTGAAGCTTTTGAATAGAGCCTCGTTCACCTTAAATCTATATGCCACCCCTATAACATATTTCACCGTAAGATTCACCTAAGATGAGGCAAAACTAGGGTTGCACATTGGTCCGAGTTGACCCGATGACTCGACCAACCCGACCCAACCTAATATAAAATATCTGAGTCAATTCAAGTAATTGGGTTAGTTCGGGTAAAATTTGAAGAATCCATCCACTTATTGGTTTAGGTGATGGGTTCAGGAAACTAACCCCCGACTCGACCACCAGACTATCTGAGTAAAACGACGTTGTTTTAAGCATATATACACTAATTTACCTTCGTTTCTTTCTTTGATGAACTGAGCAATCCTCCCATCCTCATTTCTTTGGGCTTTTTGTAAATTCCCAAATTAGAAACCCTCCCCCTAACCCTCCACTAGGGATGATGGCGTCTTGGCGAGGCATTAAATGGGCAATGCTGGTAGCGTAAATCTGACGACTTGGGGCATCTGGTGTAATGGTGCATGGCAGCTGAGCAGATCTACAGGATCGTGGTAGGTGACTCTGCGTTGGTGGGTCTACGAGGATGGAGGGGAGCAACAGAGGACGATTGCTCCGACATGACATAGTGGCTCACGGATATAGTTGTGCAACTCGTAGTGGAAGATGACGACACAAGGGAGCTGGTTTGCGCGGATCTGGGTAGAAGAACGATGGTTCCGACGCAACATAGTGGCTCGCGATTTGGCGATTTTGGGCAGAGGTGGTCCTTGGGTGCAACTAAGATGGCTAATCTCCGGCAGAGGATGACAGTTGAGGGTAGTGCTTTTAGTCCTAGTGTGACGGCAGTTTGGGTTGTGAGGGGTGGTGTTCATGTTAGAGAATGGAGATTAATATTATGATTTATGACAAATTTTTGTTAATCTTTTAAAAATAAACCAACCCAATCTAATCGGTCTATGGGTTAGGTCGGTTCGGGTTACTCAAAAAAATTTCAAGAAACTGATCCAACACAACCCGAGCTTGGTTGATTAGTTTGAATTTTATTTTCCCTTGAATCTGACCTAACCGGACCCATGTACAACCTTAGGAAAAACCATAAACTAGTAACACTTTCTTTATAAAAGCCTATTCTAAGCAATTATAGGCTTTGCTCATATCGAGTTTCAAGGTCATGTAATCTGTTCTAGCCCTGTTCCTTCTCTTAAGAGCATGAAAAACTTTGTGAGCCACTAGGATGTTATCTTGAATTTGTTCGTCCCCAATGAAGGCGAATTGATTTTGAGTAATGAGGTCACCCATGAAGTCCTCTAATCTTTAAACCAAAATTTTGTTAATGATTTTATGTATGAAATTGCAATAACTGATCAATTTATAAGTGATACACTGAATCTGGGATGGATATCTTTGGGACAAGGACAACTAGCATCTCAATAACCTCCTCGGAGAAAACACCATTTGATACGCACTTGAAACAAGAACTAAATAATTTTTTTAATTTCTTACTGCTCTACATCACGTTAACCCTTCCTTATAAAGACTACTAAAACTAATTAACGATATATCCAAGATAAATACGACTATTTAGACTAGCTAACAAGGATTCTTGGATAAATCCTACTACTAATTAATGGGATTAGGATTCTATTTAGTTCTAAAAAGAACAATATGTTGTGCAGTTTTGATCCAATGGTTGACATCAATTAAACTTATTTTTTTATCATAAAGAAAACAATCTATACAGTTGAGATTGTGTGCAGTTATTTTGGAAACTACAAACGATCCAATTCCTTACTAATGATAAACAATTCAAAGGCAACCTAATAAGATAAGGAACTAATAAAAGATAACAATAACCTATCCTAAGTAACCATAATCTATCCTACATAAATAATAATAAGATAAGGATAAAGATGTATCATTCCTCCCTTCTTGAACAAGACCCTTGTCCTCAAGGTTTAGAGTTGGAAAATACTTGGTAATAATAACCTAACCATAACCCATTTTGGTTTTACCATTCTCCTCATTCAATTCAATCATTAAAAGTTGTGGCTTCCTGCATTGCATGTGGCCCATTGTGTAATGCTCCTCTAACCTCTCGATCTTTTCTTTTAGTGACATCATATGGATTAGAGAACTTTGATACTAAATGACACACACGTGAAACAAGAATTGAATAATTTTATTAATTTTCTTCTGCTTTACATTACATTAACCCTTCCCTATAAATACTACAAAGACTAATGATAAGTCCTAGATAAATACTACTATTTAAACTAACTAATGAGAATTCTTAGATAAATCCTACTAATAATTAAATAAACAATTCAATGGAAACTTGATAAGTTAAGGAACTAATAGAAGATAACAATAGCCTATTCTATGTAACAATAATGGTTTAAAAATGTATTTGGTCCTCCAAAATATAGCCTTTTGGTCTCCTATTTTTTAAATTTTCCAAACAAGTCCCTCGAAAAAAATTTTCATTCCTAATTAGTCCCTCCGTTATCTCGTTGTTAGAATTGTCGTTATCTGCCTACATGAATGCTCACGTGGCGTATGATGTGGCACTCATGATCCTATGTGGCATATGGCGTGACACTTATGATTTGATGTGGACATTGACAATCTAATGACTAAAAAAGGAAGGACTAAAACCAAAATTGTAATATTTAGAGGAACTAAAATAAAAAATTATTATATTTAAAGGAAATAAATACATATTTAACTTAGGACTTGTTCATCAACAACACATGCACCAACTAGAAACTTTACCATACATAATTTTCTTCAATGCAAAAACTCCACCTCGAAGCAACTCACTAACCCAAAATCTATCACCTTGAAACATCGAGTGATCAACCTTTAAGATATCCAAAGCTTCCAAAGCTATCATGGCTACAACACTTATATAATACAAAATACAACCCAAATTGAATATCAATATTACCTACTACATTCACATATAATCTATTTTCATCAAACTTCTAACCGAACCACTAAACATTCATAACTACCCATTTGAGGCCCATTACACTTCAAGATTGTCCCTGCCATTGCCTTTGGAGACCATCCCGAAGCTACTGCCTAGACACCAAATTCATAGCTTCCATGCAACAAATACAACCATTGTTGTGAAGTTTGTGTGCCTCTATTTTGTGGTCCTGGAGATAAGCCATCAACAACAAGCACCAATGCCACCCATTGCACCTCAAGTTCATCCCTCCACATCACAGAACAACACCCACTGCCACCTGAAGCCCACAAAAGTTTCCTTGCCTTCACTCTACCACAGAACCCATAGAACTACCACCACTCAATCAAGAACATGATCAGTGTGAGCCAAGGTGATTGGATTATAGTCGATGAGTTTCTTGGACATAGGGTTTTAGCATTAAAGATAATTGGATTATGACAGGGACAGTCTCTTGAGGTGTAATGGGTCTCAAGTGGGTGGTTATGGATATTTGGTTGTTCAATTAGAGGTTTGATGAAAATGGATTTGTGTGAATGGAATTGATAATATTGATATTCAATTTGAGTTGTATTTTGTATATACAAGTGTTGTAGCCATGGTAATTTTGGAGGCTTTGGGTAGCTTGAAAGCTAATCACTTGATGTTTCAATGTAATGGATTTTGTAAAGGTGAGTTACTTAGAGGTAGAGTTTCTCAGTTGAAGAAAAATGTGATTAGAAGTGGAGTTTTTAGGTTGAAGAAAGTTATGTATAGGGATAAAGTTTATAACTGATGCGTGGTTGATGAACAAGTTTCAAATTAAATATGTATTTATTTCTTTTAAATATAGCAAATTTTTATTTTAATCCCTCTAAATATCTTAATTTTTTATTTTAATCCCTCATTTTTTAATTATTAGATTGTTAATGTTTACATCAAATCATGAATGCCACATCATATGTCACGTAAACATCTATGTAGGCAAACAATAGCAATTTGAATGGCCAACAACGAAGAGACCAATCAAGAATGATTTTTTTTTGGGTTTGAAAAATTTTAAAAATGGGGGATCAAAAGGAAAAATCATTATATTTTGGGGATTAAAAATATATTTAACCTAAGAATAATATATCCTAAATAAATAATATTAAGATAAGGATAAGGATGTATCACCGTTATGGAAGAAGCTGTACACAGCCCTGCATAGATCTTTTTTTAATACTTTCCCAATAACATCAAGTATATGAGTTATATGAAAACCCATAGAGGGCTTATAAACTCTGAGATCTGAGTCCTTAATGTAGATGGTTATGGGCCAAGTTATGAATTGGATATAACTCGGATTTTGGAGGACCCTCTTTAGCCGAAACTGTCAACTGCAGCCCCATACAGATTGGGAAATTGGGCTATTTGATATGTGCCTCTTACCCGAACCTCATTCTCGCATGATATCTAACTCCATCTCCGTTGGGGCCTTTTCAAAAGAAGTTTGTCTCGGAGGGCCCATTTGGGGTTTCTGTTTTTCTAGCTTTTAAGCTCAGTTCTGCATTAAAAAAAAAAAAGGTTGTCTCGTGTCTTCTAGACTTCTATTAAACAAGGAACTGAATATAGTTTTCTGAAAATAAAACATTCCACAACTGGTGAAATTGTATATTTAAAATATTATTATTTTGTTGGTTACAAAAATATTATTATTATACCACAATAATTATAATGAGAAATATGTATATACGTATCACAATTAATAAGAAAATCAAAATCGTTGTCTTTTTAACTTTATCACTGTTTAGAGTAATTTCCCCAATCAATTTTTTGCCATCCATTGGAAAGTCTTACTGCCGTCTTATTTATTGGGACACGGACTCCTCCCCCCCCCCCCCAAAAAAAACAAAAAACAAAAAGAAAGTAGAAGAGAACTAGAGAAGTTTTCTTCAATAGCAAAGGTTATCGCCTAAAAAGTTGAAGTGATAGAGTATGCATGATAGGGAATACAAAATGGAGAAGTGATGAAAGAAAAATAAAACTGGCCATGAATATTTTCCTTTCACTTCTCTTACACTAGATATAAGATTTCAGGCCACAGGGGTCGAGGGACTGGATGTACTCTTTTTAAGGCCATTTCAAATAAACACCCTCCAAACATATACTTCATAATCTAAATTATTAATTTATTCATAAAATAAATCAATAACTTAGATCAATTACAGAAAATTTACTAAGCAGATTTTCTTTTTTAAAGATTTTTTTTTAATTTTTTTAGTGTTATATTTTTTTACATACTATCACCACTATGGATCATCAATTACACTTTGTTTATTAACTACCATTGGTCACTTCTAATTTTTTAAATTGTATAATTATATAAATATTATCAATTAAAATTTATAATATTTTTCAAAAAATACAATTATAATTTTAGAAAACCAGACCACCTCTAATTTTTTAAAGTTATATAATCGTATAAATATTATCATTTAAAATAATACTAGTTAAAACTGTACTAGTCTTTTAATTTTTAATAAACAACTATACATACCGAAAACCTTACAGATTTTAACTGACAATATTTTACACATACTGTAAGATTTTTAGTATGTATGTATAGTTATTTATGAAAAAAATAAAAGACGGATATAATTATAACTGATATTATTTTAACT
Organism: Ormosia semicastrata; assembly: GCA_029884595.1. Classification (NCBI taxonomy): domain Eukaryota; kingdom Viridiplantae; phylum Streptophyta; class Magnoliopsida; order Fabales; family Fabaceae; genus Ormosia; species Ormosia semicastrata. Next base: position 104,770,544 of record JAQQTO010000063.1, read on the forward strand.
GGTATTATACTTGACAGGTAAACAGTAACACCGGTGGCGGTGAACAGTATTTCTCAGGCATGAACAATATTTTTTTCGATATGAACAGTATCTCTGGCATGAACAGTGCATGCTCTGGAAAAAAAAAAAAGCAACCTATTCCAAAAAAAACTTGTTGTAGTAGATAAAAATTAAGGGTGTATGATACACTCAAACTAAGGAGGGTACATAGTAGCACCCGCCCTCTTTTTAGAGTATTCTAAGTTCGGTGCCGAGTTCTTTATTATTATTATTATTATTATTATTATTATTATTATTATTATTATTATTATTATTATTATTATTATTATTATTATTATTATTATTTTTGAAAACATTTTTTTACTGAGTTTATAAAAAGAAATGAGTTTTGTTATATCTTCCTAAAATATTTTTTAATAATTCTCTTATTATTTAATAAAAAAGTATTAAATAAAAAATTAAATACAATCAAAATCTTGAGAACATAAAAAATATTTAATTTTTTATTTAATAATTAAGAAGATTATTAAGAAGATGAGTTAAGAGAATTAATTATTTTCCAAAGGAAATTGGTTTACAAGAACCGGTTTTACATTTTCAATATTTTTATCTTTTATCTAAATCAAACAAAAAGACTGTGAGAGGTGTTATAATTTTTTTTTCACAGAGAGGTGTGTTATAAATTTAAATCTTCTAATGCAACAATTATTAAGTCATTTGATGAGAGAATGTTTCAATGTCTTATGCAGGAAATAAAAATTATGCAACGATATCCAAGAATTTGAAGATCTGGTGGATAATAACCTAATGTTATATATTTTTCATATAAAAAAAAGCTTTATTTCATTTCAATGTAAGTTAAGTTTTTCTATTTTGTGATATTATTGAATACTTTATTAAAGAAGCTAATTATTAAATAATTGTGATAATTAAAAGGTTTTGAAAAGATTTAATGAAGATATCAATAATTCAACTATGAAAGTTTCTTATTTTGAATTACTTTCTTAGAGAGACTTTCTTGAAGACCTAGAGGGGGAAATAAATTTACTTCCTTGTTGTTCAAGAATTACATATTAAAGGGAACTGTGGACAATAAGAAAGTAGGAAACCCTAAAAGAAAAGCTCAATATTAATTTTGGATCAAATAAAATTAGTATAAATAAAAATGGTAGTGACAATAAGAAGGATGCTACAAGAGGAGGAGCCACACAAGGAAGTTGGATAAGAGGCAGGGATGGATCTAGAAAATGTTTAGTGGAAGGGCCAAAATTTATTAATCATATTATCAAATTATATCATAGTATTTACTAATAAAAAGACAATTAGAAAGTACAAATTGATAGTAGATGTATTAGACATAGATAAAAATAATAATAATAATAACAAAACACGATATTAACTCGAATCAATTAAAAGAAATTAAAAACAAAAATAAAGGTCAATTAGCAAAACACCACACCAAAAAGGAAGAATTAAAACATAAGGATGTTGGAGGTATAATTTTAATAAAATACTAGATAAATGAAGATCTTAAGAAATAAGAGATGAAAACTTACAATAAAGTTAGAAAAGTGATATATTTCTTATACCTAGGACTCAGCTCCCTCAAATTGAGCTTACTGAGTGGGTGAGTCCTTGTTGTACGGCTACGACTTCTCAACTCACAGCTTACCCACTCCCTTTGGAGGTCATAAATGAACAATAAAATTAATTAATTAAGAGAAACAGAGAGAATGAATGAAGAGTTATGTCTTAATCCTTATGTGCCTTTGTTGTGCTGTGTGGGAGCCTAGAAGGTTGTGAGACAAATTAAAAAATTAATGATCTCTTTTTTTTAATAATTTAAAAATATTTTCTTCTAGTTATAGGACTTTAATTATCTAGTATTAGCTTAGCTACTAAAACTCACGTAAAGATGGGATTGGTGAGTCTCACTTATCTTCTTTTAAGTTTTTTAACAAAATAGCTTTTTAATATTAACGATTGTTATCGAATAAACTTTATTCTTTAAATTTTGACTTTTGTTTCATATTATAGTTATCTAATAAAATATTTGGGCCGGGGGGGCGTGCCTTCAAATCCGTCCCTGATGGGAGGAAAGAAAGAAGTAATGGTTAAATTTTAATGTTAAGGGGATGATAAAATCTTGATTATTTAGGCATGAACTATTGTTAGATTATTATTTTTTAGTTTATGATGTATAATGGTCATTGTTAATATGAATAAGTTGTTAGATAAGTTTAATAATGTTTTTCTCATGCTTTTAATTTATTTGTATTATCTAAGTGTTGAATATAGTCAAATATCAATTGTTATTTCTTGATAGGGATATCATTAATGATTCAACAAATTACAGTCAACTATAAAAGTAAAAATAAAAATAAAGCATACCCTTGATTATTTTTTAGGATTTAATTGATAGATCTTTCGTAAATATATTTTTACTGTTAGATATTCGTCGTCACACAAAATATCTGTGAATGATATATTTGACATAGATAGTGTTAAAATTAATCTAAATAAAATATGATCATTAATCAATTTGCACTTTGGCATTTAAATTTAGTCTCTATTTTGGTTGTTTTTTTTTTTAAATTTAATTTTACATTTTGATATGTTTTTTCTAATTAAATTATAAAAATTTATTAATTATTTAAAATTTAATTCTAATTCTGTGTAGAATGAACTCGTAACCGTAATAACCTATTGCAAATTCAAGTATTTTTAAAGCTTTTTAAAAATGTCACAACACTCATTCATCAATTATTGTGCCTATTTATTGACATATATGTATGAGCAAGTCATCTTTCTTCTTTAGAATTTTTCCTATTATTTATATCATATCAAACATAACATTAAGCCAAAAAGGAAGTAAAACACAATAGTAATAATTTACAAAGAAGTTATAAAAATATTTAAAAATTAAATAATAAAAGAATGGATAATTTAATTCAAATTAAAACTATGTAAATAATTTCATTGAATAATTTTTTTTAACTTGTTAACTCAAAAAATATCTTTTTGCTTTATGCAAAAGAGGAAAAAAAATCACTCTTTATTATTTATCTATTTATTTATTTATTAATTTATTTGTGATAGTCACTATTTTTTTCTTTTATAGTTTATAGTTTATACTGTAGTTCTTTAATAAAAATATTCATTTTATCACTTCTTTTATACTATTTTTTATACTATTAATAAAATATAAATTTATAATTAATCATGTGTATTAATTGATTAAAAAATTATATATATTAATTAATTAACCGATGTAAACAAATACGGTGGCTTCTCTCGTGGAATAAAAAACATGAGTGTATCGGTCCACTTTTTTTTTTATTACAAAATTTGATCCTCTTTTAATTTCTTTAATTTAAATTTTTGTTTATGTAATAAATTATCTATTCTTTCTAAATGATGACTAATTCCTTTTATCTCTCTCTTTTTGTTCTTGATTAAGAGTTTTTGTTTTTATATAATATCTCATTCTTTCCCCTAATTCACAGAGAGTGTTTGTAGTACATTGAATTTGTATTTCTAATTCCAATTGTTTTCTAATATTTTCCATTAGTACTTAGCTCTAATACCAAATTCTTGTGCCCTTAATTTTTAAAAGTTTAGTTTTATTTTTTGCTATGTTATTCATATTCTCTGTTTCCAATATTGAGATAAATCATTTACTTGTATTGTTAATTTATTAATTTTATTTTCTTTGTTAGTTTTTTCTGATTCATTAAATCTAATTGGTTTTGGAATTTGTTCTTCTTTATATTTTAATAGTTTTGGCTTGTCTGTAAAAGTTCCTAACTCTATTATTTCATTTTTCTTGGGATAGTAAATTTTTCCTATATCCAAAAATAAATATGGTATATCTATTCTATCATTATTTTTTAAAGTAATACTATGATGTGAATTTGTTAATGCATAACTAACACAGTAAGTAACTGAAAAAATTTTGTCTCCTGGTTTCATTAAATCTTTTCTTAAGAATTTATGTTCTAATGTTAATGATTGTTCCAGTCTTTGAGTATTTAATGGTATTCCTACATTTGGTCGTATTTCAAATTTTAATTTTTTATAAGCTCAATTTCCTTCTATTATTCCTAATATCTTATCTTTTGGATCATTAATTCTATCGTCTTTTAGTATCAATTTAACAGGTGAATTTATTTCTTCCTGAAAAGTTGATTTAATTAATACTTGTACAGCACCTATATGAATATACCCTATTTTTCTTCTTGTAACACCCCGATTATTCATTTTTCTTGATATAGATAAGTTTTCAAATATTTGTGAGTTTTTAGGAATTTTTAAATTATTTTAATTATTTTAATATTATTTTGAGCTATATGCTCAAAGTTCATTTTTTTGAATATATGAGTTTTATAATTTTTATGATTTTTGTGAATTTTTATAGATTTCGTTGAAATTTTGATTATTTGAATATTATTTTGAGCTATGTGTGGGCCCAGGATAGACCTGAGGCGGGCTCATAAAAATAAAAAAAAATTTCGGACCAGAAAGTTTTGGAATGTCAAAGCGGGGACAGGGGATCTTACTAAACCCGAAACTGAAAACAGTTGACAGAAATTTTCTATATGAGTTTTCTATTATCCATTGAATAATATATTATCCATTGGGTAATGCCTTTACTTACTGTGTAATGTTATTAGTCATTGGACAATGACTAACAGTAGCTATTATTCTTTGGGTAATAATTTTTGAAAATATCTTTTGAAAAATATCTTGAGTTTAGTCAACAATAGTGGTTTGGACTTTGATTTGCATCCTTGGATGGCAAGACTTGAAGGAGAAGCTTTACATATCTATGATTGATTTAATTAATGGATATGAAAGCAAACTTAATGAAGAAGCATTGGATGATCACCATTGATCTAATCAATGGTGTAAGAGCAAACTTATTAAGGAAGCTTTGGATGATCACCATTGATCTCATCAACAGTTGTGAGAGTAAGCTTAATGTAGAAGTCTTGGATATCCACCATTGATCAAATCAATGGTTTAGGAAGTAAGCTTGTTTGCTAAGTTGTTGATTAGTCAACAAAAGTGTCTAACCAATAGAAATTAGTCAAGCTTAATGGCTAGCCAAGGGGAGGAGAGCAAGTTTTGACCTTCACAAAGCTTCTTGGAGAAGTTTTGACCCCTCCTTTGGATGACCACCCTTACAGTTGTAGCACCCCAAAATTTACTATTTCTCAATAATGTCTGAATTGTATTATTTCGTGATTTTTGTGTACTGTAAATTTATTTTGACTGTTCTGTGACTTTTTTTGATCTTTTTGTGTGATTTACTCCGAGTCAAAAAAATAATAATTTTCGGGCCGAAAAAAATCTTTAACGATTTATTCGGAGCCGAGGGAGCTTACTAAACTCGAATCCGAGAGATACGTTATCCGATCTTTTAATTTTTAAAATTTATCTGTGAACTAAAAATATTTCACGTTTTATTATCTATTGGACAGTATCTACTGATTTGCGAGCAGTAGCTTCTGCTCATTGGGTAATAGATCTTGTATCTTTTGTTTGTTGGACAATAGACTGAAAAAAATCTTTGTGACTCACAATTTGGTAAACCAATAGGAATTGATTAATGTTAATGGCTTGATTTTTCTAAGCCAATAAGATGTGGTCAATAATAATGGCTAGACTAGTTAGCCAAGAAACTAAGTAATCTAACTAAGTTAACCTAAAGCCTGATTAGTAACTAAATGGAACAAACTTAGTTTGCTACTCCTTAGAGCTCCATGGTTTCAAGGAGATTCTAGAGTCTTCTAGAATACATGACCTAAGCTTTGTAACTAAATGGTTAGCCATGCAACCAAGTGAACTAACTAAGTTAGCTTAAGTGAAACTAGGAACTAAATGAATTAAAACCTAGTTACTTTCTCCATGTGCTCACACGGCTACCTAGTGGTTCTAGGAAGTTCTTGAACAATTTAATCATCTTATGTGACCAAAGTGTGACCAACTAGTGACCTAAGCCATGTGCTACTCAAACTTGGAAGCTAAGTCTTTGACTCCTCTTTGTGAAGCACTCCACGGCACATGGAAAAATAGGATATTCTATTTCATTTCTATCATACTTTGTGACTAAAGCTTTCTCTTCATTCTCTCTCATCCAAGAACAACAAAAAACTCCATTCTCTCTTCCTCAAGAGGCTCACGGCCTCCACATCCAACACTAACCTCCACTCTCCTATAATTTCATCGAATACCATTTTCTAAACCTAGACAAAATTCTAAACACCTTTTATGTTGTGAGTTTCACCTAGTTTAACCATTTGGTGCTTTGAAATCAAGTTAAGGTTTTCTACTCCTAAGGTAACATCTTGGTTTATTGTTCCTATTCTTGAAGTTTTAAACCATGATTGATACATGGTTTCTTATTTTCAACCTTTGTTTGTAACTTTAGTTTGATTTAAGTTTGTTAGGGTTTTCTTTAGAGGCTCACGAAAATCCCTAGGAGAAGCAACTTGAAAGATTTTATCTTCCTTGAGGTAAGAGGGAGATTAACCTCATCGACTATATGTGGTGGTGAGGGAATGGATTTGTTTGTGTTTGTGGGTGAAAAATCCCTTAAAGGATTTAGTCACTTGATTGTGTATGTTTAAGTGCTATGTGTTGTTATATGTGATTTTATTGCTTTGATAATTATGCATGATTTTTATTAAGTGATTACTATGTGAGATGGTATGATTTTGATTGAATTGTGATTAGATGCTTAATATGATTTTATTGCTTTAATAGTAAGCATGAATATGTAATGGTAGAAATATAATGAGTGATATGTTATATATGATGAGAATCATGTGGAAAGGAAAATTATTTTAGTTTCAAAGAACCAAGAGGCTCACGGCCTCCATGAGTATTTTGGAGCAAATCACTTAAAATATTTTACTAAGTATGGATTTTAGATTATTATATAACAAGTAATTGGATTAAAGATTTTTATAAAGAAAAATGAGATAGGAAATGAATAAATATTTGGTTATTGAATATAACTTGATTTTCGGCCACTTTGCTAAGAATTGGTATTTTAGACCAAAAATATTTTCTCAAGTGTAGTCTTGAAGGATAAACTAACAAGAACTCAATTTAGTGAATTTTGAGATGTAAAAAGAAAGTAAACTAATTTTTGGAATTAATTAAATTAATGAATTGAGGTCATGATGAGAAATAAATTTATAAGTTAAAGTTTATTGACGTATAGCTCACCCTTTGGGTTTTGAAGTGCGTTAAAAAACTTTGAGCTATAATACTTGATTAAATCACGGAAGTGTAAAATTTTGTGAAGAAAATATTAGAAAGTATTATTAAGAGGAAATAATTTTTGGGAATTGTTTGGAACTTAAAGTATTTTATTTAAAATTTTATTGAGAGTAATGAACAAATATTTTTAAGATATCTTGAGTTTATTAAAATAATATAAGTTTGGTGGAAAATGTTTGAAAATATTAATTAAATGAGGTTTAGTGAGAAAATGTTATAAATTTTAAAGGTGATTTATTAAGAAAATATTGGAATTTAAGTTCAATTTTTATATTATATAAGAAAAGTTTTAATTTGAGTTTAGAATATTAAAAAAATATTTTATACAATTGAAAATATGCAGAAAAACTTTTACGCGATTTAAAAATGGTGATTTTTTTAGCTATGTGATTGAGAAAATGTTTTAAAATCTTTATGTGATTGAGAAAACGTTAAAAAATCATTACGCGATTTGAAAACGTAACAGAAGTTTTCCACGATTGTGAAAACGCGATAATATCGCTACGCGATTGAGAGGAACAATGAGTTTTGCTGTAGTGCCGACGTACTAGACCCAAGTGAATTGTGGACTTAGCATTGTACTTGTGGAACCGAGGTGCTGGACCCAAGTGGATCAGTGGTATTATGTAATTATATGAGCGATTATATAATACCATTGATACTAATAGTATTAGATAATTGTATGAGTGGTTGCTTTAATATCATTGGGAACAGTTCAACGGTGGTTTGATTTCATTGATCATGCATTTGAGCATTATACAGTTGGTGGCTGTTGTGGCTTTTGTGCCTACGAGTGAACGAGAACTTACAGAATAGTGGGATCTTTGATAGATCTTAGGGGACGTCAGGGCGAGGTGATTCACTTAGTGACCATGTTGTCTCATTGTATACCCCTAGCCATGAAAAACCGTTGCAACGCACTGACAGCCCGACAAATACTATTCTTTTCATGGTCTGACGTATACTGTCTTTTGAGGGGGGACAGATCTTCTGGAACGTTCATCTCTGAAATTGAGTTTAGCTCCATGGAGTAGGAAATGGGTGCATTGTGCATAAGGTTGGTCAATATACTCATTGGACAGGTGCATAGTTAGTGTACATATTATTCATATGCATAGTCAGCATTTATATTGTTATGATATAGTATTATTGTGATATAATATTATTGTGGTATTATCATTATACCGAGATATTGTGTTGCAAGGTTATTGGATTATTTATTTATTAAATATCAAGAATATATTTGCTAATTATATGTTATTTTATGGATTGTATGCTGGACTGTGTTGGCATATTTATCGTTTCTTTGCTGCCATATTGGTATGTGATGTAGGGTGTAACATTTCAAAAATTACTTATTTCATGATAAGTATTCATTTTATAATATTTAAGATTTTTTAGAATTTTTTTGGAATTTTTTGAATTGTTTAATTATTTTAATATTTTTCTCGATTTGCATGCACATTGAGCGAGGCTGGGAAAATGAAATATTTTTCCCAAGGTCGGAAAACTTTGAACTATAGAAACATCGACGGACGATTTTACTAAACCCGAGGCTGGACATAGTTTACGAGGTTTTCATTTTCCAAGATTCTATCTGATAAATAAAATCGTAGTATATTTTATTATCCGTGGGATGATAAAATATTATTTCTACTGACTGTAACATTTGTCCACTGAATAATAGTTCTAGCAGATTATTTCTATCTGATCACTTTTATGATAGCATCTAAGTGATATCATCACTCTTCACTTTATCGAGAAACGTGTAAAATTTCTCAAGGAAGTTTCCTACCCAACAACACCTTTTCCTCTCTCCTCATTTGGGGCTCCACGGTTGGGAGGAGAAAAAAAAAAGATGACAAAAGTCATCTTATTTTCACTTCTCATTTCCCACTTCAAACCCATTTCACTTTTCTCTCTCTCACTCTCATGTTCTCTCATCTCTCCACGCCCTCTCCTCTCTTCCTCTATTCTCCCACACGGCCAAGCCACCATGGGAGGCCACTCAAGCTCATTTGCTCAAGTCAATCTAGGATCTTGATTCCTCTCATCACTTTGAAGCCTTCCTCTTTGAAGATATTCCTTTGATTTCCTCCATCTCCATCATTTTCTTCAAACTCTAAAGCTTAAAGCTTTGAGGTAAAGTCCATGGCTTTCATCCTTTTCTCTTCTCATTTTCTTGGTCCTTGACCACCATTGTGATCAAGGACTCCCTTTTCAAGCTTTGATTTTGAATTTCTTGGGTTTCACCATCTTAGGGTTTTTCTTAGAGGTATTGGACGAATTTCAAGAAGCATCAAGGTGTTTGTTCTCTTGTTTTCTCTTGAGGTAAGAGGGAGATAATCCTCTTCACCCAATCTTAGTGGTGAGGAAATGCCTCTGGTGTTGATGGTGAGGAATCCATTGAGGGTTTCTCACTTTGTTTGTGATTTTTGATAATGATTGTTTTGGATGTGTTGTATGATTTTCTATGCTTGTTATTGAGTATCTTGATGGATTTGTATGTGTCTAAATGCTCAAATATGTATATGGATTGGTACTCATTTGATTTAAAAGCTTGGACAAGCTCATTTTTGTGGTTTTTGGTGTAAATTCACGGGCTGCATGGATTTACACGGCCCAGGCCGTGTTCCCCACAAGAAACACAACTCAACGCACAAGACAGGGTGTTACACAGCCTAGGCCGTGTAATATTACACGGCCGTGTAATCGAGAAACTCAGTTTAGGTACGTTTTCAGGTTCTTCCAGAGGAGTACACGACTTAAGCCGTGTAATTTGACACGGCCGTGTACTCTAGACCGTGAAATTGGTCATGGCCGTGAAATCAAGGATTGTAAATAATTGTTTAGTTTTTCTAGTCCCTTGGAGGCTCACGGCCTCATTAGGCACTCATTATGAGACTTTTAACAAGCTAGAACTTAGTTAATTAAATGAATATACACTTAATTAGAAACTCATAATGTGAAAAGGATAAAGAAAACAACCTTATCATAAAACTTAGAGTGAGGTTTAGATAAAGAAAGAATATGAGTGTGAGGAGGGTTGTGAGGAACTCAAAGTAAATATTTTAAGAGAGTTAACGCAAGAACATAATGGGATTAAGGCATAACTTTTGTAGCAAACTTTGAATAGTATGTGTTCACCTTTGAGGTTTTAATATTGACTTGAGGTGGGTCCGTAATTGGAATCAAAGATTTTTGGATGAATGATTGGGCTCTATATGGCATGTGAATTTGAATAAGTTATACTATCATTGTGATTCTATATATGTATCTATATATATATATATGTATGTATGCATTGAATCCATATGCATGAGACATAATTGATACAGTCTGACATGATGAGCATGATTGAAGCATGCATTGACATTGTGATTATGGAACCAAAGTACTGGACCCAGAAACATCAGATGAACGATTTAGTCAGATGTGGTTCGCCTTTATAATCAGAAACGTCAGATAACGAGCGAGTCGGATGGGACTGGTTATCAGAGAAAACCTAGATAATAGTAGTACTATGTAGTCGTATGGACAGTTATATAATATCATTGATGAAAATGGTATTGAACAATTGTATGGACGATTGCTTTAATACCATTGGGAATGGTACAATGGTGGTTGAACTATTGTTAAGACCATGTTGCCTAGGAGTTGAATCACATCTTAGTGCGGGTGCGAATAGACTAGTGTAGGTCTTGCAGTTGACCTTAGGGGCGTCGGGGCGCGGGCGTCTCACAACGGACAGTTGGTAGCCCCTCTGGGCTGTGGGACAAACCGATGCAAATGCACCGACGATCCTGACTGAGACACTGTCCTATATCGCGATCTTGTGGGAATGTCGCTGTATAAAGCCTTATTGCACAAAATGATTGATTATTTTCTGGAAAGCACTTGATTTTACGGCTGACAAGATACTAGCATGTCCCCCTGATCATTCTCTCTGATGTTTTTGTCTACCACCATGGAGTAGGAAATAAGTATATTGTACATGAGGATGGTCAGCATACGCATTGTGCATATGCATGGTCAGTTCACATATTGTCATGGCATGGTCAACATACATATTGTCGAGACATAAATATTTGTTATATATGTATAGTGGATATTTGTTGTTATAGTACTGTTGATATTTATATTATTGTGATATATGCCTTCTGATGATGTATATGAAATTGATAACTTGAAAATATCTGTAATATCTGCATAGATGGAATGATTTTGTCATTCGTATTATTTTCCTTCGTTTCCCTGGTGGTAATGAATGTAGGATATCTCACCTCTTGCTTGTACTATTCTTGTTCTATATGATTTTTGGTTAAAGACTGTAAAGGGGACGAAGTTGAATTTCCTATACCATACTTGGTATGATCTCCTGTGTTTGACGAGGGCAACAAGAAGGGGTTCTATTGATTTTTCGTCAGGATTGTGTTCACCAGGGGTGCCAATACTTGGCGAGTCAACTGGGCCGGCGAGCGTAAATGGTATTATTGGGGATCTGACCTTGACCGTGAAGAGGACTGTGATTGAAGATCCTATCCTGGTTCTCACTACATCGGTGCATCCGGAGTTGCCTTACTCATTCGGGAGCTATGGAGTGATCTGATTCATACCCTCTGTGAGGACGAGGAGTCTGTGGCATCAGTTGCGAGGGCGCCTACCCGTGAGACCGCACATTGTTATGCTTTTGTGTCCTCAGATGAACCGGGGGAAGGATCCCGAAGTGAATCTGATGGAGTACCCAACTCCTTAGTCGTAGCTATTATTGTGGGTAGTTTATATTTTCTTTTGCATTACCTGTATAAGGGTTCTATTTGAGTATATGTATGTTTTAAGGTGATTATCTAGTCTTACATGCTGTATATTTGAGTACATTTTGTTAAATCATATTTTCTTATGGCAGTATATGTAACTATTCATTCGTGGCTCATATTTCCCTTATATGCACAATGATTAAATTTAGAAAACTTGTTATTTGAGTTGTAGCATGCCAAAATTTAGTGACCGTGGCATAATGACGATTGTGTCGTGGTTATTAAATCGAGGGGTGTTACATAGGGGATCTCACCTCTTTGCTGTATTGTTTATCTGTTATATTTTTATGATTATGTTTGATATAAAGACCGTAAGAAGGACGAGGTTGGATCTCATAGGTTTGAGTTGGATTGACTTTGTTTGATCGGTTTGCAATGGTTGCAAGAAGGGATTTCTCTGTTTACGTGCAACCGCAGTTCCACGGAAGCACTGATGTCTGGCGCTATGATACTGATGTTGAACGTGTTGTTTATTTTGGAAATTTGTCTGTTAAGGATCCTAAGGAGGATCTGGAGGAAGATCGGGTGCTGGACCCTACTCTTTTAGTGTTTGGACTTAGGCTAAGTTCAGTTTTATATGATAATTATATATTATTTTAAAGTACGTAAGTTTTATGTAATTAAGTTGTTATTAATTTATGTTATGTACGAGAGATGCATATTATTTAGTTCTTGTGTTTTATGTTTTCTAAAATTTGATAAGTTTATGTTATCCGCGAAAAAAAAATTTTGAAACTCGTATTAAAATAATATATTATACTCTTTACAACTTGGGTAAAGATTTATAAGGAGTTGGTCTGAAATGTAATGCCCTAAGGTGGGTGTTACACTTCTATCTTCTTCTTTCTTTATATTTTTCCTTAGTTCTATAAGTTTTTTCTTATTTAATAATTGAATACTTGTATTTCCTTGAGAATCTTCTATATCCACTTTGGTGTTTCACTATTTAATTTTTTATAATAAATAATATTTTTTCTTTGATGAAATCCTTTTAATATTCCTCTCAGTATTTCCTTTCCTTTCATATTTGCATTCTTTGTTAAATCTAAGTTTTCTTCTTGTATTTTCTTAAAATGAGATTTATTTATTAAAATATTTCCCTCATAATTTCCTTTTTCTTCGGTAGTATGTAAATGTTCCATGTCATCTACTTTTTCTATCTCCATTTATATTATTTTATTTAGATAGGCTTTTATAGTATGGATACTTAGATTAATTCTAGGAATACCTATCATGTTATTTTTTAAAGATATGATTAATTCTTTAGAACTAATTTTATATGATTTTACTACTTTAAGAAAATCTATTCCTAAAAGTAATTTAGTATCCGATTGCTCTTCTACATATAATTCTATTTGAATTTTTACTTCGAATTAAAATAGATTTCAATACTTTTTTTTCTTTAAATATTTTTTCTTTTTGATTAAATTGTACTATTGTTCTTGGTCTTATTTTTCTATTTTACTTGTTAAATCTTTACTTACATAACTAAGACATGATCCAGTATCAATTAGTATAGGCATAATAATTTCATTTACTCTTCCTAGTACATGATATTGACTATAATTATTCGGGATAAGTTTAATAAACATACCTAGTCTGAGATTTTAGAGAATTCTTCAGCTACTACTTTTAGTAACTATTACTTCAGTTTGCTCTTCTTGGAATTTCTACAAGCCCACTATTGCTTCCGTAATTGAATTGATTAGGTTGTTTTAGTGATTCGAATAAGGTAAAAAGATTGAGAAAATTTAATAAGGATAAGAAATTTTATTGATGAGTGATTATAAGTACAAGGTACTGGACACACTCTCAAGTGCTCGACTAGATCTCATGAGAGACTAGCACAAAGTTTTCCTAAGAAAACTATCTCAAAAATGAGAATTTTCGAAAAATTCTGCCTTGTCTCAGCATAAAAGGTCTTATTTATAGCCTAAGGTTTTCTAGGAGTATTTATATAAATATCCTTATGACGTAAGTGCTTACATCAGAACCTTAATAATTTACATAGTGATATAAGGGCTTATATCACCCTTCAATTATTGCTTCATCTGACGATGCTTCTTCTTTATTTGTGTCGGCCACCTCCTTTTCTTTTACGCAAAGTTCACATGCGTGGTTTCCACTAGTCCTTATCATTGCACATAGGCCTCTAAGGACAGCTGGCTTATACTCTATTAGTGGTCCTTGTAGTGCGTAAAAAGGGAATTCAAAGCTTGTCAGGAGATTCATATTTTTTTCGTTTATTACTTTACCACTCGTTTTGCTGAGTAATAAAGTAGCAGGTCCTTTGTACAGAGTCTTGATAAATGATTCTTTTCCAATTCTTTGGCATTGTGAGTAGATGCTTGCAAGTTGATTTGTCAATATCTGAGCAATCTAACCTTCTTCGTAGACTACACCAGTTGGCTCGTCTTTGAGGGAGAAATTATTGTTGCTTACTCTCACATAGACTAGATGCTTAGCTTGTTGCTTAGTGATGAAGTCTGGATAGGCTGAGTAGAACTTTAGAAAAATATTTCGCTCCTTAGCTATATTCTTTTTGAACATTTGAACTGCATTCTTGAAATTGTGAGGAAACAGATTAATTTCTTTTAAGTTCAGGCTTAAGTAAAGACAATCAATAAATCCATATTGGAACATATTGAATGTTAATATTGGAGGTGCTCCAGGAAGAATGATTGTTTTGATTCCAAAGAGCTTTCGATCAACCATATAGAAACAGTTAACTTTTTCTTTGTCACTCCAATTTACTAGTCTTTTAAAATTTTCCCAAAAATTTTCTTTTAAGAACTGAACCTGCAATTCATGCTATTTTTTAGATGTAATTTGAAAATTATCTAAAGAAGGAATTTTCCCTAGAATTTTGAGTAGTGATTGCTTTACTGGTGAATTCTTGGTTGCTTTCAAGAAAGTTCTTGGTCCAAGATAAATTTCCTTTTCTTTTCCTTTTTCTGAATACTCTCTTAATGCCTTTTCTGCTTCTTCCTTGGTTGAATATGATTTGTGTAGAACTCCCAAAATCTTTTGGCAGTAAGGTGCTACTTTAAACTAATCGTCATAAATTCCTGGAAATGGTCCGTTGAAGACTACATACCACTTGTTGATCTTTTTCTCTTCTTGCTAAAATGCTTCCTCAAGATAATTTTCTGCTTTAAGTTGAAGTTTTAGTACCTTGATATCATCTTCTATAAGTTCTAATTCTTTCAGTTTTTGTCCTTTCAGTGCTTCCTTAAACTCCAGTTGCTGCTTAATCATGTTTAATATGCTCCGTTCCATTCTCTTGATAATATATCTGCAATAACGTTCTTTCCACCTTTAATATGTGAAATTGAGTAATTGTATTCGACAAGCTTGATTTGCCATTTGATTAATCTTCCTTGCTTGTAAGTTCCTTTGTGATTAATATTTTTAAAACCTACAACATAAGTAGAATCAGTTCAGACAATAAATTCTCTATCAAGCATATAAATCTGATGTTTTTCCAACATTCGAATTAGTGCCAGTGTTTTTTTTTTCATGAGTAGGATAATTAATTTCACTGTCTGAAAAAGTTCCAGACATGTATCGACATAGTAATTCTTTCTTTTGACCAGGGGTTTTTGCTTTCATTACACTACCCTAATGTTCATTAGATGCATCAGTTTCAATAATAATTAAATCATCATCCGATGGATGATATAGCTTAGGAAGATTCTGACATAAGTACTTTAATTTAGTAATAATTGCTTCATCTTCCTTAGTCCATGACCAAAGGGCATCATTTTTTTAGTTTTTTTTAAGTAACTTTCTTTCTGTAGCAAGATTCCTTATAAAACCTTCATTAGAAATATATATTAGTAGACCAATGAATCTTTGTAAATACTTTTTATCCTATAATTTAGTAAAAAAAAATTGAAGTTTTTCTAATTCATGTTTTTGCATTATTATTTTCCTTTTTCAATTTCTAATCCTAAGTAATTAATTCTATTTTGTGCTAAAACAACTTTTTTCTTGCTTAGAACTACTCCATGTTCTATACATTTATTAAGTACTAATTCTACTTTCTTAAAATGATCATTTAAATTTTTATTAGTGAAGACTAATATATCATCAATATAAATAAGACAAAAATCCTTAAAGTCCTTAAGTATTGAATCCATTCTTCGTTGAAAAATACTTGGTGATTGTTTCATTCTCATTGGGAGTACATTCCATTCATATTGTCCTTGTGGAGCAGCTAAATGTTGTTAATGTTTTGGATTCTTCTGTAAGCCGTATTTGATAAAAACCTGACTTACAATCAAAAGTACTGAACCAGTTCATATTTCGTATTCTTTCAATAATTAAGTCCTTTCTTGGAAGATAATATGTACCTCCTTCCATTGCATCATTCATTTGTTTATAATTAATTACCATTCTTATTTTACCTTTTTTTTTAATTTCATTATGATTTTCAACATAAAATGCTGGTGATGAGTGTTTACTTTTTGATGGTACTATTAATCCCTTATCTTCCATTTCTTTAATATCTTTTGTGAATTCATCTCTATCTTGTTTTGTATAGATCATAGGTTTACATTTTATTTCTTTTGTTGGATCTTTTAGTTTTAATTCAATTAATTCCATATTTTTATTATTAATTTTTGGATCTAAAAGATTTTCACTATATGTTTTTTTTTAAGTTCCTCAATATAGGCTGAGATTTTTCTTCTTAGTTCTAAATTAATTAGTATATGGCAAATTTTTTGACATACTGCCTCAACTATCTCACCACGTTTCAGTTTGCTAAACTCTAATTATTTCTTAGAATAATTACAACTAGAAAAATGAATAATTGGGATGTCAGTTATCTCCCTTAGTAATTTTCCTCTTGTTAGCCAAGTGGCCTCTAACTCAAGAGGGGGGGTGAATTGAGTTTATGAAATATTTTCGCAAATCTTTCGTAAAACGTTTGTTAAACAATTTTCATTGAAACTATTGGATAATTGAAGTGAATAGATAAATGAGATTGACTACTTCACTCACAAATTAAATAAGCCAAGATGAATAATATTCAAGCAAGCATATAAAGTAAATGCACAAATGTAAAGAGATAGGGTTGAGAGAATCAAACACAGTGATTTATCCTGGTTCAGCCACCCATTGTGACCTACGTCCAGTCCCCAAGCGAACCACTTGAGATTTTCTACTAAACTTCAAGCTTGAACGGGTGCTTGAAAACCTTTACAGATTGGAGCACTCACCAACACCTTGGGATACCTCACCCTTGTGCTTTGAGCCTCAAAACAGGGATGCCTCACCCTATACAACCTTTGAGGGATACCCCACCCTCTTTACACCTTTGAAAGATACCTCACTTTCTTCTCAACAAGGGATACCTCACCCTTTTTCACTAGAGGGATACCTCACCCTCTTTACAAAAATGAAGGATACCTCACCTTCTTCTCAACAAGGGATACCTCACCCTCTTTACAAAGCAATTGAATAGATAGAATGAAGCTCTCAATAGAGCAGATGAATACAAATTGAAGCTCTAATATGCTCTCAAAGATTTTTCACGTTTTTGATGAAAAGAGCAAGAAAATGATTTGAGGATTGATTTAAGTTTGGACGTATTGATAATCAGTTTTTGGTTCAAGGTCAACCTCAAATAAAGACCCAACTTTGGTATTTATAAGTTTCTCAATTAATAGAGCCGTTGGGGTGGTTTGGGCATGCATTTAATGCATTAAAAATAGCCGTTGGACGTTGTCAGGATGCGTGTAATCGATTACATAACTTTTGTAATCGATTACATTGTTGTTCCAACGTGTTCTTGACTTTCTGGGCTCTGTGTAATCGATTACATTCTTGGTGTAATCGATTACATGGCTTACTTCGACTTTGCTTGTAATCGATTACAATGCCCATGTAATCGATTACATGACTTGACTTCTTTGTAATCGATTACAATATCCATGTAATCGATTACATGACTCGTCGAACGTGTTCTTGCCTTTTTGGGCTTTGTGTAATCGATTACATATATTGTGTAATCGATTACATGGCCTCTGACTTGCTTGTAATCGATTACGACATGCTTCCTGTTTGCTGTGTAATCGATTATTTTGGCCATTGAACACATTTTTCAAGTCCAATAAAGCTTGTAAGTCATTTTTAACACCTCAAGATACTTGATTAAACATAAATCCTTTAAGAGTGTTAGATTTAAGATTGAACTTCTAGTTTTATTGAAAGCCATGTTTAATTTTAAAATTTCCCATTTATTTTGAAATCATATATTGAAAAACCATTTGAGAAATCTTGAGAGCATTTAACATTAATGTTCTAAGCCTATAACTAAATAAACCTTCTTGTCTTCTTTCTTTGATCTTGATTTTTCCTTTTGCGCTTGATCTTCACTTTTGTCTTTGTTATCATCAAAAACCCATTTGAAATGCTTCAAGACATAAGCATTCACATTCTCCCCCTTTTTGATGATGACAAACTAAACATTCAGCAGAATGAGAAATATATGCATTTATGATTATCAGATAATTAAGTGTAATACTCCCCCGTAATGTATGCATGAGATAGATTATTTGAAAGTGCAAAACTCCCCCGTACACATGCAATACATATGCAATATATTTCACTAATACATAATACATATGCAATATATTTCACTAATCTTCTCCCCCGTTGGCATTATAAAAAAAAAGAAGACATAAGCATTTAGATTTTTATTTCAGCCCAGCAGGATCAATATCAGAGTATAAATTATTTAGCACAACAATATGTGATACCAATATCAAATGTTTATGATGAAATGCCTCAAATTAGTTCCAAAACATTCCAAAACATCATTTAAGCATATGGTCAAAAAGGATTATGATCAAAAACTCATAATTGTGTAGTAAAACAACATATTATGCATCAAGATATCACATTGTGCAGCAAATTGGTAGGATCATCAAAACCATAAACTTCTTCAAGTTATTCAATTCATCACTATCTCTCCTTATTTAATTATACACCTAATTCAAGAAAGGAGAGATGAAATAAGTATGCTTTCAAGATATAAAAGATTATTCATGCAATACTTGTCATATTTTGGTACTTCAACATTTAGCATATGATAGCAATAAGCTTAAGAAATTATGTCTAACATATAATATCTTGTATACCATATCATAAATAAGTACCACTTGATATCACTTGATAGGGGATACAAAATATTCATGTAAGATCATGGAATTAAGGTTTTCAAATAAAAGATCATACAACTTGTCACATATCAAGCATTTCTCAATGAAAGAATCAAAAGATATGAAATTTAAGAATGTTTACCTTCTTTCATTGATATAGGAAAAGAGAATGAACGATGATCTTTGTTGACATGTTGATAGTATTAACAATAAAACACTTCATGTCAAGTAAGGATGTAAGCCAAGAGATATAAGCAATAATCTAATAGCTAGGCTCCCCTTCACAATATGCATGTTACCAAAATATCAAATATAATGGTTTAACATAGTTATGCATATGTTCTTAGTCAACAAGGATATGGAAGAATGATATGTAAGATAAGTTCCCCCTTATTGAAGCACAAGATAGATAAAGGGAAATATACATGCCAAGATCATATAAGCACATTACTATAAAGAAAAGAAATGCATAGATACATATTCTTAATCCCTCAAACAAAATCATTTTAAAAAAACTTCTCCCCCTTTCAAAAAGAATTTTATAATAACACATTACATTTTCAAAAGCATTTTAGAAAGGTAGAAGAGATTTATATTGAAATCACATATTCCTTGAGAGTGATCAAATCTAAGTCAAAAGAGTATTTGAAAGTACATATCCTCTTTTTCACATTAAACAAGAGCCTTGAAAAGATATATATATATATATATATATATATATATATATATATATATATATATATATATATATTTTAAACAATGCTTATCTTTTGAAGTATGAAGATTGATCTCTATAGATCATTTCAAAAAATTTATTTAGAAAATTTTCTTAAATACTCTCTCAAAATTTAATAGACATTTCAAAGCAATGTAGAGAGTACTACATTTATAGCACAAATTGAATGATTTCTAAATTTTCAAGACAATTAGGAGATGATAATACTTTTTAAATCTTAAGACAAGTTCAAAAGATTCTCAATGATATAGAACTTGAAAAGCTTCTTTTCAAAAGGAATATTAATCAAACTAGAAATTCTTTTCAAAACAAGAGCATGATTCTCATAAGTTTATACCACTAAGAACCATAGATCAAGAGAATTATATATATATATCAAACATTGACCTTGATGAAATATGCTATAGAGATTAAAACATATATAGAACTAATATCATCCACCCTATATGCAATGACAAAACTAGCAATTTAATGTACAATTAGGCACTTTGTCAATGCTAAGCATACTTCTCATGTAAGGAAAGCATATAATCTTTTAAGATTAATTTATCAACAAGTATCATATAATCTATAGTATATAGAATACCACAATAGTTTAGGGATAGAGATACTTATTGGGTTAGATAGAAAATGATGCTCCTTTAGAATGTTCTTCATTTATAGGTCCTTGTACTTTCTTCCATTGAGTATTTCATTCCATTGCACTTGAAGAAAGTCTCCTCATGTTCCTCTTCCTTCAACATTTCTCATTTATCCACATATGCTTGACATTTCAATATTTGATGACATAATATGTCATTCCAAGCAAGTTGTGTGCATATCTAGCATGTTAGCATATGTAAAGACACTTTTAAAACATAATGCTAGAAAAGCACAATTTAAGGCATGTTAAGGCATAAAACAAATATCTACTTATCCAAATATCACATGATATTCAAATTAAAGCATAAGTAAGGATAAAAGATTGATATCACCAAAAGTATACTCTTTGAGTTTTTGTAGGTGACTTCAACTTCTATGCCTCAAGGCCCCTTGAGAATATTGTGGTTCTCCATGTCTTTCTTTTTATGTTTTTCATCACTTTTGGAGAACTTGGACCATTTTAAGTTTTCTCAACCTCAAGTAGCACGGTTGTTTTTCACTTCATTTGCATGCTTGAGCTAATGGTCACCCTACAACACAATTCAAAGAAATTTCTTTGGTATCCACCAATTTTGGATCCATAGGGGTTAGTCATTGATCATTAATCCATTATGCTCTCATAAAAATAATTTTTTTTTCATAGTATGTAAATTGAGCACAACAAATGTAAACAATCAATTACCATTAAGCACATAGCCAATAATATGCATGCTTTCATGATATATAGACAATCTTAAGTAAAAATGATCATTTTAGCATTGAAAACCATTTTTAAAGCCTGTGTAATCGATTACAATATATGTGTAATCGATTACCAGCCCTCTGGAATCCATGTAATCGATTACATGTTTGGTGTAATCGACCAACTGGGAACCTTGTAATCGACATGGTGGTTGGTGTAATCGATTACATGAGTTCTGGAAACGTTGTAATCGATTACATAGTATGTGTAATCGATTACACGCTCTCGACTTTGCTTGAACGCTGGCGAGCCCTCAGTAATCAATTACAGAGGTCTTGTAATCGACATAAGCTTGCTGAATTCGCTTTTTGCACTTCAAACAAGTAGTGGTCCGAACTCAAAGCTTTCAAATTAATTCCAAAACTTTCCAAAACAATTCCAAACATCATGTAAACATAAAAACTGACCAGTTCTTGATCCAAAGCTCACATTTATGCAAAAACTACAAATTATGCAGAAAAATGTAACTTTATGCGGTAAATAAGCATATTATGCAGTAGACTTAGATGCATGATTGATCCATTATGACAAGTTCAAAGATGTTGATATTATACATGCCATTTCCCAAAATAAAACATATTCATTTAGCATATTCAAGATATTAAACTAGTAAATCATAGAGCAAGTCTCCACTTAACCAAAGGATGCAGGTTCATGCTTCTTGGAGACAAGGAGGACAGATGAAGCATTTTCTTGTTTTGTGCTTGGAGCAGCCACTTTTCAAGATATCCAAAGTTGATTCTTGGCCTTCAA
Source organism: Ormosia semicastrata (assembly GCA_029884595.1). Taxonomy (NCBI): domain Eukaryota; kingdom Viridiplantae; phylum Streptophyta; class Magnoliopsida; order Fabales; family Fabaceae; genus Ormosia; species Ormosia semicastrata. The sequence goes on from JAQQTO010000063.1 coordinate 104,792,693, forward strand.
GCACACCTACAACACACTTCAATTTTTGACTTTTGGTACCCAAATTTTCTTGGGTCCTTGTGTGTTAGTCTTTGGCAAAGTGCCTTTTGGAACCCAAACCAATTTAGTTCCTAACTTGTTATTGATATTCTTCCTTACATTGCAATTTGATGCACTATGCCCTTTCCTACCACAATGAAAGCATTTAATAAAGGGACCACTTGATGTATTTGATGAAACAAAGAAGTTCTTGAGAAACTTTTGTTGTTTATTGGGATTATAGCCTAAACCAGCTTTTTGAAAAACACATCTTTGGTTTCCAAGCAATATGTTCAAATTATCTCTTCCAAAGGTAAATTTTGAAAGAGTGTTTTTCAAGTCCTCAATCTCAATTTCAAATGCTTTACATGATGAGCAAGATGAGGGTGTAAATGCATTATCAAGTGATAAACATGTCATACATGAAGAATTTGCATCTATCAATCCTAGAGTTTCATTTTCTAATTTTAATTCCTCAATTTCTTTGTTTAAAGCATGAATTTGTTTTTCAAATGAGGAAATTGATTTCTTGGATGATGAAACAAGTTTTGCAAGTCTTATAGATTCATTATGCAATTCTTCAAAAGCATCTTGCAATTCATCATAGGAAGGGAAGAATTTGATTCAGAATTTAAGGATGTTACCTCCATGTAGTCTCCATCTTCCTCTTCACTTCTAGCCATTAAACATAGATTGGCTTTCTCATTATCCGAGCTGTCGGTTGAGTCCATGTCGTTATCATCCCAAGCTATGTAGGCTCTTCTTTCTTTCTTCTCTCTTAGGGACCTTTGATGGTATTTTTCAACTTTACTTTCATAGATTGGGCACTCCATCTTCATGTGACCCAATTCTCCACATTCATAGCATTTTGGAGTGGATGAAGTTCCTTCTCCTTTGTGATAGACATTTTTTGAGGGAAAGGGAGGTCTTCCTTGAGCTTCACTCTTCTTGAAGAATCTTCCGAATTTCTTTACTAGTAGAGCAAGATTCTCCTTATCTTCTTCCAAGCCATCTCCATCATCTTCATCATCATTAAGCATGGAGGAAGTGGCCTTGAGAGCTATTCCCTTCTTTTTCTTGTCAATCTCCTCACTTTGGTTGAGTCTATTCAATTCTAGTTCATGTTCTTGGAGCTTGCCAAAAAGTGTGGCTAAGGTCATAGTTGAGAGATTTCTTGACTCCGCAATAGCCGTCACTTTAGGTTGCCAATTTCTGCTCAAACATCTCAACACTTTGTTAATAAGATCTTCATTAGGAAAAGTTTTTCCCAATGAAGCAAGATGATTTACAATATGAGTAAAACGTTTTTGCATTTCTTGAATGCTTTCATTTTGGTTCATTCTAAAAAGCTCATACTCATGAGTAAGAGTATTGATTCTTGATCTTTTCACTTCACAAGTACCCTCATGGGTTACTTGTAAGGTGTCCCACATTTCTTGGGCAGATTTACAATTTGAGACCCTAAAGAATTCATCATACCCCAAGGATGTGGTGATGATGTTTTTGGCACTCAAATTATATTGGACATTTTTCTTATCATCATTGGTCCATTCACTTCTAGGTGTATCAATCTTTACATCATTAACAACTTTTGTGAGGATGAAATGACCATTTTCAATAGCATCCCATACATCTAAATCAATAGCTTCAATAAAAATTTTCATTCTTTCTTTCCAATAAGCATATCCATCCCTATTGAAAAAGGGAGGTCTATAGATAGAAGAACTTTCTGAAAACCCATTTGAAGAGGCCATCACTTTCTCTTGAAGCTGCTAAGCCCTTTAAACAAGAGCCTAACTCTGATACCACTGGTGTGGTGTGGATTGTGATTAAATATAATATCAAAAACAGTTGCCAAGTTCCACAAAAAATATAAAAACCTTGCAACCAGTTGTAGTAAGCAAGGGTCGATCCACAGAGAACCAATTCAATTAACACTATCAATCCAATTCCTAAATTAAACTCTGATGAAAAATAAAGAGTAAAAGTAAAAGGGGAGTTTTGTTGATTAAAACTAAAAAGAGAAATTAAACTTAAATCAAAACAGTAAACACAGATTGAATTATCAAGTTAAAGATATTGGTTAAGAGATGGAATCCACCACTAGATTTATATGTTTATGCTAACTTACATACTCTTTATACCAACATGATCAACTATGTTCTTATGTGATTGTGAGATAAATCCCTTGTTTTCCTTAAGTGTTGGCCAATTTAGCAACCGCTCAAATCAACTCCTAATCATTAATTAGTTATATAGCAACCGCTCTTACAACTATCCAACAATTGCATTAAGATTTAGAAAACCAAACACACTAAGATCTAATCACACACCGGGATTAAATTACTTAGAACATATATTTCACTAGATCTATTACCGCAACCGCACATAATATATCCAGATCTACCACTTTTATAATTGGTAAATAGCATAAAGATAATTATACCCACATGAACATCATACATTCTGCTAGATTTACTACCGCAACCGCGCATAATAAACCCAGATCTACCACTTTGAAAGCGGGAACAAGTATAAAAACCTTCATACCAACAATAGATTCAGAAATATATGAATAAAAATATAACTGTATTGATATAAAGAAATATGCAAGATTCACATAATCAAAACTAGGGTTTCATCTTCCCTTAACCAATCAAGAAGTTTAGCCACACATGGCAAAGTTAAAAACAGAAGAAGAATTAAAGAAAAACATTATCCAGAACAAAAGTGCAAAAGAAAACTGAAGATCAAACTAGTTTCCGAAGGTTGGGGATGATCGATCTTCGATTGCTCGAACCCGAGACTCCAATCTTCAATCCAATCTCCCTTTCCCTTGGTCTTCGAATCCTCTTCAAGCCCCTTGGCTGCTCCCAGCCCAGACCTCTTTTAAAGACTCTAAGCAACCCTATTTATAGGTTTTGAAACCTAATTTAACATTAAAGCACGAAATTAACTTCCTGGTGCGACGACACGGGCCGTGTCATATGACACGCCCTGTGCCGTGTCCGATTCTCGGGAGACAAATTTCCATCTATTCCAAGGTCGAGAAAGGAACACGGCCCACCCCGTGTCACTTGACACGGCCGTGTTCTCGGTCAAGGCTTCAAATCATCCTTCCTCGTGAAGTCGAGGCGTACACGCCTACCCCCCGTGTCAATTGACACGGCCGTGTTGATCAAAACTTTCAGTCTTCAAAGTCGAGAATGACACACGGCCTACCCGTGTTATTTCACACGGGCCGTGTTGATCATTTTCTTCTAATCCAACCTTGATTCTTCATGAATGCCCTTCTTCCTTTGCTTCTGAGGGTAAAACTAATCTTCTTAAGTATTCATCTCTCTCCTCAAATGGCCATCAAGCTTGGTTTGATGCTAATGGACTCAAACACTCAAAGATATCCTGAAAAGCATAATTCATTTATGAGTGTTTATAACCACATTTAGCATAATTTCACAATAAACATCCAAAGACAACTCTAAATCAGAAACTTAGCTAAATGTCAACAATTGAGCACATATGGAGTCCAATTAAATCAATCATAAGGCATTTAAAGTATGAAAATAATCGACAGATCAAATACCCCCACACTTAGCCTTTTGCACTCCTGGGCAAAACATAAGACCAAACCAAGGAACAGGGAAAACAAAACAAAACAAAACCTAAAAAAATTCAAAAGGCTCAGTTTCCAATGATATAAGAGAGGCAAAAGTTTGTAAGCAAGAAGAGCAAGAAAAGATTCAAGGAATCAAAACATTCAAGAGATAACAGTTCTTCACATTTCCAACCAACAAACAAGGCATCTTCAATTTGAAAAGCATGAATTAAGAATGATAGATACTCACAAGATACACTCTCAATCTCTGAAGTGTTTACCAGGTAAGTATTTCACTCAATTCAACCCATGAAAAATGCACTACCATAAGCTTGCTTATCTTCTACTTCTCCACTACTCAAACACATGCACACACAAATCAAGAGGACTTTATTTAAGGTTGTAATGGGGCTAAGGTAAGGGAAGGAAATAATATGGATATGGTAAGATGAGCACCCAAGAGAATGAAAGAACATTGGGGAGGAACTCAATTGACAAACATGAAATTTTTATCCCCTCAAATCTATATAATGCACTTTCTCTTTACATCTTCCTTTCCTTTTTCTTTCTTTTCTTTTACAATCTTTCTTGAATTTTTTTTTCTTTTTCTTTGCATATTTTTTTCAACACCTTGCATATTTTTTTCAATACCTTGCATATTACACATCAACTTGCACAACCCCCACACTTGTCCTATTAAACACTTGCAAGCAAAAGAGCTCCTCCAAATGAAAATGAACCAATGCTCTCTCATTCCCTAAGGTAAGGTAAAATCATGGTTTTTCACATAAAGCATATAATGAGATAAGACAAAGAATAGGCAAATAGGCTCAAGGGGTTAATCAAAGGGAAATAATGCAAGGTTGGCTATTTGGCCAAAGTAGTTAATCACAAAAGAATGCCTCAATCATGTTCATGTATGCAAGTGAAAATGTAACTTCAAAAAGAATCAAAGCAAGTTCTAGAGTGATCAATATGACATGAGTGAAAATCACACAAGAAAGAAAAGAATGACATAAATGTTAAATCCATCCATCAAAAGGCTCAAAATCTCACCAGGTATGCATCTATCAAACTCAATTCATCAATCAAACATCCAAAACCAAGCATGTCAAATTCAAGATGAAAGAAGAAATTTATAAATCATAACCTTGAATTTCAATTGCTTCAAACTCATAGACTTCACAAATCTCAAAACATCATTGGAAATCAAATAAAAACACAATTTTTTTTTTCAAAAACAGAAAATAGAAATTAAAATAAAAACAAAAATAAAACAGAAAACAAAATGTCAATTCCTCCCCCACACTTAAATTCTACATTGTCCTCAATGTAAACCTCAACAATAAATAATCATTAATAAATCTAGGACAAGTAAAATAAAAGAGAGGAAAGAAACATCCTTATTAATTGAAGTAACAGAGGTAGATGAAGAAATTTCCACCAGGATCCCATTGGCGAAAGCATAATAACCAATTTATGCTTGAAATAACATGAAAGCTTCCACCGGGGTCCCATTGGCTAAAACGTAATGACCAAGTTATGGTTGAAACAGCATAAAGACTTCCACCAGGGTCCCATTGGCCTTCCTTAATTGCCTTGACTTCACCACTGAAAAGTAATATGTGCACTTCATTAACTTCATATGCATTGTTTCTATTGGACCATGGCCCAAAAACAAAATCCACTTCAGTAGTGTCTGTCATCTAGTGCTCTTCACCCTTCACTGAAAACTCTTCACTAGCCTGCAATTCTATCTCTCCTTGTATCTTAGATCCTGTAACTGCATCAAAAGCATTATTGATAGATCCTTCAACAACAGTAGCTTTTGTATAAACAGAATCATCAGCTCTCAAGAATGCAAAAATTTCAGCACAAATAACACATATCATGTCACCATCACAATCAGTACATGAGTTGCAATGAGTATAATTATTGAAACCAATAAAATCAGGAAATTCATCACACAACTCATCATACTGTCTCTCCACTACCTTAGGAAGGAGTTCAAGAATACTTACCTTGGGGGCCTTAGAGTTTCCCCCTCCTCACTTACCTCTTCAAGCTCTATTTCTTTCTCTTCAATAGCTTGTGGATGAGAGGTGGGTTCATCTAACGTCTTCCCACCGTGCAATGTGACAAAGACTAGGATCTTCCTTCATATCCTCTTTCGATTGTGAGGGAAGTTCTTCGTAAATTTGGCTCGGAACTTGCTAAGATCCGTGGCTAACCGATCCAAAGAGTTTTGCAGGTCATTACACATGGCCTCGTGTTTCTTGTTGAAACCGAATGTTATTAGTGGCCATTTGTCTTATTAGCTCCTCTAGTGAAGGTTCGGGTTGCCTAGGAGGTTGAACTTGTTCTTGCCCATGACTCAAGTTAGGAGGATCCCACCACCCTAGATAATATGTATTGGAGTAGGGGCTGTAGTTGTCGACGGTTCAGAATATCCCCATACTGCGCTCTACCTCCTCATTTGTGTCTACTAGGAAAGTGGGACACAAGTCAGTGGGACGTCCAGATGATAAGCAAATCTCACAAGCTTCCATGATCAATTGACATCAACACCTACAAACACTCAGAAAGAAAGAATCAAAAATTAAAATAAAAAAACACAAAAACAGAGTAAAAATAGGAAACAAATTAATAGCGCAATTGGAAAATTGGTTCCCCGGCAACGGCGCCAAAATTTGGTGTGGTGTGGATTGTGATTAAATATAATATCAAAAACAGTTGCCAAGTTCCACCAAAAATATAAAAACCTTGCAACCAGTTGTAGTAAGCAAGGGTCGATCCACAGAGAACCAATTCAATTAACACTATCAATCCAATTCCTAAATTAAACTCTGATGAAAAATAAAGAGTAAAAGTAAAAGGGGAGTTTTGTTGATTAAAACTAAAAAGAGAAATTAAACTTAAATCAAAACAGTAAACACAGATTGAATTATCAAGTTAAAGATATTGGTTAAGAGATGGAATCCACCACTAGATTTATATGTTTATGCTAACTTACATACTCTTTATACCAACATGATCAACTATGTTCTTATGTGATTGTGAGATAAATCCCTTGTTTTCCTTAAGTGTTGGCCAATTTAGCAACCGCTCAAATCAACTCCTAATCATTAATTAGTTATATAGCAACCGCTCTTACAACTATCCAACAATTGCATTAAGATTTAGAAAACCAAACACACTAAGATCTAATCACACACCGGGATTAAATTACTTAGAACATATATTTCACTAGATCTATTACCGCAACCGCACATAATATATCCAGATCTACCACTTTTATAATTGGTAAATAGCATAAAGATAATTATACCCACATGAACATCATACATTCTGCTAGATTTACTACCGCAACCGCGCATAATAAACCCAGATCTACCACTTTGAAAGCGGGAATAAGTATAAAAACCTTCATACCAACAATAGATTCAGAAATATATGAATAAAAACATAACTGTATTGATATAAAGAAATATGCAAGATTCACATAATCAAAACTAGGGTTTCATCTTCCCTTAACCAATCAAGAAGTTTAGCCACACATGGCAAAGTTAAAAACAGAAGAAGAATTAAAGAAAAACATTATCCAGAACAAAAGTGCAAAAGAAAACTGAAGATCAAACTAGTTTCCGAAGGTTGGGGATGATCGATCTTCGATTGCTCGAACCCGAGACTCCAATCTTCAATCCAATCTCCCTTTCCCTTGGTCTTCGAATCCTCTTCAGCCCCTTGGCTGCTCCCAGCCCAGACCTCTTTTAAAGACTCTAAGCAACCCTATTTATAGGTTTTGAAACCTAATTTAACATTAAAGCACGAAATTAACTTCCTGGTGCGACGACACGGGCCGTGTCATATGACACGGCCCAGGCCGTGTCTGATTCTGGAGACAAATTTCCATCTATTCCAAGGTCAGAAAGGAACACGGCCCACCCCGTGTCACTTGACACGGGCCGTGTTCTCGGTCAAGGCTTCAAATCATCCTTCCTCGTGAAGTCAGAGGCGTACACGGCCTACCCTGTGTCAATTGACACGGGCCGTGTTGATCAAAACTTTCCAGTCTTCAAAGTCAGAATGACACACGGCCTACCCCGTGTTATTTCACACGGGCCGTGTTGATCATTTTCTTCTAATCCAACCTTGATTCTTCATGAATGCCCTTCTTCCTTTGCTTCTGAGGGTAAAACTAATCTTCTTAAGTATTCATCTCTCTCCTCAAATGGCCATCAAGCTTGGTTTGATGCTAATGGACTCAAACACTCAAAGATATCCTGAAAAGCATAATTCATTTATGAGTGTTTATAACCACATTTAGCATAATTTCACAATAAACATCCAAAGACAACTCTAAATCAGAAACTTAACTAAATGTCAACAATTGAGCACATATGGAGTCCAATTAAATCAATCATAAGGCATTTAAAGTATGAAAATAATCGACAGATCAACCACTTGTTAGCCAAGTGGCCTCTAACTCAAGAGGGGGGTGAATTGAGTTTATGAAATATTTCCACAAATCTTTCATAAAACGTTTGTTAAACAATTTTCATTGAAGCTATTGGATAATTGAAGTGAATAGATAAATGAGATTGACTACTTTACTCACAAATTAAATAAGCCAAGATGAATAATATTCAAGCAAGCATGTAAAGTAAATGCACAAATGTAAAGAGATAGGGTTGAGAGAATCAAACACAATGATTTATCCTAGTTCAACCACCCCTTGTGACCTACGTCCAGTCCCCAAGCGAACCACTTGATATTTTCCACTAAACTTCAAGCTTGAACGGGTGCTTGAAAACCTTTACAGATTGGAGCACTCACCAACACCTTGGGATACCTCACCCTTGTGCTTTGAGCCTCAAAACAGGGATGCCTCACCCTATACAACCTTTGAGGGATACCCCACCCTCTTTACACCTTTGAAGGATACCTCACCTTCTTCTCAACAAGGGATACCTCACCCTTTTTCACTAGAGGGATACCTCACCCTCTTTACAAAAATGAAGGATACCTCACCTTCTTCTCAATAAGGGATACCTCACCCTTTTTCACTAGAGGGATACCTCACCCTCTTTACAAAGCAATTGAATAGATAGAATGAAGCTCTCAATAGAGCAGATGAATACAAATTGAAGCTCTAATATGCTCTCAAAGATTTTTCACGTTTTTGACAGAAAACAGAGCAGGAAAATGATTTGAGGATTGATTTAAGTTTGGACGTATTGATAATCAATTTTTGGTTCAAGGTCAACCTCAAATAAAGACCCAACTTTGGTATTTATAAGTTTCTCAATTAATAGAGCCGTTGGGGTGGTTTGGGCATGCATTTAATGCATTAAAAATAGCCGTTGGACGTTGTCAGGATGCGTGTAATCGATTACATAACTTTTGTAATCGATTACATTGTTGTTCCAACGTGTTCTTGACTTTCTGGGCTCTGTGTAATCGATTACATTCTTGGTGTAATCGATTACAATGCCCATGTAATCGATTACATGACTTCTGACTTGCTGTGTAATCGATTACAATATCCATGTAATCGATTACATGACTCGTCGAACGTGTTCTTGCCTTTCTGGGCTTTGTGTAATCGATTACATATATTGTGTAATTGATTACATGGCCTCTGACTTGCTTGTAATCGATTACGTTGTTCATGTAATCGATTACATGCTTCCTGTTTGCTGTGTAATCGATTATTTTGGCAATTGAACACATTTTTCAAGTCCAATAAAGCTTGTAAGTCATTTTTAACACCTCAAGATACTTGATTAAACATAAATCCTTTTAAGAGTGTTAGATTTAAGATTGAACTTCTAGTTTTATTGAAAGCCATGTTTAATTTTGAAATTTCTCATTTATTTTGAAATCATATATTGAAAAACCATTTGAGAAATCTTGAGAGCATTTAACATTAATGTTCTAAGACCTATAACTAAATAAACCTTCTTGTCTTCTTTCTTTGATCTTGATTTTTTCTTTTGCGCTTGATCTTCACTTTTGTCTTTGTTATCATCAAAAACCCATTTGAAATACTTCAAGACATAAGCATTCACACCTCCAATATATGGTGTTTTCAGTTATATGTGTTCTAAATATTGGCAAAATGGTGAATACAAACGTAAGAAATTATTTCCTAAGATTATATCTAGTCCAATTTCTTGTTGATATATAGTTAGAACAATAAATAATTTATTTTGAATCTTTAAGGTAATTCTTTTTGCTACTAGATGCAGAGGGTGTACTGATCCATTTGCAATTTGAATTTTTAATGATTTTTCAAGTTTTTCCCCTTTTTCAAATAATACATTTGTTGCTAAACAAATGCTTGCACCTGTATCAATATAAGCTTCAGTTTCTTTATTACTTTTTTTAATAATAATTTTAATATAAATACTATTCGGATTCTGTTTCTTCTGAAGATAATTCATCTTCTGAGTATTCATATATGCTTTCTTCAATATTACTTAATTCTTCTTCGATGGTTTTAAATTATATATTCTATATACCTTTTTTTATTAATTTTGATTTTTCTTTAAATTTTTTTCTTTCTTTTGAGGACATTCATTTGCATAGTGTCCTTCAACATTACAAATCCAATATACACATTTTTTCTTTCCTTTTGGATAATATTTTTTTGGTGTTTGTTTTTTCTTTCTAAAATATTTTCTCTTAATATTTTTATAAGCCTTTTTTCTAGGGTAAGTTTTTCTTAATCTAGATTTTCTTTTATAGTACTTTCGTCTCTTTGTAGCTTGATTGCATCCATAAGTACCTGGGTTTTCTATTTTAGGTATATCACAGCAGATTGCATTTCTTCCTCTATTTAGTTGTCTAATTGTTTCTCTCTGTATACATTGTTCTTTTAATTCATAATAAAGAATTTGTATGATTCATCTTAGAGTGTTAGCGGTTTCTCTTGGTTGAGTTTGCCAAATATTTCTTATTTTTGTATTAAGTGGATATGGTAATTTATCTTTGAAAATTTTTATATATACTTGTTTAGTATTAGCATTTAACTGATAGTAATACTTTTGATATTCACAAACAAAACTATCAATTTTACACATGTTACAAATTTGCATCTTATTTAAATGTGATTTTGTCTTTTCGTGTAATTATGTATTTACTTCTTCTCTAAGTTCAAAGGTATTATACCCTATAAATTCTTGATAAATTATTCCCATAATTAGTCTAGTAAATTCCTAATTATTTCTTACAATTTTTGCATATTGTTGCCATGTTTCATCAATGACACTCATCAGAAATTTTTGTACATTTCCCTCAGTTTTGTAGATTAATAGATTCTTAATATCTAATAGGTTTAGTCCATTGAATCTTTCATCTATTGCTATGAGCAAAGTCAATTCATTTGTCTATTGTAAAAGTACTTCTTCCTTATTTCTTGCACAGTCAATATTTAATCTAGTTCCTGATCTAATATTTCATAATGAGGTTTAAATTTTTCTTGTATCTTAGTCCATCTATCATCTTTTCTAGCATATCCATGATTATACATAGTTTCTTGTTCGTATCTATCCCAATATTCGTCTGGTTTACCCTAGTATTTTTCTTATTTTTTTTAGGTTTTGTACCGCTTGATGCTCTTTTTTTCATAAATATTTCGTCATAATCTGATTCAAATTTTGAAGTATTATAGTTCAATATTACTTCTTCATTTTCTTTATTTGTTTCAACTTGTTTTACTTTCTGTATTTGTTCATTTTCTTCTTCAATTATTTTTAATTGTTCTAATAATTATTGAATTTCTTCAATGTCATTTTATTTCTTTAGTAAGTCTATATATTCATCTTTTATCCCCTCCATGAACTTACTGATTTTAAGATTTTTGAAGGCTCTTGTTCTGTTGATTTAATTAATTCTTTTGATTTAATTTTTAATAAGTTTTCTAAATCTTTTTCATTATATATTTATTATTTTGTTCATCTTCTAATAAGTTTTCTAATTGTAAAAGGATCTCTTCAATACGTTTAATATTTTCATCATTTTCATCAGTTTTCTTTCCTTATTTATCTTATTAAGTATATCTCTTATATTATTTATTTTATTTTGTATTCTATCACATGTACAATTTGTAATTCTATTTATATTTTATATAAAAATAATTATATTTTTATTAATTTCTTCCATCATTTTAATTAATTCTTTACTTATTAACTCAATTTCTTATGATATTTCCATTATTTATAATTATCTTTATTTATTTTATTTTGGGAGAGAGATTCCTCCAACAAATAATGTGAAAAAATTAGAGTCGATTCTTCAAAAAGGATGACGTAAAAGGGTCCATTTTATTATTTTTATATTATTATAAACCAAGTGTGAATTACGTGTCTACTACCGAACAGCAAGTACGCGTAGAAACCACAATAATATAATCTAAAAGGAACTGGAGCTATGGAAGCTTCGCACTTTGCATTTCTTGGAATTGTTCTCTTCCCTTAGTAGTTTAGTTTAAGCCTTTTCAGCTTTTTGTTGTTGTCTCCTGCAAAAGTCTCCACAAACCAAACGCTAACTTTTTTTCTTCTTTATTCCAACTCTTCTGCTTCTGGGTATGTTACTCTCCTTAACCTCAATGGTTGTCAAACATGAAGAAACATCCTTATTGCTTGTCAATTTCGTGTCTGCTTATGCCTGTGTTGTCCTTTGACTCCAATTTGTGTGAACTTGGCTGCTTTTGGGTTTGTTGGATAATCCCATGTTTTATCTATCTATTACTATTCACTTATTTATCTTCCTGATCATTCTTTGGCTGTTTGGTTTAGAGTTTTGATCATTATGAGGTATTTACAACTAAGTTGATTGTTTTCTTTGTGAATTTGCGCTTTGGAATCTTAATCTTCCAAAGCACCTTCCCCTCAATCCCCAATTCCCTATTAGAGAGAAAGGTATGTGTACTGCATATTTGTTAAGTGCTTGCGTTGCAAGTATTTATCCAATCAACGAGTCATCTAATTTTATGGTGGTGAATCATTAAATTCTTGTTAGAGTTTGTATATTCTCCATCTACATTTGAATTAGCCCTCCCTTATCCTGTATGGCTATGAACTCAGATAATACTTAAAATTTATTTATTTTAGTAGTGAGGATAAAAAAAACAGATGGAAAACCAAAGTTCTAAAACAGAAGTTGTATCTAATCAAGATTGCATATAAAAGTCGTGTGTTTGGAGAGAGATTAATTGATATTGCGATCTATGGCTTTAGTTTTCCTGTGCTAAGCATCAGTGATGACTTTTGACATCAGGCTTCTATCACAACTTATCTCTTGTTACATCCCTTCTAAGTTGCTAATTAATTAGAGTGACTACAGAACAATGGTGAGTAATTTCGTAATAATTTATGATCGTTTTTAAGACAAATTTGATATCATTGTTTTGCAGACCTCAATGTTCTCTCAAAAGTCTTCTGTATGATTTCTGGAGTTGGTGCAACAATACTTAACTATTAGCAGTTTAGCACTACCTGTAAGCAACATCCTAAGAGCTTATAAGAAAATGCAGTTATATCATCATCCGTTCGATTTGGACAGCCAGAAGGTGAGACTTGCATTGGAAGAGAAAGGCATTGATTATACATCTTACCATGTCAATCCCATAACCGGCAAGAACTTGGATTCCTCATTCTTCAAGATGAATCCCAGTGGAAGGCTCCCTGTTTTCCAAAATGGCTCTCACATCATTTACAATACTATTGATATAATCCAGTATGCCCTATTATTCACACTTCTCTTGATCTTTCTATTACTACTGACATGAATAGATGTGCATGAAAGAAATTCATTTTTGAAGAGTTATGTGGCACTTGAAAATTGAAATTACCAAAGAACAATAGTTGAAAAATTGATTGCTGTCAGAGCTGCTCTCAACATGTACATCACTACTCTCAAACCATTTCCCTTAAAGCAGCAAATTGTGTATGCACTTTGGACGATGGAGTGATTTGTATTGTTTCTTGATAAAGTTTAATCATTGAGCCTTCTGCTCACCAAGAATGAAGAGGGTGTACAATTTGAATTTACTTTTAAATCATTTTGTTACATACAGAAGTTTTAGAGTTGCATTGAATGTTCAGGTACATCGAAAGAATTGCAGTGATCTCCTCAGGGGCTGAGAGTATCAGTGTCAGTAGCAGGGAAGTGATTGAATGGATGCAGAAGATACAAGAGTGGGATCCCAAGTTTTTCACACTTTCCCATATACCAGAGAAATACCGCCTTTATATTTCAAAGTTCATAAGGCGAGTGGTGATTGCTCGTATGTCTGAGTCACCTGAATTAGCAGGTGCTTACCATAGGAAGCTGAGAGAAGCCTATCAGACTGAAGAGAAGTTGAAAGAACCAGATGTTTTGAGAAGGAGCAAGGAGCATTTGGTTAGACTGCTTGATGAAGTGGAGAGGCAGCTGAGTGAAACACCTTATTTAGCAGGTCAAGAGTTTACCAGGGCTGATGTGATGCTCATTCCAGTGTTGGCTCGTTTAGAACTCTTAGATTTAGAGAACGAGTACATAACTGGCAGGCCAAACATTGCTGAGTACTGGGTTTTGGTTCAGCAAAGGCCTAGTTATAAAAAGGTGATTGGTAAGTACTTTGATGGTTGGAGAAAGCACAAAACGTTATTTAAAACATGGTGTTTTGTTCGTATTAGAAGTTTGCTGAAGAGGTACTAGTGTATACTTGTATATCTTTCATGGTTGCCAAAAGGAGGTTGAATAAGTGAATATATGAAAGAGCCTAGAGTGTAGAGTGTGTTATAGATTAGGAGGATTAATAATAGATATTGTTCTTTGTTTTAATTTTTGTTTTTTGTTTTTTGTTTTCAACACTTTTTTCTTGAGAGAGAAAGGGGAGGGGGGATTCTTCTTTCTTTCCTTTTTCTTCCTTTTTTCGGTCTGACACATAATGGTGATGCTCGGTGCTGTTAGAAGATAGGTAGGTTTCTTTGGATTTGTTACATCATGAGATGCGACGGAGGGATGCATGTCAAAGTGGCCAGTCTCCAAAAGATCTTTTGGCTGGGCATTGAAACAATTCGTGCATGGTTCCCATCTTCATCCATCAAAAGGAACGGAAATTTTGTGTATACTGATATTGGAACTGAACGATAAAGGTTATAAGCTTAATATTCATTTGAATGATTACAACATCGTCGTATAAATAAGGAATTAAGGAACAGTTGTACATTAATGTATGCCTAGAAAATAAGCTAATCAAGTCTTAGAAAATAAATGAGTTAAAGCTCTAAAAAGGGCCTATGAGTAAAAAACATGATACATGAATCACCGACAACAACAACATCGACCACCAACAACAGGGAAATAATATACAAGAAATATCTCTCTAAATCATAGAAGATATTGCAACACCTCTCCACAAGCTGGTGAGTGAATGTCCTTCAGTTCCAGCTTGCTAATCAGCTCTTGAAATCTCTGAGTTGGGAGGCCTTTAGTAAGTACATATGCTATTTGATCTTTTGATCGAAAATATAGGAGATTAGGGATGTCATCTACTAACTTTTCTTTTATAAAATGTCTATCAATCTCCATATGCTTTGTGCGATCATACTAAATTGGATTGTGTGCAATGTTGATTGTTGACTTATTGTCAAAATATAAGTCCATTGACTTTCTTCTCCCAATTCCCAAATCATCTAGAATTTTTTTTAGCAACAATATCGCACACGTTCTGAGAACCATAGCTCTAAACTCTGCTTCTGCACTTGATCTTGCTATCACATCTTGTTTCTTACTTCTCCATGTTACTAAGTTACCTCCAATAATGGTGTGGTACCTTGTTGTAAAGCATCAATTAACAAGAGATCCTCCATAGTCAGCATCTGTATACCTTTCTATTGATTGTTCTTTATTGGGTCGAAGTAGGAGTTCTGTTCCAGGTGTACTTCTCTAATATTGCAAGATTCTTTGGACTGCTTGCATATGTTCTTTTCTAACGGATCATGCATAAACTGACTAACAATACTTATTGCATATGCTATATTTGGTCTAGTGTGACAAAAATATCAACCTTCCAACTAATCTTTGGTATCTCCCTTTGTCTTCAATGGTATCTCCTTTCCTTTTACTCAACCGGTGATCTCTATCAATAGGAGTGCTTGCTAGTTTGCTCCCCAAAGTTCCTGTGTCTTTTAACAAATCAAAAATATATTTTCATTGTGATAGAAAAATTCCCTCCGTAGAGTAGGCAACTTCTATGTCCAGGAAGTACTTGAGCTTTCTTAAATCTTTCATCTCAAACTCTCGGGCCAATTCAGATTTGAGATTTTTCCTTTCAACTATATCATTTCCTGTTACTATGATATCATCAACATACACTAACACAATTGTAAACTCACCCTTAGAAGAGTGTTTAATAAAGAGTGTGTAATCTCCTCTACTCTGAACATATTTCATCTTCTTCATTGCCTTGGTAAATCTTCAAAACCAAGCTCTAGGTGACTATTTTAGTCCATAAAAGGCCTTTTTAAGTTTGCAGACTTTGTCTTTACCAAAGGCTGTGCTGAGTCCAGGTGGTGGCTCCATGTACACCACTTCTTCTAAATCACCATGTAGGAATGCATTTTTTACATCAAATTGGAGTAAGGATCAGTTAAAGTGGACAGCAAGAGCTAATAGGACCTGGACTGTATTCATCTTCGCCACAGGGACAAATGTTTCAATGTAATCTATCCCTTGCTTTTGAGGATACCCTTTAGCCACTAGCATCGCCTTATAATGTTCCAATGTCCCATCTACCTTATACTTTACTGTGAAAACTCATCTACATCCAACTGGTACTACTCCTGGAAGTTTAGTAACAACATTCCACATTTCATTTTTCACAAGTGCTCTCATTTCCTCATTCACTGCTTGTGACCAATTCTTGTCCCTTAACACTCCTTGTACAGTCCCTGGGGTATCTATAGTGTTTAAGGTTAACAAGAAGGCTCTGAATTTGTTTGAAAGGTTATGGTAAGATATGTAATGAGATATAGGGTGCTAGGTGCAACTTCCTTTTCTTTTTCTGACAGCATTAGGTAGATCAAGGTTTGAGATTTGCTCAATAGGTAAAGATTTATCAACATCAAGAGGGTTAGGTATTGATTCCATACCTGATGGTTCTCCACGAGTTTCAATGGGAGTCAGATCCAATGATTGAACATGCTGCTAGATAAATTTGACTTTTCCTTCCTTGAGTACACTTTGAGTGGGTTTTTTGGCCTTGGGACAAGTTTTGTTCGTTGGTTTGAAAGTGTAGGAGTGAACTCAGTCAGTCTAGATGGATAAGCAGTAGCTTGAGGAAATTAAGGAGTAGGTTGAGGGGATGATAGAAAGGTAGTTTATGTAACGTCCTAGTTCGATTTACTACAGTATATTAAAAAATATATGTACGTAAATATGATTAGGTCGCAGCTGCTAAATTTTAAACATAAATCCTTTGTAACTATACATTTCGAAGATATACATGTAATCAAAAATATAAATTCGAACATAGTCGACAAAATAGAGCATCAAAGGAAAGTAATCAAAGTAAACATCATTCGATTTATACAACATAATTATATAACTGAAAATTTAGATTCTATATAGAACATAATTTCAATTCTACTGAAATATCAAATTTATACATAATACATCAAAAAGTGTTCAAATACAAACTAGGCCTTCATCACATATATACATGTACAAATCGAAAGTAAAAGTTCTATTCGAAGCTACAACTTCACTTCCTCTCCTTAGAAAGATTTCGATTTCAATTTGAAATTAACATACAAATAAAGGGATGAGAATTAGAAAATTTTCAGTAGCATAACACAATCAGTGACAATTATAACACAATTCCATACACAGATAACATCTCATATACAATTATGTATTGATGCTCATGAAACGATCAATGATGATGTTTATGAAATGTAGTATGTCTTTTGTCAAAATGCCTTGTACACTACTTCAACATGCTTATGGAATGTCATGTCTTCGACAAAGTGCCCCGTACACTACTTTTCCTAGTCAAAGTGCCCCGTACGCTACGTCAACATGTTTATGGAATGTCATGTCTTCGACAAAGTGCCCATATGCTACTTTGCCTTTTTTTTTCAAACATCGAAAAGCAGTTCCTCATATCTTTAAAAATAGTTCATTCCCTTTCAATTAGAATCGAAAACATGACATTCGAATAACTTTCTTAGTTTATTCAATTAGCCTTCAAAACATTCTGAAATAATCTTCTCGAATAACTCTCTTAGCTTATTCGATTATCATCGAAAATATTCGTTTAAATAACTATCATAATCTTTTGATTAACATCGAAATATCACCAATCAAATAGCACACTTAGTCTACTCGATTAGCTCTAACAATGCCCTTTTGCATTATGTCGATTGAATAGCTCACCTAGTCTATTTGATCAGCCACGAAAGTCATGTCATTTGAATTGCTCACTTAATATACTCAGTTTAACATCGAAATCATGCAGTTCGAATAGTTGACACATCAAAACTGAAACATTTTGTAATGTTCTATTTGAGTAGCCTCTTACCCTATTCGAATAGAACACTGCAGAAATGTTTTCTGGTGCATCAGAACATCACTTTTATATCCATAAACCATGTAGAAAAACATTGAAAAATCTTTAACATCTTATTCTTGTGGATGTATTCATGCTTATGCATGTCCATACACATATATGCTCAAATCTCATCAAAATATATATAACTTAATACACAGAATCATGATTTTCTTCAAGTATTATGAAAAACTCCATGTTGTCCATTCCTTACCAATTTTCGTCTAGTAGAAAATGATACAGATAGTAACAAACACAACAACCCCCTACCTCAACTCCTTATAGATGGTGTTCGATTCTTATTTCTAGTTCTTCCTTTGGTTCTTACTTTCTCTTCCTTCTTTTTCACGTTTTGCTCTTTCTTTCTTTTTCTGCTTTCTCTTTCTTCCTTCCTTTCTGTTTCATGTTCTTTATTTCTCTCTTTTCTCTCATTCTTATCTCTCCTTCTGTTTTCTCGTTTCATTCCCATCTTTATCTTTTTCTCTTTTTTCTACTGCTAATAGCCATGTGAAATGAGAGAAAGTAAGATATTTATGCATTAAGGTCAAAGACGGTGGAAAGAAAGATGAAAGGGATAATATCAATTAACTTTAGGTAATTTATTTACCTCTTTAGACATTTTAGTCCTTTGTGTTAGTCGAAAATGCTTAACTAACTCATACTAGTATTAATATAAATTTATAACCATAATTTAAAATTAATATGTTAGGGAGGATGTTACAGTTTGAAGAAATTGAAGTGTAGAAATTGTAGTGGTTCACCATTATGAATCTGCTCCCCCTGATGGTGAGATGAGTAATATGGAAGAGATTCACAAAAAGTTACATACGTAGAGACATAGAATTTTTCGGTTGGAGGATGAAAATACTTATATCCTTTTTGGACATTTGAGTATTCTAAGAAAACACATTTGAGGGCTTGGGGATCAAGTTTGCTGCGACGATGTTGTTTATGAATGTGAACAAAGGCAAGACAGCCAAAAACTCTTGGAGTTGGTGTGTTTAAAGAGTTTGGATGGTGATGTAGAAGGACATCTATAGGAATTTTGTTTGAGATAGACTTGGAAGATAGACAGTTAATGAGAAATGCTATAGTGAGGACAGCTTCACCCTAAAAGTGTTTAGAAACATACATTTGAAATAGTAAAGAACGAGTGATATTTAGTAAATGACGATTCTTTCGTTAAGCAATCCCATTTTGTTGTGGGGTATCAACACAAGAGGACTCATGGATAATTCGTTCTTGATAAAAAAAAAGTTGAGATTATGATTGGAGTAGTCTCTTGCATCATCTGAACGGAATTTTTTAATGAAAACCTCAAATTGATTAGAGATCATTTTACAAAATTTATGGATAACTTGACTGACTTCAATTTTTTCTTTTATAAGATAAAACCAAGTTAATCTAGTACAATCGTCAATAAAGAATATGAATCATCTCGCTTCATTAACATTTGAAATTTTTTAGGGTCCCCAAACATTTGTATGAATCAAGAAAAAAGGCGTATTTGAAATTTTATTGACCACAGGAAAATTTACTCGGTGATTCTTGGCAAGTTCACAAGAATCACAATGTAAAGTGCTGAAATCAACATTCGTAAACAAGGAAAGAAACATAGATTTCATCAAAGAAAATGGTGGATGACCATGCCTACAGTGTTCTAACCACACTGTATTGACACCATTCTTTAAGACATTATGAGCAACAGACAGAAAAGACAACTGAGAATGTTGGACATGATTCTGTGGAGGGAAAGGGCTTGTGCTCTTAAGATAGTATAGTCCATTTCGGTCCTTAGCATATCTAATCATCTTCCTCGACCTTTAGTCTTGAAACACACAGTAAGAGGAATTAAAAATAGCCAGGCATTCAAGGTTCTTTGTGAGTTAGTGAATGGAGAGAAGGTTGTTGGAATTTATGGAACATGGAGGGTATTTTTCAAGGAGCGTATTGGGGAAAGATCGATATTACCTTGTCTCTTAACTGAAATGACTTTTCCATCAGCAACAAAGATGGACTTTTTATTAGAATTGGACTTGTAGATTTTAAACAAATGTGATGAGTGGGTCATATGGTCAGTTGCACATGAGTCTATGATCCAAGACTCTAAGACTGTATTATAGGCCTTAAGAGAGTTAGAAATTAGACACTTACCTAAATGAGCCAAAGAACTTGAGCTAGTTATTATGGTTTCAAGAAAGTGTCGGAACTTCTCAATCTCTTCTTTGTTGAGGGACTGAACCTCTACTTTGTCTGAAGTTGTAGATTCTACTTCCTTCTCCTGGGTCGTAAAGTTGGCTTCATTCCTCCTCTATTTTATCCAATTCAACAATTTTTCTTTACCGTAGAGCTTAAAACAATTTTCCCTGGTGTGCCTAGGTTTGATGCTATGAGTTATCACAGGAAAGGGTCTTGCTTGGCTCTAGTTTAGGCCCTGTGCGTCGGTTCTCCTTCTTTGCAGCAGTGAAGGCTGAGTCAATGTTGGATTCAGAGGCAGAGGCATTCTCTAGCATCACAATACAACGTCTTTCTTCTCCTCAAACTAGTGCAACGGTCTCATTTAGATTGGGTAAAGGGTCTCTTCCAAGAATCTGGACATGAACTTGGTCAAACTCGAGATTTAGACCGGCTAAGAATTCAAAAACTCGATCTCTCTCCCTCTCCTGAAGAATAGCTTGATTGTCTTCTTTTGATTTCAGTTTCAGATTCCTGTATAAATCCACCTTGTGCCATAAGTTGGTCATTCCATAGAAATACTCTGTAACAAATAGGTTACCTTGTTTGGTATGTGCAATTTGTATCTTTAAGTCATAGATTACGACA
Source organism: Ormosia semicastrata (assembly GCA_029884595.1). Lineage (NCBI taxonomy): Eukaryota > Viridiplantae > Streptophyta > Magnoliopsida > Fabales > Fabaceae > Ormosia > Ormosia semicastrata. Next base: position 104,813,728 of record JAQQTO010000063.1, read on the forward strand.
GTATCTTGAGCTTTTGAATACGTCTTTTGGATTGCTTCCCGAATCTGTTTTGCTGATTCAAGGAACATGAAATTTTGGGATACCGCAACCTGCATCGAGCTTAGCAACCAGGTCATGATGATGGTATCTTCAACATCCCATGTCTTGAACTTTTCATCGTCACTAGTAGGTGGATCCTCAGAGAGAAAATGAAATTTCTGCTTCCCCTTTAAAGTTAGTTTCACTAATCTTGCCCACTGTAAATAATTTTTTCCATCCAGTCGTACAACAACTCCTAAATTTTGTAGTTCTAAGGCAGGAGTATTTGTTTTGGAAGGCTCTAAGAGTGGATTATGGTCTAGGGGTGTTTTCTGAGGTTTCAAACATATTGTGGAATAATAGGTGGTGGTGAAGGCCTATGAAAAAGAATAGTTGCACCAGAGCCCCCTAAGAGAGCTCTAATACCATGAATGATAAATGTTCTAAGCTTAATATTCATTTGAATGATTACAACATGGTAGTATAAATAAGGAATTAGGGAACAACTATACATTAATCTAGGCCTAGAAAACAAGCTAATCAAGTCCTAAAAAATAAGCAAGAGTTAAAGCTCTAAAAATAATGCCTATGACTAAAAAACATGATACATGAATCACCAACCAACAATAACATCGACCACCAACAACAGGGAAATAATATACAAGAAATGTCTCTCTAAATCAGAGAAGATATTGCAATAGGAACCATGCTTTCCTATGAGGGTTATTGCTTCTTATGTGTACACTAATTTTGATATTTATAAATGCAATCACAGAAACAAAGTAGTCTGATGTTATACATTTACTTCTTGCTTTGTTCTAAAGACAACATGAACTAGAAGTTTTAGTTTGAATGATGGTAAGAGACAAATCTTTAGGGTGTATATTTTAATTTATGAAATGAAATATATTATTAAAAGAAAGGGAAAAGGCAAGAAACGACTAGTAACCTGTCAAAGAACTGAGAGCTGACTTTCTAACAGAAACCAATCCTTGAGAAATCTTGAGAATATGAACCTTAAATCATTATTAATAAAAGATAATAACAGGTGATAACAATGTCGTCGACATGCACAATCAAATAGATACACTCTTGAGCTGAATGGCGATAAAAGACAAAGTGGTCAGCCTCACTCTGTGTCATACCGAACTAATAAACTACAGTACTAAATCGGCCAAACCAAACCCTAGTAAACTGTTTAAAGCTATACAGAGATTTACGAAGACGACAAACTAGTCCAGAAGACTCCCTCTGA